>CM057235.1:4800000-6000000 GCA_029891385.1 Erythroxylum novogranatense
AGGGGTTAAAGTTGGATGTTAGTTTCAATAGTTTCAAAAGAGTATAAGAAACTATCATCAATATGATGCATAAGTATTACGTGGCTAAATTTACCAAACTATAGGGGTATAATGAGGAAGTGAAGAACAAGATATAATATGGAAGTAAAAAAATTGTTTACAAAATGGTATACATATTTTAGTGCTTATTAAAAGGTTAGATTAAGGTTATGTACTAATAATAAAACTAGATGGTTGTTTATTTAAGAGAATATACAAGGATAATTATTGGATGTCATCGGAAGGGATGAAAACAATCAAATGTTTCCTATAATCTTAGGTTATCGTTGATATTTGGAAGATAAATAAAGATTTTTATTAGGAAAGTTTAAAGAGCTTCTAAGTTACAATTTAAAAGATTTAAAATAATTGAATAAAGTGAGATTGGAACAACGTTTAGTACAAATAGGTTTAAGTACTGGTATATATGAGGATTACTTAAAACAGAGATTATGAGTTGGAGTTTTTCACCATATGAGAGAGCCCTATTACATCAGTTACTCAACCTTCTCTAAATGGGGTTAGTAAAAGGAGACAAATGTAAATATGAAAGTTTTTTTTTTAATGGAAATAGAGACCCTTAGATATTAGAAAGGAAGTTGTTGATGTTTGATATCTTTATAGATTGTTAGAAGACTTGAGTCAACATTGGAACTAGCAGATAAAAAGAAATAGTTCTTATTTAGGTTGAAAAACAAACATGAAAAAGATTTAAAGAGCTCTAAAAAATTGATCAAAACTTTAATTGATATAAAAATAGCCCTTCAAAAGAGTACAATTCATTTGGAAATGAGAGGTTGACAGTCTAACTTATTACACTTACAGTGAAATTTGAACTTTGGTTCCTTATAAATGTTTTGCTTTGTTAATTTAGAGAAAATATCCATACTAAAGGCAAATAAGTAAGGCGATAAAGGTCACCCTACCTTAGTCCTCCGTCTTCTTTAAAAAAAATTTGTTAGTTCTCCATTCACTAAAATTGACAAGGAGGCAGAAGAGATGCACTTCCCTATCTAATTGATGAATTTAATAACAAAGCCAACAACATACATTGAGCTGAATAAAACTTCTAGTACAAAAAGTCAAACACCTTGGTGAAAGATATCTTTAATGCATAACTTCTAACTGTTTTATCATTATGGTAATTCTTAAAAATGCTCTTGAGCAATCAAAATATTGTCTCCAATACTCCCTTAAATATAAGTAAGTGGAAGAAGAAAATAGGGAGTCTAAGTGTTACCATCATTTCACACTTCATCAACTAATATAATGCATGCACATAATCAAAGGTTGTGGCAGACATACAGATAAAGACAGAAGGGTTAGTAGATGTGAAGTACACTTTAATAAGTCAAATAAGTCAACTGGCTCAAGTAAGTACCATGTAACGTAATAAATTTATTAAACTAAATTTTAGTACTTTTTGAAATTAAACAAACACTAATTCACTTTTTTTTATTTTCATATATACACAATAAGTGCAAAATGTCTAGATAATAAAGTTAAGTAGCTCACAAAGATTGATTACTATCGAATTTGATTCTCATACTGAAACTGACTTTCAACTAAGAGGATAGCAATGGAATGGTGAAAATGGTATCATCTCATCTATCTTATCTACTACGAGGGATACAAAGAGCATAAGGTAATCATATTCGACTTTAAATGCAAGTCGAACTTGATTTACATTCTGTTGTTACTTTGTAAATTATGAATATCATAAATGAAAACTTCTTGGCATCTCTTAGGTGTAAACTCGAGTAAGAAAGAACACTTTGTTGTAGGACTAACCTTTACTAAAAATTAATTTCTTACTTTTGAAAATTTGGATATTATAAATGAAAGTTGCTTAGCATGTTCCTTATGTGTAAACTATTGGAATAAAAAAATACCTTGTTCTATGTCTAACCTCAATTAAAACTTTTTATAGCCTTAATTTCTTAGATGATTCAAACAGTAAGTTGAGAATATAATCGATATTCTATGTTACCATCATAAACCATTCGATCCTTCACTAATTTGATTACATGGTGTACTTATTGGCATACATGAATATGCTTTTGAAATTGTAGATATCATGTTTTTTTCACCTACAATTGATGACATCATGACATAAATATTTAATACAACCTTGTCAGTTGTACGCGATTTCAAAAACAACTGCAAACTTCACTATACAAGGTAATAATATAATTATCTACACCAGTTATATCTATATTTAAATCCAACAGAATATTCCTATTAAATTAAAATAATGAAATATGAAAGTCGATGAAGTTCAAATCCTTCAACAAAGATAAGACGAGAGAGGAAGACATGTAATAACCAAATCACTTTTTTTCTAAACAAATAAATAGATAATATCCGAATGTGAAAACACTGATTCTATGCTGAGACTTGCATGTAAAACTCTGTCCTTCTCGATACGCCAATAACACAACATAAGCAAATACGGGGGTACATAGTGCTTAGTAGTAATCTAATCGAATCTAAGAAATGGATAATGGTTAATTAAGAGCTGGGGTTTCAGCCAAAGCAGGTGACATGCGGGGCTGCAGGACCCTCAACTTGTTAAATAGAATCAGCTGCTCAACAGAGAAGACACATAACTCGTGAGAGTAAAACATGGTTTGAGCTGCGGGAGAGTTCAGCAAAACCTGTAACAACTGCTGCCTGTTCAACATCCCCAAAGTCCCAAACTCAGAGTTGGGGCTGTTGTCAGAGGAGACAGTGAAAGTGGAGTGAAGAGGCATGGAGTGGAGGGCCAGAATCTGGGATTGCAGGAACCTGACGTACTTGTAGGCTTGATGAAAGAGAGTAGCAGTATCCATGTTGGAGTCCCAGGGCATAAGCTTTAGTAACGAGCGAGTCTTGTCGCTGATTCTCTGGCGAGTTCTCTTGCTGCTGGAGCGGTGGTTGAAGTTGAAGCTGGCATTGGGCAAAACAAGAGGCGAGCGTTTGTGAGAAGATGAATAAGAAGAAGACTGGAGGGAAGCAAGAACGCTGTTGTAGTTGGAGGAAGAGGAGAATGAAGAAGAATGAGTTGAAAGATTGGGGTTGTAGTTCTGATTGGGATTCTCCATACAAGGAGGAAGAGGAATAGTAGTACCAGTAGAGGAAGTAGCGAAGGAGGAGGAAGAAGAGGATGAAAATGTAGGAGAAATAAGAGTGTAGAGAGAGCCGTCAGAATCCATTTCTTGGGAGGCGCAGTGGTAGAGGTGAGTGAAGCAGTGAGGTTTCCTTCTTTATTAAATAAAAGGAGAAGAGATGAAAGGACACGTGTTGATTGTATATAAGACAAACACACATTCCGCCAGCTGTGTCCGTACTAAGGCGGCGCTGTACTACTACGAAGGGAACGGACAAACGATGATCATCCGTATTGTGTGTGCTGTGCCTGTGACATTCCCACTACCAGGCGTGGATTTACACGTGCCATCTTACTCTTCGCGGTTATTTACCATCACCCTTTCGCTTTTACTTCTCCTTGTTACTCTTTTTATTTTACCAAAGGCACGAGTGGCTTAACGCTACTGTATTTTTTTCTCTTTTAATCAAAAAAATTTGCTTTTAGCACTTAGGTAGCTTCACTTAAAAACCTAGAACACTTAACATGAACCTTAGTTAATAATATGGATCGAGCGTGAAAGGAAAATAACAAAAAATGTAAATATATCTTATTTCGATTCCATAACAATCTAACAAACTTTTCGAGACTCTAACGATTGCAAATCCTCCAACACTTTTATGAAATCTACTCACTAAGGCATAATCAACGTCTTTTTGTAGCTTTCTTAAAACATGAACCTCTAAATAAGTCAAAATAATTTTACATTAATAAATTACTTAAGCAATTATAAGAGACCTTATTTTTTATATATATACATTTCATATTAAACTTCTCACCCGATATAGGTCCAGTCTACACTGATTGTGGTCTATTTTTTTCCTAACCTTGAACCCATTAATTTAGATCATTTATTGAGTTCTTTATTATCTTTATCCAGATCAAATTTACATAACTTAACCAATAATTTATAAAAAATCGATAAAATATAATTAATTATTGGCCAACTGTACAGAAAAATATATAACATTCTCTCTCTTAGATAGTAATCAATTACGGTATTGACTCAAGTTTAAAACCAATTAAAAAATATGGTTAAGCCATGTTACTATATTGGTCTACTAGGTTTAAAAAACTAGCTGATCCAAAGATAATGAAAGTTTAACATTGTGTCCCGAAAGGCTTTTGATACCGAAAAATATCAAATACATGTGTCACAGATTTCTTCTAGGTTTCAACCGTTACCCTTCCCTCCCGCCTCGAGTCAACTGATAATCTGCTCTGGTAGAGCGCCGACTGACTTTTCTGCAACCAATTCATTTTTCCCGAAGAACTGTCTGACAGTCTACTTTAAAACCTGCTGAGTCTATTAACGCTAGACTTCTTTCTCTTAGTTTTCTTTGTCTCTTATCTTTCTCTGTACCTTTCATACTTCCTGTTGTGGAAGGAGTTCTCTTTCCAATGCGTGGGTGTCTTTCTGTATTTTTAAGCCTTCACCTGGTTCTTTACTTTTCGCACTATGAGCTAGTTTTATTCCTATTATTAACACCTTTGGGTTTTATTATTATTATTATTTGTTATTGGTATTATTAGTTTTTTTAACTATATCTTGATATTTGGATATTTTATTATGTTTTCTATTTAGTACTTTTTTTGTTCACGTTACCTTTTTTTTTTGAATTGTTTCTATTACCTGCATCATTATTTTATTATCTCATTTGCATGTGGGTCCACCTAAATGTTTCTCTCTACTATATAAAGGGCAAGGTTGCGTCTTATCGACCCTCCCTGCCACTCGCCATTGTGAGATTTCAAACTGGGTGATATGATGATGATGTGTCACAGATCTAATACAATCACGCATATCTAATACCTCACTGACATGAATGAGAAAATGGAGCGTGGTGAATTAAGATGATACCTGTATGATTTGATATCTATCATCTTTCTGTTTGTAGGTCTCGATTTATCTAATCTTTATGCTAAAATGCATACGTGAATCAACACTAAAGAAATCTTATTTTTTCACATTGAATGCTAAACTGCATTAGAGAAAACCTTTATGCTTTCTCACTAAATGCTAAACTGTATTAGAGTTATGGAATTAAATAGTAAAATCCCCCTATGCCATGTTAAAATCTATAAATATAATTATTAAATTGTATGTCCCATAATGACGTAACTCTAAGTCAATTTTTAAATATGTCCAATGACCTTTAAAATGCCATACTATCGTAATACATCAAAATGTATAAACATATAAGGAGATCCCTAACTAACAATGTTTAAGGACTTCAATACACCCATACTGTATACATGTCATTCAAACACAAATGGGCGAAGTTCTTTAGTTAAAGGTTCAACTAACATCTCCTTAGTCCTCAAATGCTCCACCTCAATATCACTTTTCTATATCAACTCCTTTATGGTCAATGATTTGAACTTCAAATGCTTAGACCTTGTGATATTCTTATTATTATTACTAAACAACACATCAGCAAAATTATCACAATATAACCAAATGAGTCTAGGCTAGCCACTGAATCAATCACAGACAACTTAGAAATCAAGTTTCTAAGCTAAACCGCCTGTAAAGTAGCCCCATAGCATGCTACAAACTTCGCATGGATTGTTGAGGAAGTCACTAGTGTCTGATTGACACTCTTCCACGATCCTACCCCATTTACTAACATGAAAATGTAACCCGAAGTAGACTTTCTATCATCCGCATACATAGAAAAATCAGAATCTGTATACCCTATAAGGTTTAAATTGTTAACCCTTCTGTATGTAAAAATATAATCCTTAGTTCCTTTTAAGTATCTCAACACTTGTTTAACTACATTCTAGTGGTCTATCCCTGGGTTAACCAAATATCTACCTAATAGTCCAACGACAAATGTAATGTTTGACCTAGTGCACACATGGGCATATATCAGGCTACCAACCACACTAGAATAAGGAACATTCCTTATATCCTCTCTCTCTCTATTTCATTCTTTAGACATTTTACCAATGATAATCTCTCACTATGAGAGATTAGTTCTACAACAAGTTTAGATGCAAGTAATATATCATCCACATACAACAATACGAAGATAACTTTGCCCCCCTAACTTTGTAGTATAAGCATATTTCAACTTTGCTCTCCACAAAACCGAAAGAGGTCAAAACCTCATCAAATTTTAGGTACCACTATCTAGAAGTTAGTTTCAAATCGTATATCAATTTTTGCAATTTACAAACCTTATCTATCCCTTCTTGATCCTGAAATCCTTGAGGTTGATCCATATAGACCTCTTTACAAAGATCACCATTCAAGAAAGTGATTTAACATCCATCTAATGTAGCTACATATTATAATGAGCTCCTATTTTCATAATCACTTTAAATGCATCCTTGGAGGATACGGGAGAGACTACTTTTCTCTGAGTGAACCCTCAGGTAACCAATCGAGCCTTAAACCACTCAACTTTACCCTGAGTGTTCTTCTTGGTCTTAAACAACCATTTATAACTGACGAGTTTACAATGTTGGGGCAAATCAACTATCTCTCATACCTTGTTATACTTCATAGATTGCATCTCTTCCTTCATTGCATCCTAACAAAAATCTGCATGGGGTTTAGAAACAACTTCTGTAAAAGTAATTGGATCCATAATATGTCTAATATCATAGTCTTGTTCACCCAAATAGGTTATATAATCAGATGGGAAAATTAGTTGTCTCACTCTAGTGGATCTTCACAACTGCATTGGTTTTTATACCAAAAAATCTCTGTTTGAATAGATATGGGTTCTTGTTTTTATACAGGTATAGTACTAAGATCTTGATCCACTAAACCCAGCTGTATGAGTCACAGATACGAAATAATTGTAGTATTCATCCTGTTATCAACTGAAGGGTGAGAGGGTCCACCCTTATTAAAGACATCATATTCTAAAAACGTAGCTATTTGTGATTCAACTATTCTAGGCCCCTTATCTATTGTAAAATTTGTAACCTTTAGAGTGATTAAGGTATCCAACTAAGTAGCAATGAGTAGAATGAGCAAGTAATTTGCTTTCATTATAATTATACAAGTGTACCTCAACAATATAGCCCTATACACGAATGTGTGAAAGGTTAGGCGTCCACTCTTTCCAAATCTCAACATGAATCTTTGGCATTGAATTGCTTAGGACTCTATTTAGTATATTCAATATCATCTTGATCACTTCACCATAAAGGTAATCAAGTAGGTTAGTCCTGTTGGAACCCGATCCGGAGACCGGACTCCAACTGCTTATAACTTAACACTCTTACTCTTGCTTTAATTCCACTTCAATTAGGCCCGTTTTCTAGAGCCCAAATTCCGAAGTCCTAAAGCCTTACATTCATTTCCTTACAGGGTTCTTAGTTGTAACCCTACATTCGTGGCGAGCGCACGCTATTTAAACACCAAAATCATGAGTTGACTTATTCATATAAGTTGTAGCTTTATGTCTCAAGTTCGTTTTGGAACAAGAATCACCTTAAATGGAGTTGTATAACTCAAGTTATGCTCAAAAAACCTAAAAGAGCTCATACTCCAGATATGATCTCCAAACCAACCTCTCACTTGTTTTAATGCAAACTTCTTCAATTTAACTCTAAATGATATCCATTTTTGTGGAGAGAAGGATATATGTCTTATAAATCTAATGGTTTAAGTCTCACCTCAATTGGAGGTAGGATGAGAGAGTTATGCCCAAAAGAATAGATTATGTTCACTTCCAAAATCACATTGAAACTCTTTTGGTGCGATTTCCATAACTTTTATTATAGAAGTAGGATTGTGTTCGTTATTTGACCATTTGAAAGAAGACATCTAGATCTACAACTCTCATGAAGACGACAAAACGCTATTGGGCCTCTAACATTTTCAAATTTGGTCATCTTTCCCGAAGCTGTCCGTTTAACGGACAGCCATGTCCGTTTAACGGACAGGTACGGGTAAGAATGGCCCAAAAGCTTCCAGAATGTCCGTTAAACGGACATGCAAGTCCGTCTAACGGACATGGACAGGCTAAGGGGTGTTTTTGCACCCGAGGCTGTCCGTTTAACGGACATGAAAAATCCCAAAACTTCAAAGCCTCTATCAACTTCTCACCTTCAATCTATCTTCATAACCATTTATACACTTCTCAAATTTATTCATTCCATAGCCTAAACACTTCATAACACCTCAATCTTCAAGTTTAACTCACCAACTTCTCAATCTCTAGCTTAATTGATTCATCAAAGCATGGATTTCAATCATTTGTCATCAAGTTATCATAACTCACAGGCTATAAGAACAACAAGAATGACTTTAGTTGTTATCTTCCAATTCTCATAACTTCTTACTCCAAATTCTAAAAATTACATATTATACCTCAATGGAAAGATAACAAGATGCTCTACAACATTCATGAAGGATGCAAAGTTAATTTCATCATTATATAAGATAAAAGCCACTCATAGGCACCGCTCATTAAAGACCAATGTAACAATAATGTAACTAAATGAATAAAGGATCAATGTGTTCTTAACCTCATAACTTTTTAATACTAAGTCCAAATGAGACAAATTATATACCCTTAGAAAGTTCTGAACTTCTACTACAATCTTCACGAAGACTTCTTGATCTAATTCAAGCCCTAAGAGGGTCTAAACCTTAAGCAAAGTTCTGTCAAAATTTAGGAAAATTTGACAGCACTTCCCTTGAAAATACAACTAACCAAACTTCAATCCTAGCTCCACCACCTGCATAAAATTCAACCTCCAATCTCATGTAACATAATTCAATCCCAAAAGTATCTCCAACTGTAATTCAAAGCAACAACTGCACTCCTAGTCATCTACTCCATTTCAAATGTAAAACATGCAAACTCAATCCTTCTTTTTGTCAACTATAGTCATACAATGATGCATATGTATAAAACATGTGTAAATTACATCAAATACAATTAAAACTCAACAATCTTGCATTTACATGAAATTCAAAGTTATTACAAAGCTTTATAGGGCATTTAGCCTGATTACAATCCCAATGTCAAAAGTCGAAGTACATATTGAATCAAATCTCCAAAATGCAACCTAATACTTCACTTCTATGACTTCTAAATTAGAAACGTTGAAGTGATGCCTCAATCCCAAATACTGAAACTCGTATTCCCGCTTATCACCTGTGGAGGGAAAAAGGGATATGAGCTCGACGGCTCAGTGGGTAACAGCTTAATAATTAAGACATAAGCAAAAACGTTCTTTATTTTTCGTTCTCAAAGAAACTTTTAGATTGATAAAAATCTTTCAAACTTATCAAGGCCAATTTACATTGATCAAACACTTTCACTTTATCAAAACCTCTTGTTTTCAAAACCAATATCACATTGATCAAAACTTTATAAATTTCTCAAAACCTTTCTGAAAAACTCATTTCCTCCCAACAATTACACATCAAGGTCATATAAGCATAGAGAAAACAATAAGTCAATTTATCAAAAACATTTATCAAACAACATAACTTACAAAAAACAACATAGACAAGCATATCACATAATCACATATAAGATGGTTTGGGTGGATCCAAACAGGACGTACTACACATTTCCGCAGAGCGGTCATATGTAGCCATGAACACATGAAGGAGTCCGTGAGGAGCTCCATTGCCACTAGCGGGCAGCCGGGAGAAGGCTATAATTTTGACAGGTGCACCTATCACACATGAGGGACCACCACAAACCCAAACAAGCATGTATATCACATAATTCACAACAATTCATGATCATTAGCCTCAAATGGCAAAAATCACTTTCACATAATCGTTTAAAACACCCATTCGGATCTTTTTCTCTTGATAAACCAATTCACACATACTATCATAAAGTTTTTACATTCAAAAACATTTCATATGAGTTTAAATTATCACAATAGCAATTCAATTAAAATTGGGAAACCATAGGAAAACATTTTATGACATTTACTTCAAAGCAAGTAAGTAGCTTATTATCTCAACTATTAAATTATCACCCACCTTAATCCTTTAGTCTTGCATTTAAACACTAGCCCTTGCTTCTTGCTCTAATAACTTCTCTTCACCTTCATTAAGCAAGTAAGAACCCAATTAACATGAGATATCCCAAAATTAAACAAGCCCAGGAGAGGAAAACATGGAATTAAACCTATCTAACCTTACCCAAACCTTACCTAAGCCATTTGCATCAAAACCCACTCATAAATCCAAAGAATTTTACATTTTTCTTACCTTGAAAGGAAACCCACGAAATTTGCTCTCCCTCTTGGCTTGATGAACTCTTAAACCTTTCTTTCTCTTATCCTTCTAAAACACTCTCTACTACTCTTCTCTAAGCAAGAAAACATAAGACCTAAGTCTCTTCTTCTTCTTCTTCTTCTTCTTCTTCTTCTTCTTCTACATATACGAAACTCTCCCTCTCCCTTTTCTAGAAATTTCATGATTCCTCTTCTCATTGTCTTAACACATGACCTTTTAACTTAAAAAAAACCTAAGCCTTATTCCCTAAACTACGTAGTTTTGAGTTTAGTCTTCTAAAACAAGCAACTCATTTGTTTCTTTTCCTCACATAAACGATTCCACCCTACTCCTCTTCTTTTTGTTTTAAAAAAATGAAACTTAAATGGACCAAAGTGTCCCTCCATCCTTGTCTTAGTCTTTAAAACCAATAGTGAATTACCTAAATTACCCCTAAGCCATTTTATTCCTTTCAACTTCTAACAATAATCCAACTCTAATTTAAACATAATCCATTATTTAATTTTCATTTCTTAAGAGTTAAAACCTCAAAATAATTTAGACAATACCTCCAAATAATTTAGACATGCTTAAATAATAAAAAATTCCAGGGGCCAACATTTCTCCCCCTCTTAAAAGAATTTCGTCCTCAAAATTCATACTTAAGCAAACGTTAAGCAATACTATATCTTTACTCCTGTCTTCCAAATTGTTGGGACCCGATCCGGAGACCGGCGCCCCAAACCGAAAACGGAAGACGGAACAAATCACAAAGAGGAGGAACGAATAAAACGATTGATCATAAAACGAAACAAATCATTAACGAATCGAAAGCGAGCTTGGAAGCAAAGCATACAACCAAAGTCAAATCGAATTGAAACACAAATTTCGACATCCGTGAACAAAATCTTAGAAATCACTGTCGCGTTGGAAACCTTAAGACATTCTAAATCCGGTATAAATTTGTCTTTTCTTTTTCTTTCTTTCTTATTCCTTTCTTCCACCTTCCTTAATCAATTTCTCAATTCATAATTATTTTCTTATGTACTCAAATAAATCTCAATTCTCATTCTTATACCCATTTCACCAAGATTTTGGCAGCATAACGGCTGCCTTCTATATTTCTCACAACATAACCAGTATCATCGGACTCTCCGTCCGGAATCCAACACAACAACACAATCCTATATCTACATGTCCATATCCAACACACATTATACAAATCCAATTCCTATTATTTCCTCAATTCAATATACAAACCATAACCATTATACATAAGGTCATAATCCAAATCTTTATACAAAATTTATAAATCAAAACAATCCAAACCCAATAACCAATCATCTCTATCCAGATCCCATTCATAACTTAAATCAATACACATGTCCATAATTCATAGTACAATCCCATAATAATGCTTACAACACAATAATTGACAAAACCAGTCTTATGCAAACCGATACAAAAATCCCATTTTTCACAAAATACAAACGATACAAAATCGAATAACACTTCTTGACATTCTTTCATCCGATCCCCTGCTCGAAAACCTGGAGATGGGGATGAAAGGGGGGTGAGCACAAAGCTCGCGGATAATATGTTTATAAAACGAATAGATAAGCAAAACCCTTGAAATCTTTTTCCTTCTCTGGTCTTAGAAAACATTTCTTTGAAATCCGTAAAGCACGTTTTGAAAGGTTCTTTTCTTGCGGTAGTCAAACTCGCAGTTTGTAAAACGTATGATTCTTAGGCTTTCAGCCATAAATCCATAGATTACAAAACATGAATGCTTCAACTTGACAATTTATAGATGCAATGTCATAACACATATGCAATGCACACAAATGGCTCGAGAGTTCCGTAAACACGACGGATAAACCGAAGTTTATATCGTAAATACGACGAGTCCATTTTTCGGATCTCGTAAGCCTCAAGTAGGCAGCCAGGAGACGGCTAAGGGGGGGGGGGGTCAACGCACGTGACTATCGAAGTAGGTTCTCTCTTGCCCACACAAAAGCACATATCATGCTCAAAATCATTTATCGCACGATCTTTTCCGAATATACGAAATGCCATGTAATCTTTCGAGGCATAACACAATGTATGTTGCAATTCATCCAGAGTCCATGTATTGAATCAAAAATGATTTTTCAAAACATTCATACAATGATGCAACATTTATGATGCAATTGAAATTTGAAAATCTCTTTATTTAAAGAAAGTAGTAGTGGCTTAAATTCAAATTATAAACACATTACCCACCTCGAATCGATGCTAGAAACTTGTTCCTCGCTCCAATTAGTCCATTGATTCCTTCTTTCTTCCAATTTAACTTTACCTAAAGCAATTCCCCACAAATTCAATATCATAATTAACTTAATCCTCAAATTGAACTTAGAAACACTAATCCCTCATATATTCAAGCTTTCTAAATCACAAATTCCCAAAATCCCCAAATTTCAAATTTGGGCATAAACCCTAATTAATTTCCATCCAAAATTAAACCCATAATACATAAAAATCAACAAAATTAACTTCATACTCCACAAACCCATTCCATTTTCCATGATTCTAAACCAAAACTTCAAGAGAAACTCAAATCTTAAAAACTGCTCTTACCTCATTTCTCCTCCATTTTCGGATTTTCTTGGTTCAAGGGGAAGCTCTCTTCATCCTCCACCTTTTTCTCTCTTGAAATGACATTAAAATCTCTCTTCAAGTGGTAGAAAAATCGAGCCCTAGCTTTCTCCCCTTTTTCTCCACTGAAACTTGCTCTCCCTTCTCTCTTCTCTCTTTTGTTCTTTTCTTTGTTCAAATGTCTTGCTTCCCTTCATAAAAACCACAGCTCACGTGCTTTTATACTGCCATGACATTTAATGAATGAGGAATGACCCATAAGTCCCTCCATTTAAGCCTATAAACTTAACTCTTTAAGTAAACTTCCAAAATTACCCCTCCATTGGTCTTTAAAACTGACATCTTGTTTGATTATTTCGATAAGGTGAATGAAGCCATTTGATAAAACTTTCTTCTAGAGAAATGTTCCTCTATGTCTTAAAAATCCAATGCTTCAAGAATCGGATTGATCCGAGCTCTATAGCTCAAGATATCTCCAAAATATTGAAGTCTGTTCTTCAGACTCGAGGCTGAACACTACACCTAACTTCCGACCCGAATTTTGAAGTCTTAGAGGCTACATTGTCTATCGGATCCTTCATAACATGTTTAGCCCCATGTCTCTATTTTCATTTGCAAAAAGAATCAAATCGATCGGAGTTCTACCGATCGAGATATCTCTAAAATACTGAACACTGTCCAAACTTTTATAACCGATCAGTTCATGAAAATCTGAGCTATCTTTCTCCATTTAATTCCAAAACTGATCTATATAATATGAAAAGATAGAAAAATGTCTTAGGAATCCAACGCTTCGAAAATCGACTCAATCGGAGGTCTATACAAAAAGTTATGGCCAAAAGAAGGAAGAGGGGTCATAAACACAAAAGCAGACGATGATATCAAGACAGAAATTAAATTGCGTCGATGACGTCAAGACAGACGCAAAAATTGCTGCGTGGTGACGTCAAGACAGACAAAAAAATTCGTCTGTGGTGACGTCAAGATAGACGCAAAATTTCGTCTATGGTGACGTCAGCACAGACACAAAAATTTGTCTGTGATGACGTCAGCACAGACGTAAAATTTCGTCTGTGATGACGTCAGCACAGACGCAAAAATTCGTCTGTGATGACGTCAGCACAGACGCAAAATTTCGTTTGACCCCCTTCTCCAGAACATCCACACTTAGAAAGATCATAACTTTCTACTCAGAACTCCAAATTAGACACAGTTTGATTCATTGGAAAGCTAAGAGAAAAATCTACAACTTTCCATAAGGAAATTTTGCCAAAATCTATCTTTATCAATCCCAAAATTGCCCCTAAAGTCAGAAGATAAGACTTTCATTCCTGCACCAACACTGCACCCAATTCTTAACTTCATGAAAATATTTAAGATTCTTAGGCACATAATTGAAATTCGATGTCTTCTTACAAAATGTAGCCATATGTCTCTAGTTTAATCTAAATCAAGAATCATCTCGTTTGGATTACTAGAGAAAACGTTATGGCTAAAATACTGAAGCATATTCAGTGAACATTTTTCAGATCACTACCAATCTTGTCTCCAAATCTTTCCTTATCACAACTCATACCAAGATCACTCTTTCTACTCTCTTGTCCAATATTTTCATGCTTTATATCAATGGAAAAATAAAACAACCTCTACAATGTTCATAAAGAACTCCAAAGTAACTTCACCCTCTAGATAAGTCAATTTTTCAATCAAAGTTTCTGCCCGTTTAGCAATCACCTAAGCAATATCCAAACTTCAATTTATCATAACTTCTTGCCCCGATATCGAAAAATTGCATACTTTATGGCGTTAGAAAGCTGGAAACATGAACTACAACTTTCATTAAGACCACTTTGGCCAAATATATCTAGATCAGTACAGATTTGCCATTGAAGTTTCTAACACCATTCTAACACATCAACTTCACATATCAACACATCACCACAAGCTCTTCAACTATTTCCTCTCAAACACAAAACACACAAATCTATACACAATTGATATTCTTACACAATTGATCTTTCATATCCATATATAAATCTATGTCTCATTAACATCATAAGATAAATGTTTATAAAATTAAATGGCATTCCAAGCCATATTACAACATCAGTATTCAAGTCCAAGTACAAAAGATACAAAACTCCACCATTCTCCACATATGAATGAAATCTTATTCTTACAATAATCTAACTTAAAACACCACATGCATAACCAACCAAATTGTCTTTACTTTCTAATTTCTTCAAAATTTTACACTTTCACTTTCTATTTCTTGATTTCAACTTCCATTTCAATCCACTCATCCACTTGAACTTTCATAACCCATACAAATCTATTTGAAACCCAAAGTTATCCAATCAAACAAATCTTTTCTCATCAATTTCCTTAAGGCAAAAATATCTATAACTCCATTCATATACAAAAAAATCTTATCAAATTTTTATTTTCATATTTCCAATTTCCACTAAAAGATCGGGGTCCAACATAAATAATCCTAGTCATTCGCATATTCAAATTTCTCACCGCACGTATTCATAATGTTTTTCACCTCTTATTTTAAAAACCATCCATATCATATCCAAACACTAATATTTCTTATCGAATTGATTAGGAGTGTAGGATGCTCCTCCCTTTCTCATTTAACTTCATCACTCGAAAATTTTGTTTCATATACTCATTCGGCCTTTCACTTTGTTATTTGGTCATTTTCTTTCTTAACTAGCTTCTCCTTATGCTTCAGATCACTCACATTTTTTTTCCACTTCTTATGTCTATATCACCATAATCTTATCACATCAATATTTCCTTAACCTACTCACATATATCAGATTTTGAATCCTTTTGTCAAGAGCATTAACTCATAATACTCTCATACGAACCAATTCATACGGTAGTAGTAATTCTTCTTCCTAACTTAAGCACACCATAGCAAGGTGATACCTTTAGAGACAATTCAATTTTCACTTAATAATTCACTTCGCTTTCGACTCAGTTCATGTAACTCTTATGTCAATTTCCTGTATTCCATATTTTTGCCGTGAATCCACCTAATTCATTAATCTTTCTTGATCACTTAATTTCTAATACCTCTTCAATCGATCCGACAGTTAATCTTTTTTTAGACCTTACTCATTATAATACCAAAGCGATGACTCTTTCTATCTTCAAACTCCTCATAAAATATTCTATTGAAAACACTATGACAACGATTGAGATGCTTAAAGTCAAATAGAACTATATATTGATCTCATGTTCCCACTGTTAGAGTAGTGGCCTGAAGGCAATCGCCTTTAGCGCATTTTGTACAAAGTTATGTACATTCTTTATGAATAAATAAAGAAAGACATATTTCATTAACTTGCTGTTCATTGTTTATGAATGGATATTGATCTATAAGCAAATTAATGAAGTCCATGATATATGACATAGCATGAAGGAAATTGTGATGTGATCATACTACTGAGATTCCTATCATGTGCAATTATGTCAGTATCTAAATTATCCCTAGTCATAGGATTACTGGAACTGGACATCGGTAATCCGGAGAGACTAGTACATCTGATTTGATCAAGCAGTGGATCTCAGAAGCTGTAAATATGAGATATTTAGGGTTGAGATGTGGATGCTTACTAGAGGTAGTAATTACATTAGATGACCTGCTATGAGATCATCACATGGATGTCCTATTCTACTGTCAGTGATAATCTCATCATAGCAATGGTGCAAGTATCCTTAGACTTGAGGTGCTCAAGGATATCTTGGATACTGATTCTGTGCTTTGACTCCATTCCTTGTTGCCTTACAGAGGTCCCTCATAGGGTGGTGATTGGGTACAGCTTGAGGTATTCGAAGGTAATTGAGTAGCCAATAGAGGATTCACCACTTCTGTGATAGCAAAAGATGATACCCATGGCCTCTTGTCAGGGTCATTACTTAGAAGTCTCTGGTCGGAGCATATATGTCATGAAGAATGTCTTCATTGACATATTAAGTAATGAGTCCCAGGACAAGAACTGAAATCACTTGGACTAGATTTGACATAGTCAGTCTAGTAAAGAGTTGACACTTTGCCCATACTCATAACCAAGTAGGGTATAGCATGGTGAAAGAACGAATTGCACGGTAATTGTCTATGGAAAGGTTCGTGATATGGTTCATGATGAATACATGTTCATTCGTCAAACCAATTACTTTCCGGTCAATTGGGGGTCATGATGTATTGCTAGATACCGCTCATGACTTGCTCAGATTAAGTGTTAATCTAAGTGGTCAACATAACCGGGAACCTAATGGGTCGCACGCATAAGAGTGTCTCGGAGAATTCGTAAAATAGTTTTGGACAGAGTTCTAATATATGGAGAGTAAAAGGATTAAATGGATCCCGATGAGATCGCGACATCGATATTGCTGAAAAAGGTTTTCGGGGGTTTTTCCCATACCGGGACCCGGTAGGTCGGTAGGACCGACCCCATTATGACTAGACCACTTCAGCATTTATTTATATATATATATATAATTAATTAAAGAATTAATTAATTAATATATTTATATATGTGTACACGTTTAAAGGAGAAGAAGCTTCTCCATTTTTGCTTAGTCATTAAGTGTATTTAATGGTTAAAAGACAAAATAGAAAAGGAGAAAGATGAGGATCATCGTGGCTGATGAAGAATTGAAGGAAAATGAAAGAGTTTCTTCTCCTTCATTGAAGTTCTTCGTGGGTTTTGCAAGAAAGAAGAAAAAGGGTTTTCATCTTTCAAGCTTTCCATCATCATCTCTTCATCCTTCAAGGCTTTTTCATCTTCTCCTTCATCGTTGATTCCAAGCTCTCCAAGGACAAAGGTAAGAGCTAGCACTCTTTAATTTGTTCTAGCTATTCCCAGGTCAAAGGGTTTGTCCCGGTTAGGTTCTCCGGTCTCTGCGTGGATACCGTTAGAGACGGTCTCCTTTGGTCGTTATGGTTTGAGTTTGTTGTATAGACACATAGATCCTGGCTTTCGGGAAGGTCCCGGAATAAAAATTTTTGTTTTCCGCACCATGGGCATGTGATGCTCACACTGGGATTTTCCTACAGTGGTATCAGAGCCACTTGTGTCGTATATAACGAAGAAACCATGACTAGGTCGGAGTTGCCTATTGCTTGTGACGATGATGCATGTTGATTGTGTGAATTTCGAATTCAGTATAGAAATATATTTTTCAAAATTTTCTTGCCCAGATATGTTCACAAGATGTTGTTGCATGTGTCTGTGGAAGCTCGGAATTTATCAATGTGATTTGATATGATTTTGCTAATTTATTCCTCAATGTTCTGGTTGCTGTCTTTGTGCACATTCAATGAACAAGCATGCTTATAAATTCAAGAATAAATTTCAGAAAATTGTTTTTTCGGATTTGCTTTCACCAACATGTCTCTAAGATGTTTATTAATTTCTATGAGAATGGAAAAATATTTTCGTGGTGATTTACTATTTATTTGAGAATTTATTGTGTGCTGCTGAGAATAACTGTGTTGAGGAACACAGATTCTACATTGGCTTTGTTGCTGAGGTTGGATGAGTTTTTGTTGGAAATAAATCCTGAAAAAATTCATGGAACATGTTGTGAACATGTGTTAACCTCTATAATTTTCTCATAATTTATTGAAAATTTTTCAATGAGTTTTTCAAGCAAAACACAGAGCTTGGCAGTTTTGAGAAAGTTGCTGGAGCTGTTTTGTTTGGAATGATAAATTGTGTATTTCTCAATTCCAATGCCTTGGATCATTTTTAATGTGATTAAAAATGTGTTATATTGATTTTGTATGCTTTCCAAATTGAATTTCTTGAAATTGGGTTTCCAAATATTTTTCGGATGTCAAATGTGTCACATTAGCGTCTCGTTAGTGTATTTCGTTGTCTTGATTATTTTGGCCGTCACAAATTTTGTGACCAATGCCGAACTAATCTTGATAAAGTTTAGACTACCTAGAGATACTTAGGGTGATAGTTTGATATTCTCAAATTATTTGGAGATCTGAATGAATAAGAGTGTATTCACCGATTTCAAGTTTTTCATGTATAGTTTGACTATATATGGTAAGCATGGAACAATGAAAGTGTTTCATTGGTACATCATAATAAAGTATACTACACTTGGTATTGTGAATTGGAACTGAACGGATTGAGAAATTAGTCGATTAGATAGCAATTCCACATGGATAAGTCGACTAATAAAGATACAAGTCGACTTGTCCGTGCACTGTAGATGCATAAGTCGACTTGCACAATGGTACAAGTCGACTTGTTCGTGCACAGCTGCATAAGTCGACTTACACATGTAGGAAAATTCCGGGAGGAACATCACATGTTCCAGCAGCGGAAACAAAAATTTTTTATTCCCGGGACCTTCCCGAAACCCAGGATCCCGGTGTCGGTATGAAAACCTCAAACCTGAATAGCCAATAGAGACTATCTCTAAAGGTATCCACGCAGAGATCAGAAAACCTAACCGGATCAAACACTTTTGACCCGGGAATAGCTAGAACAGAATAAGAGCTGCTAGACCCTACCTCTGTCCTGGAGAGCTTGAGAAAACGTTGGAACCTTGTGCTTGGAGAAGGAGAAGTCGATGGTTGCTTAAGGAGAAGAAGAAAATGAACTTTTCAAATCAAAGCTTAACTATTAAGCTTTCAACTTCTCTTCCTTTTTTAAAACCTCCGAACCATGCTCTTCTTCTTACCCTTTTATATGTCTTGTTAACATTTAAAAGACATATTAAAAGGCTTGGATGAGAAGCTTCCACGTTTTTCTTTATATATATATATATATATATAAAGTTAAACTTAAAGCCTCCTTCCTCTCCTTCCACGTGCATGTACATATATATATATAATAATTAATTAATTAATTACTTAATTAATTAATTAGAATATATTTGCTAAGGTTCAGTCCAACTGGGGTCGGTCCTACCACCTCTCGGGCCCCGATCTTCAAAACAAACTCCTAAACCTTTCTTAGCAATATTGATGTCGCGATCTCATCGGGACATATCCCAATCCCATTGGGATCCATTTAATCCTTATGCTCTCCATAATTGGAACTCTGTCCAATTACTATTTTACTGGATCCTCCAAACACTCTTATGCGTGTGACCCTTTAGGTTCCGGTTATGTTGGCCACTTAGATTAACGATTAATCGAGCAAGTCATGAGCGGTATCTAGCAACACATCATGACCCCCAATTGACCGGAAAGTAATTGGTTTGATGAATTCATCACGAACCGATCACTAACCCTTCCATGTACAATTCTTCGTGCAATTCGTCCTTTCATCATCCTATACCCCACTTGGTTATGAGTATGGCTAATATGTCAACTCTTACTAGACTAAGTTTAGCCCAAGTGAAATCGGTTCTGTCGAGGACTCATTACTTTATATGTCCATGAAGACACTCTTCATGACATAGTCATGCTCGCCGAGAGACTTAAAGTAATGATCCCGACAAGAGGCAGGTATCTCTTCTGTTCTCACGTATGATGAATCCTTTATTGGCTACTCAATTACCTTGAATACCTCAAACTGTACTCCAAGCACCACCCTATGAGTAACCTCTCGAAGGCCACGAGGAATGGAGTCAAAGTGCAGATCAAGATTCAAGATATCCTCGAGTACCTCAAGTCTAAGGATACTTGCACCATTCTTATGATGAGATTATCACCGACATTAAATCCATGTGATGATCTCATAGCAGTCATCCAATGAACTTACTACCACAAGTAAGCATCCATATGTCAACTCTAAATATCTCATATTTACAGCTTCGAGATCCACCGCTGATCCAATCAAGGAGTATGACATATGTTAATCGTCCGATTAATGATGTCCAGGTCTCATTAATCCTATGACTAGGAGAATTTAGATATCTTGACATAATTGCACATGATAGGAATCTCAGGATTATGATCACATCATAATTTCCTTCATGCTATGTCATATATCATGGACTTCATTAATTTGATTAAAGATCAATATCAATTCATAACAAAATGAATATCAAATAAATGAAACATGCCTTTCTTTATTTATTCATAAAGTCGGTACAAGACTATGAACAAAAAGCGCTAAAGGGGATTGCCTTTAGGGCACTACTCTAACAACACATGCATAAGTCGACTTACACACTAACATAAGTCGACTTACACATATACAAGTCGACTTACAACATGCAAAGGTGGGATGATGGATGATTTTAGGTATAGATTCAATGTGGTTGATGAAATGCCCTAAATCATTCCATATAGTCATGGTGACTATAATCCTACGGCTTGGAGGAGAAGAAGATGAGACCTGAAAACCCTCACACATCATATAAAAACCAACGCCTTCCATTAATATGAGGAGAACCAGAGTTCTTATAGAGTTGGGTTGTTGGGTAAACCCAAGCTCACTCTATACGGATATGTTCGAATCATGAAAATAAGATTTTCGGATTAATGGGTCGGTTTTCACTAGAAGCGTTGATTTGTTGAGTAAACTCAAGGTCAACGTGACGAGAGGCAAAATTGGGCGTGTGCATCGATGTACAGCGCATCAAGAGTTGATAAACCCAATGTGTGTGCATACATCACGAGTTGATAGCACTAGTCGATAGTTGCATCTATGAAGCAATTGGTATGACCGATACCTGTCGATAGATCTAAGGTGGCTTGTTGGGTAAACCCAAGGTCATTTTAGTAATGTCGGATATCTATGATGCAATTGGTATGACCGATACCTACCGATTGACCTAAGGTGGCTTGTTGGGTAAACCCAAGGTCATTTTAGTAATGTCGAATATCGACCCACTATGACATTTTGTCATAATGTTTCTTGGATTCGTACTGAGGGTTATGGATTCTTTGAAACTAGTGGGAGCCATATGCATGTCATTCAAGTCCTTATGATCATGCATGTAATTCTACTCTAACATTCTTTCTCTCTTTTCCCTTTAGGTTATTGAAGATGACTTCCATTGTGAATTTGCGCTCACTTATGGACTCGAACAAATTAACTGGACCTAACTTTCTAGATTGGCTGAGAAATCTGAGAATTGTTCTCAGGTCAGAGGAACTAGGATATGTCCTAGATGTTCCACTTCCTGATCCACCTGCTGCTGATGCTTCTGATGAGGATCAGAAAGCATATCGTAAGCATCTTAAAGACAGTGACATGGCTACCTGCATTATACTTGCCTCGATGTCACTAGAGCTGCAGAAGCAGCATGAGTCTATGGATGCTAATACCATAGTGTTTCATCTTAGAGAGCTGTTTGATGAGCAAGCTCGGTCTGAAAGGTTCGAGATCTCGAGGCTACTCTTCACAACTAAGATGACTCCAGGTTCATCTGCAGTGCAGTATGCACTGAAGATGAATGGGTATATTGAGAGGTTGGCCGTCTTAGGTTTTGTTATGGATTATGAATTAAGTGTTGACTTAATTCTAGTTGGATTGTCTGATAGTTATTCACAATTTGTGTTAAACTATCGGATGAACCAAATATTCATGACAATTCCTGAGTTGATCAATCTGCTCAAGACAGCAGAGCAATCTATCAAGAAGGATAACAAGTAAGTGCTTATGGTGGCATCCTCTTCTTCTGGTTCAAAGAAAAAGAATCTAAAGAAGAAAAGGTCTAAGAAACCAAAAGGAAGTGCAGCCAAGAAGAAACCAAAGAGATTGCACTAAAGGAACTTGCTTCCATTGTGGCAAGACCGCCACCTGAAGCTTAAACTAGAAAGTCTATCTGGAAGAATTGAAGCGAAGAAGGCATCAAATGCCTCGACTTCTTCGTATGTTTGTCATTGAGGTTAATATCGCTTCGACCATAACATATGGGTATTAGATACGGTTGTAGCTCACACATATGCAATAATATCACGGGCCTCAAGGACGATGAGATGTTCATGAAGGAGAACTAGACTGCGTGTGGGGGAAATGGAGCAAGAGTTATGCATTAGCCATAGGCACTTACTTTTGTCACTCCCCACGGGCTTGTAATTAAATTGGATGAATGTTATTTTGTACTGTATTAACAAAGAAAATATTGTCTGTTTCTTGTTTAAATAGAGCTGCTTTCCATTTGACTTTTAGTAACAATGGTTGTTCTATTAGTTTGAATGGAATGCTTTATGGTACTGGTACATTATGCAATGGAATTTACATATTAGATATGTCACATCCAATTATGAATGTCAATGACACGAAAAGACATAAACGAGATAATTTAAAATCAACTTACTTATGGCATTGTCGCCTTGGCCATATAAATGAGAGACGCATAGCTAAGCTCCATAAGAGTGGAAGTTTAGGGTCATTTGATTATGAATCATATGACACATGCGAATCTTGTTTATTAGGCAAGATGACTAAGTTACCCTTTAAGGGAAAGGGTGAACGAGCGACTGGAGTATTAGACCTAATACATTCAGATGTATGTGGTCCGATGTCCATCCATGCCAGAAGTGGTTGTCTTTACTTCATTACCTTTATCGATGATTATTCTCGATATGGGTACTTGTATCTGATGAGATACAAATCTGAAGCATTTGAAAAGTTCAAACAATTCAAAAATGAAGTAGAAAACCAACTTGGGAAAAGTATCAAGACATTACGATCAGATCACGGTGGGGAATACTTAGACCAACAATTTTTGGATTATCTCAGAGATAATGGGATTTTATCTCAATAGACTCCTCCTTACACACCACAGCATAATGGTGTGGCAGAAAGAAGAAATCGAACCTTGTTAGACATGGTATGATCAATGATGGGCTTTGCAAAGTTACTAAAATCCTTTTGGGGGTATGCACTTGAGACAGTTGTTTACTTGTTAAACAGAGTTCCATCAAAGACAGTTGATGTTACTTCATATGAGATGTGGACTAACAAAAGACCCTATTTTACTCATTTGAAAGTTTGGGGTTGTCCTGCTTATGTGAAGCGGATACAGTCAGATAAACTTGATGCAAAATCTGACAAGTGTTTGTTCGTAGGATATCCTAAAGAAACAATGGGATATCAATTCTACCTTGCTGAGGAACAAAAGGTGTTTGTTTTGAAGCATGCTGTCTTTTTAGAGAAAGAGTTTCTTTTACAAGAAGACATTGGGAGCAAAATTGGGCTTGAAGAAGTTCAGGATGCTCGAACAGACGCAGATCAACTGCCTGAACCTGAAACTGTGACTCATATAGATGAAGTAACAGTTCAACCTTCTACAACACACGAAGTTCGTAGGTCACGTAGGATACGCTCTGTTCCCGAGAGATATGGATTTCTCGTGAATGAACAGAATGACGTATTGCTCATAGAAGATGATGAGCCTACTACCTATGAAGAGGTTCTGAAGAGTTCAGAGTCTGAGAAATGGCTTCATGCCATGCAGGCTGAAATGGATTCCATGTATGAAAACCAAGTATGGAGTTTGGTTGAGGCACCCGAAGGAATCAAACCCATAGGGTGCAAATGGGTTTTCAAAAAGAAAACCGACATGGATGGTAATGTAATTACCTATAAAGCAAGGCTTGTGGCTAAAGGCTTTCGTCAAGACAAGGAGTTGACTACGACGAGACCTTCAAATTTCAAAGAGCAATGCTTAAATCCATTAGAATACTCCTAGCCATTGCCACTCATTATGATTAGAGATATGGAAAATGGATGTGAAGAAAGCTTTCCTAAATGGAAATTTAGCTGAGGATGTGTATATGACACAACCTGAGGGCTTCACCTCCTATGATGGCGAAATGGTATGCAAGCTTCAGAAATCCATCTATGGATTGAAACAAGCATCCAGGAGTTGGAATATCCGTTTTGATGAGGTAATCAAAGAGTTTGGTTTCTCACAAAATCCGGATGAACACTGTGTGTATAAGAAGGTTAATGGGACTGCAATCGTATTCCTTGTGCTATATGTAGATGAAATATTATTGCTAGGAAATGATGTCTCGATCCAACATTCGGTCAAGATTTGGTTGTCCAAACAATTTGCCATGAAAGACCTTGGTGAAACAACTTATATCCTTGGGATAAGGATCTATAGAGATAGATCAAAAAGGTTGCTTGGTCTTTCATAATCAACGTACATAGACAAGATGCTAAAAAGGTTTAGCATGAAGCAATCCAAGAGAGGGTGCCTTCCCGTGACTCATGGGATAACACTCTCGAAATCTATGTGTCCTAAGACACAAGATGAGAGGATGCACATGAATATGATCCCGTATGCATCTGCGGTAGAATCTATCATGTACGCTATGCTATGTACGAGACCCGATGTATCATATGCTGTAAGTGTTACGAGCGGATACCAATCGGATCTGGTGAGGGTCATCTTTGGTGGTCATCAAGAATATCCTCAAGTACTTGCGAAAGACTAAGGATGTTTTCTTGATATATGGGGATGGAGATCTCCAGGTGAGCGGGTATACAGATGCTAGTTTTCAATCTGATAAGGATGATTCCAAATCCCAATCAGGTTACGTATTCACACTGAATGGCGGGGCAGTTAGTTGGAAGAGTTCCAAACAAGAGACAACTGCCGATTCAACGACCGAGGCAGAGTACATTGCCGCTTGTAAGCAGAAAGGAAGGTTTGGATCAAAAGTTCATTATCAACTTGGTGTGGTTCCTAGCGATGATGGACCCATACAGTTGTATTGGACAACAATGGGGCTATTAAGCAGCGAAAGAACCAAGGTCTCATCAACGATCCAAACATGTACTCGCAGATATCATCGATCGAGGAGATCATAGGGCGAGGTGATGTCCAGATCGAGAGAATTCCCACAGCGCGAATATTGCGATCCGTTGACAAAGCCATTATCACAAAAGAGTTTTGATTCTCATGTACTCGCCTATGGTATTAGATATCAAGGCGATTAGCTTTAGGTCAAGTGAGAGATTGTTAGAGTAGTGGCCTGAAGGCAATCGCCTTTAGCGCATTTTGTACAAAGTTGTGTACATTCTTTATGAATAAATAAAGAAAGGCATATTTCATTAACTTGTTGTTCATTGTTTATGAATGGATATTGATCTATAAGCAAATTAATGAAGTCCATGATATATGACATAGCATGAAGGAAATTGTGATGTGATCATACTACTGAGATTCCTATCATGTGCAATTATGTGAGTATCTAAATTATCCCTAGTCATAGGATTACTGAAACTGGACATCGGTAATCCAGAGAGACTAGTACATCTCAAGCTCCTTGATTTGATCAAGCAGTGGATCTCAGAAGTTGTAAATATGAGATATTTATGGTTGAGATGTGGATGCTTACTAGAGGTAGTAAGTACATTGGATGACCTGCTATGAGATCATCACATGGATGCCCTATTCTACTGTCAGTGATAATCTCATCATAGCAATGGTGCAAGTATCCTTAGACTTGAGGTGCTCAAGGATATCTTGAATACTGATTCTGTGCTTTGACTCCATTCCTTGTTGCCTTACAGAGGTCGCTCATAGGGTGGTGATTGGGTACAGCTTGAGGTATTCGAAGGTAATTGAGTAGCCAATAGAGGATTCACCACTACGTGATAGCGAAGATGATACCCATGGCCTCTTGTCGGTCATTACTTGGAAGTCTCTGGTCGGAGCATATATGTCATGAAGAATGTCTTCATTGACATATTAAGTAATGAGTCCCGTGACAAGAACTGAAATCACTGGACTAGATTGGACATAGTCGGTCTAGTAAAGAGTTGACACTTTGCCCATACTCATAACCAAGTGGGGTATAGCATGGTGAAAGGACTAATTGCACTCAGAATTGTCTATGGAAAGGTTCGTGATATGGTTCATGATGAATACATGTTCATTCGTCAAACCAATTACTTTCCGGTCAATTGGGGTCATGATGTGTTGCTAGATACCGCCATGACTTGCTCAGATTAAGTGTTAATCTAAGTGACCAACATAACCGGAACCTAATGGGTCACACGCATAAGAGTGTCTCGAAGAATTCGTAAAATAGTTTTGGACAGAGTTCCAATATATGGAGAGCAAAAGGATTAAATGGATCCCGATGAGATCGCGACATCGATATTGCTGAAAAAGATTTTCGGGGTTTTCCCATATGGGACCCGTAGGCCTAGTAGACCAATTCTAGTGTGACTAGACCACTTCAAATTTATTTATATATATAATTAATTAATTAATTAAAGAATTAATTAATTAATATATTTATATATGTGTACACGTTTAAAGGAGAAGAAGCTTCTCCATTTTTGCTTAGTCATTAAGTGTATTTAATGGCTAAAAGAAAAAATGGAAAAGGAGAAAGATGAGGATCATCGTGGCTGATGAAGAATCGAAGGAAAATGAAAGAGTTTCTTCTCCTTCATTGAAGTTCTTCGTGGGTTTTGCAAGAAAGAAGAAAAAGGGTTTTCATCTTTCAAGCTTTCCATCATCATCTCTTCATCCTTCAAGGCTTTTTCATCTTCTCCTTCATCGTTGATTCCAAGCTCTCCAAGGACAAAGGTAAGAGCTAGCACTTTTTAATTTGTTCTAGCTATTCCCGGGTCAAAGGGTTTGTCCCGGTTAGGTTCTCCGGTCTCTGCGTGGATACCGTTAGAGACGGTCTCCTTTGGTCATTATGGTTTGAGTTTGTTGTATAGACACATGGATCCTGGCTTTCGGGAAGGTCCCGAAAAAAAAATTTTTTTTTTCGCACCGTGGGCATGTGATGCTCACACCGAGATTTTCCTACACCCACAAACTCTAAATTATAAACTTTAAGCATATCTCGATAGTTAAAAATCGTCGATAATTCAAACTTTCAGTCACTTAACATATTTCTTCTAGGATGTATAGCTTAAATCACCATTACTGTTCTCACAGTCTCTTTGCTTAATCATCTTTGCCAGTACGCATACTTCTTATCTCAATTACCTAGTATCATTTTTCCTACTCGAACCCAAAATTCATACTCATTTTCAATTTCTTAGTAAGATTCACAATTGCTGAATCTTCAATTTGGGCTTGATTCATATGAACTTATCTAAACTTTTAGTGACTAATCCATTTGCCTAAAATTCAAATTCACATTCTACACTCTTTACTGCACTAGATTTAATAACCTCAACATCCAAATTTATGACACACTGCTATTAATTTCTCTATTTAATGCATCTGATCATAACACTAACTTTACCAGTATAGCACTCACTTATACAATCATAAACCTTCGAATAACTCTATCTATTGCCTCAGTCTCATATTCAATTCTTTCAACAAAGCATCTTTATTGATTTCACATACTTCTTATTCCATTCACCCTATATCCTTTTTTTCATTTAAACTTGACGCTCATATTTGTTTTCAATCTCATAATCCCTTAATCCTTAATTTTGGGGTAAACCAAACCCTCTATTCTATGTTTTCTTTTGTATTAGTTTTGATAACCTCAAAATTGCATTTCTACTTAAGGCATCTGATATACCACTTAGCTTCACTTGAACTTTCTCGCTAAAACAATCATAGCCTTTCGGTATTTATATCAATCTCCTGCGTCTTATAACTACCTCTCCCATTTTATTGATTGTCTCAAACTTTTACGATCTGTACTTGCATATTTGTATTGGAGATATTCCTGTACATATACTGTCTTCAAACTTTCAAAATACTCATTAATGTAGCAGTTCTAAATCATGTATCAAATAGTCAACTCACAGGTCTTCCATTATCTCCATACATATGAAATCACTTTGTTACGCTACATTGGATTTCAGCCAAATGTCTTATACCACATCAGTGTATACTATAAAATCTCCACATCTATATGATATAATTTTCCTCAGCATAGTTCCCTCAAAATTTTCTTTACTCATGTTACTCATACACTTTACACAATTTTCTCCATGTATTCAAACTACATTTTTTTTTCTCAATTCTTCGAATGCCTTCAATACACCATCAAATCTTGAATCTCTTTAGTCTCCAATACCATAGTGCTATTAGGCATTTGTTAACTCAAGCAATTATTATCAAATTTCATATGCCTCTTGATTAGCCCTCGAGATTTCTTAAATAACTGTTCCTTAATGAGGTACATTATCTCACTTTCTTTTCAATTGTCTACTTGACTTCCTTCCGCAAATGATCTTCTTTATTTCTTGAATTTTCTCACATCTCTCTTGGACTTATTCTCATGTTTACTCACTCATACAAATTTCTCCATACATTGTAATTTATTTGCAGACTTAACTTCTTGATTTTAAGACATTCATCAAGATAGATTTGTATCTCCCGAACATACTTACACAGGATATAACACGAACCTATATACTCCTCATATTAAAAATCAATTTCTCCTCAACATACTTTCACATAATGTAACTTACATGTACATACTCCTCATACTAGCAAATTTGTGTCTTCATAGATTCAAGAATCCACTCATGTGACCCCTTTACACCAAACAAAAAAATACATATTCCTTCATGTTTAGTTCATTCTTTGGTCATCCTTAATACAAGCTATCTAATATGCTTATTCTCCCTTGACAAAATTTTTCTTCAAAAGAGGGTTTCTTGCTACCATCATTTATACTTTTTATGCAATCTTGACCACTTACTTATTACCAACTAGTCGTAATACCAGGGGAAGACCAATTTCTATCTTCCTCTCAAGGTCATAATGTGCAAATCACCCAAAACCCAAGGAAGTAAAGAGCATACTTATTGTCGCATTTGCTTGGGTAGCGTCATCAAATTTAACCCATTTTGACCATTTACCAATTCATTGGTCTCCATTAACCCCAAACAATATTCTCCTTATATCAATTTATTTCTCATTGTGACATCTTTAACAAATCTCAATCTATTCTCACATGATCATTATGAGCACCTTCATATGTTACTCTAGTTTCCCCTCAAACTTTAGACTATGGGAGCTATGACTAACAATTATCCAATAAGTCATAATTTTTTTCCTCAATCATCTCCACATGTATATATATATATATATATATATATATATATATATATATATATATATATATATCTATGTATTACCTACATGCTTAATATACTCACTTGTGTATTATGAAGGGTCATTATACATATACTCACAATAATAACAATTTAACCTTCTTGGACTTGTACTAATATCACCTTTATTCCTATAATCTTCCTATTTTCCTTCACATAACATCTTACATGTATCAATTTACCATTGATTTTTAAAAAATCATCATACAATTTATAAATGTAAGAAAAAAAAATCATTACACAACTTACATATCAAACATGTAGCACATTTCTCAAATCAATAACAAACAAGAAAAGCAACATTTTTCAAGTAATTGAAAGCATTTCATTCTCTTGATTCAAAAACAAAATTTTATTTCTTGATTCGGAAAAAGAAAACTTAACGGCTCATTATTCAAATTATAAACTTGTACCCACTGAGGTTCCGATTTCATACTCTTAAGACCATAAGAATCTTTGTTTTCTATACATTCCACTTGTTCACTATAAGTTCAACGTTTCTTCTTATATCCTTGTCTTCCTCAGAGAAACCATGTCCATACATTTACATCTATTTCACATTCGGGAATATATCACCATAATGCCATACACTGCATCACCCATATGCTATTTCGTATTTCCATTTATCCAATGAAAAATTATCATTTTTCTCACTGATTCGGTCAACCCAAACTCTTACTAATTGCTTATCTGAGCAACTTATACATATGCGCCCATGTAAGATCTCAATTCCGGCGCTCTGATACCATAAATATTGGAACCCGATCCGGAGACCAAACTCCAACTACTGATAACTTAACACTCTTACTCTTGCTTTAATTCCACTTCAATTGGGCCCGTTTTCCAGAGCCTAATTTCCAAAGTCCTAAAGCCTTACGCTCATTTCCTTACAGGGTTCTTAGCTGTAACCCTACATTCGTGGCGAGCGCACGCTATTTAAACACCAAAATCATGAGTTGACTTATTCATATAAGTTGTATATTTATGTCTCAAGTTCGTTTTGGAACAAGAATCACCTTAAACGGAGTTGTATAACTCAAGTTATGCTTAAAAAGCCTAAAAGAGCTCATACTCCAGATATGATCTCCAAACCAACCTCTCACTTGTTTTAATGCAAACTTCTTCAATTTAACTCCAAATGATATCAATTTTTTTGGAGCGAAGGATATATGTCTTATAAATCTAATGGTTCAAGTCTCACCTCAATTGGAGGTCGGATGAGAGAGTTATACCCAAAAGAATAGACTATGTTCACTTCCAAAATCAAATTGACACTCTTTTGGCGCGATTTCCATAACTTTTATTATAGAAGTCGTATTGTGTTCTTTATTTGACCATTTGAAAGAAGACATCTATATCTACAACGCTCATGAAGACCACAAAATGCGATTCGGCCTCTAACATTTTCAAATTTGGTCATCTTTTCCGAAGCTATCCGTTAAACGGACAGCCATGTCTGTTTAATGGACAGGTACGGGTAACAATGGCCCAAAAGCTTTTAGAATGTCCGTTAAACGGACATGCAATGTTGGATCCCGTTCCCGAGACCCAACTTCTTACACTTACCACTATAACTCCACTGCTTAAACTGAAAATGATCACTCTTAACCACTCTTGAGGTGGAAAGAAAGTCGAAAACCAAAGAAAATGACATGAAACAAATGTGAAGCTAATAGGATCGAATCCAACCGAAATCGAATATCAAATAGGTCGAATCGATTACAAATCGGATACTAATGGAATCGAAGATTCAAATCGAATAGCATTACATGCGTCCGACATCAGGAAACATATGTGACAAGTGGGTCGAAACAGATGAAATCGAAATTCGATTGCGAAACAAACGGATCAAATCTGGTACCAAATGAATTCACTGGCTACTAGAAAATGAACTTGAAATCAAAGCATGCAAATGGTGGGTTCGAACAGAATTTCAAATTCCGACATCAGAAAGTGAGAACATAAAAACCTGATGCGTTGGAAACCCTTATGACTAATCCATCCGAAATCGGTGAAAATTTTGTTCGTTTCTTTCATCATTTAGTCCATTTTATTTTCATATCAAACAGTTTCCCTCTTTGGAACTGTTTTCTTAAACTCATATTCATGTTAATCAAAACATACAATCATACTCAAATTTCTCTTATTCATATCTCATCATATAAAATCCGCAAGATAACGATTTGACTTTAACCTATCCAAAAATCTGCAAATAGTAAATTTTCACTTCTACTAACCTCACACATACATCATGATCAATCGGGCCCTCCGTCCGGGATCTCAGCAAAACGCAAACCTATTGCTAATCCACTTTAGATCATTTTCATAACAATTCATAATGATCACATTAAAACTCATAGTCCATCATCTAGTAAATTCATCCATATTCATATAAACATATCCCAAATACATTCATAAATCAATTCACTCTTATATACAAAACCAATAAACACTATCCATAGTCAAAACTTTGGTTAATTCCCATAAACCGAAATCTTACACAATTGCATAATCAAAAATACATTATGAACCAAAAGCTTACAATGTTCTAATGGCATTCTAAGCCATAATTCATTTCCATAAAACTTAAACCAAATACACAAATACAAATCATGTACAAATGCTGATATCCTGATGTCTTTCATCCAATCTCCCGTCAATACCGGAGATGAGGATAAAAGGGGGGTGAGCTCGGGCTCGTGGATAACATGTTTATTAAACAAATGATAAGCAAAATATTTTCAAACCTTGCTTTTTGTTGCTCAAAAACATCAAAGATTTATTTTCCAAAAACTCTTTAATTTTCAAAATCTTTCATAAACATTTACAAACTGCTTTCAAACCATCATCGTTGGAAAATCCCAAATTTCTCATTTGTCGTAATTTCAAGCCATTTAAGAACATGAAATGCATCACGTATAAATGCAGCACATTCCAAACAAAGCAAAAACACTTAACACATCAATCAGTTTGGGTCGGTCCATAAACAGACGTCTCGCACATTCCTGCAAGCATATGCATGCAAAGTGAAACACATGGGGAGTCTGAAAACGGAGCTCCTTTGCCACTTGCGGGTAGCCGGGAGAAGGCTTTAAAAATGAGACCAGTGCACTGACTCCACATGAAGGACCTAACCAAACCCATGTAACACGTATTCATGCTTGAAAGCTCATATTGCCCGAAGGCACATTTTCAAAGATTGAACTTTTCATGTCATCTAATATTCAATGCAATACTTATCAATCACAATATCACCCAAATAAATGCACACTTTTCAATCTTTCAAGAACATGCAAACACCATATCACACTCATTCACATACTCAACTTATTAATCAATAAAACATAATGAACTCAATGAATATGTCATCTTTATCAATTTAACTTATAAAGAAAATCCATTTAATCGACAATTCAAAGTCATTTGTGGAGAATCATCCGAACCATTGCGTAAATTTTCGTAAATCATTTTGAAACCGTGACTTTCACATTTTATAAACCTTTTTAAAATGCAATTGTTTCAATCATTTGTAAAACAATATCTTATAAAACCAACAAATAGAATTAGCTCATAATTTGAAAAATAAACATATCACCCACCTTTTATCCATGCCATACTCTTGTCCAATCCTCAATTGCCCAAAGCTTCCTCTTGATCTTTACTTCACTCTTTCTTCCTATATAAGTCACCTAAACCATAATCATCCAAAACCCATATCATACTCATCATATTTCACAAACCCATATAGATTCCAACCTCTCTACTTCATAATCTTCCAAAATCTCTACTCATATACTTTAACATAAATTCCAAATAGTTTCTCATCCATGATTTAACATAACCCAAAAGCATAATCATTCAAATTAACCTCATATATAACAAACCCATAACCATCTTAGGATAAAACAACCAAAACTCAAGAAAAACTCTAACTTTAAAATCATCTCTTACCTTTCTCTCTTCCCATTTTCGAAATTCCTCTTAGCTTGGAGTAAATCTCTTCTCCTTCCCTCTTTTCCCTCAAGAATCCATGGAGAAAGAAGCTTGAACCCTCATAAACCTTCCTCTTCTTCCCCCTTCTTCTTCTTCTTCACGTTACCCCCTCTTCTCTCTTCCTCTTTCTTCTTTCTTCTTCCTCCTTCTGGAAATTTCGTGAGCTTTCTCTAAAACCCACGACATCTTCCTCCTCTTTTATAGGTCAAGACATTTAATGAAGTGTAATTTACCCTTTTTTCCTTGTCTTATAAGCTTTAAACTCAAAACCTTAAGTGAACTTCCTAATATGCCCCTGAACTTTTCTTTAAGTCATGCTTACTTTTGGACAATTATTCTCACATCTAAATAAAGGAATTTGCTAAAACTTCCTTCTGGAGAATTGTTCCTCTATGTCTTAGTTTCATAATGCCTCAAGAATCATCCAATTTGGAGCACTATATCAAAAGTTATAGTCCAAACATGTCGGACATATCCTTTTACTATCACATTTTCTAGAATTCGCTTCCTTCCACAAATAAACATTCTCAAAGGCTAAAATGAAATTTGGTTCCTTCATAAAAATTGTAGCCCCATGTCTTAAATTTATTATGCCTTAAACATTGCTTCAATCGGATCTCTACAGATCCCAAAATTTGCAAAGTACTTAACTATGTTTAGAAACTTTCTAGACTCACTTTGATTCACATAATCTTGCTCAAATAAATCTCTAAAATTTATAATTTTCACATAATCATGAACTTCATTGTATTAGGAATCCAACGCTTCAAGAACCGAGTCATTCGGATGTCGGACGGAAAAGATATAAGCAAATGATGTGATAGAGTCGGATGAGGACGGAAAAATAGCCAGCTCAGAATGAAACCAAACATTTTGATTATCATATGATTCAATCAAAAATTTTCAATTTGACTCCAATTGATGCAAAATTTCATGGAGAGAAGGACACATGTGTTAGGAATTCAATGTTTCAAAAATCGCTTCAATCCGAGGTCGGATGAGTGAGTTATGATAAAAACAACTCAACATGTTCAAAACAGAAATCAATTTGAAACTCTTTTGGAGCAAATGCCATAACTTTCTCTACAGATATTCCAATGCCTTCATTGTAGTTCCATTTGAAAGATAACATCAAGATCTACTACTCGTATTAGAGGCCTTGAAGCGAGATTCGGCCTCAAAACTGGTCAAAATTACAATTTTCCCAAGGTGACCTGTAGCTGTCCGTTAAACGGACATGCATGTCCGTTTAACGGACACATACGGCCAAAACTGATCCGAAACATCCGAGAATGTCCGTTAAACGGACATCCATGTCCGCCTAATGGACATGCGCAAGGGAAGGGGTCCTTTTGACCCAAAGCTGTCCGTTAAACGGACTCCCATGTCCGTTTAACGGACATGCAAATTTCCAAAACTTCTTCAACCTTCTTCCAATGTTTTTCTCATCCAAACTACAATCACATACACCTATAATCTTCACATATCTACTTATTCAAAAGTATAAATACTTCATAATAATTCAAACAACAAACTCAATTCATGAACTTCTCAAATCTCAACTAAATTGGTTCATCATAACCTCAAATTTCAAACATTCATCATAGCTGTCACTAACATCAATCTCAAATAATATCATAACTTGTATCATCTATAATTCTTAACTCCGATCTCGAAAACTCGTATACTTAGTCTCGTTGGAAAGATAAAAGATCACGCTACAACTTCAAAGAAGGCTACTTTAGCCAAATCTATTTCAATCATTCCTTAATTTCCCTTGAATCAGCATATACATTTAACATTCATCCTAAACTTCACTTTCTTAAATGCACACCATTTATAACAATGCAACTATGATTTGGAATTTACCCAAATCTCAACCTCAATTCATATGATTTCTTACATTCAAAAGCATCTTGTCATTTATAATCTTTTACTTTTTGCATAAGATCTCACATATCTAACCATAATTCATACTTAAGATTTCCCAACTCATATCTTTACATAATTCCCATTTCCTCATCTATAACACAAATCACATAGAAAACACTCATTTGATTTCATTTATTATTTCTAAAATTCGCTTCAAGGTTCGAGGTCCAACATGCAAGTTCGTCTAACGGACATGGGCAGGCTAAGGGGTGTTTTTGCACCCGAGGCTGTCCATTTAACGGACATCCATGTCCGTTTAATGGACATGGAAAATCCCAAAACTTCAAAGCCTCTATCAACTTCTCACCTTCAATCTATCTTCATAACCATTTATACACTTCTCAAATTTATTCATTCCATAGCCTATACACTTCATAACACCTCAATCTTCAAGTTTAACTCACCAACTTCACAATCTCTAGCTTAATTGATTCATCAAAGCATGGATTTCAATCATTTGTCATCAAGTTATCATAACTCACAGGCTATAAAAACAACAAGAATGACTTAAGTTGTTATCTTCCAATTCTCATAACTTCTTACTCCAAATTCTAAAAATTACATATTATACCTAAATGGAAAGATAACAAGATGCTCTAAAACATTAATGAAGGATGCAAAAGTTAATTTCATCATTATATAAGATAAAAAGCCACTCATAGGCACTGCTCATTAAAGACCAATGTAACAGTAATGTAACTAAATGAACAGTGACTGAATGTGTTCTTAACCTCATAAATTTTTAATCCTAAGTCCAAATGAGACAAATTATATACCCTTAGAAAGTTCTGAACTTCTACTACAATCTTCACGAAGACTTCCTGATCTAATTCAAGCCCTAAGAGGGTCTAAAACTTAAGCAAATTTCTATCAAAATTTAGAAAAATTTGACAGCACTTCCCTTGAAAATACAACTAACCAAACTTCAATCCTAGCTCCACCACCTGCATAAATTTCAACCTCCAATCTCATGTAACATAATTCAATCCCAAAAGTATCTCCAACCGCAATTCAAAGCAACAACTGCACTCCTAGTCATCTACTCCATTTCAAATGTAAAACATGCAAACTCAATCCTTCTTTTTGTCAACTATAGTCATACAATGATGCATATGTATAAAACATGTGTAAATTGCATCAAATACAATTAAAACTCACCAATATTGCATTTACATTAAATTCAGAGTTATTAAAAAGATTTATAGGGCATTTAGCCCGATTACAATCCCAATGTCAAAAGTCGAAGTACATATTGAATCAAATCTCCAAAATGCAACCTAATACTTCACTTCTATGACTTCTAAACTAGAAATGTTGATGTGATGCCTCAATCCCAAATATTGAAACTCGTATTCCCGCTCATCACCTGTGGAGGGGAAAAGGGGTGTGAGCTCGACGGCTCAGTGGGTAACAGCTTAATAATTAAGACATAAGCAAAAACGTTCTTTATTTTTCGTTCTCAAAGAAACTTTTAGATTGATAAAAATCTTTCAAATTTATCAAGGCCAATTTACATTGATCAAACACTTTCACTTTATCAAAACCTCTTGTTTTCAAAACCAATATCACATTGATCAAAACTTTATAAATTTCTCAAAACCTTTATGAAAAACTCATTTCCTCCCAACAATTACACATCAAGGTCATATAAGCATAGAGAAAACAATAAGTCAATTTATCAAAAAAATTTATCAAACAACATAACTTACAAAAAACAACATAGACAAGCATATCACATAATCACATATAAGATGGTTTGGGTGAATCCAAACAGGACGTACTACACATTTTCGCAGAGCGGTCATGTGTAGCCGTGAACACATGAAGGAGTCCGTGAGGAGCTCCATTGCCACTAGCGGGCAGTCGGGAGAAGGCTATAATTTTCACAGGTGCACCTATCACACATGAGGGACCACCAAAAACCCAAACAAGCATGTATATCACATAATTCACAACAATTCATGATCATTAGCCTCAAATGGCAAAAATCACTTTCACATAATCGTTTAAAACACCCATTCGGATCTTTTTCTCTTGATAAACCAATTCACACATACTATCACAAAGTCTTTACATTCAAAAACATTTCATATGAGTTTAAATTATCACAATAGCAATTCAATTAAAATTGAGAAACCATAGGAAAACATTTTATGACATTTACTTCAAAGCAAGTAAGTAGCTTATTATCTCAACTATTAAATTATCACCCACCTTAATCCTTTAGTCTTGCATTTAAACACTAGCCCTTGCTTCTTGCTCTAATAACTTCTCTTCACCTTCATTAAGCAAGTAAGAACCCAATTAACATGAGATATCCCAAAATTAAACAAGCCCAGGAGAGGAAAACATGGAATTAAACCTATCTAACCTTTCCCAAACCTTACCTAAGCCATTTGCATCAAAACCCACTCATAAATCCAAAGAATTTTACATTTTTCTTCCCTTGAAAGGAAACCCACGAAATTTGCTCTCCCTCTTGGCTTGATGAACTCTTAAACCTTTCTTTCTCTTATCCTTCTAAAACACTCTCTACTACTCTTCTCTAAGCAAGAAAACATAAGACCCAAGTCTCTTCTTCTTCTTCTTCTTCTTCTTCTTCTACATATACGAAACTCTCCCTCTCCCTTTTCTAGACCTCTTCTCATTGTCTTAACACATGACCTTTTAACTTAAAAAAAACCTAAGCCTTATTCCGTAAACTACGTAGTTTTAAGTTTAGTCTTCTAAAACAAGCAACTCATTTGTTTCTTTTCCTCACATAAACGATTCCACCCTACTCCTCTTCTTTTTGTTTTAAAAAAAATGAAAATTAAATGGACCAAAGTGTCCCTCCATCCTTGTCTTAGTCTTTAAAACCAATAGTGAATTACCTAAATTACCCCTAAGCCATTTTATTCCTTTCAACTTCTAACAATAATTCAACTCTAATTTAAACATAATCCATTATTTAATTTTCATTTCTTAAGAGTTAAAACCTCAAAATAATTTAGATAATACCTCCAAATAATTTAGACATGCTTAAATAATAATAAAATTCCAGGGGCCAACAAGTCCTGCTTTGCATTGACCTCATCATTTTCTTTTAGGTGCAGTTATGCTTTTTGACCAGATCATTTTGCTCAAGACTACTTGACATAGTGAATTGAGTCATTATTCTAATTGATTCCTCATATCTGGAAAATAGACCTTTTTGTTATCTTGAAACACCATGTTTACCATAATACCCTTCTATACGATTAAATCTGACAATCTTGATGGATTTTTCCAATTAGTTCTCGACCTCAATCTTAAAGATCTTAAATTTATCAAGAACTTCAAAATTTTCCTTAAGCAATATCACATAATTGTAACTGGAATAATCATCAATAAATGTCAGAAAATATTTAGAATTGCATAATATAGCTATAAAAGGTCTACTAATATCTGTATGTATGAGATCTAATAAGCCAGATGCTCGAGTTGACCCCTTTTTCTTTATTTTGGTACACTTACCTCTGCAACAGTCAACACATGTTTCCAGAACATCAAAATCTAGAGTTGGGAGAATGTTTTCCTTTATCAATCTCTCAACTCTATCTTTGGAAATGTGGCTAAAGCATTTATGACACAACATGTATGACATTTCCTTTATTAGAGGTCTCTTTCGAGTGACAGGCTTAGCAATATATGAAGAAGCATACATTTCATGAGGGGTAAGACATATTCTATAATATCCTATTACCTGTGGAAAGGTTAGAATAGTAAATACGAGTGTTCAATAAGAGATAAGAAATGCATATTCATGTTCATGCATAATACGATAGGCTCATGCAAGTGAATAGTGATATTTTGCACCTGAATATGTCTATACATGCATTCATTGATATTCCGAGTATAATGGGATTGATTTGTGATTTTTTTTTACAATTATGAATGTTTTTACATTGGAAAATTTTACGGGTTAGTAGAATTGTATTATTTTGAATTTTGGTAAATTTAGGAATAATTTTGGAATTTTTGGAAAATTATGGAAAATAGGAAAAATAAATTAAAAGAAGATTTGGAGATAGTTAAATTGCAAAGATGAAAGTTAAGGGAGTTAGCTTCAAAAGAAACTAAGTTAGAGGTTGATGTGAGGAAAGTGACATATATCTTTTAGGTTGTGTACTTTTGCTAGAAGTAGGCTACTATTCTCTGAGAGTTGATAGGTTAAGTAATTTGTCTAAGTTCTTTCTTCATCGTCATCTTCTTAAAGTTTTCTTTCCATACACAGTGTTTTCTATCAAACACCTCCTAAGAGATTTTTATGCTTTTCCTTTCCTACACCAAGCCTGCTTTGCCATTTGTGTCCTCTAAATAAGATGAAGTTACAATCCAAAATAAGAAGATAGAAACTATGATGAAGTTACTGTTCAAACTAAGATGAAGTTACTGTACAAAGTAAGACGAAATTACTGTACGAAGTAAGATGAAGTTACTGTACAAAGTAAGACGAAGTTATTGTACAAAGTAAGACGATTGAGGTCATGAACATAGTTGCATCTTTTGGTCATAACTTCCTCTCTAGGCATACAAATGACTTGATTCTTGAACCATTGGATTTTAAGACATTTTTTCTACATTTATACCAAAAATCATATCCCTCTGAATCAAATTGAGAAAGATTGAGTGAAAAAGTGGAACGGGTACAGTGAGTGTACCCTTAAATAGTATGAACTGGTGTTATTCCACTGTGCATACTTCAGTATTTTAATGATATCTTGATTTGTAGAATTCCAAATGAGATGATTTTTGACTTTAAGTAAACTAGAGAAATAGGGATAAAACTTATGTGAAGGAATAAATATCCAAATAGGACTCTAAGAGTTTTAATTTTTGTAGGGAAGTTTAGTATGGGGTACAATCTCAGAATAAAAGAAGTACGAAAATATTTGGAGTATAACTTTCACATTGCTGAACCAAATTGAATGATTTTGATGTCATTGGAAAGATAAGACATATAGGAATACTTTTCTAGAAGAGAGTTTGACCAAATTACTTCATTTTCATCTTCTGATTGTACATGAACAGTAGATTCGAAAGGGGTGTCTAGGAAAAAAATATGAAGTGATTCAATGAGAAATGAATTGTTAATTCAATGGTATTAGTGAGGCATAAACCTAAGTATAAGTTATACTTAGATGAGTTTTGGTATGGGGATAGTTTTGTAAAGAATTTATGAAGTGATACCCGGGATTATCATGAACATGCATTGTACATAATTCATTTCATGCATGTACATTTTTTAATACTCTTGATTGTGCAAATTGTGATATATGTGTATGTTATTTGTTATAAAGGAGCAATTGGAACGTCAACCCACAGACGTTGCTGGCATTTCCAGGCATTAGTTTCAGGAGCAACTTGTGAGTAACCTAGACGGTTTCTCTCAATTATTATTTGCTTATATTTATGTTTTGAATAATGAATGAATGGGAATGTGAGACCTATGCATTTTATCAAGTGATTGATTGTGTTACATAAATTCCATTCATGAATGCATAATCAGATAATGGAAGTTGTGACTAGTGTAGGAAACGATTAAAGCTTAAAGCTCAACGAGTGAAATTGAGACTCGAGTTCAAAAGTGTTTTAGAGCCTCAGGCTCAACGAGTAATGAGCCCAGTATCCAAAAATAGATACGGGACAGTTCAGGTACTCAGTCACAATAATGTAACAATTGGAAAGTGTCTCATGAGCATTTCATATGCATCTTGTTAATTATGTTTGATAGAGAGAAATGCAAAAAAATTGCTTATGCTTAAGTGAAAATGTGTTACTTATGTGAAATGCATAATTGTGAAATAATTGTGATATGAATTGATGTGTTGCATGAATTGAGTGAACCATCGATGATGGTTACCTTATTGAGTTCGCAAAACTCATCAAAATTGCAACGTTGTCTTTTCAGGACTAAGGGATGACTCTAGCTTTTGAAAGGCTCTAGTGCTGTGTAGATTGTGATTGGCAAGAGAAGTCATGACTCAAAGGTCGATCAGCTGGGATTTTTGGACAGATTAGTTAGATTGTACATAGTTTCCTCATTCATGTAGTACTATTGTATTAGGTTTTAATGATGTACATATGGAGATTGTTGAAAGTCACAATGTAGACAATCGACTTCTTATGTAATGAATTGAGGAAAAAGTTGGCTTTTAAAATATTGTTCTTTTCCTATGATACTTTATAAGTGAACTATGATACCATGCCATGTGAAGTGAATGTAGTGAGTGAACGTAGCGTGCCTTATCCTAGGGTATGTGCCGGAATGACCTTCGGGCGTCCAGGTGGGTATCCTTGGGTAAGGGGGCGCTACATATTCGATATAATCCATATAAAAGAAGGTAGTTCCAATATGTTTTGCATTGAAAGATAAACATGTAACTAAATTATCAAAGACAAAACAATAATCCTTTTTATCTAACACTAATACAGAGATTAGATTCTATTTTAAAGATGGTATATAAAATATGTCACGTAATATAAGTACAAACCTTGTTTCAAGGCTTAAACTTACGTGCCCTATATACAAAACACTAACTTCTTCATTATTACCAACCATTAGTTTCACCTTCCCTTTAGTTGGCTTCCTTTTAGATCTGAAACTGCATTATGAAAGCAACATGCTTAGATGCTTTACTATCTAGCCACTAAAAACAGGATGTGGCTATAGCCATATCGAATTTATGAATCATATAAGTTAAGGAATTTCCTGATAGTTCTTGTTCGAATTTTTGAACTTTATATTTCTAGCAGTTGTTTTTCTTATGCCCCTTCTTCTTACAGATGAAACCCCTCATATTCTTGAAATCTTGCAACCTTTGTAATAATAGATTGACTAGTCTATAAATGCAAAGAGGGTTTAGGATTTCTTACTTTTTAACTTTGGGGCTTAGCTTTTCCCTTTCCTTTAGTTGCAAACAAAGTTGTGTGAGGAGTGCTCTTCAGTTTCTCCTCCTCTACAACACATCAAGAAATCAAAGCATTGATATCCCAAGCCTCATCCTATGAAATATAAGAAGTAAACAATGTATCAAACTCTATCGGGAGCACATTTAGATCTTAGTGCACTATTACTACATTATGAATTTGAATCCCCAGTGCCTTCGTCTTGCTTTAGAGGTGGACCATCCTAATGATGTTGTCCTATACTTCTTCTTCTCTAGTGTACCTTATGGAGAATAATTATTTACCTAAGCTACTTATCTTGGCATTGGACGAGACCCTATACCTTTTGGAAACATTATAAAAAAACTCCTTTGCTATATTAGTGTCTGGTAGTCCACTCAGTAGATGATCTAGGATTGACCTCTTAATGGTCAAATAGCACATCCTATTTGACTGCTTCCAGGTTAGAAAGGCTACTTTATTAGTTTCTGAGCTGATGGATGAGAGTGGAGATGGTTTATTGTTTAGTCCAATTTATATAGATATTTAGATCATATTTGCTTTTATTTTGTGTGTTCATTCATTCATTATAGTAGCATTTTTTAGGTTCATTAATTTAATTGTATTGAGATTGTTATGTATTTTATTTTCTCGTTTTTCATTTAAAAAAGCATGAATTTTGGGCTCATCTTAGACCAAAGAAATTATGGAAGCAAAAGCAGTCTCCCCATAAAAGTTAAGTATTTTTCTATTGGGCTTTGATCATCTTCTGTCCTGGTGTCATTGTAGTGGTTATGTTGATCGCATTAATGAATTAATAGTCATATTAAGAGAGCTAGCGATGATGGCAAAGCATCTCTCAAACGCAGAGGGAAGTAGGAACTACTTTAGTGAAGCTAATTTTGTTGAGTTTTACGGTGTCAAGTATCCACAGCGTAAAAGTTAGAAAATGAACTGTGTTGGATGGTCCCGCGGTACCGTGGAAAGAGTATTACGCTTGCCATGTTTGTTCATTGGGCTCATGATGAAGGTGAATAAAATAGAAGACAAATCAGCTCCAAGGACAAGGAGGCCCCACCATCCTTATTCCTTCCGTTTGAAGCTCCAGGACAACGACAAAGACAAGAAGAGGCTCCACCAGAAAAAGAAAAGGAACGCATGGCAGAAGGCTCCAGACATTCAGGCAAAAATAATACACTAACTCTCCACTCAAAAAGCTCCAGACACTCCAAGTTAACAACAAAGAAAAAGGCAGAGGAAGGACGACTACACGGATGCATAACTCACCAGAAAAACAAGAGGCATCTGTTGGCTACAAAGGTTTAAAGAGTCGGTGAGTTCTGGGAAAGACAAGACAAAAACGTTGAGAGACCAGCTGGAGGTGTGAATATGGGGAGGAGCTCCAAGTGGGACACCAACGAAAATAATGGCAGCTGGTTGTTTTAACGAAAAACGAAAATAATCAAGCAAAGATACACCAAGGAGCACTCATGTTGTTCCAACAACTGATAAGCGAAGCGAAACGTACAAATGGGGAGAAACGCAAGCTCCAAGTGACACCAATAGCTAGCTACACGTTACACCAAGAACCAACTCTCCACTCATTCGATGAGAGCTCTCAACATTACACCAAGAAGAGGAGCATCAGCTGCTGGAAAAGCACAGCAACCCCACCACACCAGCTAGAGACGTGAAGAGCAGGAAAGAAACTAACAAGAACAATGCAGACACTAGCTAGAAGAAAAGAGGCATGGGGTGGTTTCAAGACAAAGAGAAATAACATAAAAATCACATGGAAAGAGGAGAGTTGAGGAGGAGTTAAAATGAAAAAAACAAACAAGTATGGGTGTGTGGGCTGATGGAGTGAGTAGGGAGTAGCGTAAATGAATTGAAGTGAGAAAGTGACAAATATATAGGTGTTGGGCGTTACATGAGATGGGTGTGCAAGGTGGGCTGATGGAGTGTGCGTTATATGGGGTGAGAGGAGTTGAACGTGAACTGTTGAGCAGTAAGGGAGAGCGTGGACTGGAGGGCTGAAAAGAAAGAGTGTGCGTGAATTGAAAAAAAAGAGAGAGGAAATAACGAGAGCTGCTGAATTGCGTGAAGGAAAAAGGAGATAAAGAGAAAATAGAAAACAGAAGGTGAAGAATGCGTGAATCTAGGGGGCTAGTTGGGTGAGTGAGAGCTGAACGTTACATTGTAAAGGAGTGAGTGGGGAGCTGTGCGTGAAAGGAAAATAAGAAGCAAGAGCAAGGAGGCTGGGCGTTAACAGAAAATGGGAGCAATGTGCGTGAAACCAGCAAGTGAGCATAGTGAGGGGGTGTAGTCTGGAGAGAAGTAATGTGAAGTGTGAGTGTGTGTGTAAGTGAATTGTTGGGTGCATGAATCAAAAGGTGGTGCGCGTGAATCAAAAGAGTGGAAGGTAAAACAGTTGTGAGTGTGCGTGAAGGAGAAAAAAAAACATGGGCTGAAGTAAGTGTGAACTGAAGGAGAATGTTGGCAGCTATAGTGTGTGCGTGAATAGAAAATAAGGGTGATATACACAACCACGTAGGAGGCTCCATTAGGGAATATCACGCTACAGTGAACTGGAGGAAAATAGAACAGCTAGAGGAGCTTGAGGCGTGGACATCAAGGGTGCACCACCTGTGGAAAAACAACAAGAGCATAGTGACGCAACATTAGAGGGAGACCCGAAACTCATTCGATTTCTGTTCTTTTATTTAATTTCTCTTAATGTTGTTTGTTGAGCATAATTTCTGTGGTCTTCATCCTATCATGACTGAGTAGTTTCCTTAAAGCTTCAAGGTTGAGCTGAAGCTTTTAGTTAATTTTATGGATTAAATCTCGGTTGATTTATTTGTATGGATTTTTGGTCTTGATTTCTCTGTTTTGAAATTGATTTTGCTGGTATTGAGTTTGGCCAACCATTAGCTGACGTTAGTTGTTAATTGAAGAACCGATAGGTGAAAATTAATAACGGAACTCCAAACAGGGAACTTATAAATTTCAGATTTAGACATAGACTGAATTTATGAGAGAAAACCAGGTAAGCAAAGAACATAATGGATTATGCTTGATTGCTAGGGCTACGATAGTAGATTAGGATTATTGCATAATACTCCTTTGATACCTTGAAAAATGACCTAAGAAACTCTAGGCTCAACCTTCTATCAACCAAAAATTTGCCTAATAAATTGATCCCGGTAAAGTCCATAAAAAGCGCTAAAAGTGGAACCATCCTTGAAGCTTACCACATTTCATTCGAATTAACGCCTAGAAATATTCACAAATTTTTGTTAGCTTGATTTTGTTATTTTTTCTAGTTAATTTTCTTATTTTATTTCCCCATTTTTACACAATCGCCATCGGTTTTATCTATTTACTTATTTTGATAGTTACATTTTCTTTTAATTTAATTTCCCAATCCTACACGAGTGATTAGTCCAATTAATTGAGTGATCCAAGCCTAATACTTACACAATTACTCCCTGTGGGACGATATTATACTGTACTACTTGAGACCCATGAACTTGCGAAACAACATCATTTATCCATCATCATGGCCATGTTGATATCTACCATTTCTAAGGTAAACTCCACATCCTTCTTCCATATTGTATAATTGAAACCGGTCAGGCTTTTAATAGTGACAATGTTGTTGTTGACAGATCATTTAAGCAATGACTTTCATCCATCTATACCAATAATCTTGTTTGGACAGGTTACAGTGCATCACACACGACTATCCCATCATTGCCGATTGGTTATTGTACTTGATTTCATAAGTATCACCCATTCGTCTGGCACATCTCATACACATGCTTAACTGATCACCCTCTCGTATGCACTATGCGAGTGTACATGAGCCTGGCGGTCTTCATCAAGGACAACGATCCAGAAAATTCAAGTGAGTTTTAGGCTAATTTTTCATGCTTTGAAGCTTGTTTTCAACCTATTTTTCAAGGCTAACCACATATAGCACACTTTCAAGCATTCATAGGCAAGAAAAAACCAAAAACAGATAATTATTCTTTAAAAACCTGATGGAGAAAAAACAAAAAATCTTCATTTTGAGATACTCTATCACATAACTGCTCTAACACCACATGTAACATGTAATATGAGCCTTAATTACACATCCCACTTCAAATGTGAAAGGAAAATAATGAAGAAATGTAGATTTACCTGATTTCGATTCCATAAAGATCCAACAAACTTTTCAAGGCCATAACGAACACGAATCATCTGACACCTTCATGAAATCTACTTGTCGAGGTGTGGTCAACATCTTTAAAACCAATTCAAAAATACAATTAAGCCACGTTATTATATTGGTCGACCAGGTTTAAAAAATCAATTGATCCAAAGACAATGAAAGTCCATCATTATATCTTGTAAGGCTTTTGATATGGAAAAATATCAAATAAATGTGTCATATGTGACATATATCTAATACAATCACGCATATCTGCTACCTCACTAACCATAGAAGTTTCATCTTACCACTAGATCTGTCTACTGTAGAATCCTCTTCGAGCACTGATGACCCTTGGCACTAGTTCCTCCTCTGTGGCACCCATAATGCTCTTAGATCCTCCACCAATTCCTGTGCTATCGTCTTATACTAAAGATATTCAACATTTATTTTCTTTTATTATTGACGAATCCTCTATTGAAGCTTTTTCCTCTAATTTTGAAGATTCTAGAGTTGTGCCTACTGAGCCGCCTCTACCACCGGTTATTTCTGATCAGAATGATGTGCCTTCTTCATCCAAAGGTCGAGTGAAGTCATTGGCTCAGAAGTCAGTTTGGATGACTCACTATTCGCTATGTTTCAGTTCTAAAGGCACTTCATATTCAAGTTCTAGCCTGAAATCAGCGTCATAATTGCCATCTTGCTAGCCCCTACTATTTCTAATCTGCATCGTACTCGCTTATGAGTGTAACAAGTTTTGTCCCTCGAATTTTACTCCTCGACAACCTAATAGTGATGGGATACTCTTGCTTCAGCTGGGTTTGTTCTCAATCATCCCATAAATTTAGTTGAGTATAAACAATTTCATTTAGAAGCTTTATTGAGTGAGAGGAATTGTTATATGTTGCTTTATTTCCATATCTCTTTGAGGCTAAGCTGGTCCGAGAATTTTATTGTAATTTGGATAAAAGGGTGTTGAATGATAATGCTTTATGCTTTCATATGGTTTATGAGAGGAGGAGATTGATTTAGTTTGATCCTGATTTGTTGAATGAATTTTTAGAGTTTGTGAATTTAATTGATGAACGTTCTTACGAGGATGGATTTGAAGTGAGTAATGATATGCTAGCAGGTGTATTGGCTAATGGTAAATTGTCATCTTAGCCTTCTGCTACAGCACTACATGTTTATGATCTTACATATAAATATTTTGTTCTTTATAAGCTTTTACTAGCTAATTGGATGCCATCACATATACTGTGACAGTTTATCCTACATAAGCTAAGATTGTGTATGTGATAGGCACAGGGTTACAACAAAATCTAGGGTAATTGATTATTGAGGCTATGATTGCAGGTATTGGTAAAGAGAAAATTTATTGGGTTTTCCATGTTTAATTACTCAATTTTCACATGCTCAAGGTATATCTTGTGTTGATCCTGAGGTCCTTGAGCCTGTGTCTATCTTGCATATATATCCTTAGATTTTGTATGTCAACAAGCAAACTCTGGTGGTTGATTTGTTGTACTCCTCATCAGATTCCTCCGCATAGCTTATTACACCTAATGCTGATACTTATGCCTCCTTATTTGCTGAGATTAATCGTATTGAAGGCAATTCTCAAGCGGGTATGATTTCACTTCAATAGCTCAAACAATAAGTTATTTGTTTCACTTCTTCCTACGATTCTTAGCTTCTTTTGACAATAATTTGTCCTAAGGGGCAGATTGAAACTTGTTGGCTATTTTTTCAGCTGATATTTGACTGTTACCCTTGACTTTGACTTTGATTTTTTTTAGATATCTATTATCATGATCATTTATTTCAGGGGGAGTTTTCATTTTTTTGTTCAAGGAGAGGTTTTGATATGACAAATAATGCCAAAAAAGGGAGATTGTTACAATATTCTACTTTTGACGTTATTTGTAGTTTAATTTATTTGGTATACCTTTTGTAATAAAAATGTAATCGTTAGTTTCCAAAACTACTGAGGGTTATAGTGTTATAATACTGAGTCATATGAGTTACATCATTATAAAATTAATTTAGCAAATTTCAGAGATAATTTTACGAATTCATTCACATGCATGATATTAGCATACACATATTAATTACATTTTAAAAACTGCAAAGATTTTATATACACTTAATTGACATGTTTCGGGGTATGGAAGTTTCAAAATAATTGTGACATGATTGTGCATTTCTAATATCTTGTATTTTGATTTACAAATAAAAGGAATTGATGGATTACGATTAGGAATTTGGAGTTTATTTATCACAATTGGAAGATTGATAGATTAAAATGTACATTTAGACTAAGAAAAATTTCAAGTAGTAAGACAAGTTGACATGTGAAAATTTAGGATGACTAAGCTTATAAAATAAGTGAAAATGGCTTAGAGAATTATGTGACAAATGGCTTAGGAATTTAGTGACATTTGGCAGCTAACAAGGAGGACATGTGTCTTGCTTAAATACATGACAGTGTCTTGTTTAATGTACATGATCAAATGACATGTTTCTCTTGTCTTTGGATTGGATTCTTGTCTTTGACTGAATTCTTGTATATTCTTGAGAAATACAATCTTGGGCTTTTATAGCCATACACCAATCATTGAATCATTTGAATCGAACATCGCATTGCATGCATAAATGCATGATCGATAATGGAATGTGACCCAAGTTGCTATTATCATCGAAAAGAGCCTCGAGCTCGAATCTTTATCTTGACCGGGCCTAGCGTAAGGAGAAATCACAGCGCGTCCCCATCGAACAACGATGAGCACTTGGGCACAATCTTGAATAAGCTGGAAAGAGTCTCATATGCATTATATACATGACTGATTGAATTGCCACATTGTGTGATGATTAATGAACTGTGTGATGCCATGATTTACTGTAATTTGTGATGTGATACTATAAACTGTTCTATGCTACTGTAATATTGTCACTGATACTGTACACTGTTGTAAAATACTGTAAACTGTTATAAACTACTGTAAATTGTTATATAATATTGTTAATCAATACTCTTGTCTTGTCTTGTCAGTATTGATTTGCGTAATGCATGATTTGAGTGAACCATCGATGATGGTTTCTCACTGAGTTCGCAAACTCACCCAAAATTGCAACCTATTTTTCAGGACTGATAGAGTAGACCCCTAGCTCTGGAGATAGCCTTTTCCTACCGTGCGAGCATGCTGGCAGGAGAAGCGATGGCACACAGGTCGGTCAGCTGGGTTGGATTTTGAGGATGACTTAGGATAGATGTTTGTGTCAGTTTCCTTTTTGGTTTTGTTTAGGGGACTGATAGACTTGTCTATTCTGTTGTTGGATGACTGTATCAGATTGATATTATGATTTTAAATTTTAGCGGTTTCTGATATTGTGTTATGTTATGGTTTTAAATTATTGCGATGCCATGTGGATATTATTGGGAAATGTTCTGGTGGTGCACCTTCATCGTGGGATTTGTATCGGAGCGATCTTCGGGTTTCCCGATGTGTATCCTACGATGAGGGGGCGCTACATTGGCCTTCCCTGGATGATACTCAATCGTGCAATCATAGTCCTTAAGCAGCTCTATCCATCTCCTCTGTCTCAGATTCAACTCTCTCTGACTCAACAGATACCTCAAACTCTTATGATTAGTGAAAATCTGGAACGTCTCACCGTACAAGTAGTGTCTCCAGATTTTTAGGGCAAAAACAACTGCAGCTAACTCCAAATCATGCACAGGATAGCTTACCTCATGAGACCTCAACTGTCTCAAGGCATAAGCAATCACTCGACCACGCTGCATCAAAACACACCCCAATCCCTGCTGCAAAGCATCACTAAAAACCTCAAAACCTCCAACCCCTGACGGTAAAGCTAACATCGGTGCCGTAGTCAACCGATGTTTCAGCTCCTCAAAACTCTTCTGACACTCCTCAGTCCATCTAAAGGCCATATTCTTCCTTAGAAGTTTTGTCAGAGGGGCTGAGATCACTGAAAACCGCTCAACAAACCTCTGGTAATAACCCGCTAAACCTAGGAAACTCCGCATCTCTGACACATTCCTTGGAGCTTCCGACTTCAACACTGCCTCAGTCTTATGAGGATCCACCTGAATACCCTCACCAGTCACAATATGCCCCAAAAATATAACCTTATCTAGCCAAAATTCACATTTACTGAATTTGGCATACAACTGTCTCTCTCTCATGACCTGCAAAAACAATCCTCAGATGCTCCGCATGCTCCTATCTATTCCTTGAATACACCAATATATCATTAATGAACACAATAATAAACTGATCAAATCCATGAAAGCTGCCGGGGCATTAGTCAACCCGAACGGCATCATTAGGAGCTCGAAATGCCCATACCTGCTCCTGAAAGCACTCTTAGGCACATCGGCCTCTGCTATCTTCAACTGGTAATAACCCGATCTCAGATCTAACTTAGTGAACACCTGAGCTTCCTGCAACTGATCAAACAAGTCATCGATCCTAGGCAGTGGATACTTGTTCTTTACTGTCACCCGATTCAGCTGCCTATAATAGATGCACAGTCTCAGAGTCCCATCTTTCTTCCGCACAAACAGAACTAGAGCTCCCCACGGCGAAACACTAGGCCTAATAAATCCCTTCTCCAACAACTCCTGCAACTGAGCCTTAAGCTCCCTCAGTTCCACCGGTGCCATCCTATATGGAGGTATAGATATAGGAGCGGTACCTAGAAAGAGGTCAATGGAAAACTCCGTTTCCCGATTCGACGACAAACCCGGTAACTCCTTAGGAAACACATATGGAAATTCCCTGATCACGGAAATATCCTGCAACCTCTGCTCAACTCTGGTATCAACCATATGGGCTAGATAGGCCTCACAAACTCCCTGCATCAACCTCAGGGCACTCAGAAAAGAAATCATCCTGGCTGGTACTGCCTGACTAACTCCTCGAAACACTGCTCTAGGCTGACTAGGAGACTCTAACATGACCTCCTTGGTATAGTAGTCCATAACAGCCTTATGGGTAGTAAGCCAGTCTATCACCAGAATCACATCAATCTCTCTCAAAGGCAACACTCTCAGGTCTGCACTCAACACTACTTGATCTATCTGGATCGAGCATCCCTTGCAGACCTCACCCAAAGCAGTAGTACTACCTAGAGGTGTACTCACCTCTAACCCATATTGCAACATTTCCCTATCCCCATGCAATCTACATGCCACATGCGGTGCAATGAAACAATGCATGAAACCTAGATCTATCAATGCAAAAACCTCAATACCAGAGATCAGAAGCACACCTGCAACAACATCCAAAGAATCCTGGGCCTCCTGCCTAGTCATGGCGTAGACCCTGGCTTGGGACTGTGGTCGGCTGCCACGTCCCTCGGTCCCCACAAAGGAATCTTCAGCTCTAGCTCGGGCTCTACCTCGGCCCCTCAGTCTAGGTCCACCACCGCGACTCTGCTGCACTGTCGAATTGCTACCAGATCTCCCACTCACAGCAGACTGAGCTCACAGAGTAGTGGGGCAATCCCTAATCAGATGATCCATGGAGTCGCATGCAAGGCAGGCTCCAGTCAGCCGCCAACACTCTCCACTGTGCCTCTTGTCACAATACACACAAACAGGAGGTACCTGCCCTGAACCTCTACCATTGCCACTGCCAGTTTGCACAAATCTCCCCCTCTGACCAAATCCAGACTGCCGAGATCCTCCTGAAGACCTGAAGATCCTACTCTGGCGCCTGCTAAAACTCCTGCCAGAGCTACCCTGACTGTCACTCAATCTCTTACCCCTGGATCCCTGACCAGTCTCAGCCTGACTCTGTCCCAGAAGCTGCTCAACCCGCACAACAGCCGCTCTCAACTCAACAAAGGTACCCATATTGGATCGGGCCAACCTGGTACGGATCTCCAGATTGAGCCCTCCCTCAAATCTATGGCACCTATCGGCCTCAGTAGAAATCAGAACAGTAGCATATCGCATGAGCTCGTTGAACTTAACCTCATACTCTGCCACTGTCATCGCACCCTGCCTCAACTCTAGAAACTCCTGCATCTTCATCTCAAGATATACCTTGGGCATATCGTTGTCTCTAAATGCCCTCAGAAAATCCTCCCATGACAATAGGAAAGGCCTGGTGATGCTGCCCGGGACAATCTTCCACCACTGATAAGCTGGGCCCTGCAGGAGAGATACTACATAGTCAAATCTCTCCTCTGCATCACAATCCATCTGCTCGAAGACTCGCTCAGTCCTCTCCAGCCATCCCTCAGCCTCAACAGGGTCTGTGCTACCATAAAAGTCTACAGCCCCCTGCTTGTGTAGTCTGTCATACCTCCTCTCCCGTCTCGCGGGAACCCTAGAAGGCTGCTCCTCAAATCGAGGAACTGAGGACTCCCTACTAGCTCTGACTGATCTATGGTCAGCTGGTTGATCTACCTAATCACCAAGGACAGATGACCTATAACAAAACCATAATTCCGATCAATTTCTACATTTCTCATAACAATTCAAGCCTAAATCTGTACTAGTCCCAATAGATGCCAAACCATGCTCTGATACCACCTAAATGTAGCGCCTCATCAGTAGAGTACACACAGACGCTGTGGGTCGCTTAGATACATAACCCACGATAAGGGTGCACTACGAACGAACCCAACTAAAATCCACATGGCATCCAAATCAAAGCATTAATATAACATTAATCACTAAACTTTGAAACCAAAACATTATTTCTCATTTCATAACTCAGAAACCATAGATACACAATTCTGTCATGATTACTGTCTGTACAAATCCAAAAGAAACCTAAACAATTTCCGAACTAGGTCATCTCCAAAAGGTCCTAGCCGACCAACCTTTGAGCCATACTTCCCTTGCCAACACGCTCTACAAGGCAGGAAAAGTCTCTCTCTCTGGAGCTAGGAGTCTACTAACGTTGTCCTGAAAAATATTTACAATGTTGGGTGAGTTTGCGAACTCAGTGAGAAACCAACATCGATGGTTCACTCAACTCATGCATATACAAACAATTCACAGAATATTGCATAGTATCACATTCTGAAATATCACATGCATTATCATTTACAGATATAAGGCATTTCGCCTTTCACACAGTCCATATTTAATCATTCGTGTATGTAATGTACATGAGACACTTTCCATTTTATTACGGTGTTGTGACCGTGCGCTTGATCTGTCCCATAAATGGGCTCATTAACGGTGAGCCTGTGGCTCTGAATTATATTAGGCTTGAAGCCCTGATACGGTGAGCCTGTGGCTCTGAAATTACGTTGGGCTCGAGGCTCTGTTGCGTTGAGCTTTAAGCTCTGAAATACGGTGGCTGCACCGGTCACAACTGCCATTATCTGAACATGCCTTTATGCATGAATGCACATGTCTCAATACGCTTTAAAACCAAATAATTACAATGTAGCACAATTGACACTTCGATATCAAATATATTTCGGACACCTATGGCCCGAAATCAATCAAAAGCAAACACACATAACCCTCCATTCATCTCTACATGGTATAAGTGCATAATATTAAACACATAAAGGTTGAGGAACCAACTAGGTTACTCACCTCTAAACTTCCGAGCTAATGTCGGGAAGTCTCAGCTACGTCGGAAGATCGATGCTCCACTTGTGCCTCTAAAACAATCAGAATACATAAATATTACCAATAGCACAATTTTTAATAGTTAACAATGCACATGCAGCGAATGAATTGTGAACTATAAATGTTTATGACATTCCCGACATTATCCCAAATCTTCCCATCTCAACTCTTTTTTCTCTAAAAGATAGAAATTCCTAGACACCATAATTCATTTAACTAAGTTCAGAACTCCCAAAAGTCAAACTTCAAGACATAGGGACTATCTTTATATCAAAATCATATTCACTATTCAATTTCCATCCGATTTCGAGAACTTTCAAAATTAATTCAGAAATTCCATTCTTATAAATTTTGCAGTTCTTAGTCTCTAAATTGCAATAAATCAAGAACCAACTCATTAGGAATTAAACCTCAAAATTCATCATAAAGGACCCATTCCACTATCAGGAAACTGGCTTCCTCGCCGCAGCGCAAGGTTGCTTGTCGCGGCTAGATGCCTCGCATACGTCGTGGTGTATGCACTAGCACGCCCTGCGGCGTGCTTGCTTACGCTCGTCTTGGCGTGCGTCTTCGCTCATCGAGGCGTGCGAAAGGTAAATAGCTCGCTGCGGCGTCCGATGAACACGTCGCGGCGTGCAACCCCAGAAACACGCCCGAATCCCAGAATTTCTCCTTCTGTCAAATTTTAATCCATTTAGCTCAGTTCAAAACACTCCCAAACAACTCAATACACTCAAAGCAACTAATCCCTAAGCTCAATTCCATCAAATAACCATTATCCCTCAATTACCAAATTCAAAGACAAGAAAATCCAAAAATTCATATCATCCGAGACCTATACATTTCTTCAACAATCAATAACCCTAATTAATCCACAATTCAAACTATCCAAAGAAAAAAGGAGTAAGAACTTACTTGATTTAAACCTTCAAACCTTCAAAATCACCAACCCTTCCAACTCTAACAACACCCACGGTTTTCACCCAAACCCATACTCAACATCATCTTCTCCAACCTAAGCTCAAGGATAGGTTAAAGATGAAGAATGGAGCAAATAAACAAGAAGAAAATGGAAGGAAAGAGTAAGGAGGAGATCCACGAAGAAGGAGAAGAAGAAAAGCAAAGAGGAAGCCAAGTTTTCTTTCAAAAGAAAGAGAGTGTCGTGGAAGCAAATTTGAAAGACAAGGGTTTTAAACCAAAGAGTTTAAAGGCTTAAGGCATGTTTGGCAATTCACTTGCCACATGTCCATTTCTTAGGGTCTAAAAATCCAATTCTTATTCTAATTTCTTCCAAATTTCCAATGGCTCTATACAATAAATCCTAAAATCATAACTCAAATTTTCCCGTGCCATTTGCCAATCAATCTCGGAACCAAAATCCAATTTATCAGCCATTAGGTCAATTTTTCCCGGTTCGGACCCATAACTCCAAAATTTCCGAAAAAATTCCTAAAAATCCTCAAAAATATAAAACACATGATCATACACTCCAATTCCATTTTCAAACCCCTTGAATTCATTTTTCACTCCATTTCAATATTCAAATCATAATCTACACAAAAATCATAGAATTTCTACTTTACACAATTATATCGGGAATATGTCATACATGTATGTACCTGCATATGCTAGTGCCACAATGATCATTTATCAATATATATAGAGGATAAAAATGTATGTGCAATTCAAATATGCATGCACACAAACCTAACCTATCCAAGTTACCAATATGCCCATCACATCGGTAACGGGATGTTACACCCTAGGTGTTTTGGGCACCGATTTGGACGGAGCAAAGTTAAGAAGATATATTGTCGTTTGTATGGCTTATACCAGAACGATTCTGGAAGGCTAGCGTAGGACATCATTGATCTTACCATTTCCAATAGAGTTATATTTCTCCTTTCTACTACTCCATTCTGTTGAGGTGTACGAGGAGCTGACAAATTGGAAACAATTCCATTGTCAATTAAATATTGCTGGAACTCTCTAGATAAATACTCACCACCTCGATCTGATTGAAGCTGTTTTAATGGCTTGCCAAGTTGCTTCTTAGCTTCAGCTTTGAATTCTTTGAACTTTTCAAAAGATTCACTCTTTTTATGCATCAAATACAAATAGCCATGTCTTGAGTAATCATCTATAAAAATTATGAAATATTCATAACCTCCTCTAGCTTGTACATTCATGGGCCCACACACATCAGTATGTACCAGGTCCAATGTGGATTCAGATCTGTTTCCTTTAGAAGGAAATGAGGCTTTGATCATTTCTCCTTCAATACAAGATTCACAGGTGGGTAATGGATCACTATCCAAGCCCATAAGGATCCCATATTTTACTAACCTATCAAGTCTTTTCTGATTAATATGACCCATTCTTAAGTGCCACAGATACTTTGAATTAATGCTAGAGATTTTGGATTATCTTGGTTTTATCAATTATGTGGTGTTTAGTGAGCCTTTCATAGGTTCTATAAAAACAATCTCTGTTTAGTTATCGCATCACAAATAAAATCCTTATTCTCATATATTGAAACAACCTTTTCAAAATATAAGGAATAACCAGATTTTATTAGACAAAAAACAGAAATCATGTTCCTTACAATCATTGGCATGTAATAAACATCCTCCAAATATAACCTATGACCACTAGGAAAGTCCAAGATAACTATTCTCACTGATTCTGCTGAAACATAGGAACCATCTGCTATCTTGACTTGGCGGCCTTTGGGTAGTCTTTTCCTTCATTGGAACCCTACAAAGAATTACAAACATGGTTAGTGGCTCCTGAATCTAATATCCAAGAAGTAGATAAATCTGCCACATTTTTAGTTCCTAACAAACTTAGGAAGCCCATACCTTGTTTGCTTTTGAGGGACTCTAGGTAGACTAGACGGTTTCTTTTCCAGTGGCCCATCTCATCACAGTGGAAACACTTTCCTTTGATGTTCTCTTTGGCCTTCTTTTTCATAGATTTGGCTTTGACCCCTATTTGGGCCTTCTTTTTCATTGGGCCCTTCTTCTTTTCCTTTCCCTTACCCTTGGGTTTAGAAGAAGAAGCTACATTAGCTTCTAGCCCATGAGCCTTAATATTCAATATCTCCTCCGTGCTCTGGAGGGTATTCATCAACTCACTCAAGGTGTAATCCTTGCTGTTGAGCTCATAGTCCAACTTAAACTGCTGAAAAGAAGAGTTTAAGCTATTGATGATCATAATCATCTGCGTATGCGCATCCATATCCACCCCAAGCATCTCACCTCGGTGGACCGTAGAGATTATCTTCATCATGTAATCCCGCACCGGCTCACGGTTTTTCGAGATTATGAAAGGTTTGGATAGCTTTCACTCTTGCAGACCTAGTCCTCACACCAAACATCTCATGTAGGTGATGGACCATTGTACTAGCAGTTTTCATACAAGCAATTTTCTTTTGTAACATGACGCTGACAGAAGCTAGAATATAACACTTAGTAGTCTTGTCAGCATTCTGCCAATGCTCATGTTGTTAGACTTGCTCAGGAGTTAAATCTCCACTTGGAGGTGTGGGCTCATTTTCAGTTAACACCCATGAAATACGTTCATATTGAAGAACAATGTCAAGGTTACGTCTCCATTCATTAAAATTGTCTCCGTTTTCCAATTTGTTATTAGTCAAGAGCAGGGTGGGTGGATTCATTTTGTGGTTGATTATGTCTCAAAATATAAATTATTAAAACATGAGCATACTAGTCAACAATTTATGGAACTTTGTATAAAATTATGATGCATGTATGCATGATGATAGATTTAACAAAACTTAAAAATTAAAACATTATACGAAGGTTATTTTTCTTATCTATAACAGACTAAGTGACGGTGGGCCATCTTATCCATTAAAAGAAAAACTGGGACCCTCCCACTAAAAAACTATTAAGCATCTCATGCCCAATTTTTTAAGAAGCTTCTTAATTTGGTCCATACTTTTACCAACAGAGCTACGGTGGGCAGTTTATTGATAAAAAATGTTGAGTGTTTAACCATTTGATTCATTCACTAAAGATACCTAAAAACCATGCCTCAGTGGGAGGTCACATTTGCTATCATTAAGTGGATTTATCCTTAGGGAGACCTAAACCATGCAAGATCTAGGATCCATGGCCTCCGATGGGGAGTAACAGTTCACCACATGCAAACGGGTCATCATTTGGAGACCGTGGACTCTCATAGGAACATCCTCTCCCACTCAATCTTTTTGGGCTTTAAGTTTTAAATACCATCTTGTCTAGATGCAATTTATTATCCATCCTATATTGTTTCATTATATATCTCATACATAATGAATGCATGGCAAAGCCTAGGGTTGGCAATTTTCTAAATGACATGCAATCACATAATATCACATATTATAAGCATTCATTTCTCCATTCATCACATGAACTAATAAAGCCACTTTTGATTGTCCATCCGAGAAAAATTAAATAATTACAAGTCTTTTAGGCCCAAAGTATTCTTCTTGGACTTGGATCTTCCACTTCGAACTCTTCACAAACATGATCCGGCCCATTCGGTAAACAAAATGTAATGGCATCTATGAAAAACGAATTTTGTCACTTTGAAAAATAAAATTCCAGCACCAGATTTTTAGAAAACCAAATCTTTGTTTTGACAAAAAATTCCAGCACTAGTTTTCGTTAAAACCGAAGCTCATTTCATGAAAATAAAAAACCAACACTTAGTATTTTAGTAAAACCGAAATTTGATTCTTTGAAACAAAAATCCAGCACTTGTTTTTACAATAAAAACCGAAAAGTGATCAATTGAAATAAAATTCCAGCAACTATGTTTTCACAAAACTTATGCCAATACACAAAAGGATACACCGAAAAATTTACCTTTCCATTTCTTCAATCCATGGCTGCTCCCTCTTCATCATTACATAAATTTTTATATTACAGAATCAAAGAAAATAGAAAAAAGAAACCAAGGAGGAAACATGGTGATGATAGACCACCCTCCTTGTTACAACCAATGAAGAAATCTTATAAGGTAAATTTAACTTCTATGGACAACCAAAAGAGCAAACATACACCATGTATATTTCTATCGCATAAAAATATGCAGCATATACAAAAATATTGCCAACCCATGCATCCAATATATAGGAACCGAAATCATGCATTAGAAACTGTCTCTGATAGCAATTGTTGGATTAGAAAAAGAAAACATGCTTTGTTTGGAAAAACGGTAGATTTCAAAACTTTTAAGAAATCATTACTTGTAGTGGAAGCAACAAATCCAAATCAACATGCCAATCCATACATGATATGATATAAGGATAATAAAATATAAACAAGATCAGGAGTATTATCGACTCCTTCGCTACAGCTTTAAATCCTCGCTGCGCTATCCTCTCCTTCTTCATGTATCCAAATCATTTGCCTTTGACTCTTTTCCTTTAGCAATCTACTTTCTCCTTGTTGTAGTATCCTCAACCAATTAGATTTACCACCTGTTCTTCAAGGACAATTAGGTTAACAAAATCCTTTGGTGGGAAAGGAGAAGAAATGTTTGGAGGAGATTTTCTTAGAAGAAGAAGAAGCAAAATTGAAACTCTTTCAATTGGTATTTTCGATTCTCTCTTTCATAAAAGGAGAGAAGGTGTAAAGAACATGCAATAACTCTTTCTTGCCTACCAATTTCGTATATGCATGGATGGAAGGAGAGAGAGGCATCAAATGCATCACTTCTTTCATTAATCTCTCATAAAATAGACAATAAATGAGATTATCTTCATTTATCTTTATGATGGCTATTTGAAAAGACCATAACCTAAAATTCAATACCCAATTTTGGTTTTGCCAAGAAGAAAGAAGGAAGATGGTCCATCTAATGTACATCTTTCATCTTTAATCTAATGAATGCAAATAGGTTACAAGCCAACATTAAAAGACAACCATTAAACCATTTAATGGTAAGTTCATAACTCCATTTAATGATGATTAACCATAATAAAGACCATCTTTATTTAGCATTTTAATGTCAAATGTGTGGTTACACATTTAACCTAGGAATAACCGAAAATGCTATCTTCTTAAAAAAATTGTTTTAATATAATTAATCTAATTAATTACATTAAACCAAAAACCAAGCCCATTACTAAATGTACATTTGGGCTTCTTTAATTAGACCAAGCCCAATACTAAATATACATTTGGGCTTCTTTAATTAGACCAAGCCCAAGATTCAATTATGGGCATCTAATTAACCTCCATTTATATTTCTTACTTAGCTTGATAACCTTCCTTAAAGCCAAGTGGAGAATCTTATTGGACTTTGATAATTCAAGCTCCAATAAGCCTAGAATTAATTCAATCTCATTGGAATTAATTCTAGCTTATTAACTAAATGTCATTCCACTAAAGACAGTTAGTTGAACTCTTGAATTATTAAATATTATCAGAATACGTCCAATTGCAAACCCTATTTAGAACCTTATTATAGCCATCCTCACAACAAAGGGTAAAATTATCGTTTTGCCCTTATGTTGGTTTTTCCTTCTAGATCTCTCATTTTACTTTATATGGTGATTAACACATAAGATCTCATCTCAGTGCTAAGAATTGATGGGTAGCTACTCCATCAAACTACTGGCGCCAGTTTAATCACCAAATCTCCTTAAAATATCTAGAAGAGATGATAACACTATAAACTCTTTATTTGAGTGAATGTTCCCTGATACATGTTTCAATTAATAATTCCAACATGCGAACCTTTGGATTAATACTCTGTAAAAATCCATTCCGATCATATCAAGAATTATAATGAAACATATATGAGTTCACCACTCATCAAGGTTATGGTTCATAATAAGCGAATGCTTAAGTTGTATGTTTTAAGATTAAAGTAACGACCCACTTTATTCTTGAAAACATACTTGATTCCAGATTCATTTAATAGTTCCATTATCGACAGTCAACTACTATCATGATATGAAACTCATCATTCCCTTGAAGTAAACTCCTTTACTTATATGGAGATAAACCGCAACACTACAGTCTAAACCATAATCAAGCGACCAACTTAATTATTCAACTGTGAATCAATTAATTCAGATTCAAATAATATACATGTTTCCCATACATCTCTATGTATATGTATATTACTTACAAAAGAATCTTGGTACCTTATGACCAGATATATAATGCTCATACAGATAAAACCAAACTCTTTTGTTTTATTAATAATAAATATTTTCATTACAAAACTGTAACTGAAAAAGATAAAGTTACATGTAAATACACTTGCTTTCCAGGGCACTATATTGACATAACTCCAACATACTTTCTATTCTGTTTTTATATGCATGACAATAGTAGATTATGGACTGTTATATGGATGATTTAAGTTAGGATTTGAAATATAATTGATGATCAATTCATACTAAAGATAGTTGTTAATGAAGTGTTTTCAATTTTGGAAAAGTTAGGACTGCAAGAATGATGGTATAATGTGAATGGTAATTAAACAAATGATAAGATTTTTTAGAGATTTAATGTAACCAACAATTGTTTGTGTTATAAGAGGATTTTTTATCATAGAAATGTTCAAGGATAAGTGTAATGTATTCTTGATGAATTTGGAGTAAATCAAGCTAACTTAAAGGTACAAACCTGATTGCAAAATGGTAGTATACAAGATATAATGTTTGAATGGTCTTAGCGTGTATAAGCACAAATTGAATAGCCAAGATCTATGCATAAGAATACATACCTGGAAAGTCATTTGAGCATGCATTGAAACATGACACATTTACATGGGCATGATTGTATATTCATATGATTAAACAAATTAGTGATTTATGAACTATGTGTGTAATGCATGATGATAGACGGGCAAGGTGATCGTCAACAGAACATCGAGGAAATAACTTTTCTGGAGCATACTGTGAGTCAACTTAGATGGGTAAACTCATTTATATGTACTTTTGAACTTTTTATGTTTAATATGGATCGTGTGTACAACTTTTTTATAAATATTGGACTTAGATCTAAGGAGTTTGATATATATGGCATAAGTACACTGAGATTAAAGGAAATGAAAATATAACATATAAAATGATACATCTCATCACATTGAAATGCATGGTCAAATAAAGGAGTTATGACCAGAGTGACCGATGTGTAGAAAAGTTCTTTAAGCACAAGATTACGAAAAAGAGCCTCAAGCTCAGATAACATGGACTTGGTATCAGTAGTGGATACGGGACATTAATGATCTCGGTATCCACAATAGATATAGGAAAGTAAATTAGGTTGATAGGCACTTGGTCACAACAAAACAAAATAAGAATGGAAACACATGTGAATTTGCATATATATCCCTAGATGTGTCAAACGATTGAATTAAAATGAATTATTGAATTGTTTTTAAATGGTGAATTACAGTTGAAGTGAATGGAGGATATGTTATGATATACAATGCTAGCATACATGATATGCTTGTGGAAGTATGATAAACTTTGATATATTTGTTTTTGTGATTTGACCTAAGTGAATACATCGATGATGGTTCACTCACCAAGTTCACAAACTCATCAAAGTTGCAATGTTGTTTTTAAGGTTCAAGGGAGTTCTAGCTACTAAGGTGATATAGTAGAAGTCTAGTACTTACATTTTAGGGACAAGAATGTCTCAAAGGTCTGATTAGCTGAATCTGAGTAGTCTAGTTAGAGTTTTGTGTATTAGCATCCCATTTCATATTATTTTGGTAATGAGATTGAACTAAAAAATGTTGTGTAATGTATATATGGATTCTGAATTGTAATGACACATGTGACTTTTTATGTTGGTAAATGAAATGGTAAGAAATGAACATTTAGAATGCTTATGATATGTTTGATGTATATGATATGTTTGATGCCTTTAATGAGTTAGTTTGATTATTTTAATGTACCATTTTTCATGGAGTATGTTCTCAGATATCCTCTAGTATGGTCAGGCTTATGTTCTATTAGAGTGGTATGTTATAGTTTTGGTATCTGAGCATGGTTTTGGCGTCCTTAAGGACATATATGAGCATTTCAACATGGAATATAGAAAGAGACCTATGTAGTTATTATTATTATTATTTGTTATAGGTCATCTGCTATAGGAGACCATGTCATAGAATCAGTTGATCTTGAGCCAATAGGAGCCAATAGAGAGTCCCTTATACCATAGTCTGAACAAATGCTTCAGAGAGCTCCTGAGAGGAGAGAAAGGAGGTATGATAAACTTAGAAAGTAGGAGGTTGTAGAATTCTATGTAAGTACAGACCCTGCCCAGAAAGTGGGTTGGCTGGAGGGAACAGAGAGAGCATTTGATCAAATGGACTGTGATCTTGATGAGAGGATCAACTACACAGTCTCTTTAATTCAAGGTCCAGCCCATCAGTGGTTGAAGACAGTTCTAGGTAGTTCTGACTAACCTTACAGACTGACATAGGGGGACTTCCTGAAGGTCTTTAAGGATAATTACATGCCAAATATCTATTTGGATAGGAAGATGAAGGAATTCCTCAATCTAAAATAGGGAAATCTCACAGTAGATGAGTATGAGGTACGATTCAATGAACTATTGGGGTATGCTATTGCATTGATCCTAACTGAGGGAGATAAATGTAAGTGGTTTGAGGATGGATTCAATATAGAGATGAGGACAAGGTTGGCTATTACAAATCTAAATATTTTTACTAAGCTACGAGCTGCTTCGATTTAGATTGAGCAATTATTGAAGGATGAAAAAGGAAAGTATAGATAGAAGTTTAGGATTAAGAGGCATGGTAAGTTTCAAGCTGACTCTGTCAAGAAATTTATAAATGCCAGAATAAATCATCGTGATCACAGTTAAGATTGAGGAAGTCAAGGTTTAGACCTAAAGGTAGTTCTGTTCATTCTAGGGGTGGTAAAGGTCTGGCATCTAGAGGACAGACTTATGGTGGAGAAACATAACAGATTCTTAATTGTGAATACTGTGGAAAAAGACATGGTGGAGTATGTTAGAAGGCATCGGAAGCTTGTTTAGACTATGGCTCCTTAGAGCATCATATTAGAGACTATCCAGCAACTTTAGGAGCACAGTCTAGAGTAAGATGAGGATCAGTGACGGAGATGTTTGTTCAATAGAGCAGAGCCAGTGGAACAGGACAAAAAGGTAGAGGTAAGGGTAAAGCTAATTCAGTAGGTCCTAGTGTTAGGACTCAGGTACAGAGTAACCATCCATAGTCCCAGGCCAGGATCTTTGCTATTATGAGACAGGAGGCACAAAATTCCCTAGATGTTATTGCAGGTGTGTTACATGTCTTTAATTTTGAGGTATTTACATTATTAGATCCTAGATCTACATATTCATTTATTACTGCATATTTGACATCTAAATTGCATTGTGAGTGAGAGATGTTGAAATTTGGCTTAGAGGTGAGAACTCCAGTAGGTAGTACTATAGTGATTGGGAAAGTATGTAGAGGGTGTATTATTCGGGTTAACTAGGCTGAGTTGAAAGACGATTTAATAGTATTGCAGTTGAAAGAGATAGACCTTATTTTATGTATAGATTGGCTCATTGTTCATAGGGCTATGTTGAATTGTTACACTAAGGAAGATATTTTTGAATCTCCTACTCAACCAAGTATGATATTTTGAGGTGTTATTTAAGTAGTGCCAGCCAGAATGATTTCATCAATAAGCACTTTTAGACTGATTTAAAGTGGATGTGAGGCCTATTTAGCCTATGTGATTGATACCCGAGTTAAGCAGACATTACAGGGTATTTCCATTGTTAGGAATTTTCAAGATGTTTTTCCTACTAAATTACTGGGATTGCCACCAGATGGAAAAACGGAGTTTACCATTGACTTATCCCAAGTACTACTCCTATATCTATTCCTGCTAATAGGACGTCACCTTTGGAACTTAAAGAACTTAAGACTCAATCACAGGAGTTGTTAGATAAAGGTTTTATCAGACCTAGCGTGTCACCTTGGGGAGCTCCAGTTTTATTTATGAAGAAGGACGGGACTTTGAGATTGTGCATTGATTATAGGCAATTAAATTAGGTGACAGTGAAAAACAAGTATTCCTTACCGAGAATAGATGATTTACTCGATCAATTATAGGGAGCTTAGGTATTTACTAAACTAGATTTGAGGTTAGGGTATTATCAATTGAATTTAGTAGAAGCTAATTTACTAAAGAGTGCATTCAGAACCAGATATGCACACTTCGAGTTTTTGGTGATGCCTTTTGGATTGATGAATGCTCCAATAGCCTTTATAGCCTTAATGAATAAAGTATTCCAACCTTACTTATATCACTTTGTTATTGTATTCATAAACGATATCTTAGTGCATTCGAGGAGTAGAGAGGAACATTCTGAGCATTTGTGGTTAATGTTATAGATGATGAGAGAGAAGAAATTGCACACCAAGTTTAGTAAGTGTGAATTCTAGCTTGATCAAATGATGTTCTTGGGTCATATAGTATCTGGGCAGGGTATACAGGTAGACCCAAAGAAAGTTAAAGCCATAATGAAGTGGGAAGCACCTAGAAATGTGTCAAAGATTCAGAGTTTTCTTAGGCTAGAAGGTTATTACAGGAGGTTTGTTGAGGGGTCTTCATTGATCTCAGTATGGTAGACTGATTGCTTATGCTTTGAGATAGTTAAGGCCTCATGAGTTTTGTGTATTAGCCTTACCGCAGGGTACACACCAGGATGCCTGGAGGTCATTCCGGTACATATCCTTCGTTAAGGGTGAGCTATGTTCGAACATTACATTTACTTCTTATGGCATTATATCAATATTCACTTATAAGGGATCATAAGAAAATAACAATAATTTTTTTTGTTTAAACCACTCTTTCCTCCTTTCCTTTCACAAAATCGATGATTATATTGTACCTTTCACGTTTTCTTTTTGTACATCATCAAAAACCTAATACAAAAGTCCTACATGAAAGAGGAAGTGTATCAATTCTATCTAAGACATCCAAGAGTCCCAGCTAACCAACTTTTGAGCCATGATCTGACTCGCCAAAACACAATCTACACGACAGTGGAGTCCCTCAGTGAAATGGATCACCCCTCTGTCCTGAAAAGAAAACGTTGCAATTTTAATGAGTTTTGCGAACTCAATGAGTGAACCATCATTGATGAGTTCACCGGATCAAACACACATATCACATATTTCACAAATATTCATTCAATGGATTCAATCTTATAATGTTATATGCATGAGACTCACATTCGTTGTAATTGTTGTGACCGAGTGCCCATCATATACTTATACACAATTACTGGCCCATAGGGCTCAGTCGGAACAGAATCGCAGAGCACAACTCTGTACACAAAACATATTTCACGGAACAAAGCTCTACGTGGAAGCGCTTCATTGGCTACTCAAGTCACAATACCTTTATCTGAGCATGCATTTTATGAAATGCACCACATACGGATTATGTCATATCAGATAATAACATGCGATATTTAATCAGAAACTCATTATCATCGGACCTAAGTCCGGCATTCAACTCTTATTGAGAATTCACACATCATACAGGATTTTAGATCAAAACAAAGCACTTCCAATACCCATATTCACATAACAAACTCCTCAGACTTTAAGTTTGGAATTCAAATCAAATCACAAACAATTTATAATTGGAAGCTAACACCTCAAATAATTCAAATCAAATCAATCTTAGGAATCATCTAGGTTGACTCACAGGTTGCTCTCGAAGCTAATGCCTGGAAGATTCAGTAACGTTTAGAAGTTGACGTTCCAGTTGCTCCTCTATAACAAATAGCATGCACGATATCACAATTTGCACCATTAACAGTATTCAATAATGCACATGTATGAAATGAATTATGTACAACGCATGTCCATGATAATCTCAGGTTTCACTCCAAAAATTCTTCACAACACTATCCCCATACCAAAACTCATCTAAGTATAACTAACACTTAGGTTTGTGCCTCACTAGAACTATTGAAAACTCAATTCATTACTCACTGGCTTACTTTCAGACTTTCAAAAACACCCTTTTGGGTCTACTATTCACATACAATCAGAATGTGAAACTGAGGTAATTTGGTGATACTCTCTTCTAGAAAAGTGTTCCCCTAAGTCTTATCTTTCCATTGACACCAAAATCACTCAATTTGGTTTAGTAATATGGAAGATAAACCTGAAGTATTTTCGGACTGTTCTTAATCAAAATAGTTTTCTATATACAACTTCCTTCAAGAAATTTGACACTTTAGAAAATGAATCAAGATTAAACTTCTTCATGATATTTGTATCCCTATTTCTTTACTTTATTCCAAATAAAAAATAACCTCAATTGGAATCCTACGGATCAAAATATCATCAAAATATTGAAGTATGTTCAGTAGAATAACACCAGTTCATACTCCTTTAAGACCACACTCACTGCATCTGTCCCACTCTTTTCACTCAATATTTCTCCATTCATTCTAGATAGCTATGATTCTTGGTGGAGATGTAGATAAATGTCTTAAGTATATAATGGTTCAAGAATCAAATCATTTGGATGTCTATAGAAGAAGTTATAGCTAAAAGAATCCAACATGTTTATGTCCTTATGCATATTGTACATGTCTTGGTGCAATTGCCATAACTCTCATTACAGGTGTCAGAATGACTTCGTTTTTTGATTATTGGAAAGAGGACTTCGAGATCTACAATTTTATGAAGACCTAGAAGGCCAATTCTATCATTTGACTTCTATATCGTCTCACTTATGCATCATCTCAGTTTCCTTTCGTCTTAGTTCTATCGTCTCATTTCCATCGTCTCATTTCTATCGTCTCATTTTCTTCCATCACATTTCTTCCATCTCATTTCTTCCGTCTCATTTCTTCCGTCTCATTTTCTTCCATCTCATTTCTTCCGTCTCATTTTCTTCCATTTCATTTCTTCCGTCTCATTTCTTCCGTCTCATTTCTTCCGTCTCATTTTCTTCCGTCTCATTTCTTCCGTCTCATTTTCTTCCGTCTCATTTTCTTCCGTCTCATTTCTTCCGTCTCATTTCTTCCACATAACATCTCCATTTATAAGGATCATAAATTTTGACTCCGATGTCTAAAATTTTCATACTATATACCGTTGGAAAGATAAAAGAAAGATCTACACACACCAACATACTGAACCAATATACTGAGATTCGATGTCTTCATACAAAATGTAGCCATATTTCTCTAGCTTAATTCAAATTAAAAATCATCTCGTTTAGACAACTAGAGAAAACATTATGGCTAAAAGAATGAAGATTATTCAGTGAACATTTTCCGGATTTTCAAACTTTCAATATTTTACATTACCAAAATACCAAAAAAAATTTAAAAAACTAATTTAACGCTATAACTAAATTTATTTCTTCCTAACCACCCAGTATTTATGAACAAACACGTAAATGTCATTTTCCATGCAGTTGACAATAATTTATCAACTTTATTTCACAAATCCCCCAACTCTAAAGGATTTCTTCACCACTTACCAGCTGAAAACTCCAAAATCTTCAAGCCCTAAACTCTACACGTTTTATGCACTCCACTGAGTACAATGACCAGCTTCTGGTTTTATTTTATTTTTCTTAGGGTAGAGGAAACAAATGGCAAAGTGGTTTTGGTGAAGGAAAGGAAAAGCATAGAAGTCTCTTAGAAGGTATTTGATGGAAAACTCTGTGTATGGGAAGAAAAAATTGAAGATCATAATGAAGGAGGAACTTTGACAAGACTTAACTTGACACCTCTCCAAGACTAGTAACCTAATTCTAGCAAGAGTTCAAAAGTCTAAGTGACACTTGTCACTTTCCCACTACCTAAACTCTAACTTAGTTTCTTTTGAAACTATCTTCCTTAACTTTCCTCTTCATAACCCAACTATTTCCAAAGCTTCTTTTTAATTTCTCTTTCCTATTTTCTAAAATTCACAAAATTTATTCCTACATTTCCCAAAATTCACAAATACCATATTTCCACTAATCACTAACATTTCCCATGTCAAACATTTATAAATCTCAAAAATTCACAAATCAATCCAATTATACCCAGAATTATTCATGAATGCATGTACGATTATTTTCATGTGCTGATACATTTACTATTCATGTATAAGTGTATGTCATATTATGCATGAGCATAAAGAAGCATTTATAAGCCTCTCATTAGTCACTCATATTACTATTCTAATCCTCCCACAAGTAATGGGATGTTACAAGTTCAATTATCCAGTTCATGATTTAGAGCTTACTGCAATAGTGTTTGCTTTAAAATTTGGAGACATTATTTATATGACAAAACATTTTAGATTTTATAGATCATCGAAGTTTGAGATATCTATTGAGTCAAAAGGAACTTAATATGAGACAAAGGATTGAGTTGCTTAAGGATTATTATTGCATAATAGAGTATTATTCAGGTAAGGCTAATGTTGTAGATGATGTATTAAGCAGGAAATCTAATAGTAGTGTAGCACAAATTCAAGCATCGAGGTTACCAAATCTAGTTCAACTGAGAGAATTGAATGCTGAGCTAAGTTTAGGACAGAATAAAGCATTATTAGCTATGTTGAAGCTTAGACTAGAATTATATTAAAGGATCATAATAGCTCAAAGCAAAGACCCAGAAGTAGTGAAGATTGTAGAGAACTTAAAACAGAATCTAAGTTCTGAGTTTGAGTTGAGAAATAATACATTGTGGTTGAATCAAAGATTATGTTTACCAGATGATGATGGTTTAAGAAAGAAAATTTTAGAGGAAGCACACATAGCACCCTATACTGGGCATCCGAGCACTACCAAGATATACAATACTCTGAAACAACATTTTTGGTGGCTAAGGATGAAGAAGCAAATGGCTGAGTATATTGCTAGGTGTTTAATATGCCAATAAGTTAAGGAAGAGCATCAGGCACCAGTTAGAAAATTGCAGTCATTACCTATTCTAGAATGGAAAAAGGAGAGGATTATAATGGATTTTATTATGGGTTTGCCACGAACTCCAAGACAGCATAAATCCATATGGGTCATTGTTGAAAAATTAACAAAATTAGCTCATTTCTTACCTATTAAAGAGAATAACACACTAGATCAGTTAGCTCAGAGATATACAAATGAGATAGTGAGGTTACTTGGGGTCTTAGTGTCTATTATATCAAACTAAGATCCTAGATTTATTTCTAGATTTTGGGGCAGCCTACAAACAACGTTATGTAAAAAGTTAAAATTTTAACATAATGTTTCATCCTCAGATAAACGGACTGAGTAAGAGTGTACTAGCTTGTTCTCAAACTTTACTGAGGGTTAGAGTCTTATATTATTGAAGCAAATGAGATACATCATTATAAGGAGCTTTCCATTCACATGTATAGTACTTATGTACACACACGAATTATGATTTAGAATCATTGCAAGGATAGTATATGCACTCAATTGATATATTCTAGGGTATAAAAGATTTTAAATGATTAAAATCTAATTTTGTATTGAATATGTTTTGAATTGTGGTTTAATTATTAATTTGGAACCTATTTTTACAATTAGGTGATTGATGAAGTGATATATGCATCTATTCTAGGAAAAATGTTAAATGGCAAGACAAATTGATACATGGAAATTTAGGTTAGTTAGGCCTATAGAATGATGACATGTGGCATTAGAAATGGCACTAGAAATGAGTGAGAAATGGATAACTAATTAGGTGATAAATGGATAAAACAAATGAGTGACAAATGGTGGTATAGTTAAGCAATTAATGGACAAAATATTAAGTGAAAATTGGTAGTTGAAGGATGAAACATATGGCTTGGATCTTAGCATGACAAGTGTCATACCAAGTTTCCATATTCTCACCATAAACCTACACCCACAATTTTTCTCCAACTTGAAAGACTATTTTGCTTTTGTTTTTGTTACATTTACCCTCTCTATCTTCCTCACCACCGATTCACATATATAACCTTACACTTTGAGTTTTTCCCAAAATCATACACCTTACCACTCCAAAACGTAGTTGTCTTCATCTTGTTGTTGAAGTCCCTTTGTGTTTTCATCTTATTATTGGAATATGTTTTATGTTTGCAAGCTTGGAAGGATTGGGTAGCTTAGTAATTAAAGAAGCTTTGTGTTAAATAAGTAAGTGATTTCTTTCCCTATTGTGATATATGTTAGCATAACATTCATAATGATTGAATTGTTACTGAACTTGAAAAAGTTAGGGTTACATGTATAATGATATGTGGTGAATGACCAAATAAGTAGGGTTTTGAGGAGATTAAAGTAGCTAATATGGTAGTTGAAATTGCATAAATTGAACTTTCATATGAAAGTATGAAACTTATGAAGCGTTTGATATGTCTTTAGGTTTGATGAATTCGTGGAAGAGTGAGGGAAGAATGTAAGGCATGATCTTGGCCCTCAAATGCACGATCGTGTCTTAGTCATTTTAAGTTCTGTTATGATCGTGGCCCTCAGTGCACGATTGTGGCCTGGATGTTTAGCTTCTGTCATGATCGTGGGAAGGTCCCCCACGACTGTGGACAGTGCCTTGGAATGGTGAGCTTAGTTTTGTGCAATTATTTAAACAAATGATGATAAGTCCCCATAATTTGGTGTCTTTGGATTTGATTAGGGCCAAGATGAACCTAATAGGTAAATTTATAAGGCCCCAAATCATACCCTAGTTGAAATGTTACATGTTTACGAAAGTATATGTGTGATAGGCATTAAAAATTGAGCTATGATTTGAATGTGAATTGCATATTTCTAGAATTTTAGTCTAATGGATTACACTTAGTTATTTGGAATTAATAGCCACCATTAGAGAATTAAGGTATTAAAATGTACATTAGGACTGGGACAATTATCAATGGCAAGTCAAGTTGGTATATGGAAAATTAGAATGACTAAGTATATGAATTAGTGACAATTGGCAACATTGGTTGAGTGACAAGTGGCTTGATTGAATTGTGGCATTTGGCAGCATTCATTAATTGATAAATGACTTAATGGAAGTATGACAATTGGTAGCTTAAATGCAGGAAATATGTGATAAATGCAAAGGAGACATATGCCTTATAGTGAGAGTGACACCTAGCATCAAATAAGTCCAGTTAGGGCAGAAGTGTTTCTGTTGGTTATTCTTCCTCTTTTTTCTCAATCACCACCAAAACTATCCCTCTCCTTCAGCTCTAAAAGTTTACTATAAATCCATGCATTACCACTCCAACTTCTTAGCCAAATATTGCATCAAGGAAGCTAGATCTTGTTATCTTCTATGTTGTCTTCTTAGTGCTATGATCAACTTAATTTCACATTGATTTTAAAGTTATGTATTGTTTGCTTAGAAGGGCTAGTATAATTGGTTCTTTGGAGTTGAAAATTTGAAGTTAACAAGGTAAGGGAATTCTAAACTTGATAGTACATATTATTACAAGTTCTGTGATGATGGAATTGGAATGGAATATATGTTGAATTGATAATACAATGAGATCTGGAACATGATGCTTGTTTGTTAAGTTTTCTTATAGATTTAGTTACATGATAAACAATAGTTTGTGTAGCACCCCACTATAGTAGGTACATGTCGAAACACCTGGAGGATATTCCAGTACATAACCTATAATAATGGCACACTAGAGCAGTGACTACAATCACTTAATATGGCAACATCTATCTTTATTCTCTTATAAGACATCATCAACAAAGTCACAATATGTTAAAAGCAAATTTTCCTCATTTCATTTCATAAATTCGAACGTATTTACAATGTAGCTTTTAAACACCCATATATGTACATCATCATATCCTACTACAAAATATGCTACATGAAAGAGGAAATTACACAAAAAATCCATCTAATCTTTCCAATCTCAACTGATCGACTTTTGAATCATTTCTTCTTCTTCCCAAAAGTGCAAGACTATACTTCTTGTAGCGTCTCTCATTAGCTAAAGTCCTCTCTCTCAGTCCTGAAAAAATCAACGTTGCAATTTTGGTGAGTTTTGCGAACTCAATAAGATAACCACCATCTATGGTTCACTCAATTCATGCAATACACCACATATGTAACATATACTTTACATTTTTGCATTTTCGCATAAATTACCACATATCACCTTCTCATTTAAAGGTAAGATAAAATACGTTTCAATTAGTTAACTGTAACATCCCGTTACTGTTAACAGGGGCATTCTGGTAAATTGGGACAGACTAATAGGTTTCATTGCACTCACTGATTGAGCATGTCATTGGCCTCTAATTATAGAGGAACAGGTTTATTGCATATGCATTTATTCATAGGTACATGCATTCATGGTTTTCCGGTATTAAATTGAGCATGGACTGACTGAATTGATTGGATTGTGAACTGAAAACTGACTGGATTATGATTAATTGAGAAATTAGGAGTTATTGGGTTCAATTGACTGATTTAGAATAGTTTAAGAGTGATTGGTATTTAATAATGGCTTATAGGAAATTTTCGGGAATTCGGGAGGAAATGCCTGGACCGGAAATATTTGAGAGACTGACCGATTGACCGTATAGTACCGAAAGAATTGTCCAATGATGATGGAAAAATTTAGGGTTATACTGTTAGGAAATAAATGTGTTGAGCTATTGAAATTTAGAGACTGAAATTTGGACTGATTTGGAAACCTATGTCTATAAATAGCTAGGTTTGACAATTGGGGTTTATTTTCCTAAGGCAAACGCAAGCTTCTTCTTCCTCCTTCCTACGGTAGCCTTCGATCCCTCCCATCGGTGAGGTTCTTCGATTTTTCCTTGTGGTTTTCTCTTCATTATGCAAAGCTAACTGGTTTATTGTGATTGATGAAGGTTGAGAAGGATTGAGAGTGGGTTATTGTTGAGTTTGAAAGGTTTTACGGTTTACGGTGATTTTGAGAGATTTGTGGATTGAGCTTCGATTGGTAAGTTTTAATGGTGTTGATGTTGTTATTAATGGTCAGTTGTTATATTTATGGCATTTTATTGTGTTTGAATGGGTAGTTGGGAGTGTTTAATACTGGTTTTAGAGAGAGAGATCGGAAAACGATCGGAGAAGAAGAAGAGGATCGTCGCACACCGCGACCTGCGCGTGAGCCTCGCCGCGACGAATTTTTATTCGTTCGCCGCGGCGAGGGAGAAGAGGACGTCGCGGTGAGCGTCAATTAGTTGACACCGCGGCGAGCCTGCTTCGTCTGGCGGCACGCCCAGGATCGGTTGTTCGCCGCGGCGAACGGTCTTCACGCCATGAATGACGACCATTTTACGCCATGCGAGAGCCTCTTAGCATGGCGAAGGAGATGTTTCTAATTGGTTTAAATTTGGTTTATTAGGCGTGATTTACGGTGTAGACTTTCAATTGAGGTAATTCCAGATTCGTTATGAACTAGGAAAAGAGGTCTACAATTGAAAATAATTATGGGAATTAGAATTTAATTATATTGGTATTGATTTATAGAGATTGAGATCAAATATGGTTCCGATTGTGACATAAGTATCGAACTGTGACTATTGGAGTTATAATTGGGATTTTGTATAGAGGTTTTGGTCCAATGGATAGGGAATTGTTATAGGGAATACGAATTGAGGAAATTGACTGAATTATAGGAATGGATCAAATCATTACCGATCAATCGAGCAAAGAGATAGGGTTGAGCATAAGATATCAAAGTGGGTTTTAGCACCGAAAAATCGTGAGCATGCACTGTACATAATTTCACTGAGACATATGTATTACTGACTTTTTAATTGAGCATCTAGTAATGGGACTGTATTTTACTGTTATAGAGGTCTGGCGGATCGATAATCCACAGACAAAGTCTTTGGAGCTTCGAGCAACAGCTAGGAAGTTCAGGTGAGTAACCTAGTTGGTTTCTCAAATTCCTGATTGTCTAAATGCTCTATATGAATTACTTGCCAATGTGAATTGCATGGCTACTGAAATGTATATAATCGAATTGCATGTTTCTACTGTATGGGATTGAACTACTGTATGACATTGGGAATTGAACTGAACTATTGGGAAATTATGATAAAGGAATTCCATAATTGATTGACTAATGACGGTTGTGACTGGAGCTGCCACTGAGAGCTACAAGCTCAATACTGAAAATTGAGGATGTCGCGGTAAAACCCGCAAACACACGCCACAGTAAAACCTGCAAACACCTACGGGTGGGGTGTGGGGTCCTACAATTAAAGTGACAGGTGTGTTTGCATCCCTCGAATAGGGACGAAATAAAACCGTGAGGGTGGATTACCACGCTAAAGCGAGCAATATCGAAGGGCGATAGTGCATACCCTGAGGGCTCTCCACCCCCTGAGACGCGTGCAGAATCATCGCATCGATTAGCGCACACAACTTGGAATAAGAATGGATAATAATGGGAAAAGTGCATGAGTGTAATCATATGTGTGAATGTGAGAAAAGGTGAATGGTACGATTCATCAAATGCTAGAATTGAATTGCATGTTACTCTTGAATCGAATCTGTCTCATTATATGATAATCGAAAACTACAATACTGGGCTTTTATAGCCATATCACTGAATCACTGAACACTGCATTACATGCATAAATGCATGATTAGATAATAGAATGTGACCCAAGTTGCTATTATCACTGAAAAGAGCCTCGAGCTCTAACATCAGATCGACCGGCCTCCACCAGGAGAGATATCCTCGACGCGTCCCCATCGAATCTTGATCGAGCACTTGGGCACAATACTGAATAATTGGAAAAGAGTCTCATATGCATTGTATACACATGACTGATTGAATTACGACACTTACTAAATTATGTGATGACATGAGAGATTGCAAATTGTTACATGCTATCAAATCGCTGTATAATATCGTGAATTGTGATAAATATTGCAAATCGTTATATGATAATTGAGTATTATCATATATCAGTCTGCAATCTGCGTAATGCATGGTTTGAGTGAACCATCGATGATGGTTTCTCGCTGAGTTCGCAAACTCACCCAACATTGCAACTATTTTTTTCAGGGATTGAAGAGTACCCCGTTAGACGAACGGGAGTATGTCTACTACACAGGAGTCGGAGAATAGGGTCGGGATCAGTTCGCGTCTGCATTTGAGTCTTTCTGATTGATGTGTAAATTTATGTTTCCGTAGAATTGTACTGTTACTAGAGGGCCCAACTGACTAATATTGTATCGTGAATCGATTATTGAAAATGTTTCCGCATTGCGAGCCCAAAAGGGTTTATTGATTTCTGCGCACTCAAGTGCTTTCAAAAGAAAAATGTTTTACCGGTTAATTGACTATTTTTGCGGCGCTAGCATACCACCCTCGCGGGTCACGGGCCCAGATATCACTGTAGAGATCGGGTTCGGGTCTCGCGGGAGTGGGGTGTTACATTAACATACGCATAACAATGTATATGAAATGCTCATGTGACTCTTTTCTAATTATTACGTTGTTATGACTAAGTTCCTAAACTGTCTCGTATCCATTGTAGATACCAAGCTCATTTATACTGTCCCTTATCTGTTGGGGATACAAGACTCATTTTATATTGTGAATCTTTGGCTCTTAATCACATTTGGAGCTTTAAGCTCATTTTTAGTGGCTACTCAGGTCACGACTATCATTATTTGATCATCCATTCATGTATAGAATGCATCTCTCATATTCAAACAATCATGTCAAGAAGCACTTATTTCGTCACATTCACATACAAGTAGCACTTCAATATCACATTCATTCGTCAAGTCTTGGAACTTCATTGTCTGACATCAACATAATCAAATCACATTCATATCATCATTCAAAACATATTTTAAAGCAAACAATTAATTGAGTGAAACTGTCTAGGTGACTCATAGGCTTCTCCTGAAGCTAGTGTCTGGAAGTTCCAGCAACATCTGGATGTTGATGTTCCAATTACTCCTCTATAATATGCAATACATACATATGTCACAATTTTGTAAAATTCATAACTGATTTGTTCAATTCATACTTTTCCTGAAACACACTTTCGGGTCTACTGTGTATGATCAATCTGACAATGAAAATAAAGTAATTTGGTAATACTCTCTTCTAGAATAATGTTCCCCATTTTCTTAAGTTTCTAATGACACCAAGATCATTCAATTTGGTTTAGTATTCCAAAATTTATATTGAAAATAATTCGGATTGAGAACTTCTTTTCTTAGATCCTCCATATTAGGAACACACAACCTCTGATTCAACCACAATGTCTCATCCCTCAACTCAAACTCGAAACCTGAATTCATCTTCACTATCTCTATAAGCTTCACCACAATAGGATCTTTCCTCTAGAATTTTCTAATTCTATTATGAAGCATTGGTCTCCACTTTAGTGCAGCGATTAATGCTTCATCTTACTCCAGATTCAACTTTATATTTAGAGATCTCAACTGAATTAAATTTGGTAACCTCGATAACTGAATCTAAGCTACACTAGTATTAGACTTTCTGCTCAAAGTATCATCCACCATGTTAGCTTTCCCCAGATGATACTCAATTGATAGTCTTTTAATAACTCAATCCATCTTCTTTGTCTCATGTTAAAATCCTTCTAACTTAGTAGATATCTCAAAATCTTATGATCTGTATAAATATGGAATGTCTTTCTATATAGATAGTGTCTCTATATCTTTAAAGCAAAGATAAATGCAGCAAGCTCTAAATCATGTACCAGATAGTTAATCTGGTGAGACCTTAGTTATCTCAATGTATAAGTGATCACCTTGTTATACTGCATTAATAAACATCCCAATACTTGATGCGAAGCATCACTATATACCATATATCCTCCATTTCCCAATGGAATAGTTAACATCGACGCCATAGTCAACCGATGCTTCAACTCCTCAAAGCTCTTCTGACATTCCTCATTCCATCTGAAAACTACATTATTCCTTAAAAGTTTTATCAAAGGGGTTGAGATCAAAGAAAATCCCTTCAACAAACATCCAATAATATCTAGCCAATCCTAAGAAGCTTCAGATTTTAGACATATTTCTCGGAGTTTCCCAATTCATCACTACCTCTATCTTCTTTGGATCCACCTGTATGCCTTGTCCAGTCACTATATGTCCCAGAAACACTACTTGATCTAGCCAAAATTCACACTTACTGAATTTGGCATTCAGTTGTTTCTTCCTCATAATCTACAGTATTACTCTTAAATGTCTAACATGCTCTTCTCTATTTTTTGAATACACCAAAATATCATCAATAAACACTATCATAAAGTGGTCTAGGTAAGGTCAAAACACCTTATTCATCAAGGCCATAAATGCTGCTAGGGCATTAGTTAACCCAAACGACATTACTAAAAACTCGAAGTGTCCATACCTACTCCTGAATGCTCTTTTAGGTACATCAGCCTCTGCTATCTTCATCTGATAGTACCTCGATCTCAAATCTAGGTTAGTGAATACCTGAGCTCCCTATAGTTGATCAAGCAAATCATCAATTTTAAGCAACGGGCACTTGTTCTTCACTATCACCTGATTCAATTGCCTATAATCAATATATAACCTTAAAGTCCCATTTTCTTCTTTACAAACAAAATAGAGCTCCCTAAAGCGAAATATTGGGCCTAATGAAACCCTTTTCTAGCAACTCCTGTAACTGAGCCTTCAACTCCTTTAGTTCCTTAGGTGCCATCCTATATGGAGGAATGGATATAAGAGGAGCACCCAGAACTAAGTTAATTGTGAACTCCGTTTCTCGATCTGGAGGTAAACTAGATAACTCGGTGGGAAACACATCCAGGAATTCCCTAACCATGGGAATGTCCTGCACATTCTGCTCAACTCTAGTGTCAATGATATGGTCCAGATAATCCCCACATCCTCCATGCATCAATCTCAATGCATTCATAAATGATATCAACCATGCTGGCACTACTTGACTCATTCCTCTAAAAACTGCTCTCGGCGAACTAGGAGATTCTAATACCACCTCCTTAGTATAGCAGTTCATCATAGCCTTATGAGTAGTGAGCTAGTCCATGCCTAGGATAATATCTATCTCTCTCAATTGTAGTATAATCAAGTCTGCCTCCAATTTTGCTTGTTCAATCCAAATCAAACATCTCTTGTAAACTTCTCTTATAATTGTAATATTACCTATTGGTGTACTCACCTTTAATCCATACTGTAATAGCTCTTTATCATAATACAACCTAGATGCCAAATGCGGTGTGATAAAGGAATACGTAGATCCTAGAACTAGCAATGCAAATGTCTCATGATCATAAATAAGTAACGCACTTACAACGACATCTAGAGAGTCCTAAACCTCCTGTCTAGTCATAGCATAGACTCCGACTTAAGACTGCAATTCGCAGCTCTACACCTTAGTCCTGACAGAAGGACTCCTAGAGCTCACTTTGCCTCTCCCACGACTTCTCTGTACAGACCCACTACCTTGGCTCTACTAGACGATAGCTTCACTTACTAATCCCCTTCTTATACTAGACTGGGTTCCGATAATAGTAGAACAATCTCTAATATGGTAGTCAAAGGAGCGGCATCTAAGGCAAGCTCCAGACCATCTCTAGAACTCACCACCATGTCTCTTCCCATAATGCTCACAAGGAGGTAATTGACTCTGCACTGTGCCTCTTCCACTGCCAGACTATACAAAACAAACCCTTTGTCTGAATCCTGATTGTCTTGATCCGGCCAGTGGTTTGAGCGCTCGATTTTGGCTCTTACTGAATCTTCTGTCTGAACCACTCTGAATCTCGTTGAACCTCTTCATTCTAGACCCTTTCCTAGACTCTACTTGTCCCTATGGATACTAAACCATGCTCTGATACCACCCAATTGTAGCACCCCACTATAATAGGTACATACTGGAATACTTGGAGGACATTTCAGTATATAACTTATGATAATGGCGCACTAGAGCAGTCATTACAATCACTTAACATGGCATCATCTATCTTTATTCTCTTATAAGACATCATCGGCAAAGTTATAGTATTTTAAAACCAAATTTTCCTCATTTCATTCCATAAATCTGAGCCTATTTACATTATAGCTTTTAAACACCCATATATGTACATCATCATATTCTACTACAAAATATGCTACATAAATGAGGAAATTAAACAGAAAGTCTATCTAATATTAATCCTAGCTAACCGATCTTTGAGCCATTTCTTCTTCTTCCTAAAAGTACAAGACTATACTTCTTATAGTGTCTCTCAGTAGCTAAAGTCCTCTCTCTCAGTCCTGAAAAAATCAACGTTGCAATTTTGGTGAGTTTTGTGAACTCAATGAGGTAAGCATCATTGATCGTTCACTCAATTCATGCAACACACCACACATGTAACATAAACTTCACATCTTTTCATTTTTGCATAAATTACCACATATCACCTTCTCATTTAAAGGTAAGACAACATACATTTCAATCAGTCAACATACGTATAACAATGTATATGAAATTCTCATGTGACTCTTTTCCAGTTATTACGTTATCATGACTGAGAGCCTAAACTATTCCATATGCATTATGGATACTGAGATAATTTATACTATCCTGTACCTATTAGGGATACAGGGCTCATTGTACATAGTAAGCCTTTGGCTCTTAATCACATTTAGAGCCTTAAGCTCATTTTTGGTGGTTACTCAAGTCATAACTCTCATTATTTAGTCATGCATTCATGTATGGAATGCATCCATCATATTCAAACAATCATGTCAAGAAGCACTTATTTCGTCACTTTCACATACAAGTAGCACTTCAATATCACATTCATGCATCAGGTCTCAGACCTTCATTATCTGGTATCAACATGCACTACAAGAAAAATTAGTTTCAGCAACTATTATTAATGGTTGCTAAAAGTAAGAAAACGATCGTTAAAAGTTATAGCGACCAAAATCGGGTTGGTCACAGGTGGTCACCATAGAGTTGTTACTAAAAGTGGTCAGTGACGAGTTATTACGTTGGTCGTTAAAAATGCATTATTAACAACCATTTAAAATTGGTCACTAAAGGTAGAATTATTAGCGACCAAATTTAAAATTGCTAATGTAAAATTTCATGGTCGCTGTAATGTTAGAATGGTTGCTATAGTTATGCATATTGCGACCAAATTATTTTTGTTGGTAAAAAATAATCTTATAGCAACTAAGTCATTGGTTACAGTTATTTTTATCTGGTTGCAACAAATGGTTAATCAAATTTTTTTTAGTAACCATGTTGTGACGACATGATGCTGTTGCTAAAAATTTACTTTTAGCAACCAAATAATTTGTTGTTATAGTTTTAATATCGTCACAAATTGTATTATATTTACTATAATTTAGAAACAAAAAATTAATTGTTAGTCACTATAGTGTATATGCTAGCCACCAAACTCGGTCGCAAAAATAATTTGGATAGTTCCTAATGTATACCTGCCAGTAACCAAAATTGATTGCAAAAATAATTCAAATTGGTCGCTAAAATTTATGCAATAAAAACCAAATAAATACGTGATTGGAGAAAATTATTTCAATTGATTATTAACAACAAATTTGAAGTATTTCCTGTTTTAACACTTCAATACCTCTAATTATATATACACGATGGTATTCATTAAAACCATAAATTACAAACACACAATCAAAAGAAAATATAAACCAATTTATCTAAATACTCCAAGAAAAAATAATTCTATGAACATGACTTAATCCCTTGTGTCAAAATTCTCTATATACATATTTAAATGTACGAACAAGTTCTAAAATGAAAATCAGATGTCAAGAAATATCTTCTAGGGAAAAAAAAGTAATCCTAACTCATAGTGTCTCTATCACATCCAAAGTCGCAGAATGAAAAAACAAATTACTAAAGTTAACATAAATGTTGCAAAGTTCATGTTTTGTATTAAGAATAATATTGTTGACATGTAATAATAAGGAAAAAAGGAATTAAAGAAAAAAAAGAATTTTTACTTTGCTTGGAATAAAATAAATTAAATAGAATAACTACAAATACATAAGAAAAAAAATCACACATACCGATGTGTTTGCTACAAAATGTACATATGAATAAGAACCTGCAAAAGAATCACGTTATTGTCAATGAATAAGGCAATAAGGAACTGACCTAGAGTGGAGTATGACCAAGTGAGTCTCTTAGAGGTCTAATATTTGAGACAGGGTGTTCAGGAGGTAGCTCACAAACTATTTGGTTTAATAACTACAATAAGCAATGCGTACAAATTAGTAAAATTACAAGTCACAACAAACTCAGATTAGAACCATATACATGAAAACAAAAAAAATGGCACAATGAGAAATGCAACATGATGTTTGATATGCACTATGCTTAGAAGGATTAACAGATTAAAAAACAACAACACACCAACAGGAATCTAACTGAATTGTGGGGTCTGAGACTTAGAAGAATTAATAGATGATCAAGAATTTTGGAGAGGCATTCAAAAAGATAAGGTACATGTATACAAATGTTCATTTGTTTATACAGAAAACATGAAGAAGTCACCATTATCAATTCTGTAATGTATCAAAAATAAAGTTTTATGGTAAATAGGAAGAAAAAGTTTCAAACATTAAGATATCAGAGAGAAGATAATCAGTTCCGAAAACTATTGATAAGTAATCTACTTTTAGATAGTCATGGTTCATTTGCTCATCACAATGTAATTGCAGTAGGCCATTGACAAGTTTGCTGACTTAAACTAGAAGTTATACATTACAAACTATTTACTATTTAACTAGGAACATGATCTTACTTCAGCTTGGCGACCTGCATGAAGCCTAACACCAGAAGCATCATATATGACCTGCAAATGGTCCCAAATCAATGCGAGGATAAGATAATTAAACAGGAAGAGACACCTTGAATATGTTGTTTCCCTTTTATTTTCAACATAACATGGAAGTGGGGAAGACGATCACTCCATTTCATAATTTCCCCAAACAAAACTGCAGTCTTTCGATCATAAATTTTGATCAGGTAAAAGAAAAGAATAGAGAGAGAGAGAGGAACAACATAATTCATCAACAAACCGTACATGTTGTTAACGAGGAAACAAGCCAATAGAAAAAACCCAAACTTCAATTGAACAAAGGATATCAGCACCGAAGGCAAGAGATACATACAACACATGCCAAAACCAGAGCAACAAGAAAGTTGGCGCCTCACCTGCTCCTTCCTCAAGACCAATGGCAATAGCAAGAGTCACGATTCTTTGAATGTGACGAGGCATCCCACCCGATCCAAGCATCATTCTAGAATCCCATCTATTTTCCTTGAACCTGCACTGCGCAAACATGTTAAATTAGAAAAGAAAAAGAGGAGCAACCAACAATCAAAAGTCAATTGAAGAGAGATTTGTCAAAGAAAGAAGGTTCCTATTTAAAATTAGTTATTAACAACCATTTTACTTTGCTTGGATCAAAATAAATCAAATAGAAGATTTCCTTTTCTGCATCGAGTTTAATTCTCTTCCGATTATATAAACAAATTGTCCAACCGTAAGGTCACCGGGACAAGGTACTGTCTGAGTTTCAACCAAATCAATAAATAGAAATCACTCTCAAGCATTTAAGTTCCAACATCAACCAGCATGGAATGGACTCTTACTTTTTCTTGTCAATGTTGGAATATCACTTCTCATCCTTCTCCACAATTACCTAAGATGGAAAAGAGTTGATAAGCATTTATCCATCCCCATCCATGTATAAAAGCCAGAACTACAAAATATACAATTATAAGACTATCATATTTAAAAACTATAAAGAATTCTTATCATCCCTCATAAGAAAAGCAAATGAAAACAAATTTCTTTAATCTCGGACATTGATAAACAATAAGTGCTAAATAATACAGAGCTCTTACCATAAAATTACACACATCACATCAGAAATCACGATATAAAATTAATGATATTAGGTCCTTAGGTTAAATATCAAGTAATTGAATAACCCAAAACATTACACATGAAATCAGCTAATGCTAAGTATGGGTGTTCCTACCCGAATCAAATGCCTATAAAACATTAACGATCTAAACTCTCATCGCATTACGATGGAAAACTCTCTATAAACTCATCCATTGCCAACATCATTTAACCAAAGACATTAAGACTTGAAATCTCTCATAGACACAATGCAAAATCACAATCATTAAATCTATCCTAGTCCTTGAAGCTCAACCTTTATGCTCGTAGGCCAAGAAACAAACACTTGGAAATCAAGAAATTACCCATTCATGAATATACATATATCCAAACTAACCTATTACAAAGACCACGATGTGCCCAGATAGAACATATTAGAAGCAAAAAATGGAAATCTTAAGCTTTAAATCCAACCTTAGACGACGTTTTAGAGAGCCACGGAGAAAGGTAAGGAGTTCCAGATATCGTAATGATGCCGTTGGACGTCACGGTACCGGGAACACTATGAATAGGAGGAAAGGCGTGAACGCTGAGTTTGCGGTACTGAAAAGCGGGAGTAGAGGGATAATGATGGACGTGTGGTGGGGATTGGTGGAGAGAGATGAGGCTGGTGTTTATAATTGGGGAGGCTATAACGAGCTTCTGTAAATGGCTAAACGACACGACCTAGAGGTTCAGGCTGGTGTTTATAATTGGGGAGGCTATAACTAGCTTCTGTAAGTGGCTAAATGACATGGCCTTAAGGTTCAGGTTGTCATGTCGTTTCACCAGTGTAATAATTCACATTATAAAGGTATCTTTTCTTAAAATATTTTAATTAAATATCTACTTTATAATAATAGACATTAACATCAGTTGTTAGTCATTTATAGTATATAAATCAAATTTACCTAAATTAATATAAATTATAAGTTATGGTACTAAATGTGAAAAAATCGATCAGCATGATTTTAAAATTAAACAATGGTAAAATTACCATAATTTTGGATTTCGATCCTGTTAGATATTATTTTTCATAATTCATCTTATACCTTATAATTATGTGGAATTTAGTCCAATTGTTTTTGGCCGAATTTATAAATTGCTTGAAATGGATTGTTTAAAATTAAGGGGCGGTTGAATTGTAAGGGAGAATGGTAATAGAAATGGGAATGAATATGGTATAATAATTCACATTACAAAGGTATCTTTTCTTAAAATAATTTAATAAAATATCTACTTTATAATAATGTATATGTAAGATCATTGTTAGTCATTTATAGTATATAAATCAAATTTACCTAAATTGATATGAATTATAAGTTATGGTACCAAATTTGAAAAAATCGATCAAGATGATTTTAAAATTGAACAATGGTAAAATTACTATAATTTTGGATTTCGGTCCTTTTAGATATTGTTTTTATAATTCATCTTATAGCTTATAATTATGTGGAATTTAGTCCAATTTTTTTTAGCCGGATTTATAATTTACTTGAGCTGTACTGTTTAAAACTAAGGAGGCGGTTGGATTATAAAGAGAATGGTAATAGGAATCGAAATGAATATAGTATAATAATTCACATTACAAAGGTATTTTTCTTAAAATAACTTAATAAAATATCTACTTTATAATAATGATATGTAAGATTTATTGTTAGTCATTTATAGTATATAAATCAAATTGACCTAAATTGATATAAATTATAAGTTATGACACCAAATTTGAAAAAACGATCAAGATAATTTTAAAATTGAACAATGGTAAAATTACTATAATTTTGGATTTCGGTCCTTTAAGATATTGTTTTCATAATTCATCTTATACCTTATAATTATGTGGAATTTAGTTTAATTAATTTATTAATTTAATTTATTATATTTTAATTAAATAATTAATTACAATATTTTAGTTAATGAATAACTATATTTTAATTATTTATGCTTTAATAAATAATAATATTTTAATTAATTAATTAATTATAGTATTTTAATTAATGACTTAGTTATATTTTTAACTAATTATAGTAATTAATTAATTATATTTTAATTGATTAATTAATTAATTACTATATTTTATTTAATGAATGAATTATATTTTAATTAATTATTTAATTAATACATTTTAATTATAAAATGAATTATATTTTAATTAATTATATTGTACTTAATTAATTAATAATAATATTTTAATTAATAATATTGTAATTAATTATATTTTAATTTATAATGATAACGTATGATCTATCGTTAATCATTTACAGTATATAAACCAAATTTAGCTAAATTGATATAAATTATAAGTTATGGTACCAAAATTTAAAAAACAATCAGTTTTAAACATAATTAATTACAATAAATTAATCCAAATTAAATTTGATTGAATTTGAGTTATAGATTTAAGTTTAATAAATTTAAATTTATTAAAATATTTTAATTAAGCGTAATATATCACAAAATATATATGTTGTTGTCCGCATTTTATTATTAAATAAATACTAAATAGAAAATGGTAAAATATAATAATAAAATTAAACAAAAAGCTATGGATAGAGATTGGCGGCAACAGCAAAAAGGAAATGTTTTAATAGCAAAAAGCTATGGATAGAGATTGGCGACAAGCCGACAACAGCAAAAATGTTAAAATAGAAAATGTTTAGGTTTTAAAATTGGAAATCATGCATAACAACAAAAAGGAGCTATTAAGGACCATTCCTTTTTTTGTGGTAATTTAAGGACCACTTCATTTTCTTGTATTCCCGTGGAATCAAATGAAGGATCAAAATATATAAGCTAAAATCATAGAACGATTAATCCTCAAGGTCATCATCAATACTAATAGCAAACCAATCCTAAACTATCATTTGTGCTGAACTGGGGCACTTCCATTTCCACAGGCCTCCATATATATTTCCTTGCAAGGGCACGGGCTTTTGTGTCAAAATGTGAAGATGTAATGCGAGAACCAGGCAAATACAAGGGAATGATCTATTTAACATTTCAAGTGAGATTGTAAACTAAAAATTTATGCTTAACCTTTGATTTTTTTAATGAAAAGATATTAAAAGTAATATGTGTATATTTTTATACTAAATAAAAGTTCACTATTTTAATTAATTAAAGGTAAATGAAATATGAAATTACCAAATAATAAATTTTTTAGATAACTTCTTTCCTAAAATGAAAATATATTTTGAATTATAAAATAATATAAATTAAATTATAATAATTAATTATTATAAGAACGAACCTTTAAACTAATTTAAACTATATGAACCTAATCTAAAGAACTCTTTTCATCTTTTCCAAAATACTTAGTGACAAATTATTTTGTTGTTATAAATATTTCTTTAGCAATCATATAATGTGGTTGCTATAAAGAAGTCATGTAAATTTAGCAACTAAATTTATTGGTTGCTAATGAAAAATTTGAAATACTTGTAGTGACCACTCAATAGTTGGTTATTAATTAGGTTGTTATTAATAATTTTCTATAGCGACCATTAAAGTTGTCGCTAAAATTGTTAAGTTTGGTTATTATATTATTATCCATGAATTGTAAGTTTTAGTGACCATCTATAGCCACCAAGTATTGATTGGTTGGTAAAAAATATACGTAACTTATATATTGCAACTAAATAAGTTTTGGTTGCAAAATGTATATAATTAGCAACCATTTTATTATGGTTGCTGAGAATTTGGTTGCTGAAACCAAATTTTCTTGTAGTCATAATCAAATCACATTCATATCATCATTCAAAATATATTTTAAAGCAAACAATTAATTGAGTGAAACCGTCTAGGTTACTCACAAGTTCCTCTAAAGCTAATGCCTAGAAGTTCTGGCAACGTTTGGATATTGACGTTCTAGTTGCTTCTCTATAATATTACATATACATATCACTGTTTTGCATAATTTCATAAATATTCATTGATGCACATTTATGTATATGAAATATGCATAATGCATGTTCATGAAAATCCCAGGTATCACTTTATTATTCTTGTCATGTAAACATTCATATTTTGAAACTCACCTAAGTATAATTTGTAATTAGTTTTACACCTCAGTTAAGTCATTAAAATCGAAATTCATAACTCATTTGGTCAATTTAGATTTTTCCTGAAACACACTTTTAAGTCTACTATTCATGATCAATCTGAAAATGAAGTAATTTGTTAACACTTTCTTCTAGAAAAATGTTCACAATTATCTTAAGTTTCTAATGACACTAAGATCATTCAATTTGGTTCAGTATTCCAAAAGTTATACTCCAAATAATTTAGACTATTCTTCAACTATAACAGTATTCTGTACCAAACTTTAGGTCAGATTCTGGATTCCTAGATATAGAATTAAAATTCAATGTCTTCAGGAAAATTATATTCCTATGTCTCTAGTTTAATATAAATCAATAATCATTCCATTTGGAAAACTAAAAATCAATATATTGTCAAAATATTGAAGCATTTTTAATGAAAATACTCCGTTTATAAATTTTTCAGAACTGTTCATCATTTTTATACCAAATTTATCACTCATTCTCTCCCAAATGATATCAAATGACCATAATTTTTGGTGGAGACGTAGAACAATGTGTTTTGAATATGTTGGTTTAACTACCATAACATTTGGAGGTCGGGAGAAGAAGTTATGATCAAAAGAAAAAGGGATGTTCGAAACAGTCCCTCTTCTATATAAGTAACGATCATGCAGGAGCATGATCCTGAGTTTTTAGTTGCATGCAGAAAGTCACAGTCGTGCAGAAGCACGATTGTGCTTCTCCTTCTTCTTCCGAAACTCTAAAATTTTCTTCTTTTTTCTTTTTTTATAAACCAACTTCTCTAACATATCTCAACCCCATTTTCGATTTCCATTCAACCCAACACATTCAAAACCAGATCAAAAACCAAGAATCAACACCAAATATCAAAAGAATCATATATTCACACGTCTTCTTCATTTCTACGTTTTCATCGTTCATTTTTCCTGCACTTTAATTTTTTGTACATTCCCCATTTTCATTTCACCATTTTTAACTCCCATTCAGCTCAACAAATTCTTAAACAAATTAAAAACCATAATTAACACCAAATATCAAAAACTAGAAAATTCTCCACGCATGTTCTTCATTTCTTGCACTTTCCTTCATTTTGTTCATCTTCTTCTCTTCTTTTTCTCAATCTAACATTTCTAATTTATATCTACCCTATTTTTGGCTTCCATTTAACTCAAATCATCCACAAACAAAGCCAAAATCCTAAATTAAAACTTAAACATTAAAACAAAACAAATTCACGCATGTTCTTCACATTTTCTACATTTTCATTTTTCTGCATATTTATTCCCTACATATTCTTCATTTTTCTTCTCAAACTTTCATTTTAAATCACTTTCCTATATCAGAACATCATCTTACACCTCTTCCTTAACTCTAAACCTATTTTAAAACATATCTACAAACACTCAAAAACTACCGTATACATAGTGAAGAAAAATAGAGCATATGTCAACTTTTCTCCTAATTTTTTTTTGCATTACTCTCATACACATTTTTGTTGATCTTTCAACTCGAAAAATTATTTCTACAACCTCTTATAACATTTTTATCCACAAATTTGGAAAATCAACACATCCACATTTTCATCTTATATTCATGGTGAACATTAAAAAGTATTTTTCTTATGAATATGAAATATAAATAAATCACTATTGTTGTTTCATAACCCAACAACTCTAAAGGATTAACAACATAGTTACTTGATAAAACTCCAAAATCTTCAAAAACTCAAGAAGCCTTAATCACTCATGTAACTACGTACATAATTATGAGCTTGGCAAGTTTCGGTTTTTCTTGAGGCAAATGAAAGAATAACAAAGCTGGGAGTAGCAAAAGATAAATGAAGACAAGGTTTAACTTTGGTGGAGGTTTGATGAAAAACTCTGTATGAATGAAGAAAATTGAAGAAGAAAGCTACAAAGAAGATGAAGACAAGAGTACAGTACTTGGCCTTTCAAAGTTAAGAAAAACGTGTCTTGGTCTTTCAAAGTAATTGCATGTTAAAACTTGAGCTAGACAAGTGACAATTGTCACTTGTCTAACATCTAAGACTTTAACTAAGTTCTTATTAAACTAGTTCCATAACTATATTCTTTTTATTCCAATTATCACTAAAATTTTCAATAACACCTTCTCACAAATTGTAAAGTCATCTATAAAATTCTTCAATACCATTTAACTCATTTCTATTTCCATTCATCAATTTACTTGCCAAGTGGCATTTTTTTTCTAATTCATTAATATCCAACAATTTCAAAAATTTTACCTGAAATTCTCCAAAAGTTCTAAATCAACAAATACACTCTCCAAATCAATTTTTAATACAAATAAACCACAATTCTCAATAAAATCACATTCCACATATATAATTCAATTATATTAGTAATGTCAATGACTGCAATCATTTTCATGTGTAAAAATGTAACACCTCACTCCCGCAAGACCTAAACTCGACATCGATGGTGATATTCGAGTCCGTGCCCCGTGAGGGTGGCATGCTACTGCACTCACTTAGTTAAAACTCAGTATAATTTTTTTAAAACTATGATCACAATTATAATATGCCAAAATCAAAATTCAATTTGAGTGGCCCATTTTCATTCAAAACATCTTCAATCACACACCACAATCAATAGAATTTCAATAGCCCAATTGGGGCCCACTATAATTACAAAACACTATTTTTCATAAAATTACGGAATACAAATTTACACAAAATACTAAAATACTAAATGCAGACGCAACTGATCCCGACCTCTATCTCTCACTCATTAAAAGATGCTATACGCCCCTTGCCTAACGGGGTATTCTTCTGAGTCCTAAAAAAAATTGCAAATTTTGGGTGAGTTTTGCAAACTCAGTGAGTGACCATCATCGATGGCTCACCCAATCACATAATGCATATCACAACATTACACATTTTGCACTTCTCGTTCAATACAATATAATCCCTTATTTTATGCAGATGCAGTGCACATGAGACTCACTTTCCATTTGTTATTTTATTGTGACCAAGTGCCTAAACTGTCCCTTGTAAGGCTCATTAATAACTGTCCCACATAGGGCTCATTAATAACTGTCCCATATAGGGCTCATTAATCGTTGAGCCTGAGGCTCTGATTCACTTTTGAGCTCGAAGCTCATTTTCACACGTTGAGCTTTAAGCTCTAATCATTGGTTACTTTGGTCACAACTACCATTATATTTCATGCATTCATGGTATGGAATGCACCACTCACATTTGCATAAAAACATTCAATCCTTTTCCCATGTCATCGGACCTTAGTCCGGCATTCAACATTAAAGTTGAGAAATCATACTTTCAGTCATATTCAAATGTGCATTCAGATCACATTAACAATCACATTAAGTAAACTTAGTTCAGCTCATTCACATACAAGTAGCACTTCAATACCCTATTCAAAAATCACATCTTCAGACCTTCTGTTCGGCAACCGACATAATCAACCACAATCAGAAAATCATTCAATAATCAATTCATACACAAATTCAAATAATGAAATAAGACCATCTAGGTCTACTCACAGTACGCTCCAATTTAGCAATTTCTTCCAAGATCTGGAAACTCCTTAATATGGGCGCGTATCCTGTACATTGACATTATGTCGTACATACAATGCACATACATTAATACTTGCACAATTATAATCATTCGTATAATGCACACATGTGTATGACAATGCATATTTATGACAATCCCAGGTATTTTCCCTCTAATACATCTCAAAGTCATTCTTATATGAGAACTCGACTAAGTATAAATTATACTTAGGTTTATACTTCACTAAACCCATTAAAATCTCCATTTCTTTCTCATTGATTCACTTCAAAAATTTTCAAATCATATTTTTTGGTCTATCTTTCACAGTAAATTAGAAAGCGAAACTGATATGATTTGATCATACTCTTTTTGAGAAAAGTGTTCCTCTATGTCTTATGTTTCTATGGACACCAAAATCACTCAATTCGATTCAGTACTTTGGAAAATATGCCTGAATCACTTTTAGACTGCTCTTATCCAAAACAGTGTACTATATCCATCTTCAATCTAGAAATTCAACATTTTAGACACTGAATCAGAATTCGACTTCTTGAGACCATTTGTAGACCCATATCTCTAGATTACTCCAATTTGAAAATCACTTCATTTGGAATCCTATAGATCCAATTATAAGTAAAACATTGAAGTATGCTTAGTAAAACTAATCCCATTTACACTGCCCCTACAGACTCCCATACTTTCCTTTGATCAATCTCTTTCAATTCAACATCAATTAATACCAATTTTCATGGAGATGTATTAAATTGTGTTAGGAACTTATTGCTTCAAGAAACAAGTCATTTGGAGGTCTAGAGAAGGAGTTATGGTCAAAAGAAGCAACCAAGTTTAAGATCTCAATCAAATTGAACCTAGTTTGGAGCGAATGCCATAACTTTTTCCACAAAGTTATTTTCCATTTTGTTTTTAGACCATTTGAAAGGGGACATCTAGATGTAAAACTTTTATGAATACACAAAGTCGAAATTCAACCTCTAAAATGGTCAAAAATTACGATTTCCCAAGTTGTCCCGTGAATGTCCGCAAAATTGCCCCGAGAAAGTCCGTTAAACGGACTTCCATGTCCGTTTAACGGACATACACTGCCCCAAGGGTCTTTTTACACCCAAGAAGGTCCGTTTAGCGAGCATATATCTCCAAAACCTTCCTCCAAAGCCTCTTCTAAGGTTCCTACACTCATTCTAACATCATATACACCCATACACTTCTCAAATTCACCTCTTTTAGCACAAAACCACTTCATATCAACTCAAACACCAATTAGATTTCATTAAACTCTCAAATTTCATTTATTTGTTTCATCATTTCTATCATATCTTGCCATACAACAAATCCTATCCTTCTTTTTCCATAACCTATCTTATTCCTACATATCAAGCACTTCAAATTCAAAATCCAACATCTTAAGCTGATAAATTCTTCATGCATCCCTCAAGCTTAGTTCAACAACATCCTTACTTCAATTCAATTTCCTATTTACTTATAATCACCCAATGCACAACATAAACATAGACATTCATCCAAGTTTTTGCAACGTTCAGTTCTCATTTTCACATCAAATTTTGACTCTTAGAAGCACAATTTATAATCGATGTCTTCATAAAAAAGATAGCCATATGACTCTAGTTTAATCCAAATCAAAAATCAACTCAATTAGCTAACTACAGAACAATTTATGGCTAACACAAAAGTATATCAGTAAAACTTTTCCTGCTACAATTTTCCAGATTTTTTTTCCAACTTCTAACAAGTTACCTCTAACTCATCTTGTACTTAACTTTTCTCTTCCATTTCACTTCCTCATCACTCACTCATCACTCCCTATCCAAATCAATGTCATATATCAATCACAAACAAATTATGATCTAGCATGATCATAAACCAAAAACAGATCATATAACCCTACCCATTCATAACCAATTTTCCACACTCATCTAAAACTCAGTTTGAAGATCAATCAACCTCAACAACTTTAGACCATTACATGAATCATTACTCATTTTACATATTCAACAACAAGACATGTACATAATTGTTTTTCATCACCCATATAAATAACTCTTTAACATAGTCATTCAACCTCTCTACTATATCTATAAATCATCACCCATCAATAACATAAATTTTTATACCCCCCTTCACTATACACGACACCCACATACCCAAAATCCCAACTCATGCAATTTACCCTCTAAATATCTTCACAATAGCTTCATTTAACCAAAACCCATGATAATTTGGCAAGATACTTACTTGATTTAGCTTTGATTTCTTCAAAATCTTCAAGAAGACCACAAATCCCTAACTCCCCAAACAACCCACGTTCATCATCTCCAAAGGTGGTAGAAATAAATTTTTATGGTGAGCAATAACGAGAGGGCAAAGGGACAAGGAAGCAATTAGGAGATGATAGCTAAGCTTAAAGTTGGAGGAGATCACAATCCATGAAGAAGAGGAAGAGAGAGCTACGAAGGAGAGAAGAAGAAGATCCCCAAATCAAAACCCCAATAGCTTTTAAAAGATGAGTGTCGTGAGAGAGAGCAAAATGGCTTCAAAACTTAAGCAATTGATACTTTAAAGACATGGCTTGGCAAGTGACACTTGTCACTTGCCACATGTCCAAATTCTAAGCATTTTATCTTATTAAACTCTTCATTCCACCCCATTTCCAATGAATGACACTTTTCAAAATATCTAAAGTCATGTATCCAAAATTCCAATGCTATTTGACAATAAATTCTACTACCATTTAGCAATTGGTCTGCCACTTGAAAATTTTCCCGGTCTGGAAATTTTCCCCTAAATTTTTCAGAAAAATTCTTAAAATTTCCAAAATTTTAAAACTACAAATTTCACTTTCCAAATCAATTTTTTTTCAATACCAATAAGCCATAATCTCAAAACAATCTCATTTATTACCAATTATACCTGGAATGTCAATGAATGCATGTACAATTATTGTTATGAGAAAAGATCCATTATTCATGTGCATGCACACCTTATGTAATGTATGAACATGAGATGTGTTGTCTCAATTTCTCCGATTAATCTCACATGTACCAAATTTGTAGGGTTCTAACCCCTTTGGATGGAATCGGGATGTTACAAAAAATATCTACATTCACATGTATGTGTAGGTCATATTATGCATGAACATGAAATGCATTTTCTAATCTCTCAATAATCTCTCATATTTACTATTCTATCCTTAATATGAGTAACGAGATGTTACAGTTTGTGAGCTGATAAATTAGTCTTTTTGAGTTAAAATTGGATATGAAATTAATGAGGAGTTGGCATGTAAGTGAGGTTTACTTGACGCATGATTTAGAGATTGTCATGTTGGTGTTTTGGATTTAAAAAAAAGATGTTTGGATCTAGAATCCGTAGGATAATAGTCAAGCCATGATCATGGCAATCATCCCACGATCGTGGGTTGATACATTAACTATTATCACAATCAGGCGAATATACCCCACGATTATGGGCAAGGCCTTAATCTTTGTTTTATGTGATTGTTGAACCATAGTAGGATAATATACCTTACATTGGTATAATTAAAGTTGATTAGTGTTTGTAATGAACCTAGTTTGAGATTAGATTAATTTGTAAAATGTTGAATAGGTTTTGGATTTTCAACTAAGGTAATAACTTATGGAAGGTATTATTTTGATATCAAATTGTCTAATTTGGAACTTAGAAGTTATTAAAGAAATGAAGTATACTTATGAACAAAAATGTGATTTAAATGATACAAGTGATGCGTTAGTGACGAATGTTTGTGAATTGGGAACTTAGGTGAGTACTTGTAAAATGTAATTACTTAATGTATCCATTGGTGCATTATTGCAAATGCTTAAGTTTATAAGGCATGTTGACTTTGATCAAATGTAAATGAATATGTTCAAGTTGAGCAAAATGAAATAAAGTCATCTGTTTTGCAATACAACTTTTACATGAGGATTCTGAAATGTAAATGTTTTGTTTTAAAACTGCCATGTCCTAGTTATGGGTAAATAGGCATGCCTAGAAGGGTCTACAGGTGGTCATGTAACTTGAAACTAAGGTCTACCCTGATTATTGACACTACGGTGTCCCCTGATTATTGACACTATGATGTCCCTTAATTATAGAAACTATGATGTCCTTTAATTTTGAGACATAAGTCTCTTCTGTTTCTAAGATACCAATCATGGTATCTTACGTTCTGGTCTTGTTACCCACTTCTCTAAAAAGGATTACCAGGCTAACTTGTTTCGTATTTTGATACATGTTCAGTTTTGATATAAACAAGTTCTGATCTAATACAAGATAAGCTCTGATTTGATACAAAACATATTCTAATATAAAAGGCTTCTATCCTATTTTCATATTCAATTCTAATACATGTACATTATGTTTTGATATTTATGAGTTTCGTTTCGATGCAAGAAAGTTTTATGTTGATGAATCATAATTTTTTCTGAGGCACATAATGTTTGGATTGGTCTTTAATATGAACAAGTAAAGATTGTTATGATATGATATGATTCAATATATGTGAATGTTAAGAGACTATTAGAAAAAGTCACTAGTTTATGTCTTGTTTAGTTATTCCTCACTAAGTTTTATACTTAGCATGGTGGTTTTGCCTCCGTGCAGGTCCTGATAAGAAGGTTTAAGTCTAGGAAAAAGACAACTGTTGTGGCTAAGAAGAATGTGTTTTGTATTGGAAATGTTCAGTTTATTTTGTTTTTGAGTTGTTTTTGAGTTGTAATTAGTGTAATTAGACATTTTGTATATTTGTGGATATGGTTTCTCATATCTTTTAAATGGGTTGTAGTAACCTTAATATAGGTTGGCTTTTAACATTATGGCATGCATTTGGATAAGTATAATATGTTTGATATGTTTTGTTTAAAAACATCTAATGAAAGGTAAGGTATATGGCTTGAGTTTTTGAGAATGCTTTGAAATATTTGGTATGTTTTTGTTCATTTTGTGTAGCATTTGCATATCCTCCTAGGGGGTATTTGGGTGTTACATTGTTTGGTATCAGAATATGGTTTAAATGATTCTGGTTTAACTAGTGCTTAAATATTGCTTGTACGTGGATATAAGAGTTGTGTTTGGCCTAATGTGGTTTGTCCCAAGATTTGGTTTTAGATTTGATTATGGAAAGATCTTATGAAGCCATTGACGAGGTTGTGGAGAGTAATAATCTTGCGTGATCTCATCCATCTATATCGGGACCCTCTTGAGTCAATCGAGGTGAAGCTGAAGTGCCACCTCCTCCACCTTCAGCTGGGGGGGAGGCTTTGGTTAAGCTATCGCGAGACATGATGATGTTATTACATCATATGACCACACCCAAGGCTCTGATTTATCAGCTACAAAAGTACGAAGCTGAAGAATTTACCGAAACATATCTAGAAGAATTTGAAAGAGTTGAATTTTGGTTAGAGAAGGTGAAAAGGGTGTTAGATGAAATTTGTTGCCCACTAGATTAGATGGTGCTATTGGATTGGAAAAGAAGCATGTCATATTTGGAGAACCGGTATATTTCAAAACTTTTTAGAAATCTTATTTGCAGTGGAAGAAATATATCCAAACCATCATGCCAATCTATACATGATATGGTATAAGGATAATAATAAACATAAACAAGGTGAAGAGCATTACCGAATCCTTTGCTACAGCTTTAATTCCTTGCTTCGCTATCCTCTCCTTCTTCTTATATCCAAAGCCTTTGTTTTGTTAATTTATCTTCTCCTTATTGTTGTATCCTCAACCAATTTGATTTACCTCTTGTTCTCCTGGGACAACTTGGTTAACAAAATCCTTTGGTAGGAAAGGAGAACAAACACTTTGGAGGAGTATTTTCTTAGAAGAAAGAAGGAAACAATGAGACACTTCTCATACTAAATTTCAGCCATTGATCGCGGTTTTGTCGATGCGATCTTACGATCGATCCTTGGAAACCGGTCAAATAGAATAAATTCCAAGATTGCGGTGTAGGATGCAACCTCGGGTCGTCTCATTTAATTGGAACCAAATGAAAATGGTCTAATCTAGCCTAAATGTCAAAAATTGCAATTGAAGTTGATAAACGGGGGTTTTGGTAATTTGGTCGAAACCAGTGAAGTAATCAAAATTTAACAAAAAAGTATAAAACAATATTTTTGGGATTTTTGAAATAATGCAATAAACAAAGAATCGGATAAAATCAAATTGATAAAATCCTCTTGAAAATGAGGCTCAGGCTATCACAGTTCAAAAATGGTTTTCGGGGATACAATCTACTAAGTTTCGAAAGATCAACCCTAAAGGACTCTTTAGGTCCAAATATTTAATTAATGAACTCCATCATTTAAATCTTTGTTAAAAAAACCTTAGTGTGACAATTGGACAAGCAAATGCAATTGGTCAAATGAATAAAACACAACAATCTCAATCAAACACAACTAGGCAGACTAAAACCGTGAATGCAGTATCCAATGACATATATGAAACTATCATATATTAAGCACAAAACATTCTATAAATTACTTTGTCCAAATTTCAACATAGTATCAACACACGGTTAAACTAAAACAATGCTAATCTAAATATATCGATGCAATCCTCTAACTCAGAAGTTTACACAAATATACTAGACTTCAGATACTAAGTGATTACTCCCCTTCGAAGCTCTGTAAACTAAAGCCATTGCTACATCTTCAAGAGGAAGGTTGCTTAGCTACGCATGACTCCGGCCGATCCCAACATTGGAAAATGAACCATGCTCATGTTGCAGAAGATGCTGACGATTGTGATGATGGTAGACGATGATAAAAATGTGAAGTTCTTCTTCTTCCAGAGTCTGCGTTCCAAGCCTCCGACTTCGTCTCTGTGTATTTTTTTTGTCTCTGGTTGTCTCTCTCTCTTCCTCCTCTCCTTTGTGACCTAAAAATAGTAAGCTTTTATATGATGGGTCATGGGCTCGGGTTGGAACAGTGAGACAAACTTTCCATAGGAGGGTCGGATATCCGCTCGTACGTCGCGACGAATAAAAATAAATAAATAAATTCGTCGCGACGTGTGCAATGGCCTGCTCGTCGCGACGTCTGAATCAACATTCGCCATGACGTATGGAAGTGACTTGCTCGCATGCGCGATGGATCAAAACACGTCATGACGTATGGATGAACGATGACCGTTGACTTCGATGTTGACTCCTTTGTTCCTGCAACAAAATAATAAAACAATTTGCGTGATCAATTGTCCCAATAAAAACTATGAAAAATAAGTATCAAATCATGACAATTTCTCGACAAATTGAGAATTGAAAGAACTTAGTATGAGGAACCAATTTAAGCACAAAAATCATCAATCAGGAGTCAATGCATGCATAAGCAGCTATGAAAATGCAACCAATTTATAATATAAACTTGGCTCAATCAAATTCCCCCACACTTAGACCTTTGTACTCTGGACAAAGTTTTACAAGAGTCAAAAGAGTGCAAGAGAAAAAGAAAATATCTACCCATGCTCAAAACAATAAAAGGAAATTGACGCAAGTTACTTCCTCAGAATTCAACCAAAGCAAAATGAAAGAGTGCTACTAAAATAAACATTGAAAGAATCCAAGTACAAGAGATTGAACAAAAGAGAAGCACTCGAGGTATAGTGTTTGCACTCGACTCACTTATGTCTAGGGATATTTTCTCTCAATCTACTTAATCCACCTCCTCCATAAAGCTTGTGTCAATTTTATTTCTCCACCACAAGAACTATCATTTTAAAGATCAAGAGGACTTTGAGGGTTGTAATGTATGGAAGGCTAAATGAATGGGTAAAGTAAAAGAAAGAAAATATGAGCATATGCACTAAATGTGAACTGATGTCATCTGTAGAATTCAAACTAAACAATTGCATAAACAGAATGCAACATTATTCTTTTCTTTCTTTCTCTTTTCTTCTTTTTTTTTTCTTTTTTTTAATTATTTTTTATTGGACATTTTAGAGACATTGTCTCTTTCTGGAAACAAAAAATTCATCATCAATTTTTTTTTGACATATTATTTTGAAATAAGCAACATAACCAATGACACCACAAAGGTATGAATGCAAATGCTCATAATAGGAAGGCTCAAAGGGGCTAACAAGGGATAAATGTGCAAGGGACGGTGTTTGGGAAATGGGTTTAAGAAAGAACGCCTATATCACATCTGCAAAAATCCAGTTCATTAAGCTTCAAGTAAGAATTAAAACAAGTTCTGGAAAAAAAAATGAAATAAGAAGATACACACAAAGATAGAATGAAAATTATGGGCTCAAATATCCTTCCACAAGGGTATGATCTCAATGAACAATCTCAAGTCTCAAAAACTTAAAATGCCACTTTGTTAGCATGCTTTCATTTACTTTGTATTAAAAACGTTGAAAGCAAGATTTTGTCAAGTCCAATTATCATTAAAAGAATGGAAGGTGTTTTCAAAAACTCAAGCATCGTTTTGAAACTAGTGAAAGTTTTGAAAACAAAAGCCACAAAAGTCCAGTGCAAGAAAAATTTGAAATGAGTGGAAGAATTAAGCATAGAATCATTCATGCATGAGTGTGGACGTCGCGACGTGTAGAAACAGACGTCGAGACGTATGGACGTCGCGACGTAGCAAGGATGACATCGCGACGTATGCCAAATTTGAAGAACGCTTTGCCGCGACGTATGGACACTCGTCGCGGTGAAGTAATGCAGAATGACAGAAAATACAACAAGTTTATCAGCAGAAAGCACCAATTGGCCAACAATATAATATCAACAATCATGCAATGTGAAAATAAATAGGAAACAACTCCCCACACTTGAATCACACATTGTCCTCAATGAAAGTGTAATAGAAGCAAAAGATGAGAAGAAGAAGGCACAAAAACAAAGATTGATCATTAAGTGGATTAAGTCAAGTACAAAAGACACAAAGAACTAAGGAACTAAATGCGAAAGAAAAGAAAACAAAAGAAAATAAATACAAGAAAAGAAAACAACAAAAGACAAAACTAAGCCAGGGTCATCACCATGCGGATCCGGAGGAGCAACTGAGAAGCACTAGGACCATTGAAAGATCCCAGGAGGCGGGAGGAAGTAGTAATCGCAATGATCCGCAATCGGTGAACATCAAGTGTAATATCGTCGGTCGGCAGCCATCTGAGCTCTATCGACGCAAGTCAGCGCCAAGAAGGCGATCGGATCGAGGAGGCGGGAGGTGAAGGGGTGGACGGATGGGGCTACGAGGTGGGGCCTCGGATGGAGGAATAGGAAGAAGGAACAGGAGAGGAAGGAATAGGGACAGAAGTAGCGGGGAGGGAAGAAGGTGGGAAGGAGTAGATGGGGAGGAAGGCCACGAGGTCGACGGAGAGACGTCTGCACGGAAAGCGAGGCAGAGCTCAAAGGTAGGTCGGTCGGATGTTCCGAACCCGATAGGCCTTAACATGTCGATGATGAGGTGAGGAAAGATGAGAGAATGGTTGGGGTTAGTGGAGATGATGCATTGACGAAGGGCAGAGGTAATGGCATGGGCGAGATCGACTGGCCGACCGACCATCAAAAGATAAATGTACAGAGCCTGCTCCTTGGGAACCTTGGCTAGGTGAGAGGTAGGGAGGATGTTGTTGCAAATAAAATGAAACCACGGACGGGCTTCAGAGCGAAGGTTAGCACGACGGAGATAACGTTGAGCGCCCCTGGGTTGATACCATTCAATACCCTCAGGGCAGAGAGTATGGAGAACATCATCCCACGGGTACTCATGTATGAGCTCCGCATAATGGCAACGGGGTGTGGGAGGAAGTTGATAATGCTCCCGAATGGAGATGGAAGTAAATGCACGAGGAATGGAGACACCGCGAAATGCAATGCCATAATAGCCTGAGTAGCGTGCACGGGTATAGTACTGGTGAACGAAGGTGAGGTTCCAGAGGTACGGATCGCGAGGTGATGACGTGGAGTGTGAAGAGTCGATGAGACGAATGGGTTAGTGGCGGGGTCGAAGGAAAGGTTTTCCTTGAGTATGGCCCTCGCCCTCGCCTTGGCGGCCAGGCGAAGATACTCCAGATCAACCGGGAGAGAGGTAGAATGGGAAGGGGAATGGTGGTGGGATGAATGTGAGGGTTGAGGAGAGGGAGAATTACGGAGAAAACCCAAGGAAGGTGGAGAGACTACGGATGAGGGAAACAGGTGGGGCTGAAGTAAACTCGTCAAGCGAGTGTGGGGGAGAGGGAAGGACATGAGAAGGGGTGGTGGGACGCTGGGACTTACTGACATTCTTTGTGCGAGGCATATCCTGCAAACAAAAAGAAACATAAAAGAAAAAAAAATCAATACAGAAGTAAGCAAAAATCGACCTCCTCATCGTGACGTGTGGGCAGACGCCGCGGCGAGGCAGCGTCCTCGACTAGACGTCGCGACGTGCAGAAACAGACGTCACGACGAAGCAAGGTTCTGCGTACGTCACGACGAGCGCATTTTCAGACGCATCGCGGCGAACAATCGCTCGTCGTGGGAAACCTAACTCAAACTTCTAACAATGCAGACGAAAAACAAGAAAAAGAAAGGGAAAGGGATACTTACTGAGGTCGAAGACGCAAGAGTGGAGATGGCTAAAATGACGAGCACGGTGAGGCAGTGGTCACGGTTAGACAGAGAGGAGAGCTGAGAGAGAGCGAGGCGATGACGGTGGGAGAAGAAAATGAGAAAGAAAGAAGAAGAAGAGGAAATGGTGAGGGAGGCGGAACGTCGCTACTGGGAAAAGATAAACAGGGCCTCAGACAAACGCAGAGACCGCTGGACTTAAGGGGCAAAAGGGGTATTTCAACTGATGGGACGTCGCGGTGAAGAAATGCACCACGTCGCGACGTATACGCCGGGAGGAGCGAGATACGTCGCGACGTATGAATGAATAAGAGAACACGTCGCGGCGTATCCAAACGAAACGTAATGTAAACACAACTTGACTTAATCCGTAAATATGCAATCTAAAACAATCAATCTCCCAAAATCAATCCTCCAAGCAATGTCATACTTCTTGAGAAAGATATAAAGCTAACAAAGGAAAGCAATTTATTCAACAATGAACAAATCCTACCTAACTACAAATACTCTATCGGCTAGGTTTCTCCCCACACTTAATCAAGATATTCATGCAACACAACAATTTACATCACTTCTAAACTAGATGCATGAATATAAAGAGAATGTAGGGTGAAACAACCCGTCTCATGGCGGTCCTGAAACTTGGGATGGTCACCGAGAAAATCCGAGCTTCATCCCAATGGCTCGGCTCTGTGCAGCTCAATATCCAACTCCCGACTTGGAGTCTCTCTACAAAATCGTCGAGAAGCAAATGTTCTCCAAGAAGAGTGTCGATAGAAGATGTCAAAGTTTGTGCAAAATCACAACAAGCATCATCAATAACCGTGTCAAGCATATTTACTCCAAGCAAGGAGTAATCCTCATAGGGGTGCTTCATTGCTTCATACATGTCGAAGCTCACCCTTTGATCACCAACCTCCATGGTTATCTTCCCTTCCTTCATGCTAATCATGGTACTTGCTGTTCGAAGGAAGGGTCGTCTGAGAATCAGTGAAGTATCCTGCACAACCTCAGTAGACATGTCAAGTACATAAAAATCAGCAGGAAAAACTAGACCTTTAACTTGGACTAAGATATCCTCAATTATCCCCACTGGATGCCTAAAAGACCTGTTGGGCCCGGGCCCCGTACGTTCAAATCCCCGAGAGCTGCCCCTCGGGCCGCGCCGGCATTCGGCGCCCAATATACCATCAGACCCGATCCCAACATCTATACAAATAACTAATCGATCCGTTTCACACACATAAACGCATACATATACATATTCTACACATGCATTCTAAACATGCCTTAATCATCTCAAGTTCATAAAACATATGTCATTGCCATTCGTGGAAATTCAACCAGTATTCCCAAAATATAACATAATACAAAATGGAATTAAATCCCACAATACAAAAGTATGCTCCATGATGAAATGTTGGTGGGCTAACCAAAGGACTAACTTATACAAATTCCTAGCTAGCTCGAAGTTTCTGATGCCCTACAAGGTCGACAAACGGCTCGATCTGCACTTGAGGAGGGGAGAATAATGGGGTGAGCTACGAAGCACAGTGGCATATATGTTTATAGCCATTAGCAACGAGCCACACAATCAAGTATATACATATACATATCACTAGAAATTCATAATTCATCAATTCAATTCACATTCATATAACATAAGTCATGCATTTACTATTCCTCGACATATCAAGCAATATGCAACATAGTCACAAACTCATCATGTGTTATGCTCAACAAATCCATTGTGTATGCACAATCAATTAGCTTGGAGTTACAGAATCCATCCGGATAACCCAAAGGTAAATCCAGAATCCATCCGAAGTCGATTTCTCAAGGATCTCGTTGCCCTGCAAGGCAGCCGAGAGAAGGCTTTACTGTCAACGTGCACGTGACTCCATCCGTAACTCTCTTACCTAAACAAGGCACATAGTCTATTCGATCCATGTTCAAAGCATGTTTCACATTTTCTCACATCTCGTTCTGGTCCATTGCCATAAAGGCCTATCAATTCATGCATAATTCTATCATACTCAAAGGCATAGTCAAAAGTTCTCATGTAATTCAATACAATCAAGATCATATAATGCAAGCAAGCACACATCATGCAATTGCCCATACACACAATAACCATAAACATATTACCCACCTAGTATCGCTTGAGTATCAGACTCACTGTCGTCCTTCCTCTTGCGATTGGGTCAAATCAGCTTGGTTTCCCGGAAAGCACTTTGAATCGGTCGGAAACCTAAAAAATCGTAAAATCTCTTCTCTTCTTCTTCCTCTCCTCCCACGGCTACGACACCCTCTCTTCTCTTCTTCTTTTATTTTTCCTTTTTCCTTTCCTTTCTCTTTTCTATTTCTATTCTACGTCTCTTCTTTAAACTTTAAGGGCATGGGCCCTTCCTACTAAGCCCAAGCCCAAAACAACTTAAAGACCTTACACACTTTACATCCTCAATGCTCATTTAAACCTCAATTAAACCATAATTATCCATAATATTTCCAATTTAATCAAGCTAAGAAAAAATACCACAATTATCACAATTCATGCTTAATATCATCAAAAAAAAAAATTTCGGGGTCTAACATTTCTCCCCCTCTTAAAAGAAATTTCGTCCTCAAAATTTACCTGAATCATCGAAGAGATGCAGATACTTCTCAAGATAGCCTCCAATGGCTCCCAAGTAGCCTCCTCACCAATGGTTCCTCCAAAGAACTTTGACCAATCGAACTGTCTTGTTCACGAGAACCTTGTCCTTGGTATCCAAAATCAGATTGAAGTTCCTCATAACTCAAATCATCTCAAGAATCAATCTCACCAAATGAATGATGTGAGAAGGATCCGATCTATACCTCCTCAACATGGACACAAGAAAAACGTCGTGAATCTACGATAATTCCGGAGGTAACGCCAATCTGTAGGTGAGTGGTCCAATCCTCTCAAGGATCTCATAAGGACCCACATACCTCGGACTCAACTTCCCTTTCTTGTCGAATCTCAATACTCCTTTCCAAGGAGATGTCTTAAGGAACACCTTCTCACCGACCTCATACTCTATCTCCTTTCGGTGAGCATCAACATAACTTTTCATCCGGTCCTGTGCCGCCTTAAGCCGCTGCTTAATCAGATTGACTTTCTCAACAATCATCTGAATCAAATCTGGTCCCTCCAATTGCCTCTCTCCTTCTTCATCCCAACAGATCGGAGTCCTACATCTCCGTCCATACAATGCCTCATATGGAGCCATCTGAATGCTCGAATGGTACGAATTGTTATAAGCAAATTCGACCAACGGCAAATGCTCATCCCATGCTCCTCGAAAATCCATCACACAAGCCCGAAGCATCGCCTCAAGTGTCCGAATAGTTCTCTCCGATCACCATCCGTCGAGGGTGAAAAGTCAGATCTTGAAATTCAGCTTTGTCCCCAAAGCTTCCTCGCAAACCGCCCCAAAACCTCGGTGAACTGAGGATCTCGATCCGACACAATCGAATCTGGAATCCCATGCAATCTCACTATCTCATCAACATACTTCTTTGCCAACACATGCAAAGAATCAATCTGTCGAATCGCCAAAAAGTGGGCTGACTTAGTCAACCGATCCACAATCACCCATATGGCATCATGCCTCCTGCTGGTCCTAGGCAACCCCATCAAAAAGTCCATCGTCACCACCGCCATTTCCACTCCGTATGAGCAACGGCCTCAACTTGCCCGAAGGTGCATGATGTTCAACCTTGACTTGCGACACACTAGACACTTCTCGATTTAACTCGCGATATCCCTCTTCATACCTTTCCACCAAAAATGCTCTCGCAGATCTCGATACATCCTGGTCCTACCTGGATGCATGGCATAAGGCGCATTGTGTGCCTCATCCATAATTTTAGCCTTAACCTCCTGCACATTAGGAATACACAATCGACTCCCAACTGTCATAAGCCCATTATCCTGCACATCTATCTCAGAAACCCTGCCATTCCGAATCTCATCCCGGAGCTTGCTCAAATCTACATCCTGAGCCTGCAATTCCCTAACCTTTTCCTTCAGCATCGGCCTCACTCAAAAATTAGCCAGAAGACAATCCGGCTCTTCCTGAGTCAAGCTTATCCTAAGCTTGTCCATCTCTTCCAATAAAGGAAGATAAACTGATCGAACATGAGCAATCGACGATTTCCTACTCAGGGCATCCGCCACAATATTGGCCTTGCCCGGATGATACTCAATCAGCAAATCATAATCCTTTAGTAGCTCCAACCACCTCCGCTGCCTCAAATTCAATTCCTTCTGACTCAGCAAATACTTCAGACTCTTATGATCAGTAAAGATCCGAGTCTGAACTCCATACAGATAATGCCTCCAAATCTTCAAGGCAAATATCACCGCTGCTAACTCCAAGTCATGCGTTGGATAATTCAGCTCATAAAGCTTCAACTGCCTCGAAGCGTAAGCAATTACCCGATCTCCCTGCATCAAAACACATCCAAGACCCTTCCTCGAAGCATCACTATATACCGAATAACCCTCATCACCCGATGGAAAAATCAAAATTGGGGCACTCGTCAATCTGAGCTTGATCTCCTTGAAGCTCCTCTGACACTCCTCACACCAATCAAACTTCTGATTCTTCCTCAGCAATTTTGTCATCGGAGCGGATATCATAGAGAATCCCTCCACAAATCTCCTGTAATAGCCTGCTAAATCCAAAAAGCTCCTCACTTCTGCCATATTCTTGGCGCTTCCAACTCACAATCGCTTCTATCTTCTTTGGATCCATGAACTCCTTGCTCGAGATCACGTGTCCAAGAAATGACATTCTCTCGGCCAAAATTCGCATTTCTCGAATTTGGCATACAACCTATTGCTCCTCAAAGTCTCCAAGGAAATCCTCAAATGCTCCTCATCTTTGTTCATCACTCTTGAATACACCAATATATCATCAATAAAGACAATGATAAATTGGTCCAAGAATGGCTTAAAACTCGATTCATCAAATCCATAAACGCCGGAGCATTCGTCAATCCGAAAGGCATCACCAAAAACTCAAAATGCCCATACCGAGTCCTGAAAGCAGACTTCGTCACATCCGACTCCTTAATCCGTAACTGATGATATCCCGATCTCAAATCTATCTTCGAAAAGACTCTCGCTCCTTGCAATTGATCAAACAGATCATCAATGCGAGGAAGCGGATACTTGTTCTTCACCGTTACCTGATTCAGCTTCCTGTAGTCCACACACATCCTTAAGGATCCATCTTTCTTCTTCACAAAAAGAACAGGAGCTCCCCAAGGCAAAGAGCTCGGTCTGATATATCCTTTCTCCAATAACTCCTCCAACTGCTCCTTAAGCTCTTTCAATTCCGCCGGAGCCATCCGATAAGGCGGAATTGAAATCGGTCTTGTACCTGACACAAGCTCAATAGGAAACTCAATCTCCCGAGCTGGCGGTAGTCCTGGCAATTCCTTGGGAAAGACGTCCAAGAAATCCCTAACTACTGGAATATCCTCTAGCTTCCCTCTATCAGCTCTGGAGTCTATCACATAAGCCAGAAACGCCTCACAACCCTTACTCATCATCTTCCCCGCTGTCAATGCTGACACAATCCTAGGCGGACTCGCTTTCCTGTCCCCAGTAAACACTACTCTTCTGCCATCATTCAATTCAAACTCCACTGTCTTCTGTTTACAATCCAAATAGGCATTGTACTTTTCCAATGTATCCATGCCCAAAATCACATCTAAACCGCTCATCTCCAGTGGCATCAGATCTACCACTAGAAGTCCTCCACCAATGCGAATCTCATAACCTCTATATACTTGACTAATCACAATGCACTGGCCGATGGGAGTACTCACCATCAGCGGAGCATCCAATGGCCTCATAATCAAATCACAAACGGGTCTACTCGAAGAAACAAATGAATGAGTAGAACCCGGATCAATCAAAACTATCACATCATCATAAAATAACTGTACCGTACCCGTGACAACATCTGGTGCGGTCTCAGCATCCTCCCTAGTCATAGCGAACACCCTGGCTGGTGCCTGCCCTCTCGGTCTTCCCGGAAGATTCGCCCTCCTGGCAGCATCAGAACTACCTACCTCTGTCCCAGTCCTCTGACCCATGGTCTCTGTCCTCCTCGGAGCTGGCATCTGACCTCTCTCCTGTCGTGGAGGCTAAGGACACTCTCTGGCATGTGTCCCTTCTCCCCACAGTTGAAACAAGCTCTTGTCAGTCTGAAGCACTCTCCTCTATGAGGTTTCCCGCAGTGCACACACGTCGGGATAACCGATCTATCTCCCTCTCCTCTTCTACCGCCACCCACCGTTGAAGCTTGGTGAGAGACAGTAGAAGTCCTCATCGGCCTCGGCCGGCTAGCCCCACTGCTCCTCTCCTCTGAATAAACTGGGAAGCTTCTAGCACTCCTGTCTGGCATAGGAGTACTAGTGCTACCCCCTCTCCTAGACTGCTCTCTGCCCTTCCTCTTTTTATTCACAGCACTCTTGATATTCTCTATGTTCTCCACCAAGAGTCCTCAACTAATCGCTGAAAATTATCAAATTTCAAGACAATTACTTTCTCCCGGATAGCCAAATGTAGTCCCGACTCGAACCGACGACATCTGGCAACCTCACTCAGCATCAAGTCTGAAGCATACTGGGATAATCGTGTGAACTCAAGGCCATACTCAAGAATCGTCATATCCTCTCGAGTGAGACTCAAAACTCCCTCTGCTTCATTGGACATAAACCTCGATGATATTTCTTCTTGAACGCAGCCACAAAATCCTCGCCATGCCAACCCTATCGGCCTCATCTCGACCGCCTTAAGACGGCCTCCCACCAATGCAGCATCTCCTCAAGCAAGCGGCAAGATACACCACTCGCTCATCGCCTGCAATCCATCGACATAACACCTTTTTGTTCTCCACAACCATGTCTCGGCTTCCTCAGATCCGCCGTCCCAAAGAAGTCCACCGCCCATACTTCTCGACTTGTCGAACTGCTTTCCCCTCTTCATCGGGGCGGAGGTAAAGGTCAGGCATCCGCCCATAGCTTTGAATAAACGCTGAGTAAAGGCTCAAACATCCTTGGGTCAAATCAAGGGGCACTTGTCTTGGCGGAATCGGCGATTCTGAGTCGTGAACGCACGGGCTCACTCTCTAGCCCTCTGAAGCCTCAACATGCATTGGGGCTACAGACTCATCGGTCCTCTCCTCCCTAGTCGGAGAGTCACAGCAGCAGACCAGATAGCTCCTCGTGTCCTTCTACGAGGTGGCATCGATTCTTCAAATAGAAATACTAAGGATTAGCTATATGGCAATCTACATGTATGCATGTTATGCATGTCACTTAAGCAATGCAACAAATAACCATAGATCACACAATCCTATTATGCACTCTAAGCCAAAGACACCTAAACCTAGCGCCTGATACCAAACATGTCAGGGCCGGCCCAGTACATCCAAATCCCGAGAGTCCCCTCGGGCCGCGCAAGATTCGCGCCTAATATACCATCGGACCCATCCCAACATCCATACAAATAACTAATCGATCCGTTTCACACACATAAACGCATACATATACATATTCTACACATGCATTCTAAACATGCCTTAATCATCTCAAGTTCATAAAACATATGTCATTGCCATTCGTGGAAATTCAACCAGTATTCCAAAAATATAACATAATACAAAATGGAATTAAATCCCACAATACAAAAGAATGCTCCATGATGAAATGTTGGTGGGCTAACCAAAGGACTAACTTATACAAATTCCTAGCTAGCTCGAAGTTTCTGATGCCCTGCAAGGTCGACAAACGGCTCGATCTGCACCTGAGGAGGGGAGAATAATGGGGTGAGCTACGAAGCTCAGTGGCATATATGTTTATAGCCATTGGCAACAAGCCACACAATCAAGTATATACATATACATATCACTAGAAATTCATAATTCATCAATTCAATTCACATTCATATAACATAAGTCATGCATTTACTATTCCTCGACATATCAAGCAATATGCAACATAGCTGTCAAACTCATCATGTGTTATGCTCAACAAATCCATTGTGTATTCACAATCAATTGGCTTGAGAGTTCCGTAATCCATCCGAATAACCCAAAGGTAAATCCGTAATCCATCCGAGTCCGATTTCTCAAGGATCTCGTTGCCCACAAGCGGCAGGAGAAGGCTTTTGTCACAACGTGCACGTGACTCCATCCGTAACTCTCTTACCCAAACAAGGCACATAGTCCATTCGATCCATGTTCAAAGCATGTTTCACATTTTCTCACATCTCGTTCTGGTCCATTGCCATAAAGGCCTATCAATTCATGCATAATTCTATCATACTCAAAGGCATAGTCAAAAGTTCTCATGTAATTCAATACAATCACGATCATATAATGCAAGCAAGCACACATCATGCAATTGCCCATACACACAATAACCATAAACATATTACCCACCTAGTATCGCTTGAGTATCAGACTCACTGTCGTCCTTCCTCTTGCGATTGGGTCAAATCAGCTTGGTTTCCCGGAAAGCACTTTGAATCGGTCGGAAACCTCAAAAATCGTAAAATCTCTTCTCTTCTTCTTCCTCTCCTCCCACGGCTACGACACCCTCTCTTCTCTTCTTCTTCTATTTTTCCTTTTTCCTTTCCTTTCTCTTTTATATTTCTATTCTGTTGGACCCCGAACCTTGAGTGACAATTTGACTATGATCAAGTGGATGAGTTGATTGAAATTAAGTTGAAGATCATGAAATAAAGAGAGAAAGTATGAAAATATGAAAAATTGTGTAATAGTTGACTTTCTGGCCTTTGAAGGTTGACTTTTGATTGAGGCAAAATTTGATAAAATGATCTACATGAAACTTGTAGATTATGTTGAGAGATTTTTGTGGACATAAAGTTTGTAATTTTTCGATATCGGGAGTAAAAGTTATGATCACCAAAGTTTATATGTGATAAGGTTGACTTTTGACTTTAATTATGATGGTGAATCTTTGACTGATAAATTAACCTAGTTAGAGGTTAATTGAGCTTTGATGTTCTTCATGGAAATTGAAGGATTTGTTTTGATCTTTATTTCGATATAAAGTATGCAATTTTTGATCTCGAATATTAAGTTTGATTTTTACAAGTTTGTATAGAGGATAGTATCTTTGATCGGAAAATGGACTCCGTAGGAGTCGATTGTGTAACACCCACCCGTAAGACCCAACCCGATATCGTTGGTGATATCCGAGTCCGTGTCCCACGAGTGGCGTACTACATCGGTCGATTTAAAATTCAAGTATACATTTTTTTCTCTTTGGAGCCCTTAACTCCACGTTCACACGGCAAACACAGTAAGTAATGAAAATCCGTGTTCAATAAAAACCAATTTCAGTTATTACAATTATCCATATTGGTCTTTGACTCCCGTTAAACATTGTGCAGTGTAGCGATATTTCCCTACGATGAAATCGAACTCTATAACATGGTTATAACCCTATGAAACCTAAACCACTTACGCATTGTGCCTGTTGACCATTCAAATCTATAAACAATTTCACTATCATCATCTCTCTATGATATCTACTGATGTCTAACACCAATAGGTGTAGTACAATGAATCAATATTTGCCTACTCAGACCATCTTCGTTTACTCAGTTCCAAGATTTCCCATTGCATCGCATCTAAAGTCAGAGCTCTCACTCTCGAACTTTAACTTTACTACGATCTCTACCAATATACTTCTCATATTTCCAATGGACCTCTCCCAGTTCTAGACATATTCGTTCTCGTCGCGTAATCTTTCCTTAATCACCATACACACCACAATACATTGTAATTCTCATTAATTCGTTTCCTTTTCCCATTCCTCATTGCCCAAACACATTCATGGGTTCACTTTCTATCTGGTCTCACTTTTCTCTCACTTAGTCACTTAACACGTATGAGGCCTTGCGAGGATTTTATATTATTTTTTTGATTATTATTTTGATATTAAATGGTACAATTGTTCTTTTGTCAATTTCTTTCCGTCCGACGTCCGATTGACTGATTTGGAGGCATCGGATTCGTTGAATATTTAATTTCATATTATGAGAAAACGGAATTTTAGGCGGAATTTGACGTAGCCCTATTAATGAACATGTAAACACTGTTTTATTTAATTTGGGACCTATAGAGGTCCGAATTGCTGCCGTCGGCCTTTATGGATTTCTAAATTTTGATAGAATTTTATTATGGGAAAATATTGAATTAGGACCGGAATTCATGAACATGCATATTTCACCTACAGGTGCACAAACCGCATATTTAGTGATTCGTTCTTTCTCCGATTCTTTTAGAGGCCCAAATGGGCGTCGTTCGATCGACGGGCGGAAACTTCCTGCATTAGCTTCTAAGTAATAGGTGAATAACCTAGTTGGTTCCTCAACCTTTATGTGTTTACTATTTTGCGACTATGCCATGTGGGGATAATGGAGGATTTATATGTGTTTGATTTGCTTGATTTGGACCATAGGTGTCCGAAATATCCGGACTATGATATAGAAGTGTTATGTATGAATTTCATGGGATTGCTATGAGTGTCTTATATGAATTTGGATCCGATACACTATTGATTTGGATATATTGGACATATGCATTTCATGCATAATGGCATGAAACGATAATGGCGATTGTGACGGAAGCGACCAACGAGCTTATAGCTCAACGTGATTGGGCCTCGAGCCCAAAGGATATCTGAGCCTATGGCTCACCGAGTATCGCGCCTTAATGGGACAAGCCAGCGCCAAATCAACAACGTAATAAAAATGGAAAGGGTCTCATGTGCATTGCATAATGGTATGATTAAATGTGGATTGTATTGCTTTTATGATTTATGAATTGTGATCATGTATGATAACTGGTATACTGATTGACTATGCATGAGTTGAGTGAACCATCGATGATGGTTTCTCACTGAGTTCGCAAACTCACCCAACATTGCAACTATTTTTCAGAATTGAAGAGTACCCGTTAGTGAGGCGGGAGTATGATTACTACAAGAGAGTCGGTGTTTGAAGTCGGGATTAGTTCACGTCTGCATTTGTATCATTTGGAATTATGTATAAATTGTATTTCCGCTGATTTGTACTATTATTGTTAAGGGCCCAATTGATTTGTAATATGAGTACTGAAAGAATATTTTGATTGAAAATGTATGCGCGCACTAAATTGGTTTTCAAAAAAAAAAACAAACAAACAAAAACAAAAACAAAAATATTACCGAGTTTTAAACTGCATTGACTGCTCTAGCATACCACCCTCGCGGGTCGCGGGCTCGGATAGCACCGTCGATATCGGGTTCGGGTCTCGTGGGAGTGGGATGCTACAAATTGAGTTTTATGTTCTTCTCGGAAGATTTAGAGCTTCTCTTAAGCTTTCTATAGAGACTAAGTTTGTCAAAATCGGAGTTCGGGATTAAAAGTTATGAATTTTGGAAGTTTAGTGAAAAAAAAAAAAAAAAAAGAGAAAAGTTTTAGCGCCCTCGCTAGGGCGACGGCTCGCGCCTAGCGAGGCGGGCGCCTGACGCGCCTCGCTGAGGCGACGCCTCGCCCTAGGCGAAGCCTTCTTGCCTCGCCTCGAGGGCAAGACTCGCCCTCATGAGCTGTGCGCCTGCTAGGCGACGTCTCGCCCTAGCGAAGCGGGAGTCTCGCCCTCATGACGGCGCCTCGCCTCATGAGTTGGGCGTCTCCGGCCTTTTTTTCTTAAATTTTGATTTCTTTGTTTTAATCCGACCTTTGCTCACTATTTTGCCTATATCTTTCCCGTCCGACATCCGATTGAGTTGATTCTTTTTGCGTTGGATTCCTAAGACAATGAATTTCATTTTATAAGAAATTGGTGAACTTTTGAGATTAAATTAATAGTGATTAATTTAATCAAAGTGAGTCGGAAAATTTTCCAAGCATGATTCAGTGTTTTGTGAAATTCGGGATCTGTAGAGATCCGATTGAAGCGATTCTTGAGGCGAAATAAAGATAAGACAAGGGGCTACAAATCATATGAAGACATGAAATGTCAATTTTGCCCTTAGGACTTTTAATTTTTGAATTTAAGTTCGGATTAAGGTTTAATTTTTGGATTGGGAACACCTGAGAGTAATTTGAGCATAACTTTTGATCTGGGAATCGAAATGAGGCGATTCTTGTTTTGAATTAAACTAGAGACATAAGGCTACAATTGTTATGAAGACATCGAGTTTCAATTCCGGGATTAAGAATGTGAAATTTTGGACGGAAATAATCGTACATGAAAAATGTGTTAGAATATGGATATATCCGAATTGTTTTGCACATAACTTTTTATGTAGTGCTCGAATTGAGCGGTCAGTGGCGTTGGATTCAGTATGAGTGAGAGGAACATTTCTCGAGAAGGAAGTTTGGACAAATTCCTTTAAATCGATAGTGCGAATCAAACCGCAAGTAAGTGTAATTTTAAGTTTTGAATGGAGGGTAAAATGGTCATTTGACCATCAATTAATGAAACACGATGGTGTTGTCGTTTTGGCTATTAAAAGCCACGAAAGTGGCTGGAAATTTCAGAGAAAAGGAGAAGAGAAATAAGAAGAAAGAAGAAGAATGGAGAAGAGTTCAGTATGGAGAAAGAAGAGGAGAAGTTTAGTTTTAATTTTTCTACTCAATTCTTCAAGCTTTTGGGATTTTCCAAGAAGGAAAAGAGTGGAATGAAGAGAGCTTCTTCATGAGCCAAGAAAATTCAATTTGGAGGATAAATGAGGTAAGAGAAGATTTTCAATTTGAAGTTTTGTTGAAATTTTAATTGAGAAGTATGGAAAAGGACTTGGGTTTGTGGTTTATGAAGTTGTTTTTGAAATATATGCTTTAAATTTGGGTTTAATTTTGGATGAAAAATTGAGTAAGGTTTAGGCTTAATTTTATGATTGAGAATTTTGAGATATTTTGGTGTAGAATTATAGGAAATATGATGAATTGATGATATATGAAATCAATTTGAAGAATTTGTATTTTATGGTATTGAATTTGGATAAATTGGTTTAGGCCAATTTTAAGATTTGGGGATTTTGAAATTGAGGATTTAAATATTTTGGAATTAATGTGAATTGAGGAATTGTGAGATTAATTACAAGAAATTATGTTTTATGAGATTGAATTGAGTGTCTTGGTTTAGGTCAATTTTGAAAATTGGGATTTTCACAATTGGAGATTGAAATAGCTTGAATGTAAATGGAATTGGTGAATTCTAAGTTGATTGTGAAAATTAAGTATTTTCGATGTGAAATTTGGATGATTATGGTTTAGGTTTTGGTATTTTGGAAGAGAGAAAGCGAGGATCAATTGGAGCTTGAAATCAAGTTTCCGCAATAATTAAAGTGGGTAGCATATTTATATTTTGATTTGTGAGCATTATGCAATTTTGAAAAATTAAAGAAAGCAATTTTCAAAATTGAAGAAAGCAAAATTTTGGATTTTGATACATTATTGTTTTAGTAAGTGGTTGAAAAGAAAGGTTGGTTAATGTTTGAAATTGTGATTTCAAAGGATTTGGAAAAATTATTACAAGTGAATTATGTTTGAAAAGAAAATAGAAATTTCGAAAGTTCATTTTGTTATGTATGCATTGCTAAATTATGTAAAGTCTTGAAGTTATTGATTGATTGATTGAGTGATTTAATTGTATGTATTATGTGAATGTGTGAAAATATCAAGATTTGAAATTTGTGCCTTGAGCAATTTGATTTTAAACTTGGAATGTGTTATGTGGGTTTGGTAGGTCCTTGGTGAGTCATTGTCTCTATGTATAGCCTTCTCCAGTCGCCCGCTAGTGTACGGAGCTCGATTTCGGACTCCTTCACGGCTATTGGACCGCAATGCGGGAAAGTGTAATGCGTTCTATTCACGATCCTGCAGGACCGCTTATGCGGGGTATGCGATGCGTTCTGTTTGGACCTAGCAGACCATTACGATGTGTAATATGTTTTGATTTGTTTATGTGTTCTCAGCATTCATATTTATGAAAAATTCAAGAAGTTTTGAAAATGAGAAAAAGTGAGATTATTATGAAAAGTTTGAAAATATGAAAAAAAAATGGGTTTGAGGAAATTGTTTGAAAAATTATAAAGTTTGAAAAGATTAGCCCTTTTGGCAAAAAAGAGTATTAAAATGATTTCACTTATTTATCGGTTTATAAATGTGTTATCCACGAGCTTTGAGCTCACCCCCTTTCATCCCCATCTCCGTGTTTGAGGAGAGATTGGATAAAAGAATGTGAAGACATCGATTCAACGGTTTTGTGCTTTTGAAATTTGCATGAGTTAGTTTTGAGTAATCTGAAATTTGAGTATGGAAATGTTTATGGTTTAAGATAGATTTGAAAGAAAGTGTATTTGTGTATAAAGTTGAGTATCGGGAATGATTGAGAAATTTGTATATGAAATCATGAATAGCTTGGGCATATATATTTGTGTTTGATTCTGGGAATAAGTTTGAATTATGAAAATAGTAGATTGAATGACAAGTATGAGATTGTTTTAGAATTAGGTTTGTGTCTATCTGCTGATATCCCGGACGGAGGGTCCGGTGGATTCTGATATTTGTGTGATTAATTGGCATTTAGAAGTGTTGTTTTGAACACTTTGCAGGTTTGGGTTAGGATAAAGGCAGTCGTTATGCTGCCGAAATTTTGGTAAAAACTTTGGATAAAAGTGAGATTTTGGATATGTATAAGTGTATCTAAGAGTTTGAGAAATTTGAGTTTGGTATGGAATTATATAAGATTATGTATGACTGTATGGATTGAAGATGATTTGGGTGTGATTGAGTAACGAGAAAAGAAATGAGAATAAGAAAAGAAAAAAAAAATTTATAACGGATTTTGGAACGTCTTAGGGTTCCCAACGCGACTATGATCATTCGATAAGTTTTCTTTGATTATTGTTTCCGGATGTCGGATGTGTCTGCTTTGATTTCGTTTCGCTTTGAATCTGTTCGTTTGATTCGATTAGTATTTGCTTCCGCCGCTACTTTCGGTTTGTTAAACTTCGCATTTTGTTTTCGATTCGACATTTACATTGTCCGATCATTTGCGATGTGCTTTGTTTTCGATTCAAATTTCGATCCGAAATGTCATCTCCTTCGCCTCGTTTCCATTGATTCCGTCATTCGTTCTTTTTGTTACGTTTATTCGGTTGGGATCCGGTTCCCGGATCGGGTCTCAACATTTATGGTATCAGAGCCCAGTAATATGATCTTACTTGGGCGTATGAGTATGAATAAGGAATTGATACGAGTTTGTAAAGATAAGAGTGAATTTGTGAGAGTGTGCTCGGTGATCATTTGATTTTGATGAAAGAAATATGATTGTCTTTAGGAATGTGAAATTGATATGTATGACTATTTGATGAATTCAAATGATTGGTTTGATTTGAGTGTTCAGAATATGTTTGACTTTCGAAATGTGTTGAGGAAATTAAGATTAGAATTTCTTGATAAATTGTGATGAATTGATATAGATGAAAGAATGATGACATAATGAGACAGATTAAACGATGATTGAATCATACTAAGGTTTCTTACGAATTGGACCATTGACTTGTGTCCGTAGTGTAGAAGCGATGAAGTTATGAATATAGTAAGTTGATATGATATGAGTGTTATATGATTTAAGGAAATGAAAATTGTGAAGAGATTGAGAATATGCGTGATGAGTAAATTAAATAAAAGAGTGACTGATTATGAGTTTTGGAAAGAAATTAGTGAGAAAGTGCTTGATGATCTTTGTTTAGAAAGAAATTTATGTAAGAATGAGTTACTTAGAGTTAAGTAAGTGTGAATTTCGAGGACGAAATTCTTTTAAGAGGGGGAGAAATGTTGGACCCCGAACCTTGAGTGACAATTTGACTATGATCAAGTGGATGAGTTGATTGAAATTAAGTTGAAGATCATGAAATAAAGAGAGAAAGTATGAAAATATGAAAAATTGTGTAATAGTTGACTTTCTGGCCTTTGAAGGTTGACTTTTGATTGAGGCAAAATTTGATAAAATGATCTACATGAAACTTGTAGATTATGTTGAGAGATTTTTGTGGACATAAAGTTTGTAATTTTTCGATATCGGGAGTAAAAGTTATGATCAGTCAAAGTTTATATGTGATAAGGTTGACTTTTGACTTTAATTATGATGACTGAATCTTTGACTGATAAATTAACCTAGTTAGAGGTTAATTGAGCTTTGATGTTCTTCATGGAAATTGAAGGATTTGTTTTGATCTTTATTTCGATATAAAGTATGCAATTTTTTGATCTCGGAATATTAAGTTTGATTTTTTACAAGTTTGTATAGAGGATAGTATCTTTGACCGGAAAATGGACTCCCGTAGGAGTCGAATTGAGTTTTATGTTCTTCTCGGAAGATTTAGAGCTTCTCTTAAGCTTTCTATAGAGACAAAGTTTGTCAAAATCGGAGTTCGGAATTAAAAGTTATGAATTTTGGAAGTTTAGTGAAAAAAAAAAAAAAAAGAGAAAAGTTTTAATACCCATTAGGCGACGGCGCTTCTAATAGCGGCTAGCGCCAGACTGGCGCTTCGCTAGGCGACGCCTCGCCTCTAGCGAGGCGAAGCCTTCGCTTCGCCCTCATGAGCTGTCGCCCTCGCTAGGCGACGTCTCGCCTAGCGGCGAGGCGTCTCGCCCTCATGACGTCTCTCCCTCATGAGTTAGGCGTCTCAAGCCTGCTTTCTTCTTAAATTTTGATTTCTTTGTTTTAATCCGACCTTTGCTCACTATTTTGCCTATATCTTTTCCGTCCGACATCCGATTGAGTTGATTCTTTTTGCGTTGGATTCCTAAGACAATGAATTTCATTTTATAAGAAATTGGTGAACTTTTGAGATTAAATTAATAGTGATTAATTTAATCAAAGTGAGTCGGAAAATTTTCCGAGCATGATTCAGTGTTTTGTGAAATTCGGGATCTATAGAGATCCGATTGAAGCGATTCTTGAGGTGAAATAAAGATAAGACAAGGGGCTACAAATCATATGAAGACATGAAATGTCAATTTTGCCCTTAGGATTTTTAATTTTTGAATTGAAGTTCGGATTAGGGTTTAATTTTTGGATTGGGAACACCTGAGAGTAATTTGAGCATAACTTTTGATCTGGGAATCGAAATGAGGCGATTCTTGTTTTGAATTAAACTAGAGACATAAGGCTACAATTGTTATGAAGACATCGAGTTTCAATTCCGGGATTAAGAATGTAAAATTTTGGACGGAAATAATCGTACATGAAAAATGTGTTAGAATATGGATATATCCGAATTGTTTTTCACATAACTTTTTATGTAGTGCTCAGAATTGAGCGCGGTTAGTGGCGTTGGATTCGTATGAGTGAGAGGAACATTTCTCGAGAAGGAAGTTTGGACAAATTCCTTCAAATCGATAGTGCGAATCAAACCGCAAGTAAGTGTAATTTTAAGTTTTGAATGGAGGGTAAAATGGTCATTTGACCATCAATTAATGAAACATGATGGTGTTGTCGTTTTGGCTATTAAAAGCCACGAAAGTGGCTGGAAATTTCAGAGAAAGGAGAAGATAAATAAGAAGAAAGAAGAAGAATGGAGAAGAGTTCAGATGGAGAAAGAAGAGGAGAAGTTTAGTTTTAATTTTTCTACTCAATTCTTCAAGCTTTTGGGATTTTTCCAAGAAGGAAAAGAGTGGAGAATGAAGAGAGCTTCTTCATGAGCCAAGAAAATTCGAATTTGGAGGATAAATGAGGTAAGAGAAGATTTTCAATTTGAAGTTTTTGTTGAAATTTTAATTGAGAAGTATGGAAAAGGACTTGGGTTTGTGATTTATGAAGTTGTTTTTGAAATATATGCTTTAGGCTGGGTTTAATTTTGGATGAAAAATTGAGTAAGGTTTAGGCTTAATTTTATGATTGAGAATTTTGAGATATTTTGGTGTAGAATTATAGGAAATATGATGAATTGATGATATATGAAATCAATTTCGAAGAATTTGTATTTTATGGTATTGAATTTGGATAAATTGGTTTAGGCCAATTTTAAGATTTGGGGATTTTTGAAATTGAGGATTTAAATAGTTTGGAATTAATGTGAATTGAGGAATTGTGAGATTAATTCTGAAGAAATTATGTTTTATGAGATTGAATTCGAGTGTCTTGGTTTAGGCCAATTTTGAAAATTGGGGATTTTCACAATTGGAGATTGAAATAGCTTGAATGTAAATGGAATTGGTGAATTCCTAAGTTGATTGTGAAAATTAAGTATTTTCGATGTGAAATTTGGATGATTATGGTTTAGGTTTTGGTATTTTGGAAGAGAGAAAAGCAAGGATCAATTGGAGCTTGAAATCAAGTTTAAGCAATAATTAGAAGTGGGTAGCATATTTATATTTTGATTTGTGAGCATTATGCAATTTTGAAAAATTAAAGAAAGCAATTTTCAAAATTGAAGAAAGCAAAATTTTGGATTTTGATACATTATTGTTTTAGTAAGTGGTTGAAAAGAAAGGTTGGTTAATGTTTGAAATTGTGATTTCCAAAGGATTTCGGAAAAATTATTACAAGCTGAATTATGTTTGAAAAGAAAAATAGAAATTTCTGAAAGTTCATTTTGTTATGTATGCATTGCTAAATTATGTAAAGTGCTGAAGTTATTGATTGATTGATTGAGTGATTTAATTGTATGTATTATGTGAATGTGTGAAAAATATCAAGATTTCGAAATTTGTGCCTTCGGGCAATTTGATTTTCGCTTGTGAATGTGTTATGTGGGTTTGGTAGGTCCCTTGGTGAGTCAGCGCTGTCTCTATGTGTATAGCCTTCTCCAGTGCCCGCTAGTGTACGGAGTCTGATTCGGACTCCTTCACGGCTATAATTGGACCGCAATGCGGAAAGTGTAATGCGTTCTTTCACGATCGCAGGACCGCTTATGCGGGGCTATGCGACGCTCTGTTGGACCTAGCCAGACCATTCTGATGTGTAATATGTTTTGATTTGTTTATGTGTTCTGCATTCATATTTATGAAAAATTCAAGAAGTTTTGAAAAATGAGAAAAAAGTGAGATTATTATGAAAAGTTTGAAAAATATGAAAAAAAATGGGTTTGAGGAAATTGTTTGAAAAATTATAAAGTTTGAAAAAAATTCGCCCTTTTGGCAAAAAGAGTATTAAAAATGATTTCGGCTTATTTATCAGTTTATAAATGTGTTATCCACGAGCTTTCGAGCTCACCCCCCCTTTCATCCCCATCTCCAGGTTTCGAGCAGGAGATTGGATGAAAGAATGTGAAGACATCGATTAAACGGTTTGTGCTTTTGAAATTTGCATGAGTTAGTTTTGAGTAATCTGAAATTTGAGTATGGAAATGTTTATGGTTTAAGATAGATTTGAAAGAAAGTGTATTTGTGTATAAAGTTGAGTATCGGGAATGATTGAGAAATTTGTATATGAAATCATGAATAGCTTGGGCATATATATTTGTGTTTGATTACGGAATAAGTTTGAATTATGAAAATAGTAGATTGAATGACAAGTATGAGATTGTTTTAGAATTAGGTTTGTGTCTATCTGTCGATATCCGGACGGAGGGTCCGTGGATTCTGATATTTGTGTGATTAATTGGCATTTAGAAGTGTTGTTTTGAACACTTTGCGAGGTTTGGAGTTAGGATAAAGGCGATCGTTATCTTGCGAAATTTTGGTAAAACTTTGGATAAAAGTGAGATTTTGGATATGTATAAGTGTATCTAAGAGTTTGAGAAATTTGAGTTTGGTATGGAATTATATAAGATTATGTATGACTGTATGGATTGAAGATGATTTGGGTGTGATTGAGTAACGAGAAAAGAAATGAGAATAAGAAAAGAAAAAAAAAATTTATAACGGATTTTGGAACGTCTTAGGGTTCCCAACGCGACTATGATCATTCGATAAGTTTTCTTTGATTATTGTTTCCGGATGTCGGATGTGTCTGCTTTGATTTCGTTTCGCTTTGAATCTGTTCGTTTGATTCGATTAGTATTTGCTTCCGCTTCGCTACTTTCGAATTTGTTCGCTTCCGCATTTTGTTTTCGATTCGACATTTCTGTTGTCCGATCTGTTTGCGATGTGCTTTGTTTTCTGATTCGAAATTTCGATCCGAAATGTCTGTCTCCTTTCGCTTCCGTTTCCATTGATTCCGTCATTCGTTCTTTTTGTTACGTTTATTCGGTTGGGATCCGGTTCCCGGATCGGGTCTCAACATATTCTACGTCTCTTCTTTAAACTCTAAGGGCATGGGCCCTTCCTACTAAGCCCAAGCCCAAAACAACTTAAAGCCCTTACACACTTTACATCCTTAATGCTCATTTAAACCTCAATTAAACCATAATTATCCATAATATTCCCAATTTAATCAAGCTAAGACAAAATACCACAATTATCACAATTCATGCTTAATATCATCATTAAAAAAAATTTCGGGGTCTAACAAGACCTATCAGCCAATTGTAACACTACAGATGTAGGTTTTATGCTTTTCACTCCTAGGTTCTCATAGACTAATTTAGGCATCACATTGATAGCCGCCCCCAAATCTAATAAAGCTCTCCCGATGGTCACTTTTCCTAAAGTGCAAGGGATGGTAAAAGATCCAGGTCTTGATACTTGGCGGTATTTGGGGCTTGAATAATGCGAGACACATTGGAGCTCACTGGACTCTCTCATTTGGCCTAAACTTTCTCTTATTCATGCAAATCCTTCAAATACTTAGCATAGGCGGAACTCTCTTCACTAGATCAAGCAAAGGTACATTCACTTCCACTTTCCCAAAAAATCAATGATTTCTTTCTCATGTTGTTTCTCATTTAAGCGCTTACTCATTAAATATGAATTGGGAAAAGGAAGGTCCCGAATACTTACCTCCTTACCTTTACCTTGCTTACTTGACTCTCCACTTCCTCTTTCTCTTTAGAATCTCTTGGAGTTGTGTTCTTCTCAGTTGTTGTGAGTCTCTTCCTTTCTTTCAGTAGGTCCTCCTCTCTGGCACTTTCTGATCTCATTACTCTTGTTGGAGGTACTGGCTCACTATCAATCTCATCCTCACATGGCTCATCTTCATCTTGAGGCTTGAACCTCACTTGCTTTCCACTCCTGAGGGCAATGGCATTAAGACTCTTCGGGTTCATCACAGTATTGGAAGGAATGGCCCCACTGCTTTTCGCCTGATTTTCACTCATGTTGTTAGACAACTGAGTGACATAGGAATTGATGTTCTCTACCTTGGTCTCCCATTGCTCCATTCTTTTCTCCAAGGCATTGAATCTGGCAGCAGTCTTTGAGGAATCCTGTTGAATCAAAGAAGCAATTGCATTAAACTGGTTAGCATTGGAATCCCTCTCTTCCTTCATCAAGTTCATCATACTGTGGAGCAACTGATTGATATCCTCCTTTGGTGGGACTACCAGGGCTTGCTGTTGATTGGGGAACTGGCTAGTGGAAATGCCAGCTCCTCCTCCTTGTGAAAATCTGCCCTGAGCTCTGTTCTCCTCATTCCTCCAACTGAATCTCGGATTGGATTTCCATCCCTCATTGTAGGTGTTGGAGTATGGGTCCCATTTCTGATTCTGCCTGCCTTGATACATTGCCGAGACTTCCTCATATCTACCTGGGCAAACGCTCGAAATATGCATTACCGACCCACAATTTTCACAACTAGGTGCGGTAAGCTCTGTTGAAGAAGTAGAGCGTTGTACATTCAAATTCTTCAGCTCAGCAGTGATGCAAGATAGCTGTGATGATATCCGACTCTCCAAAGAGTCCACTTTCGACTCTAGGCTCTCCATTCTTTTAGCTTGAGCCGTCAAGGCTCCCAACTCATGCACTCCTCTTTGATCTCTGACACTGTACTGCTGATGGTTTAAAGCTATCTTCTTGATCAGATCTCATGCTTCCAAGGCTGTGAGGTCAATCAAAGATCCTCCAGATGCAGCATCTAACATACCCTTCTCCTGGCTCTTCAACCCATCATAAAAGTATTGCACCAATTGCTCATCAGGAATCTGGTGATGGGGCATCTAGAAAGAAGGTCTTGGAAATGGTTCCTGTAGTCATACAGTGACTCATCATAATCCTGGCGGGCTGAATAAATCTCCTTCCTCATGGAAGATGTCCTGGAAGCTGGAAAGTATTTCTCCAGAAAGGCCTTCCTCAGATTGGCCCAACTATGGTAAGCATTAGCCACATGCCTCGGAAGACTCATATACCACTCTCGTGCTTTCCCTTCCAAAGACAAATGAAACACCTTCAAAAATAATTGATCCAAAGTAGCTCCCACTGGCTTCATACTCTGGCAGATCATTGTCAAAGCCTGTAGGCGCATATATGGATCCTCTCCTGCCAAACCATGAAATTTAGGAATAGAATTAATCAGCAAACCTTTAATCTCAAAATTAACATCAAAATTAGGGCAAGCAGCAGTAAATGGATCATAATGCACATCAGATGTTGTTGCCTCCTTAATTGTCCTACGTCGCTAATTCTCATTGTTCTCTCCCACTCTCTCATGCTCACCATTTCCTCCATTAGTTCCATTTCTAGGTTGGTGAACAGGGTAATCAGGATTTGGGTAAATATTAGGATTCTCAACCATGTTCTCACTATCTCGCTCAACCACACTCCTTCTCTCTTGTTCTTTCCTTTCTTTCCTAAGTCTCCTCAAATGTCTCTCAACTTCGGGATGGAACTGAACAAGTTTACCTCTCCTAGGCAAGCACCAAAAAGCAATCCACAAACTAAGGAATGGTATCAAAAATGCTCACAGTCACACAAAATCAGATAAAAGTGAAATGCGATGAATGTGAGAGTATGGATGTATGAATGTATGTATGAGTGTGTATGTGTAAAAATTGTGTAAAGTATGAAATAAGATCAAAGTATGATGTATGCGTGTGCAAAGGGAAATCAAATCTATACTATGAACAAGTGTAAAAATCAAACTATCTAAATGCAATCAAAAACAATGATTCCTATTATCAACGACAAGTCATAAATGACAATGGCTATCCGATGGTAAACCAATTACTTGGCTCCCCAGCAACGGCGCCAATTTGATAGTGGTTCTGTCGATGCGATCTTACGATCGATCCTTGGAAACCGGTCAAATAGAATAAATTCCAAGATTGCGGTGTAGGATGCAACCTCGGGTCGTCTCACTTAATTGGAACCAAATGAAAATGGTCTAATCTAGCCTAAATGTCAAAAATTGCAATTGAAGTTGATAAACGGGGGTTTTGGTAATTTGGTCGAAACCGGTGAAGTAATCAAAATTTAACAAAAAGTATAAAATAATATTTTGGGATTTTGAAATAATGCAATAAACAAAGAATCGGATAAAATCAAATTGATAAAATCCTCTTGAAAATGAGGCTCGAGCTATCACGGTTCAAAAATGGTTTTCCGGATACAATCCACTAAGTTTGAAAGATCAACCCTAAAGGACTCTTTAGGTCCAAAGATTTAATTAATGAACTCCATCATTTAAATCTTTGTTAAAAAACCTATAGTGTGACAATTGGACAAGCAAATGCAATTGGTCAAATGAATAAAACACAACAATCTCAATCAAACACAACTAGGCGATTAAAACCGTGAATCAGATCCAATGACATATATGAAACTATCATATATTAAGCACAAAACATTCTACAAATTACTTTGTCCAAATTTCAACATAGTATCAACACACGGTTAAACTATAACAATGCTAATCTAAATATATCGATGCAATCCTCTAACTCAGAAGTTTACACAAATATACTAGACTTCAGATACTAAGTGATTACTCCCCTTCGAAGCTCTGTAAACTCAAGCCATTGCTACATCTTCAAGAGGAAGGTTGCTTAGCTACGCATGACTCCGGCCGATCCCAACATTGGAAAATGAACCATGCTCATGTTGCAGAAGATGCTGACGATTGTGATGATGGTAGACGATGATAAAAATGTGAAGTTCTTCTGCTTCCAGAGTCTGCATTCCAAGCCTCTGACTTCGTCTCTGTGTATTTTTTTCATCTCTGGTTGTCTCTCTCTCTTCCTCCTCTCCTTTGTGACCTAAAAATAGTAAGCTTTTATATGATGGGTCACGGGCTCTGGTTGGAACAGTGAGACAAACTTTCCATAAGAGGGTCGGATATCCGCTCGTACGTCACGATGAATAAAAAAAATTAAATTCGTCGCGACGTGTGCAATGGCCTGCTCGTTGCGACATCTGAATCAACATTCGCCGCGACGTATGGAAGTGACTTGCTCACCGTGGCGTATGGATCAAAACACGTCGCGACGTATGGATGAACGTATGACTGTTGACGTCCTGATGTTGACTCCTTTGTTCCTGCAACAAAATAATAACAACAATTTGCAGTATCAATTGTCCCAATAAAAACTATAAAAAAAAATAAGTATCAAATCATGAAAATTTACTGACAAATTGAGAATTGAAAGAAATCAGTATGAGGAACCAATTTAAGCACAAAAATCATCAATCAGGAGTCAATGCATGCATAAGCAGCTATGAAAATGCAGCCAATTTATAATATAAACTTGGCTCAATCAGCCATGCATAGGTGAGAGGAATTTTGGTTATGCGTAATAAGAGAGAAGAGGGGAAGCATCCAATGCATCACACCTTTCTTTTATCAAACATAAAGAAGCCATTAAATGAGACTCTTCTATTTTGTTTTAAGATGGCTATATGAAAAGTCCAATCACCTAATATTATCACATTAATTTTGGTTTTTGATGATGTAAAACGGAAGATAGTCCACCCAATGTACAACTTTCTTCTTTAATCCAATCAATGCTAATAGGTTATATGCTAACATTAAAAGATAACCATTAAACCATTTAATGGTAAGTTCATAACTCCATTTAATGATGATAAACCATAATAAAGACCATCTTTATTTAGCATTTTAATGTCAAATGTGCAGCTGCACATTCAACCCTAATAACCGAATTTGTTCCTTCATTTCTTTAAAAAAATTATTTTAATATAATTAATCTAATCAATTACATTAAACCAAAGTCTAGCCCATTTCTAAATGAACATTTGGGCTTTTAATTAACCATTAATTAGTGTAAACTCAACATTCAATTATAAGCTTCTAAAACCTCTATTTATATTTCTTACTTAGCTTGATAACCTTCCTTGAAGCCAAGTGGAGAATCTTATTGGACTTTGATAATTCAAGCTCCAATAAGCCTAGAATTAATTTAATCTCATTAAAATTAATTCTAGCTTATCAACTAAATGTCATTTACTAAAGACAATTAGTTGAACTCTTGAATTATTAAATATTATGAGAACACATATTTTATGTCCAATTGCAAACCCTATTTAGAACCTTATTATAGTCATCCGCACAATAAAGGGTAAAATTACCGTTTTGCCCTTATGTTGGTTTTTCCTTCTAGATCTCCTGTTTTACTTTATATGGTGATTAACACCCAAGATCTCATATTGGTGTTAAGACTTGATGGGTAGCTAGTCCATCAAACTATTAGCGCCTTACCAAATCTCCTTAAAACATCTAGAAGTGATGATAACACTATAAACTCTTTATTTGAGTGAATGTTCCCTGATACATGTTTCAATTGATAATTCCAACATGCAGACACTGGATTAATACTCTGTAAAAATCCATTCCAATCATATAAAAAATGATAATGAAACACATACAAGTTCACCACTCATCAAGATTGTGGTCCATAATAAGCTAATGCTTAAGTTGTATGTTTTAAGATTAAACTAATGGCCCACTTTATTCTTGAAAACATACTTGATTCCAGATTCATTTAATAGTTCCATTATCGATAGTCAACTACTATCATGATATGAAACTCATGATTCCCTTTAAGTAAACTCCTTTACTTATATGGAGATAAATCGCAACCCTACAGTCTAAACTATATTCAAACAACCAACTTGATTATTTAACTGTGAATCCATTAATTTAGATTCTTATAATATATATGTTTCCCATACATCTCTATGTATATTTATATTACTTACAAAAGAATCTTGGTATCTTTTGACTAGATATATAATGCTCACACAAATAAAACCAAACTCTTATTTTATTAATAATAAATATTTTCATTACAAAACTGTAATTGAAGAAGATAAAGTTGCATGTAAATACACTTGCTTTCAAAGGCATTATATTTACATAACTCCAAAAGGTGCATTGTTCTATCTCTCTTCTTCAGGGAGCAGCCTATAAATGGTGCAAGTTTGTTATGAGGCATCCTCAGTAACCTGAGCCTTTGACTTAGGATTTCTTTTCCCAAGAGTTTAAAGCCAAGTATATGATAGAAGCGTATAGAAAAGAGAAGTGGAAGCAGTTTTTGAACCTAAAGCAGAGAAACCTGTCTATTGTAGAGTATGATAGAGAATTTAATTTACTCAGTAAGTATGCTCCTGAACTTGTAATTACTTAGGAGCTTCGGTATCATCAATTTGAGGATGGTTTGCATGACTCAATTAAAGAGCATCTGGCAGCATTCACTTAACTGCAACAAGTGAGTTGTCATCAACTGGTACAAGATGTCATTAAGATAGAGAAGCAAGAGATGGTGCAGGGAGAAAGGGCTCAATAAAGAGGTTTTGCTAGAGGAGGTCAGTCCTCGGATAAAAGAAGTCATGAAGGTGCTTCCACTGCTCCAAAATTCTCTCAAAGATTTGTAACTAGAGGAAGGTGACAAGACCTTCCCTCATTGACTAGTTCTAGTAGGGGTTCCTCTCTAGGCTAAGGTTTTGGTATTACAGAGTATGCTTAGAGCTCCATAAACCATTAGGGCACAGGTAAGAGGGCTATGGGTGCATGTTTTCGATGTGGTAACACTGAGCATTTGATAGCCAATTATCTTATGAGATAGCCTCAAACGTCACAGGATAATAGAGAGGTTTCTAATGAATCTGTTAGAAATATAGGATGTGATAGAGGTTGTGGAGATCTAGTCAGTTTAGGCCTAATCTGATTAATGTTTTAGTGACTGTTAATCAACATGCAATACCTTTTACTCTAGCTCGAGCTTATGCCTTGAAAGCTCGTGGGGATTAGGATGCACCTGAGGTTATTATAGGTACTATTTCTCTCTTTAATTCTGAAATGCATGCTTTTATTAATCCTGGATCCACTCATTCCTATATCTGTGTTGGAGAAATTTCTGATAAAGAGATGTTGGTATATCAGTTTGACTATAACATTCATATAGCCAGTCCTCTTGGTAGTAGTGTACTCGTTAATCAGGTTTATAGAAATTGTCCTATTATGGTCTAAAGAAGTGAATATGTAGTGGATCTAATTGAATTGCCTTTCCATGAATTTGATTTGATTTTTGGTATGGATTGGTTATCTAAGCATCAGGCAGTGGTTGACTATAGTGCAAAGATAGTTCTGCTTAGGAAGCCTGATCATCCAAAAATGATATTATATGGTATCTGCATTATTTCTCTAACTATTATGATATCAGTTATACAAGCTCGAAGGTGCCTTAGGAAGGGGTGTGAAACTTATTTGACTTTTGTAATTGATTCTAAGAAAGAAAGTGTTATACTACAAGATATTCCAATGGTAAGTAAATTTCCATATATGTTTCCTGAAGAATTACCAAGACTCCCTCCTGAAAGGGAAGTGGAGTTATCTATTGAAATTATGCCTAGCACTAATCCTATATCCAAAGCATCGTATAGGATGGCTCCTATTGTTTTGAAGGAGTAGAAGGTTCAGTTGCAAGAACTACCGGATAAAGCATTCATTTGACGTAGTGTCTCACCTTAGGGAGCACTGGTTTTATTTGTTAAGAAGAAAAATGGTACTCTTTGAATGTGCATTAATTACAAGTAACTGAATAGAGTCACAGTGAAGAATAAGTATCCATTGCCAAAGATAGAAGATCTGTTTGATCAATTGACAAGTCTAGGGATATTTTCCAAGATAGATTTACGATCAAGGTACTATCAACTTCGGATAAAGGATATGGATGTTCCAAAGACTGCATTGAGGACCCGTTATGGACATTATGAATTTCTGGTAATGTTATTCTGGTTAACTAATGCTCCAGCGACAGTCAAGGATTTGATTAATAGAGTATTAAGGCTTTACTTAGCCAGTTTGTTGGGGTTTTCATAGATGATATCTTGTTCTATAATAAGAATGAGCATGATCATATTCAGTATCTCTATATTGTGCTTCAAACCCTGCAGGAAAAGCAGTTGTATGCTAAGCTGAGTATGTGTGACTTATGGCTTTAAGAAGTATCTTTTCTAGGACATGTTGTCTCTTCTTAAAGGATTATAGTTGATTCTAGTAAGATTGAAGCAATTGTTAATTGGAACCACCATAGAACGTGACAGAAGTGAGAAGTTTTTTAGGTTTGGCAGGTTACTATCACTAGTTTGTGAAGGGGTTTTCGATGATAGCATTCCCTTTGACTAAATTACTACAAAAAGGAGTGAAATACAAATGGTCTGTTAGATGTCAGACTTGTTTTGGTCAATTAAAAAGAATGCTTACTGAAGCTTCTGTATTAATTTAACCCACTTTTGGTAAGGAATATATTATGTTTAGTGATGCATTTAGAAATGGTTTAGGTTGTGTTTTAATTCAAGATGGAAATATAGTTGCACATGCCTCTAGGCAACTAAAGCCATAAGAATAAAACTATCCTACGTATGATCTTGAACTTATAGCAGGAGTATTTGCTTTGAAATTTTGGCAACACTACTTTTATGGTGAAAAGTGTAGGATCTTTACTGATCATAAAAGTCTAAAGTATTTGCTTACCCAGAAGGAACTTAACCTGAGACAACAAAATTGGTTGGAACTGTTTAAAGATTATGATTGTATTATGGAATATCATCCTAGTAAGGCTAATGTTGTGGCTGATGCCATATGTCAAAAAACTATTTTAGCATTGTCAGTACAACAGAGTAAATGGGGACTTGCATCTGATGGGACTTTAATTGCTCAATTAAAAGCTAGGCCTACCTTGAGACAAGAGATCTGTGATGCTTAGAAAGTTGATGATAAGTTGTAACCACGTCTCTTGGCAACTCAGGAAACAAACAACTTGAATTTTCTGTGAAAGGATATGGTGATTTATATTATAAGGATCGATTATGTGTGCTAGCTAATGATGAGTTGAAAAGAAAGTTATTGTTTAAGGCCCATAATCCAGTCTTTATTATGCACCCTGGTGGAAATAAGATGAATCAAGATTTGACGCAGCATTACTGGTGGTAAGGTAAGAAACACAATGTAGTGGATTATGTATCTAAATGTTTGATATATTAACAAGTTAAAGCTAAGCACTAGGTTCCATCTAGTTTTCTACATCCTATTTCGATTCCTCAATGGAAATAGGGTAATATTACCATGGATTTTGTCACTAGACTTCCACTCACTCAAAGGAAGCATGATGTTATGTGGGTGATTTTGGATATGTTCACTATGTCTGCTCATTTTCTACTTGTTTTTCCTAATTATTCATTCGATAGGCTTGCAGATATATATGTGAATGAGGTAGTGAGGTTGCATGGAGTATCATTTTCTATTATTTCTGATAATGATCCTCGATTTACTTCAAGATTCTAGAAAAGTCTGCAAAAGGCTTTGAGTACTCAAGTCAAGTTCAATACTGTAGGAAAATCCCGGTGTGAGCATCACATGCCCACGGTGCGGAAAACAAAAATTTTTATTCTGGGACCTTCCCAAAAGCTAGGATCCATATGACTATATAACAAAGTCAAACCAAAACGACCAAAGGAGACCGTCTCTAACGGTATCCACGCAGAGATCGAAAAACCTAACCGGGACAAACCCTTTGACCCGGGAATAGCTAGAACAAGTTGAAGACTGCTAGATCTTACCTTGTTCTTGGAGAGCTTGGAAAAGGATGGAGAAGATGAAGAAGAGAAGATGAAACTTGAAGGTGATCGATGATGAAGTGAGCTAGGAGAAAACTCTTTCCTTCAAAGCCTTTTAATCTTCATCCAAAAGCCACGATCGTCCATCATCCAAGAAGAGACTCTTTCATTTTCTCCTTTTATATCAAAAGCAACGACCATCATCTTCTCATATCCATCTTTTGTCTTGTAGCCATTAAATGATTTTAATGACTAAGCATTACAATGGAAGCTTCCTCTCCTTCCACGTTAATGCATATATATATATATATATTAATTAATTCTTTAATTAATTATATATATATATATATAAATAAATGCTGAAGTGGTCCAGTCACACTGGGGTCGGTCCTACCTGTCTACCGGGTCCCAGTATGGGAAAAACTTCCGAAAACCTTTTTCAGCAATATCGATGTCGCGATCTCATCGGGACATATCTCGATCTCATCGGGATCCATTTAATCCGATTGCTCTCCATATATTGGATCTCAGTCCAAAACTATTTTACGAGTTCTCCGAGACACTCTTATGAGTGTGACCCATTAGGTTCCCGGTTATGTTGGCCACTTAGATTAACGCTTAATTTAAGCAAGTCATGAGCGGTATCTAGCAACACATCATGACCCCCAATTGACCGGAAAGTAATTGGTTTGATGAATGAATATATATATTCATCACGGACCATATCACGAACCCTTTCATAGATAATTACCGTGCAATTCGTCCTTTCACCATGCTATACCCCACTTGGTTATGAGTATGGGCAATGTGTCAACTCTCACTACACTGACTATGTGAAATCTAGTCCAAGTGATTTCAGTTCTTGTCCTGGGACTCATTACTTAATACTTAATATGTCAATGAAGACACTCTTCATGACATATGTACTCTGATCAGAGATTTCCAAGTAATGACCCTGATAAGAGGCCATGGGTATCATCTTCTGCTATCACAGAAGTGGTGAATCCTCTATTGGCTACTCAATTACCTTCGAATACCTCAAATTGTACCCAAGCACCACCCTATGAGCGACCTCTATAAGGCAACAAGGAATGGAGTCAAAGCACAGAATCAGTATCCAAGATATCCTTGAGCACCTCAAGTCTAAGGATACTTGCACCATTGCTATGATGAGATTATCACTGACATTAGAATAGGACATCCATGTGATGATCTCATAGCAGGTCAACCAATGTACTTACTACCTCTAGTAAGCATCCACATCTCAACCCTAAATATCTCATATGTACAGTTTCTGAGATCCACTGCTTGATCAAATCAAGGAGCTTGAGATGTGCTAGTCTTTCCGAATTACCGATGTCCAGTCTCAGTAATCCTATGACTAGGGATAATTAAGATACTGACATAATTGCACATGATAGGAATCTCAGTAGTATGATCACATCATAATTTCCTTCATGCTATGTCATATATCATGGACTTCATTAATTTGCTTATTGATCAATATCAGTCCATAAATAATGAACAGCAACGTAATGAAAAATGTCTTTCTTTATTTATTTATAAAGAATGTACACAGTTTTGTACAAAACGCGCTAAAGGCGATTGCCTTTAGGGTACTACTCTAACAAATACTACTTTCCATCCCTAGACAGATGGACAATTTGAATAGGTTATCTACATTCTAGAAGATATACTTTAGGGTTATATGTTAGAATTCCCAGGAAGTTGGGATAACTATCTTGCTCTAATGGAGTTTGCTTATAACAACAGTTATCAAACTAGCATTGGCATGGCACCTTATGAAGCTCTATATAGTAGGAAGTGTAGAACTCCAATATGTTGGATAGAATTATATGAAAACAAGATGATCAGGCCTAATATTATGAAAGTTACTGAAGAGAAAGTTCAAGTTATCCAATAAAAATTGAAAGCTGCCAGTGATAGGTAGAAGCCCTATGCCGATCTAAAAAAAAGAGATTAAGTATCAGATAGGTGATAAGGTATTCTTAAAAGTGTCACCATGGTAACAAATACTCCGATTTAGGAAGAAAGTAATCTCAGCCCATGATTTATTGGTCCTTGCGAGATTCTTAAGAGAATTGGACCAATAGCTTATCAATTAGCTCTTCCTAAAGAATTAGCCAAGTTGCATGAGGTGTTTCATGTTTCTATGTTAAGAAGATATCGATCTGATGATACTCATAAGATTCTTGTGTAAGAAATCCAAATACAATCGGATTATATTTATGAAGAAGGGCCTGTATCTATTTTGTCTAGAGAAGTTCGACAACTCAGAAATAAACAAATACCTCTGGTGAAAGTACTTTGACAACACCATGGACTCGAGGAAGCAATATGGGAACCAAAAGAGACCATGAGAGCTTAGTATCCTTAACTATTTTGATCAGATATTAATTTCGAGAATTGTACCCTACTTGAAATGTTACATGTTCATGAAAGTACATGTATGATAGGCATTAAAAATTAAGCTATGATTTGAATGTGAATTGCATATGTCTAGAATTTTAGTCTAATGGATTATACTTAGTGATTTGGAATTAATAGCCACCATTAGAGAATTGAAGTATTAAAATGTACATTTAGACTAGGAAAATTGTCAAGTTGGTAAATGGAAAATTAGAATGACTAAGCATATGAGTTAGTGACATTTGGTATAGCTAATGCATTGACATTTGGCGACATTGGTTAAGTGACAAGCGACTTGATTGAACTGTGGCATTTGGCAACATTCATTAAGTGACAAGTGGCTTAATGGAAGTGTGACAATTGGTAGCTTAAATGTAGGACATATATGATACATGAAAAGGAGACATATGCCTTGTGTTAAGAGTGACACCTAGCATGAAATGAGTCTAGCTAGGGCAGAAGTGTTTCTGCTAGTTATTTTTTCTCTTCTTACTCAATCACCTCCGAAACTATCCCTCTCCTTCAACTCTGAAATTTTACTGCAAATCTATGCATTAACACTCCAAATTCTTAGCCAAATATTGCATCAAGGAAGCTAGATTTTGTTGTCTTCTATGTTGTCTTCTTAGTGCTACGATCAACTTAATTTCACATTTATTTTGAAGTTGTGTATTGGTTGCTTGGATGGGTTGGTATAACTAGTTCTTTGGAGTTGAAAATTTGAAGTTAAGAAGGTAAGGGAATTCTAAACATGATAGTATGTATTATTACAAGTTCTGTGATGATTGAATTGGAATGGAATATGTGTTAAATTGATAATGCAATGAGATCTGGAACATGATGCTTATTTGATAGGTTTTGCTATGGATTTTATTGCATGATAAACAATGGTTTGTGAGCTAATAAATGAGTGATTTTAAGTTGAAATTGGATATGAAATTAATGAGGACTTTGCATGTAATTGAGGTAAACTTGAAGTGTGGTTTAGGGATTGTCATATTAGAGTTTTGGATTTTGGAAAGAAGATGTTTGGATCTGGAATCTGTAGGATAATAGTCAAGCCATGATTGTGGCACTCATCCCACAATTATGAATGATTATGAATTGGAAACTTATGTGAGTACTTGTAAAATGTAATTACTTGATGTATCCATTAGTGCATTATTGCAAATGTTCATATTTATAAGGCGTGTTGAGTTTGATCAAATGTGAATGAATATGTTTAAGTTGAGAAAAATGGAATAAAGTCATATGTTTTGCAATATAACTTTTACATGAGGATTTTGAAATGTAAATGTTTTGTTTTAAAACTATCAAGTCCTAGTTGTGGGTAAATAGGCATGCTTAGAAAGGTCTGCAGTTGCTCCTATAACTTAACACTAAGGTGTCCCCTGATTATTGACACTACAATGTCCCCTAATTATCGACACTACCATGTCCCCTAATTTTGAGACATAAGTCTCTTCTATTTATGAGATACCAATCACGGTATCTTTTGTTTTGGTCTCATTACCCACTTCTATAAAAAGGATTAGTAGGCTAACTTGTTTTGTATTATGATAAATGTTAAGTTTTGATATAAACAAGTTCTGATCTAATGCAAGATAAGGTCTGATTTGATACAAAACATACTCTAATCTGAAAGAGTTATATCCTATTTTGATATTCAGTTCTGATACATATACATTATGTTTTGCTATTTATAAGTTCTGTTTCAATGCAAGAAAGTTCTATATTGATGAATCATAATTTGTTCTAAGACACATAATGTTTGGATTATTCTATAATATGGAAAATTAAAAATGGTTGTGATATGATCTGATTCAATATATGTTAATGTTAAGTGATTGTTAGAAATAGTCACCAATTTATGCCTTGTTTAGTTATTCCCCACTGAGCTTTATACTTAGGAAGATGGTTTTACCTCCGTGTAGGCTCTGATAAGAAGGTTTACATTTTGGGATAAAGACAACCATTGTGGCTAAGAAGAATGTGTTTTTTATTGGAAATATTCAGTTTGTTTTGTTTTTTATTATTTTTGGGTTGTAATTAGTGTAATGAGACATTTTGTATATTTGTGGATATGGTTTGTAATATCCTATAAATGGTTTGTAATAACCTTAATACAAGTTGGCTTTTAACATTATGGCATGTATTTGCATAAGTACAATATATTTGATATGTTCTATTTAAAAACAACGTCTAATGAAAGGTAATGTTTTGGTTCAATTTTGTGTAGCATTTGCATATCCACCCAGGGGGTATGTAGCTATTACAAAATGAAAATTGAAGAATATGAAGGTAGTATTAATGGATGGATTAGGAATGGATTAAGATCTTTACATAAAGTTACATACCCGGAACATCAATTAAGCATGCATGGAACATTGACACATACACATGTGCATGACTGTATATTCATTTGATTGAATAACTTAATGATGCATGAACTATATATGTGATGCATGACTATAGGCACTCAAGTCGATCGTTAGCACCCAGACGTTACTGGATCGTTAAGGCAATAGCTTATTGAAGCATACTGTGAGTCAACCTAGATGTGTAAACTATATTATATGTGTGCTTCTATTTCAATTATATGTGTAACGAGTCAACCTCGATGTGTAAACTCAATTATATGTGTGCTTCTGTTTGAATTATATGTGTGGTGAGTCAACCTAGATGTTTCCCACTATGAATGAATTGATTTTGATTAACTTTTAATTATTGAATTGTTATTTATATGAATGTGATGATTCCGGACATTGATAGTCCGAGGAGCTTGATATTCAGGAATGTATTGGAAGTGCTTTCCAATTATATGTGAAATGTGGAATGTATGAATAACTAGAATACGAATACCAGACTTAAATTTGAAGGAAGCGATATATGACTTGTATACGTCGAATGAGGAATATTGAATGTATAATTTGTAAGTTGTCGCATCTTATTATATTGAAATGCATGAATAGATAAAGGAGTTATGACTAGAGTAGTCGATGTTTGAAAAAGATCTTTAAGCTCAAAATTTTGATAAAAAGTCTCAGGCTTAGATGTAATGAGCCCATTATCTAAAACGAATACGGAATATAAATGAGTTCGGTATCCATTACTAGTACAAGGTAGTATAGGCTCTCAGTCACAACAAAGTGAAATGAAGTGGAGTCATATGTGCATTTGCATATACATTCATGTGTATATTAGATTATTGAATTGATATGCCCTATTGAATGATTGAATTGACATGCCTTATTGAACTGAGGTGAAATATTGAATTACCTAAATCTAAAGAATGTGATGTAGTATATATTACTATATTATATGTTATGTTTGATGAATTGGACCTTATAATTGTTATTACATTTTGACATGAGTGAGCACATCGATGATGGTTCACCTACTAAGTTCACAAACTCATCAAAATTGAAACATTGTTTTTTAGGTCTAAGGAGTGCTAGCTTTTATGTTGATAAAGTAGAGATATAGTTCCTACGTTTTAAGGACAATATGGCTCAAAGGTTTGGTCAACTAACATTGATGAGTCCAGTTAGGATAGTTTGGTTTAGCATCCCATTTCATGTAGCACACTTTGTATGGAGTTGTAAACTCTCATTTGTTATAAATGTATATACATGAGTTATGAATTGTAATGAAAATGTATGTGTATGTTTGATAATGGAATGGGAAGTTCGATCTTTAAGAATCTTGTGATATATGTGATGCCATAATTAAGATAATGTGATATGCGCCAATATGCCATTCCCATAGGGTATGTGCTCGGATGTGTTCTAGTATGCTGGGTAAATGCTCTATGAGAGTGGTATGTTAAAATTTTGGTATCAGAGTTGGGTTTGGCATCCTTAAGGACATATAGGAGCAATTTGACATGGAATTTAGCAAGAGATTTGTATAGTGATCACAATTGTTGCTTGTTATTGGTCATCTGCCATAGGAGACTGAGTCGTCGAATCAACTGAATTTGAGTCAATAGAAGCCAATAAAGAGTCCCCTATGCCCTAGTCTAAACAAATGCCTCAGAGAGTTCCTGAAATGAGAGAAAGGAGGTATGACAAACTAAGTAAGCAGGGGCTTGTAGACTTCTATGGAAGTATAGACCCTACTGAGGCAAAAAAATTGGTTAGAGATGACAAAAAGGATATTGGACCATATGGATTGCGAATCCGATGAGAGGTTTGATTATGTCGTCTTGCTACTACAAGGCCCAGCTTACCAGTGGCAGAAGATTGTTCCTAGTAGCTCGGTTCGACCTTGTAGACTAATTTAGGAAGACTTTTTAAGGGTCTTCAAGGAGAACTACATGCCAAAGATCTACCTAGATAGAAAGATGAAGGAGTTCCTCGACTTGAAATAGGGGAACCTCACTTATTGGCCCCTGAATGTTTTTTTTTTAGTTAAGCATGATTTAGATAATTATAAGGTTTGGATAAGTGAATTTTTGGAAGTAAAACTTTTTTATTTATTTATGTCTATGTTAGTAGAATTTATTTCATGGGTTAGTTGAAGTAAAGGTGGTAAATAAATGCATAAAGGGGTATTTTGGGTAGTTTACCTAAGGTTTAAAACACGAAGGCATCAAAGGAAGGGTAAGGTGGACCTTTAAATGGGGAAGGAAAGGTATAGTTTTGGGCTAGAGAAGAAGAAAAACGTGAATAGGTGAAAGAAGAAGTGTTATATGAAATTGAAAAAGTGAGGAAGAGTGGCTTCGGTGAAGTTGAGAAAAGAATAGAGTTTTGGGCTAGGTTTCATCTTTTCTTAGTCTTAAAGAGAGAGTTTAAGGTTACTTAAGAAGGGAAAAAGAAAGATGAAGGGAAGAGCTTTCTTTAGAGCCAATAATCTCATAAATTGGTGAAGATTCAAGGTAAGTTCGATTTTTATACTTGGGTATATGGAAGGGGTTTCAGTTCAAGAAGTTTAGGAAATACATGGGCTTTAGCAATCTAGAGTCAATTTCAATGAATGAGCTTTATGGGTTCTTAATTTTGAATTCCTATTGAATGGGAATTTTATCATTTATGAAGGAAATCAAGGAGGGGATCAAGAGAGGCAAGAGGAGCAAGAGTAAAGACATCCTTAAGCAAATTTCATAAGCAAGGAAATTAAGGTAGGTTTCATTTTTATAATTGAGTTAATGAGCCATAAATGTAATTTCATGATTTTTCGACTATCTTATAAATGTGCATTTATTGTCCTTTAAATGATTGAGAATGTGCCACATGTTGTTGTGAGTGAATTTTGGGAATGAATTATAATTGTTTCGTAATTGTTGTATTTGTTGCTTTTAAATGAGTTGAGAAATGACTTTGATGCTTGGTATAGGAATGTGGTTGTTGAATTGTGAAATGATGATGGGAGTGCATATGAAATATGTCATGTTCATGAAAAGCAAGTTTTTTTTAAATGTGTCAATTGAGCAAACTATTTTCAGTTCATGACTTACATTTTATGTGAGTTTGGAGTAGTCCACTCAAGAATGTCATGTGCACGTTGACCAAGATAAAGGCTTCTGTCGCCAGCCCGTTAGTGGCACGGAGCTCCTCTATGGACTCCCTCAATTTTACGACTACACAGGACCATTATGTGGAATTGTGTAGTTCGTCATGATAATGGACTTACCCAAACCATTATAAAGTGCTTGTGTGTTTACATGTATTGACAAGCTTTATGAATGCATGACTTATGTGAGTTGTGAATTGGTTTGACAAGTTGTGAATTTGAGAAATATATGTTTTATGGATTGGCATGAGAATTTGCTTGATTTTGAAGGTTTTAAATTGTTTGGCTTATTATCGATTATAAAATTGTTACCCGTGAGCTTTAAGCTCACCCCCATTACTTCCCCTCTCCAAGTGATGAGCTAGAGATCGAGTGAAAGAGAATCGAGGCATCACTCCAAAATTTGCATCTTTTTGTGTTTTAAGCTAGACTTGCAATTACAAGGCTTTAGTTACATTTTGAGCAAATTACTATTCATGTATCTTTTTGTAATTTGGCATTTTGAGATATTGATGTATTGTGGCTGAAAATGCCCGCTAAAGCTTTGTAAAAACTCATATATTTTGATATTAATGAAGTATGTTCATGTTTTGCCGATGATATTTCAAATTTGTTCATTGCATTTTTAAGTTTTCCATAAGGGTGAGATTTTGTGTTCTGGCTTCGAGGGAAATACTGCATTGATCTAGGCTGAATTGGACAAAGTTGTCTTCTTGGAAGTTGTAGATTATTTTTCTAGCTTTCCAATGATATATAGTATGAAATTTTTGGACATTCGAGTTGAAAGATATGATTATTTGAGATAGTGATGTTGTATAGGATGGATATTCGGGACAGCTATATTGTTTTGAAATGTTACCTTATAGAAGCATAAATTATTTTTAAGTTCTTCATGGAATTGTAGATCTAGAAGTCTTTTTTAAACTGGTCCAAGAATGAGCTTAATCTGATATTTGTATTGAAAGTTATGCCCTTTTTGCTAAATAGGGATGAGGAAAAAAAAGCAAAGGAGGAAGAAGGGAAGCGCGACGCGTCGCGACATTGCGTAGTTTCTCGCAAAGTCACAGTCGCGACTAGCTTTGTTGGTGTTCCCAAACTTGAATACCTTCCACTCTTTTGGCTATAATCTTTTCGTCTGACCTCCAAATGACCTGATTTTTGAAGAATTGGATTTCTAACACATTATTCTATCACTCCACAAAATTTTATGGCTTTTGGAATTAATTTGAAAAAGATTAATTGAATCAAAGTGAGGGGATCGATTGGAAGAGTGTGAGTTGGATATTTTTACCGAATATGCATCAATATTTTGGTGATATATTAATCAGCATAGCTCCCTTTATTCTGATTCTTGTCTCTAAATAAACTAGATACATAGATCCACAAATTATCTGAAGGAATCAAATTTTAATTCAGTCCCTAAGACTTTCAATTTCAGGATGGAAGTTGAGCATAGTGAACTGTTTTATTCTAAGAACAACCCGAAAATGTAAGGGCCATAACTTTCAGATTTCTAAACCAAATTGAATTATTTTGGTGTCATTAGAAACGTAAGACAGTGGGGAACAAATGTTTTGAAGAAGGCAAATTGAAATTCCAACTTAAGGTTTCCCAAATTCTGTTCAGAATTAGGAGAAATGAGTTCATTTGTTATGTTTGTTTGGTGTGGAATCCAGATGTCACTTAGGACGTCGGGCACATGACTCGCAAGGGTAGGGTCCCAACACTTATGGCATCAGAGCAACTAGGTTGAGGTCCGGGTATAGAACTAGGTTTAGGGGTATCCTATGTATGAAATGAGTAGCTTTAAACTACGAAATGAACATGCATTATTTTGAATGAATCACATGCATTGTTTTAATTGAACACATGCATTTTTGTATTATTTCACTTGATTTAAGATTGTTTCATATGATTTAAATTGTTTTACATTATTTGAAGTTGTTTTTACATGAAACATGAACTAAAGGTTTTCAATGGTTTTATATTGAAGGAGTGAAAATGCCACCTCGAAAAAGAGCTCAAGGAGCTATAACTCGATCTCACTCTTGCCAAGGGAGCACGGATGAATCCTATGTCCCACAAGATGCTGGGACACACCCTACTCCTAATTCAGAGGCACCTAGTGTGCAGCATGAAGTTCCACTGTCTCCACCTCCTATACCTTAAGCAAACCCTCTAAATCCACAGTTCTTTCAAGCCTTTGCCTAGGCTTTCACTTATGCCATGGGCTAAGGGTCACAAGTGTCGTTTCTAGTTCTAGAGAAGAGAAGCGGGTAGTATGATAAGCTCCGCAAGTATGGGGTTATGGATTTCAATGGGACTACAAATCTGGAAGAGGTTGAAGCCTAGTTAAAGAGGACAGAGAGGGTCCTAATTCAGATGAAACGCTCGGATGAGGAGAAGTTAGATTATGCAATTAGTTTACTATAGGGGGATGCGCTCTATTTGTGGGAGTCAGTGCCTCATAGTCAGGTGCTACCATCGGTACTGACATAAAGAGACTTTTTGGAAGCTTTCAAGAGGAAGTACTTCTCAAGGGTATATATCTAAGAGAAGGCTAGGGAGTTCCTAAATCTCACACAATGGGGCATGAGTGTGAGTGAATATGAGCTAAAGTTCACCCAGTGGTCACGATATATAGCCAACATTGTTACTAATAAGGAGGATAAGTGTTGCAAATTTAAGGGAGGAATTCATTTGGGGATCAAGGAGAAAGTCCTGATCCGCAACTTTTGTGACCACCAATAACTGGTAGATGCTGCACTCTAGCTGAAAAACTGAAGAATATAAAGAATGAGGTGAGCAGGAAGAGGAAGAACAGTGACCAGTCTTCTAAGAAAGGAATGAGTACTCTAATGCCTAAGAGAAGTACAAGGAGTCACCACACACAGAGTGAAGTGGGAAGTAGTGGCCCTTCCAAGAATAAGCAGGCAAGGGCAATTTCAGGGCAAGCCTCAAATGTGGGAGGCACTCGGGGAGGAGTATATATACAAACCCCCAATGTGAGCATTATGGGAAACTTTACAAGGGTGAGTGCTTCAAAATACATAGAGCCTATTTTCGATGTGGGAAGAAAGGACATATGATCAAGGACCGTCCCCAGATATCGAGGATGCAAGCTCTGAGGAGGGCTAAAATAGTGGAGACTAGGCCAGTCACTGAGGTGGACAGTTATGCAGCGGCGAGGAAGGCTATTCCTCCAAGAAGGCCAAGGGGTCAGGCATAGGCTAGGGTATCTGCTATGGCCAGAGAGGAAGCTGCAGCCGCACCAGAGGTTGTCGCGGGTATAGCCCAGTTATTTGATTCAACAGTATATTTACTAATTGATTCTGGTTCCACACATTCTTTTGTTTCTGCAAGTATGATTCTTCTTGGTGTGAATTCAATGCCTTTGAATAGTCCTTTGCTTGTTAGTACACCTCTAGGGAGGAATGTAGTAATCAGTCAAGTATATAAAAGATGTGAGCTTTTCATTGATGGTGCTAGACTGGTAGTGGATTTACTACCTCTAGACCTAAAAGGCTTAGATGTTATACTTAGAATGGTTGTTATGGAAAAATATCATGTGAAGTTAGATTGTGGCCTTAAAAAGGTGGAATTTGATCTGGGCAACAGTGAGAGGTTGATTTTCAGAGGGGACAAGAAAGTGTCATCACCAAGAATTATTTATGCTTTACTAGCTAACAGAATGATGAAAAAGGGGTGTGAAGCCTTCTTGGCGCCTGTTCTGGATGCTGATGTGGAGGAAAGGAGTTAAAGGATTTTCGGTTGTAAGGGAATTTCCTAATGTGTTCCCAGAGGACTTCCCTGGTCTGCCACCGGTAAGGGAAATCGATTTTTCCATCGACTTAATTCCCAAAACCGTACCCATTTCTATATCACCGTATAGGATGGCTCTAGCTGAATTGAAGGAGCTTAAGGAACAATTTGAGGAACTATTAGAGAAGAAGTATATAAGGCCGAATTCGTCACATTGGGGAGTGCTTGTTCTATTTGTTAAGAAGAAGTAAGTATCCTCTGCCCCAGATCGATGATCTGTTTGACCAACTGCAAGGAGCAAGTTCTTTTCCAAGATTGATCTGAGGTCAGGTTATCATCAGTTCAGAATCAAGGAGTCTAATGTAAGCAAGACAGCCTTTAGGACTCGTTATGGGCATTACGAGTTCCTAGTTATGCCTTTTGGTTTGACCAATGCTCCAGTCGTATTCATGGATCTTATAAATAAGGTCTTCAAGGAGTATCTAGATCAGTTTGTCGTAGTGTTTATAGATAACATTCTGGTGTATTCCAAGAGTGAAGGGGAACATAAGAAACATCTTAGGATAGTACTGCAGACATTGATGGAGAAAGTGCTTTATGTTAAGTTTAGTAAATATGCATTTTGGCTCCATGAGGTGGTATTCCTTAGACATGTAATTTCTGAGAATGGGATACATATTGATCTGAAGAAAATTGAAGCAGTGGTTAAGTAGCATGCACCCAAAACAGTGACAAAAGTGAGGAGTTTTCTGGGTCTGGCAGGTTACTATAGGAGGTTTGTGAAAGGATTCTCCATGATTGTCACTCCACTAACTAGGTTATTGAGGAAGAATCAGAAGTTTATTTGGAGTGATGAATGCTAGAAAAGCTTCGAGGAGCTTAAGCACAGATTGACAAGTGTTGTAATTCTGACTTTACCTACTAGAGATGAGGGTTATACAGTGTATAGTGATGCTTCAAGAAAGGGTTTAGGTTGTGTATTGATGCAAGGAGACAAGGTAATAGCATATGCCTCGCAGCAGTTAAAGCCTTACGAGTTAAATTACCTGACTCATGATCTGGAATTGACAGCAGTGATCTTTGCCTTAAAAATTTGGAGACATTATCTGTATGAGGTTCAGACGAAGATTTTTACTGATCATAAAAGTCTTAAGTACCTTCTAAGCTAGAAAGAGTTGAATTTGAGACAGAGAAGGCGGTTAAAGTTGCTCAAGGATTATGACTTGCTGATTGAATATCATCCGAGGAAGGCAAATATAGTGGCGGATTCTTTGAGTAGGAAATCCTCAATAGCCCATATACAAACAGTTTATCTGCCATTATTGGAAGAGATGGCTAAGCTTAGGATAAGTTTGAAACAGGAGGAGCCCGATTGTATTGTTGCTACTTTTAGAGTGAAACCGATACTCAGAGAGAAGGTTAGGGAGTTACAAGCACAGGATGCAGAATTGAGTAAGCTCCGAGAAGAAATTCAGAATGGCAAGAAATATGAAGTGGTAATGAGGGAAGATGGACTTATGGTTATAGGGAACAGGTTTTGTATCCCAAATGTTAAGGAGGTGAAGGATGAGATACTAGATGAGGCACATAATGCACCTTATGCCATGCACCTAGGTAGCACCATGATGTATAGAGATCTAAAAGAGCATTTCTAGTGAAAAGGCATAAAGAGGGATGTAGTAGAATATGCAAGTAAGTGTCTAGTGTGTCAGCAAGTCAAGGTTGAACACCAAGAACCTTCAAGCAAGTTAAGGTCATTGTTTATTCCTGAGTGGAAGTGACAAAAGGTGACTATGCATTTTCTGATGAGTTTTCCCAAGACTAGTAGGAAGCATGATGCCATATGGGTTATTATGGATCGTTTGATGAAGTCAACCCATTTTCTGGCAATTAAATAGACCAATTCTCTGCATATGCTAATAAAGAAGTATATTGATGAGATTGTGAGACTGCATGGAATTCCCAACTCTATAGTTTTTGACAGAGATCCTTGGTTTACTTTGAGATTATGGGGAAGCTTATAAGAGGCTCTAGGAACCAAGTTGAGTTTTAGCACTACTTTTCACCCTCAAATAGATGGTCAATCGGAGGGGACCATTCAAACCCTTGAGGGAATGCTCAGGGCATGTGCAATGAATTTTAAAGGAGCTTGGGATGAACATTTGTCGTTGGTTGAATTTGCTTATAATAATTCATACCATTCAAGAATTCAGATGGATCCTTATGAAGCACTATATGGGAGGATATGTAGAACTCCTATATGTAGGGATAAAGAAGGAGAAAGGAAGCTAATAGGACTAGAGTTCATTTAGATGACAGATGACAAGGTCAATTTAGTTAAGCGAAGGCTTAAAGCAGCTCAGGATAGAATGAAAAGCTATACTGATGCGCACCGAAAGAAAATGGAGCATAAAGTTAGTCAGAAAGTCTTCCTTAACACATCTCCTTGGAAAGGAGTCATGATATTTGGAAAGAAAGGCAAGTTGAGCCCAAGATATGTGGGTACTTATGAAATTCTTGAGAGGATTGGACCATTAGCCTATAGGTTGGCACTCCCACCAAAATTATCACAGATTCATGATGTCTTTCATGTTTCCATGTTTAGGAGATATAGGTCAAATCCCTCTCACATCATTCAGACTGTTGAGGTTTAGTTGAGGGATGATTTGACTTATGAAGAGACTCCAATGGAGATCTTGGATACTAAGAAAAAAGTCCTCAGGAACAAGACAATTCAACTAGCAAAAGTCCTGTGGAGGAACCATTCTGTAGAAGAGGCCACGTGGGAGCCCTTGGAAGCCTTAAAGGAGAAGTATCCACACCTCTTCAAGGACTCAGGTAAGAATTTCAAGGACGAAATTCTTTTAAGACGGGGAGAAATGTTGGCCCCGAATGTTTTTTTTTAGTTAAGCATGATTTAGATAATTATGAGGTTTGGATAAGGGAATTTTTGGGAGTAAAATTTTTTTATTTACTTTGTCTATGTTAGAAGAATTTATTTCATGTGTTAGTTGAAGTAAAGGTGGTAAATAATTGCATAAAGGGGTATTTTGGGTAGTTTACGTAAGGTTTAAAACGCTAAGGCGTTAAAGGAAGGGCAAGGTGGACTTTTCTCAATCATTAAGGGTTAACTAGGAAAGGAAAGGCATAGTTTTGGGCTAGAGAAGAAGAAAAACGTGAATAGGTGAAAGAAGAAGTGTTATACGAAATTGAAAAGGTGAGAAAGATAGGTTTCGGTAAAGTTGAGAAAAGAATAGAGTTTTGGGCTAGGTTTCATCTTTTCTTAGTCTTAAAGAGAGAGTTTAAGGTTACTTAAGAAGAGAAAAAGAAAGAGGAAGGGAAGAGCTTTCTTTAGAGCCAATAATCTCATAAATTGGTGAAGATTCAAGGTAAGTTCGATTTTTATACTTGGGTATATGGAAGGGGTTTCAGTTCATGAAGTTTAGGAAATACATGAGCTTTAGCATTCTAGAGTCAATTTCAGTCAATGAGCTTTCTGGGTTCTTAATTTTGAATTCCTATTGAATGGGAATTTTATCACTTATGAAGGAAATCAAGGAGGGGATCAAAAGAGGCAAGAGGAGCAAGAGGAAAGACATCCTTAAGCAAATTTCATAAGCAAGGAAATTAAGGTAGGTTTCATTTTTATAATTGAGTTAATGAGCCATAAATGTAATTTAATGATTTTTCAACTATCTTATAAATGTGCATTTATTGTCCTTTAAATGATTGAGAATGTGCCACGTGTTGTTGTGAGTGAATTTTGGGAATGAATTATAATTGCTTCGTAATTGTTGTATTTGTTGCTTTTGAATGAGTTGAGAAATGGCTTTGATGCTTGGTATAGGAATGTGGTTGTTGAATTGTGAAATGATGATGGGAGTGCATATGAAATATGTCATGTTCATGAAAAGCAAGTTTTTTTAAAATGTGCCAATTGAGAAAACTATTTTCAGTTCATGAATTACATGTTATGTGAGTTTGGTGTAGTCCACTCAAGAATGGCACGTGCACGTTGACCAAGATAAAGGCTTCTCCTGCCTGCCCACTAGTGGCACAGAGCTCCTCCATGGACTCCCTCAAGTTTACGACTACGCAGGACCATTATGTGGAATTGTGTAGTTCGTCATGTTCATGGACTTACCCAAACCATTATAAAATGCTTATGTGTTTACATGTGTTGACAAGCTTGATGAATGCATGACTTATGTGAGTTGTGAATTGGTTTGACAATTTGTGAATTTGAGAAATATATGTTTTAAGGATTTGCATGGGAATTTGCTTGATTTTGAAGGTTTTAAATTGTTTTGCTTATTACTGATTATAAAACTGTTATCCGCGAGATTTAAGCTCACCCCCATTCCTTCCCCTCTCCAGGTGACAAGCTAGAAATCGAGTGAAAGAGAATCGAGGTATCACTCCAAAATTTGCATCTTTTTGTGTTTTAAGCTAGACTTGCAATTACAAGGCTTTAGTTGCATTTGGAGCAAATTACTGTTCATGTATCTTTTTGTAATTTGGAATTTTGAGATATTGATGTATTGTGATTGAAAATACCCACTAAAGCTTTGTAAAAACTAATATATTTTGATATTAATGAAGTATGTTTGTGTTTTGCCGATGATATTTCAAATTTGTTCAATGCATTTTCAAGTTTTCCATAAGGTTGAGATTTTGTATTCTAGCTTTGAGGGAAATATTGCATTGATCTAGGCTGAATAGGACATAGTTGTCTTCTTAAAAGTTGTAGATTATTTTTCCAACTTTCCAATGATATATAATATGAAATTTTTGGACATTAGAGTTGAAAGATATGATTATTTGAAGTTAGTGATGTTGTATAGGATGGACATTCAGGATAGCTATATTGTTTTGAAATTTTGACCTTTATAGAAGCAGAAATTGTTTTTAAGTTCTTCATGAAATTGTAGATCTAGAAGTCTTCTTTAAAATGGACTAAGAATAAGCTTAATCCGATATTTGTATTGAAAGTTATGCCCTTTTCACTAAATAAGTCTGAGGAAAAAAAAGCAAAGGAGGAAGAAGGGAAGCGCGACGCATCACGACATTGCGGATTTTCGCGCAAAGTCGCGGTTGCGACTAGCTTTGCTGGTGTTCCCATACTTGATTACCTTTCACTCTTTTGGTCATAACCTTTTCGTCCGACCTCCAAATGACCTTATTTTTCAAGCATTGGATTTATAATCTATCACTTCACAAATTTTATGGCTTTTGGACTTTATTTGGAAAAGATTGATTGAATCAAAGTGAGGGAATCGGTTGGAAGAGTGTGAGTTGGATATTTTTGCTGAACATGTGTCAGTATTTTGGTGATATCTTAATCCTTAGAGCTCCTTTTGTGATGATTCTTGTCTCTAAATAAACTAGATACATATAGCCATAAATTATCTGAAGGAATCAAATTTTAATTCAGTCTCTAAGACTTTCAATTTTAAGATGGAACTTGGGTATAGTGTACTATTTTAGTCTAAGAATAGCCTGAAAAAGTATGGACCATAACTTTCAAATTTCTAAACCAAATTAAATTATTTTGATGTCATTAGAAACTTAAGACAATGGGGAATAAATTCTATGAAGAAGTCAAATTGAAATTCTAGCTTAAGGTTTCCCGAATTTTGTTCAGAAATAGGAGAAATGAGTTCGTTTTTTATGTTTGTTTAGTGTGGGCACGTCACCCTTATGGGATGCGCGTCCAAATATCACTTAGGATGTCTGGCACGTGACTCGCAAAGGTGGGGTCCCAACATCTCTGGGCTAAGTATGAAGTGCGGTTTAATGAGTTGTCGAGTTATGTTACAGCTCTAGTCCTAACTGAGGAAGACAAATTTAGCGAGTTTGAAGATAGGTTTAATATGGAGATCAGAGTAAGGTTGGCCATTACCAATTTTAGTAACTTTACTAAGCTGAGAGCTGCCTCAAGTCGAATCGAGTAGTTACTGAAAGATGAACAAGGAGATTATAAGCAAGAGTTTATAATGAAGAGATAGGGTTAGTTCCAAGCTGATTCTGGCAGAAGATTCAGTAAACACCAGAATAGGTCATCATGATCACAACTGAGATCAAGACAGTCAGGGTTTAGGTAGAGAGGCAGTTTTGTCTATTCTGATAGAGGTCAGGTGTCTGGAGGATAGTCCTATAGTGGGAAAATACAACAGATGCCCAACTGTGAACATTGTGGGAAGAGACATGGTCGAGAATGTTGGAAGTTATCGAGAGCCTATTTACGATGTGGCTCTTTTGAGCATCAAATTAGAGATTATCCCACCATTTTTGGAGCATAGTATGGGATGAGAGGGGGATCAATAATTGAAATGACTATTCAATATAGTAGAGGTAGTAAAGTAGGACAGAGAGGTAGAGGTAGAGGTAGAGGTAAAACTAGTTCAATAGGTCCTAGTGCAATCAGAACCTAGACTAAAGTATAGAGAAATCAGCTACAGTCTTAGGCTAGGATCTATGCCACCACTAAATAGGAGGCACAGAATTCCCCCAATGTCATTGCAGGTATGTTATCTGTCTTTAATTTTGAGGCATTTATGTTGTTAAATCCAGGGTCTACCTATTCATTTGTTACACCACACTTGGCATCTGAACTGTAATATGAGAGAGAGATGTTAAGATGTGGCTTAGAAGTGAGTACTCTAGTAGGTTATAATACAGTGAGTGGGGAAGCATGTAAAAAGTGTATTATTCATGTTGATCAAGCAGAGTTAGAAGCTGACCTAATAGTATTGCAGTTGAGAGAGAAAAACCTTATTCTAGGTATGGATTGGCTTACTGCACATAAAGCAAACTACTACATTAAGGAAGTGATTATTGAATCTCCAAATCAACTAAGGGTAATATTTCGAGGTATTAGTCAAGTAATGCCAGCTAGATTAATTTCCTCAATGAATTCCTTTAAACTGATTCAAAATGGATGTGAGGCCTATTTAGTCTATGTGACTGGCACCCATACTGAGCAGACCATTCAGGACATTCTTGTTGTTAGGGACTTCTTAGATGTGTTTCCCAGTAAGCTATCGAGATTACCCCCAGATAGGGAAACAAAATTCATTATTGACCTTGTTCTGGGTACTGCACCTACATTTATTCCTCCATGTGGGATAACACCTAAGGAACTTAAGACCCAGTTGTAAGAGTTATTAAATAAGGGTTTTATCAAACCTAGTGTGTCACCATAGGGAGCCCCAGTTCTATTTGTAAAGAAGAAAGATGGGACTTTGAGACAGTGCATTGAGTATAGGCAGTTGAATCAGGTGATTATGAAGAATAAGTATCCTTTATTGAGGATAGATGATTTACTTGGTTACTTTTAAGACCCGATATGGGCATTTTGAAATTTTGGTGATGCCTTTTGGGTTAACAAATGCTTCGACAGTTTTTATGGCATTGATGAACAAGGTATTTCAGCCTTATCTGGATCACTTTATGATTATGTTTATTGATGATATTTTGGTATATTCAAAGAGTAGTGAGGAATATTCTGAACACTTGAGATTAGACTTATAGACAATGAGAGAGAAGCAGCTATATGCCAAGTTTAGTAAGTGTAAATTTTGACTTAATAAACTAGTATTCTTAGGCCATAAAGTATCTGGTTAGGGCATTTAGGTAGACGCGAAGAAAGTTGAAGTAGTGATGAAATAGGAAGCTTTTAGAAATGTATCTAAGGTTCAGAGTTTCCTTAGACTAGCTAGTTACTACAGGACGTTTATCGAGGAGTTTTCATTGATTTATGCCCCTTTGACAAAGCTTCTAAAGAAGATTGTATCTTTCCGATGGACTGAGGAGTGTTATAAGAGTTTGGAGGAATTGAAACATCAGTTGACTACAACACCGATGTTAGCTATTCCAACTAGATCTGGTAAATATATTTTGTATAGTGATGCTTTATATCAAGGATTAGGGTGTGTTTTGATGCAGTATGGTAAAGTGATTACATATACATCGAGACAGTTAAGGTCTCGTGAGTTTAATTATCTGGTTTATGATTTGGAACTTACTGCAGTAGTGTTTACCTTGAAAATTTGGAGATATTATCTATATGGTGAGATATTTCAAATATTTACAAATCACAAAATTTTGAAATATCTATTAAGTCAAAAGGAGATTAACATGAGACAAAGGAGGTGGATTGAGCTACTGAAAGACTATGATTGTATGATTGAATACCATCCAAGTGAAGCTAATGTGGTAGTCGATGTATTAAGTAGAAAATCGAATAGTAGTGTGGCACAGATTTAGACCTCGAGTTTACTCCTAGTACAACTCAGAGCACGAAATGTTGAGTTGAATTTAAAATAGAATGAAGTATTGATAGCTATATTGAAGCTTCAAACAGCATTGTTGGAAAGGATTAAGAAAGCCTAAAGTAAAGACCTAGAATTAGTGAACCTTATTGAGAATTGAAACAAGATACAAGTTTTGAGTTTGAATTGAAAGATAATGTATTATGGTTGAAGAAGAGATTATGTTTACCTGATGTGGAAGATCTGAGAAAAACAATTTTGGAGAAAGCACATATAGCAACCTATATCATGCATCCTAGTACTACCAAGTTATACAATACACTGAAACAATATTTTTGGTGGCCAGGTATGAAAATGCAAGTGGCTGAGTATGTTGCTAAGTGTTTTACTTGTCAATAGATTAAGTTTGAGCATCAGGCTCCAGTTGGGAAGTTACAGTAATTACTTATTTTGGAGTGGAAATTGGAGAGGATCACAATGGATTTTATTATAGGTTTACCGAGAACTCCGAGGCAACACTATGTCATATGGGTCATCATTGACAGATTTATCAATATGCTACATTGGTCATCTAATGTGTCACAATGATCTGTCTATATTACAATAGCTAGTACATTGGCCCACCAATGTGTGATAATGGTCAATCAATGCATAAAAACTAGTAGTTGACAATGGTTAGTTCATGTTTCTAATAACTAGTTTAGCCACTAAAACATATAAATACATTAATTTTCAGTAGTTTAGACTAAAAAAAATCAATGTTGGATATATAAATTCCTAAGAGCTTCTCAAAGAATTTTGAATGTTCATTATTGCATTTTAAAACAAGTGACTCTTTAAAATTATCAAAGTGATCAAACAAGGTCTTTTAAGATGTGAATTCCTTTGTGAGCGAGATTAACTTTCACCTTGGAGAAAGATTATAAGAAGAGTCACTCTTTAATCATAAAAATAAGATTATTGTAATTATTCTTTTATTTTTATTGAAAGAAGAGAATTAGTGAAAATTCCAAGAAGTGTCTTGGGGAGTGGATATAGACAAGAGTTGTTTGTCGAACTATTATAGTTTGGTTTGTCTTTCTTCTTCCTTATACTCCTTAAATTATTGTTTTAATGAGTTTTTAGTTTATATTTATCTATTTTTCATTATAGAATGATTCTTATTCAATTGTAATCATTAGATAAGAATTAGTTATTTTAATTTATCAATACCTAATCCGCTTCCCTCTTCATTCCATTAGGTATTAACAAGAGCAATAAACTAGATGGTTCAAAACTTCAAACTTTTCCCACTAATTTACAACATCATAATAACTTATGATTTTAAGCCCAAAAAAATTATGTCACTTCATACCGAGCCAAGTTCAACCTCATTTTTTTAAGTTTTGACATTGTCTTGACTTAAAACTTAATCAATTCGACCTTTAGGTGAAATATTCATTCTTTCTTTTAAGGGATGCAACTATTTTAGAAGAGCAATCAACTACTATAAAAATGCAATTGATTTGAAACAATGATGCAACCAACTCTTTTAAAAGATGCAATTGGTCTAAAAGAGCAATGCAACTACTCTATAAAAATGATACAACAATCTTAGAGTGATGCAATTAATTCTTCTTATTGATGTAATTATATTAGAATAGTGATTCAGTCATTCCAACATGATACAACTGATTTAGAATAGTGATCAATTTGTTGGTAAGTGATACACAAAAAAGAGAGGGAGAGATGGTGAAAAATAGACTAAAAAAAAGGTAGAGCACAAAAGAAAGGTATACATACATAAAGGGAAAAAGACAAAGAAAAATAGAAAAAGAGGGAGAAAGAAAGAAAGAAAGAAATAGAGAGAGGAAAAGATAGGTATAAAAAGAAAGAAAAAAGGAGAATTCAATCGTATTAATAGAACTGGGCACCATTTAAATTTCATATTTATATTCATTATTTGGAAATAAGACAAAGATTGATAAGTAAACTGTCAAAAAAAACAGAAAAGAAAAAGGCAATCACACACAGTGTTAGATCCTTAAACTTTGGAGCACTTCTCAACAACCTTCACGATATGCCTTAGGATGAAGGTTAGTTGGATTATATGCATAAGGGAGGCGTGCGAAAACACTAAGGCAAATATGGGTGAGTGGGATCGGACATGGTGCTAATTTTGGTAGAGTCTTGGATCTTATGGAGATTAACTCGACCCAGGCTAAGGACTTAATGGACTAAGGACGTGGCCCATGCTTAGATGAATGGACCACGACTAGTGGACTTGTTGTGGGAAGCATTGGATCAGGCTAGTGTGCTATGTGGGCTTTAACAAGATCACACTGCATCATCAGCAGATATAGATCATGGGGAGATCTTTGATGATGTGGCGACAACTAGGAGTTAGAGTTATAGTGGGACTCAACATCTGAATATAGTGGAGATCTTCAAGGATAAGGATGGTAGTTTCCTATTTGAATGTAAACTATATCTTTCTGTTATCTTGTAGATTGTATCTTATCGATTAGAGTCCCATTTAGATGGGGTTGTCATCCTATTAGTCCATGTGATGTAATCTGGTAGAGATAGACGTGATCTTAGCACGCTCTTAGGTAGTTAAATCTAAGTAAGATTCTAAATGTAAATTGATTTCCAAGTTAGAGTGCCTATATATAGTTCATTCAAGTTTTGCTCTTCTCATTCAGTCAGAGAGAGTATTGCTTGTATTGTTTTAAGGGAAAGTAATACAAAGGTTGATCTTACCATATCTCTCTAGTTTCTTTGTTGCCTTTATTTTCTTATTGCTTCCCTAGCATTGTTTCTTCAAGTGTGCGAACTAAACACTTCAAGGGTCGTTGAAGGCTGAAGTCTTGCTTAAGGGGACCTAAGTAAGACCGTCGTGTAAAGGATGTTGGCAATCAACTTCGGTGCAAGTTTGAGTCCTAAGGTGACCTCTGTATCAACTGGTATTAGAGCCTAATTTCGATAAGGCAATAAGCAACTTGACAGAATGAGTGACTAGGGTGGACGAATGCATTAGACCAATTCTTGTGGGAGAGGAGGAGGTCCCATCCTATCAATCACGATTTAAGGCGATGGAGGATCAGATTTGGCAATTACAACAACAAATGGTAGATTATTTGAAGGTACACGAGGAGGCCCAGCTCAATATCACAGTGCTGAGGCGTGCCATTGTAATAGTTATTAGTCGTGTGAAAAGCTCATCACAAAAACCTTCAGCAATGAAGGTACATGAACCTAAGGTGTTCGAAGGTGTGGAGGACACCAAGGTGCTTGAGAATTTCTTGTGGGATATGGAGCAGTACTTTGCGGCTGCTATGGTGCCTAATACTAAGAATGACCATACACTTAGATGGGGATGCCAAGGTCTGGTGGAGGATGAGAACCTCTACGGAGATCAATGCGAGTAGAACTTGTTAAGTCAAGAAGACTTCACTTATTTTATTGATTTTGATGAAATTCAAATAATAATAATAATAATAGAAGTGTGTGAACTATTTTGATGAATTTGTTAAGTGTGCAGATAAATATAAGTGACACAAATCATCAAATCAAGACGATACTTAAGTAAAACCTAAATAAGAAAAAGCGTCTAAGATAGATCAGACGAATTGATTAAGTCTAAGATACCATACAAAGCATACGAATCTATGCAAGACGATGTAATTGAAGAATGGACTAGAACGTCAGCTAGTTGGAGTTAGTTACATGACTCAACTAATAATAGACTTTAGAAGACTCTACAAACAGATTTCTCAAAGAAGATCATTGGAGATTTAGGTTATAAATATTAGTTATAATCGTAAACTTAAAAAAAAGGGAGAATTCTAAACGTACAAAACATACCTAGAGAAATTCTGTGCTCAAGTGCTCATGTTGTGATAAATATTCTGAGAGAAAGGAAAGAAAAAAAGAGAGCAAATACATATGTAACGTGAAGCTCAAACAATATCTTTTCGAGTGAAAGAAAGGCTAGAGCCTAAAGAGGCTAAGGAAGCAAATAAAGAATACTTTGTGAAAAAGACCTGAAGAGGCTCTGCAAGTGTAGAAATAATACTTGTAATGTTGAAGGAGATAGTGAAATCTCATACGAACTCTAAGAACTGGACGTAGCCCAAGGTTAAGTGTGAATTAGATAAATCACAGTGTCATATTCTCTAACCCTAACCTATTTAATTTTCTTGTTGTTAAAAGAATAGATACTAATTTCTGTTGTTGCATTACTTATCAAATTAAGTGCATTGTTTTGTAATCGTCTAAATTTGTCAAGAAAATCAAAAAGATTTTAAAGATTAATATCTTAGACGATTTAACACAATTCAAACCCACTTTTGTGTATTTTACATATTATATGTGATTTCTATATTAACAAGTGATTTACTTCAGTTGGTATCAGAGCAAGTTTCTAAGAAACACTGTTACAAAGTGAGGACAAAGATTCATGACTGAATCACATGTTTTTATGGAAGAAGGTGCCTCAGTCTCAAGACCCCCTGCATTCAATAGTGAAGACTATCATTATTGGAAGGACAGGATGCAGCTCTTGATAGAATCTACACACATTTATCTTTAGGATATCATTGAAAATGGTCCATATATCCTAATGGACAATGAAGGGAAAAGCATCTCTCGTGACCAATGGTCGGTTGATCAAAAAGCTTGCTTTCAATTAAACTTAAAGGACAAGTTTTTTTTATGTTCTAAAAAGAAGTTAACATGATAAGGTTCATGGATGCAAATCAGCAAAGGAAATGTGGGACACATTAGCCATTGCATATGAAGGCACAAATCAAGTGAAAGAATCCAAGATTGGTATTCTTGTTCATCAGTATGAGCTGTTCAAGATGAATGATGATGAGACTATTGGTCAGATGTTTGAAGGATTCCAAACAATTATTAATGGACTTAAAGCTCTGAGGAGAATCTACGACAATTAAGATCATGTTAGAAAGATTCCCAGAAGTCTTACAAAAAGATGGAGACCCAAAGTAACAGCAATACAAAAGGTCAAGGATTTAAGCAAGCTGAAGCAAGACGAATTGCTTGGTTCACTGAAAATCCATGAAGTAGAGCTTGACGCAGAAGATAAACCCAAAAGGGATAAATCTATTGCATTGAAGGCTGGCCAGAAGAATCAGAAAATGCAGAAAAATAGAAGCACATCTTTAAAAGCATTAAAGATTGAAGAAATCAAGAATGATGACGCTAGTGAATCTGATCAAGATTCAAATGAAGATGAAGATGAGCTATCCTTCATTTCAAGAAAGATCAAAAGGATATGGAAAAAGAAATCAAGAGGAAATAAGGACTTCTCTTTCAAAAAGAATAGTAAAGACGATTCGAAGAATGAGAAAAGTTCTATCGTCTTCTATGAGTGTAATAAACCAGGACATTACAAGTCTAAATGTCCGTTGCTCAAAAGAAAACAAAAGAAAAGTCAAGAAAACAAAAAAAGCATGATGGCAATAAGGGAAGATCTAGATTCGTCTGAATCTGAATTTGACTCAGAAATATCAAAACAAGCAAATATACGCTTGGATGCTGAAAGGGAAAGCGATGATGAGGTAATTTCTAACTTTGATGATCTTCAAGATGCTTATTTCGAATTGTTAGAAGATTTACTTGTTATCTTTAAACAATATAGGTTATTGAAAAAAATTTGTTGAAAAATTTAAAGAACACAAAACTCTTAGAAGAAGAAAACGTTTGCCTTATGAAGTCACTATAGATAGATCTGAGGAAATTAATCAACTAAAACAAAGGATTAATAGTCTTTCAACAGATTTATCAAAATTTACAGAAAGTACAAAAAGGATGAATGACATGATTGGAAGTTATAGACATCCAAATGATAAAAGCGATTTAGGCTTTAATGATATAAATACTATTTATAATAGTAATGTTCTTCATAATAGGAATTTTTTTCCTAATAGAAAGAAAAAGAAACAATATTCTTATTATTATTCAAAGAAAAATTATAAGACTAAACCCAAAGAACTTAAGAAAATATGGGTACCTAAGAAGGATATAATAGATACTGCAGATCTCCTTACTTGGAAGAAGCAACCACCACTAATGGTACTTGGACAGTGGTTGCTCGCGACACATGACGAGTAGAAGGTCTACGTTCCTAGACCTCCAACATAAGCAAAGAGGATCGGTAACTTTTGGAGACAACCAGCAGGGCAAAATAGTTGGGATCGGCAAAATTGGTAAAGATTCCTTTTCGTCTATTGATAATGTTCTGCTAGTTGATGACTTAAAGCATAATCTAATTAGTATAAGCCAATTATATGATTCTGGTTGTGAAGTATCCTTTAATCAAAATTCTTGTATAGTCAAAAATAAGGACATTCCATATTCTTTTCTGCCAAGAGACGAAATAACCTTTATGAAATTAACTTAGACAATTTGAAAAGTCAAAATATTTCATGCCTTATATCAAAAGACAATGAAAAACTAATTTGGCAGAAAAAGCTTGGTCATGTTAGCTTTAAACATATTTCCAAGTTAGTTAGACTTGATTTGGTAAGAGGTTTACCAAAGATAAGTTTTAACAAAGATTACTTTTGTGAGAAGTTGTCAAAAAGGAAAACATGTTAAAACATCTTTTTCATCTAAGAATATTGTAACTTCATCTAGACCTCTAGAGTTGTTACATATAGATTTGTTTGGTCCAATCAGAACCCCAATTCTAGGTGGAAAGAAGTATGGTCTCGTAATTGTTGATGACTTTACTAGATTTTGATGGATATTATTTTTATCACATAAAAATGAATCTCTTAAATGCTTTATCCAAAAAGTTACAAAATGAAAAAGGAATTTCTATTGTTGGAATTAGGAGTGATCATGGTGGAGAATTTTAAAATGAAAAATTCAAAATATTTTTTGAAGAGAATGGAAATTTTCATAATTTCTCTTCTCCTAAAAATCCTCAAAAAAATGGAGTTGTAGAGAGAAAGAACAAGACGATTCAGGAAATGGCAAGGACTATGCTATATGAAATGAATCTTCCTAACTACTTCTAGGTAGAAGCTAGAAATACAACTTGTTATATTCAAAATAGAGTATTTTACGACCTATTTTAAATAAAACTCCATATGAATTATGAAAGGGAAGAAAGCCAAATATTTCCTATTTTCATCCTTTTGGTTGCAAATGCACTATTTTGAATATAAAAGAAATTTTGGATAAATTTGATTCTAAGATCAATTCAGGAATTTTTCTAGGTTATTCAATTACTTATAGAGTTTATAATCTTGTTTCTAAATCTGTTGAAAAGTCTATGTATATAAAATTTGATGATGATTCTTATCTAGATAAAAGAGATGATTCTAATGTTGAAACTCTATCTACTCTTTTAGTTAATAACCTAGACGATTCACCACCAGACGATCCTTCTGATAAAGTAGTAGATATTTCTGAAAATATTAGCTTAAGAAAAGACTGAAAATATAAATCTTCTCACCCAGAAAATTTGATTATAGGAGAAACATCAGAAGATTGAGAACTAGATCTAAATTTAGAAGAAAGGCCAATGTAGCATTTGTTTTTGAATTAAACTTAAGAAAATTGATGAAGCTTGAATTTTTTGTACGCAAGAGGAGTTAAATCAATTTACAAGGAATAAAGTTTGGCCTCTAGTCCTTAAACCATCCAATAAATCTATTATAGGAACTAGATGGGTAATCAAAAATAAACTATACGAATACAGAAAAGTAATCCATAACAAAGCTAGATTAGTAGCTCAAGGCTATAATCAATAAGAAGGAATAGACTATAATAAAACATATGCTCTTGTAGCTAGAATAAAAGCCATTAGGATTTTGCTTGCATACGTTGTTTTTCATAATATAAAATTGTTTCAAATGGATGTGAAAAGTACATTTTTAATGGTTTTATAGACAAAGAAGTTTATGTAAAACAAACCCCAGGTTTTGAAGACATTGATAAACCAAATTATGTGTATAAACTTCATAAAGCTTTGTCTGGATTGAAACAAGCACCTCATGCTTGGTATGATCATCTGAGTTCATTTTTTATTAAAAATGAATTTATTAGAGGTCAAGTAAATAAAACATTATTTAAGAAAAATATTAAAAATGATTTTATCATTGTACAAATATATGTAGACAATATCATCTTTGGAGAAACTTTTACAAAATTATGTTCAAATTTTGAAAATATTATGGAAAGTGAATTTGAAATAAGTATGATGGGTGAATTAAAGTTCTTTCTTGGTTTACAAATTAAAAAAACTGAAGAAAAGATTTTTGTTCATCAACAAAAGCATATCAAAGAACTTTTAATCAAATATAAAAAGGAAAATGTTAAACCAATGTCAACTCCTATGCATCCTTTAATCATCTTAACTAAGGAAGAAGTTGGTAAGAAGATTGTTAAAACTATTTTCAGATGAATTATTGGTTCTTTGCTTTACCTAACTACAAACAGACCTAATATAATGTTTAATGTTTTTTTGTTTGCAAGATTTCAAGTAGATCCTAGAGAATCTCATTATATTGTTGTTAAAATAATATTGAGATACTTAGCAGGTTCTACTGATCTTTGCTTAATGTATGAGAAAGGCAAAGATTTCAGGTTAATTCGCTATAGTGATGCTGATTATGCTAGGATTGACAGAAAGAGTACAAGTGGAGGTTGTCACTTTCTTGATCATAATCTAATTTCTTGGTCAAGCAAGAGGCAAAGTTTTATTGCTCTATCTACTGTAGAAGCTGCATGTCGGTTGCAAGCTGTTGTTCACAGATGTTATGGATAAAGTATCAGTTAGCGGATTATTCTATCCAAGAAGATTAGATTCCAATCTTTTGTGACATCACAAGTGCTATTAATCTCTCAAAGAATCTAATACAACGCTCAAGGGCAAAGCATATTGAAGTTAGACATCATTTTATAAAAGACTATGAACAAATAGGGATCATCCATCTACATTTTGTTTAGACAAATCAATAATGGGTAGATATCTTCACCTGTTTGTGAACCGCAAGTGCACGGTTGTCAAAGTTAGTAATAAATTGGTAAGAGCTGATTCGTGTCCACAGGGATTATGAGAAAGTTTAATTCTACGCTAGCTATTGAAATCGAGTTGGATGAAATTTTGGAAAATTAAAATTAATGTAAAGAATTTTTTCTTTTTTAAAACAAAATTAACTTAAATAAATTTCTAAACAAATACCCAATTCAATGCGATCAAAATAACTATGAATGTGACGAATTTGCGCAGTAACTAATTAAGAAAAGATTGTAACAACTGACTAATTAAAAGTATTAACTTTAATAGGGAATGACTTTCTCTTGGGAAATGATAATTTTGTCAGCCTTAATATTGAATTAGTTGTCCCCTGCAACTGAATTATCCTAATCTTGTAGGTGAATTTTAAGAGTAATTAATTCTCTTTTCCCAAAGATGAATTAATTTATCCACTCTAGACGTCACTAGTAATCCCTTACTTAAGTTTTTCCTAGAGTTTCTTAAGTTCCAAAACTTTAATTTTCACCTCCTAAGTTTTTTAGGTCTCTCAACTCATAAGAAAATCTTAGTCAAAATTTCCTTCAATCTTATAGCAAAAATTCCCTTTTTCCAAAGGCGAATTTATACCAAGGTAATTTTCAATAATCCAAAGGAATAACAAATAAATCCAAGGAAAAATCAACAAGTACATAAATTTTCAGTCATGGAATCCAGCAAAATTCAATATTAAAATATCACCAAAACATCAAATCCCTAAGAGATATTAAAGTTTTAGCCACAAATCATTATGCCAAGCAATCCACAAGCAAAAACTCTAAACAAACTCATGAAGAAATTAAATAGCAAAAGAAAATTGCTGTGAATTGAATGGAGTGAGTGGAGGCGTGATTTTTGTCTTGAGCTTGAATGGAGTGGAAACGTGTCTCTTGCTTGTGAAGGCTGCTTCATGCGTAAATGGATGAAGGTTTTCTACGCTTTTAGCAAATGGAGGCTAGGTGATTTTTCATATCTTGTGCGTGGAATGGAGTGTGCGTATTTGATGGAGGCAACGTTGGGATTGTTTGTAAGTGAGTGGAGATGAAAAGGGGGTTGTTGTTTTGGTGGAGGTTGGAGCGTTGTGTGTAGGTTGATGAGTGGAGGGTTTCCGTGCTTGGAATAGAGAGTTTTTATGAAGTGGGGACTGAGGTGTGTTGTGTGATTGTGGAGAGCTATGGAGTTGTTGCTACGTGATTTTCTGTATGGAGGCTATGAGAAGATGGCTTAAGTTGGTGGAGGAATTGAAACCAAAAGAGAGCTGCTACTTTTTATGCTTGCGTGAATAAAAATTGGAACCTTCAAGTGGAAAGCTACTGCTTTTGTGCGTGAAACATAAAGGGTCTATGTCTTTTCTTTAAGGGCTGACGGCATGTATATGAGCTGTAAAAATCATCCTCCACCTTGCTGCATGCGTTGTTGAAATATTGAGCTTGTAAATGGCGTGGTTTGCATGCATGATTGGAGAGGTATTATTAGAGGCAAGCTGTTAGTCAATAAAGGCTGCTTGGATTTTTAGTGAAGAGTGGAGCTTGCGGGTCTTGCATGGAGGCTGCTACATAGAAATAAGGGTGATGTAGGTGTGGAGGCTGTGAGCGTGATCAAATGTGTGGAGACTGTTTTGTCTTGTAGTGGGGTGTTATCTTTGCATTAGCGTGATTGGAGGCATGAAAGACAATTTTGGAGTGAAATAAAGGTAGGAACCAAGTGAGGCAGCATTTTCTTGCGTGAGTGGAGGGAGTTGGTCAATAAAGGTTGTTGCATGTGTGGGTAGTAGGTGTTGCATGCCTTGAATAAAATGGAGGCAATCCTTTGTTATTTCATGTTAACTGTGGAATGAATTTTTCAAGGTCAATTTTGATAGTGTATAAAAACTAAACAGTGATGATTTAGGAGCTCAAATTTTATCAATATCTTTTTCTTTGAGTTAGCTTCAATATGAGACATGAATCATGGGATTTCGCCATCTGAGTCAAAAGTTATGATCAAAACATCGTCAAAAGGTCATTCTGGCGATCCAAAATCTGACATAAATTTTGAGAATTTATTTCTCCTAAATTCTAGCTCAAAAAAATCTGCAATTGGTCTCAAAAAATCCTTCAATGAGTCAAGAATTTAAGTATGAAATTTCAAAATTTTTGGCTAAACCAAGCTCGAGATAAAAACCCCACAATAACTAAAGGTTAAGTCTACCAGAAACCCAAAAATAGTGCAATTCGAGTCTATTTGTTTCATTTATGCACTTTGCATCAACGAACCTCGAATAATGCTACAACATGATAAACCAGTCATGGATGAACATAAAATGAATGTAAATGACTCTAAATTAAGTCCTAAAAATATATGAAAATATGAGTGTATCATCACCAAACTGTTAAGTGAAGATAGATTCAAGGAAACCAAACGAAACCTGAATATGGTGATGTTAAATGACCATTCGTCTTAAACTCCATGATCCAGAAGATTTTTCTTGAAGAAGCTGAAAAATCATAAGTTTTTAGATTAAATAGTAGCGGTAACTTTCACTCGGTAGTTTCAATTTCATGATTACCAATGGATCAGCTAAAAAACGTTACAAACAGTAACTTTTCAAAAGTGTATATAAAAAGAAATCATCTCAAAATTTGCAACACCTTACACTCTAGAATTTTCTTGAAAAACTTCGAAACTGACTTCTTCAAAGTGCTCTCAACAAAAACGATCCAACCCTCTATTCTAAACATCAAATCCTTCTCATTTCATTTCGTATCTTTCTCTTAATTTTTTTCTATATACTAACCTCGCTTCTTTAAGCAAAATACATTCCTGCGTTTAATATTTATCTTTTACAAATTAAAAATGTCGAAACCTCTTATCTATAGAAGACTCATCAATTTCACTTCCCTGAAGAATGATCGGATGATTATCGAACCTGAGATTGAAGCAGTTGGATGGAAGAATTTCTTCAACATCCAAGAGGCGATGTATCTGAATGAAATATATGAGTTTTGGAAGAATGCGAAGGTGGTAGACGACACTTTGGTATCGATGGTAGATGTGTTGTTGGTAAGAATCACACAAGATTCTATTGTGAAGGCTATTAGGTGTCCAAATGAAGGAGTATAATTGTTCAAAAATACAGATTGGATCGCTCAAAGTCATATAGACGAAGCCAACATCAATCGACAACTATATGGATCCAGTAATCTAGGAGTTAAGAAGTCTTCAACCCTTATTCCAAAGGCTAGGGTTCTTCACTCAATTCTTCTCCATTGTATCCTACCAAGAGCAGGATCAAAGGATGTGGTGACAATGAATGATGAGCATTGTCTATTTCATCTACTCACTCACCAACCTATTAATCTTCCGTTTTTAATCTAAAGTACATTATAAAGTGTAACATCCCATCCCCAATATTAAGGGTTAGAACCCGAAATGCATTGGCAAGTTTACACACATTGTGGCATACACACATATGGGAATTTGAGAACTACTTGATTGTGATGTATATACTATTTAATTGTTACACGTGCACTTCATTCATGATTGCATGATTAGATAATGACAGTTGTGACCAGAGCAGCCAGAGCTAAAAGCTCAACGTAATTGGGTCTCGAGCCCACAGTGATTTAGAGCCTCGAGCTCGACGATTAATGCGCCCATATTGGGACAGTTTAGGTGCTCGGTCACAACACCGTGATAAATTGGAAAAAGTGTTACATATTCATTTGATTTGATCCATTTTGATTGAGTGAAAGGCAAAATGCCTTATGTTTATGTGGAAAAGAAATAAAAGTGTTGCCTATGTGATCATATGGTATTTCGATCAATGTGCAATTATGACATCATTGTGATATGCTTGATTGTAATTCATGAATAATTGGCAAAGCTGTAATGAGTGACCATATGATATGCATTGTTATGTCAACGTTTGAAAATTTATTTCATGTTTTAAATGAATACTGGTTCGTTAAAGCAATTTGTGTACTAATGTGGTTTTAATTGGATTAAGTTTGCATAGCTTTTAAATGAGTTTTTATTAATGGGAGATAGTTGAGGGTAGATGCTGCAAACGTGTGGACTTGTGTTCAAGGTAGGGTTGTGACTTGGTTGTGGCGCATAAAAGGAGTGGATGGAAAGTTATGTGGCCTAAAAAAATGGCATGGATGAAGTATGATGAGAGTTAAGTTTTTTATCATAACTTGTTATATGGTTATCCTATTGAGATGAGGTTTGACTTAATTAAACGTGAGAAAATTTGGATAGAATTCTTAAGGAGGAAGTGCTGTCCAATTGTGGGTTGGAGCTTGCTTTGAAAGTGAGTCATGTGTGCAGCGTGAGCGGTAATATGAATTCTGTGACCTGAAACTTTGATGATTTTTTCTCGATTGATTTAGGTTGAATGTGTGAATGTGGTCTTCATGAGAATTGTAGAGTGTGTTTTATCTGTTCATTGATATAAATCATGGGAATTATGGACAATGGAGTTTCTAGTTTTGATGCTTGCTCATTCTAATGTTGTTTTGGATGAAGTTGGCGAACAACTACTTTTGTAGGGACTTTTGACCCCCTTTTAGAGACTGAATTTGGTGTTAAGTCCTAATGAATGTTGTAGAGCATTCTGTGATCTTTCTATCTCTCCAAGATTGTAAAATTTGGAGTTCGGGGCCAAAAGTTATATGTTAGAAGTTTGAAGATCGGATCAGGTGCTAGTTGACCGATCGACCTCTGATTGTCGATCGACTGACCGAGGTCTAACCTACCGACCTCTGAAGGCCGACCGACCTCTGATGGTCGACCGACCCCTGATGACCGAGCGATTGCGCACACCCGATCGACCGAGCGATTATGCACGCCCGTTCGACCGAGCACCTCCAGTACGCGCATCGTTATTTGTTTTATATGGTCGATCGATCGGGCACCTCTCGTAGGCGCACCGCTCTGCCAATATGGTCGATCGACCGAGTGCCTCGCATAGGCGCACCGCTCTGCCAATATGGTCTATCGACCGAGCACCTCACGTAGGCGCACCGCTCTGCCAATATGGTCGATCAACCGAACGCCTCTCGTAGGCGCACTACTCTACCCATATTTGTTCAGTTTTGGCCGACCAACCTCTCTCCACTAGGTTGGCCATAACTTTTCAGTCTGTTATCCGATCAATCTGATTGTTGTAACATTGAATTCCAATGAAATCCCGCTATCTCTCCATACCAAACGTATGGTTTTTGAGACTTATTTAAGGAAGACCGATCGGATCAAAGTGAGTTGACCGATTGAAAGAGTTTGAGCTGGATATTTTTCTTAACATGGGTCAGTAATTTGGAGATATCTTGAGCTTTGAGAGCTCCTAACGATCTGATTTTTGTTTCAAATTGAACTAGCGATATGGGACTACTAATGTTCTGAAGAGGTCAGACCCTAAATTTAGCCCCTAAGACGTTCAATTTCTGGAGTGAAGTTGGGTGACCGTTCGATGATAAAAATGCATGAAGGGTAAAATTGGCTGACCACTTAAGGTCTTGAGTCATAAGGCTTACATGTAAGGGTAAATGGGATATTTGGCACTCATTAATGGCATTTTGGTAAAAGAGTGGAGTGAGGTTTTGTTTAAATAGCAGGAGCAGAGAGTGATGAACGATACTTAGAAAATAACAGAAGAGAAATAACAGAGAGTAGAGTGAGAGCTTTCGGTGGCTGGAAAGAAAGGAGAAGAAGAAAAGCAAAGCTAGGTCTCGATTTTCTAAGCCCTTCTAGAGTGATTTCTATGGTGATACATGAAGGAAAAAGGTAGAGGAAGATGAGAGCTTCTTTTATAACCAATAAATTTTTGAATTTGGTAAAGAATGAAGGTAAGGACAATTTTTGAATTGTTAAATTCTGAATGAAATTTGATTTAAATAGATTGAGGATTGCATGGGATTGAGTTTTATAAGATCAATTGTGGTGATTGTATGGTGTAAATTGTTCAATTTTGGATTTCTTTGAATTAGGGATTTTGTCTTGGATGAGGAAGAAAGTATTTATAATTTGAAAATGTTAGACCCCGATCTTTAATTGGAATTTAAAAATAGTAAATGAAATTGAATGAGTGTTTTGTTTAAGTATTATGTTATAGATGAAATTATGCTTTAAGGAAATTTTGAGAAAAGAATTATGAGTTTTCAATGTATTTGATAATTGTGGAGATTTGTACGGGTTATGAAAGTTTAAGCGAATGAATTGATTGAAAAGTTAGTAGAAAATCAAGAAATAAAGAGAAAAGTGAGAGAATTTGAAAAATTAAGAAAGTTGACTTTTGGAGATAGAAAGTTTGACTTGAGAGAGTTGACTTTTTGTTTGAGGCAAAATTTGAGAAAATAATCTACATGAAACTTGTAGTTTATGTCAAGAGCTTTTTGTAGCTATAAAGTTTGATATTTTTTGATATCGGAAGTGAGAGTTATGATCAGTCAAAGTTCGCTTGGAGTTTGACTTTTTGAAGAAAAAGTTGACTTTTTGATTTAGACAAAATTTGAGAAAATGATCAACATGAAAATTGTAGCCTCTGTCGAGAGCTTTTTGTGGGCATAACGTTTGCTATTTTTTGATGTAGGGATTGAGAGATATGATTTTCAGCAGATATGCTTTGTTTTGAAAATGTTATTAAGTATAGATTTGTGTGTTCTATGCTTCGAGGCCACTCGTCGTATGGATTTAGTCTGAATTGGAGTAAGTAGTCTTCGTAAAAGTTTTAGATGATGCTTTTATCTTTCCATTGATATAAAGTTTGCAATTTTTTGATATCGGGGCTAGGAGTTATGAGCGATTAAAAATTGGAAGTCGTTTAGGAAAAGCTGTTTTGGACAGAATCTTTGATTGAGTCTTTGACCTCTTTTGAGACCTAATTTGATTTTGAGTACTTCAGGGAAGTTGTAGAGCTTCCTTTTATCTTTTTATTGACACCAAATTTTTCAAATTCTGAGTTCGGGATCGAGAGATATGATTTTTGAAAAGTTTGGTTTTGAAGTTCGGTTATCCGATCCCTTTTGTAATCTTTTGCTTATAATTCCTTTGTTCGACATCCGATTGACTCGGTTCTCGAAGCGTTGGATTCCTAAGACAATTAATTTCATTTTCTTGAAGAATTATGATTTTTAGGAGATTAAATGGAAAGAGATTGATTGAACCAAAGTAAGAGATTTGGTTATAGGTTATAAGTTGGATAATTTTCTGAACATAGTTTAGTATTTTGCGATTTTCGGGAGCTGTACAACTCCGATTGAGTTGATTCTTGGGGGCATATAAAATTAAGATATAGGGCTACAACTTTTGTGAAGGGATCAAAATTTAATTTCATCCCTAAGATTGTCTATTTCTGGACTGAAGTTATGTTAATGTTCAGTTTCGGATTTTGTGAAGGTCCGATAGTATTTTGGCTATAAATTCTTCGTTTCTGATCCGAATTGAGCGCGGTCGGTGGCGTTGGATTTGTATGATCTAGAGGAACAATTTTCAAGAAGAAAATTTGTCCAAATTATTTCGTTTACATGCTTGAAAACAGGATGTAATTAGTCAGTTTTTCAAGTTCCTGCGGGGGCAATTTTGGAAATAGGCAAATAAGTGAGGGCAAAATGGTCATTTACCCTCTATTTTTAATGAAATGGCACCATTATAAGATGTGTTGCCATTTAAGAAAGGTCTGGAAATTTAAAAGGAGAGAGGAAGTCGATTTTTAGAACAAAGAAAGGAAGAAAAGTGGAGGAAAAATGGGGATTTCGGCAAAGAGGAGAGGGAAAGCTTGGGTTTTTGATTATGTAAGTGATTATGATGTATTTCGAGCATGTATTTCAGAATGTATGAAGATTATGAATTAATGTATGAGAGTATGACGTTGTATATGGAATTGTGTATGAATTTGGGAATGAGATTGAACTATGAGAATAGTAGATTGAATTACAATTATGAAAGTGTTTTAGAAATAGGCTTTTGTTTATCTGCTGAGATCCCGGACCGAGGGTCCGGTGGATTTTGATGTTTGTATGTTTGATTGGAAATTTTAGAAGTGTATTTTGAAGCCTTGCAGGTTTTGGGTTAGGTCAAAGGCAGTCGTTATGCTACCGAAATTTCTTTAGATATATTGAAAATGAATAAAAATAAGATTTAGACGTATGAGAGATGGATTTATGAGATTGGTATTAATGTTAAGAAGTTTGTTATGATTTGAGTGAGATTATGAAATTAATAAATTTCCAAGAAAAAGGAAATGGTATGATTTGCATGAGTTTGAATAAAAATGGTTATAAGAAAAAGAAGAAAGAAAAAAAATTTATACCGGATTTGGATAGTCTAGGTTTCCAACGCGAATGTGTTTCTGTGTTCTTGATTGTTCTCGGATGTCGACTCTGTAGGAAAATCCCGGGGTGTTCATCACATGAACACAGTGCGGAATTTAAAATTTTGAGTCCCGGGACATTCCCGAAAGCCAGGATCCATGTGTAAGTACAAACAATCAAACCATAACGACCAAAGGAGACCGTCTCTAAAGGTATCCACGCAGAGGTCGGAAAACCTAACCGGGACAAACTCTTTTGACCCAGGAATAGCTAGACTAAAGAAAAGAGTGCTAGCTCTTACCTTAGCCTTGGAGAGCAAATGAAATGATCTTGGTGGAGCCTTGGAGAAGTAGAAGCCAAGTTGAATGGAAGAGATGAAGAAGATGAAAACAAAGTTTTCAAAGCTTAACACTTAAGCATTTTCGATTCTACTCCTTCCATAACCGTGCAAGCTACTTTCATACCTTCTAATATGTATTTTAATGAGTTAAAACACATATGAAAGGCTTGTGGATGGGCATCCACGTAGATGGCATAAAAAATGCCTTAAAATGCTAAATGATCATTAAGTTTGACTTTTCAAACTTATTTCATCTCCACCATTTTGGTTCCACCGAATTCAACATATATATATATAATTAATTAATTTTAATTAATTAATTAATATATATATATTTGTGAAGAGGTCCATCAAACCTGGGTCTGGTTTCTCTCGGCCTATCAGGGCCCGGCGAAAGATCGCCGAAACGGTTTCAAAGAATGTCGATGTCACGATCTCATCGGGACATATCCCAATCTCATCGAGATCCATTTAATCCTATTGCTCTCCGGATATCGGATCTCTGTCCAAAACTATTTTACGATTCTCCGAGTCACTCTTATCGCTGTGACCCATTAGGTTCCGGTTATGTTGGCCACTTAGATTAACACTTAATCTGAGCAAGTCATGAGCGGTATCTAGCAACACATCACGACCCCAATTGACCGTAAAGTAATTGGTTTGACTAATGAAACCATATCACGAACCCTTCCATAGACAATTCTCGGCAATTCGTCCTTTCACCATGCTATACCCCACTTGGTTTGAGTATGGGCAATGTGTCAACTCTTACTAGACCGATCGATCAAATCTAGTCCAAGTGTAATCGCTCTCGCCCTAGGACTCATTACTTTATATGTCCATGAAGACCATCTTCATGACATATGTATCTCCGCCAGAGACTTCAAAGTAATGATCCCGATAAGAGGCCATGGGTATCTCTTCCGCTATCACGTAGTGGTGAATCCTCTATTGGCTACTCAATTACCTTCAATACCTCAAGTGCACTCCAATCACCACCCTATGAGCGACCTCTCGAAAGGCAACAAGGAATGGAGTCAAAGTGCGTAATCAAGACCAAGATATCCTCGAGTACCTCAAGTCTAAGGATACTTGCACCATTGCTATGATGAGATTATCAACGACATTTGTATAGGACATCCATGTGATGATCTCATAGCAGGTCATCCAATGTACTTACTACCACTAGTAAGCATCCACATGTCAAATCTAAATATCTCAATATTTACAGCTTTACGAGATCCACCGCTTGATCCAATCAAGGAGTTTGACATATCTAGTCTATCCGGATTAATGATGTCCATCTCATTAATCCTATGACTAGGATAATTTAGATACTTGACATAATTGCACATGATAGGAATCTCAATAGTATGATCGCATCATAATTTCTTTCATGCTATGTCATGTATCAAGGACTTCATTAATTTGATTAAAGATCACTATCATTTCATAATAAAATGAACATCAAATAAATGAAATATGCCTTGCTTTATTTATTCATAAAGTCTATACATGACTATGAACAAAATGCGCTAAAGGGGATTGCCTTTAGGGCACTACTCTAACAATCTCCCACTTGACCTAAAGCCAATCGCCTTGGTATCTAATACCATAAGCGAGTACATGAGAATCAAAATTCTTCTGTGACAATGGCTTTGTCAACGGATCAGCAATATTCTGCTCTGTGGGAATTCTCTCTATCAGGACATCACCTCGAGCAATGATCTCCCGAATCAAATGGTATCGGCGGAGTACGTGTTTGGATCGCTGATGAGACCTTGGTTCCTTTGCCTGCGCAATAGCTCCATTGTTGTCACAATACAACTGTATGGGTCCATCACAGCTAGGAACCACACCAAGTTCAGAAATGAACTTCTTGATCCAAACTGCTTCTTTTCTTTGCGTCGATGCGGCAATGTACTGCCCTCGGTCGTTGAATCGGCAGCCGTCTCTGCTTGGAACTCTTCCAACCGATCGCTCCGCCATTTAGTGTGAAAACGTAACTGATTGGGAACTGAGTCGCCCTTATCGATTGAAAATCGCATCAGATGCCCGCCACTGAGACTTCCATCTCCATATATCCAAAAACATCCTTAGTTCTTCGCAAGTATTTTAGGATATTCTTGATACCACCCAAAGACCTCACCAGATCCGATTGGTATCTGTCAGAATACTTAGAGCATATGATACATCGGTCTCGTACATAGCATTATGCATATATAGATCCTACTGCAGATGCATACGGATCATATTCATACGCATCCTCTCATCCCGTGTCCGAGGACACATGGACTTCGAGAGTGTTATCCCATGAACAATGGGAAGAAACCCTCTCTTGATTGCTCCATGCTAAACCTCTTTAGCACCTTGTCTATGTATCGTTGATCGTGAAAGACCAAGCAACCTCTTGATCTATCTCTATAAATCTTTATCCCAAGGATATAAGTTGCTTCTCAAAGGTCTTTCATGGCAAATTGTTTGGACAACCAAATTTTTACAGATCAGCATTGAGACATCGCCTCCCAGCAACAATATGTCATCTAAATATAACACAAGGAATACGATCGCAGCCCATTAACCTTCTTGTACACACAGTGTTCATCCGAATTTTGTGAGAAACCAAACTCTTTGATTGTCTCATCAAAACGGATATTCCAACTCCTGGATGCTTGCTTCAATCCATAAATGGATTTCTGAAGCTTGCATACCTTTTCGCCATCACGAAATGAAGCCCTCGTGTTGTGTCATGTACACATCCTCAGCCAGATTTCCATTCAGAAAAGCTATCTTCACATCCATTTGCCATATCTCATAATCATAATGAGCGGCAATGGCTAGGAGTATCCTAATGGATTTAAGCATTGCTACTGGACTGAAGGTCTCGTCATAGTCAACTCCTTGTCTTTGACGAAAGCCTTTAGCCACAAGCCTCGCTTTATGGGTAATCACATTATCATCCATGTCGGTTTTCTTCTTGAAACCCATTTGCACCCTATAGGTTTTATCCTTCAGTGCATCAACCAAAGTCCATACTTGGTTTTCATACATGGAATCCATTTAAGATTTCATGGCACGAAGCCATTTTTCGCACTCAACTCTTCGTAACCTCTTCATAGTAGTAGGCTCATCATCCTCTATGAGCAATACGTCATTCTGTTCACTTACGAAAATCCATATATCTCGGGAACAGAGCGTATCCTACTTGACCTCGAATTTCGTGTGTAGTAGAAGGTTGAATCGTTACCTCATCTGTATGAAGTTACGCTTGTGTTCGTGCGCTGATTCAAGCGTCTCGTCCGAGCATCTTGAACTTCTTCAAGCTCAATTTTGCTCCCACTCGTCCTCTTTTAAAAGAAACTCTTTCTAAAAGACAGCATGCCTTGAAACAAACACCTTTGTTCCTCAAAGAAGGTAGAATTGATATCCCTTGTTTCGTTAGGATATCCTACGAACAAACACTTGTCGATTTTGCTTGCTTATCTCGATCGTCCCGCTTACATAAGCAAGACAACCCCATACTTTCAAATGAGAAAGATAAGGTTCCTTGTTAGTCCACATCTCATATGGAGTAACATCAACTGACTTTGATGGAACTCTGTTTAACAAGTAAACAGCTATCTCAAGCGCATACCCCCAAAAGGATTTTGGCAATTGTGCAAAGCCTATCATTGATCGTACCATGTCCAACAAGGTTCGATTTCTCCTTTCTGCCACACCATTATGCTGTGGTGTGTAAGGAGGAGTCCACTGAGATAAAATCTCATTATCTCTGAGATAATCCAAAAACTCTTGGTCTAAGTATTCACCACCACGATCGGATCGTAATGTTTTAATACTTTTCCCAAGTTGGTTTTCAACTTCATTTATGAATTGTTTGAACTTTTCACACGCCTTGATTTGTATCTCATCGACATCACAGTACCCATATCGAGAATAATCATCGATAAAGGTAATGAAGTAACGACAACCACTTCTGACATGGATGGACATCGGACCACATACATCTGAATGTATTAGGTTTAATAATTCAGTCGCTCGTTCACCCTTTCCCTTAAAAGGTAACTTAGTCATCTTGCCTAACAAACAAGATTCACATGTGTCATATGATTCATAATCAAATGACCCTAAACTTCCACTCTTGTGGAGCTTAGCGATCGCCTCTCATTTATATGGCCAAGGCGATAATGCCATAAGTAATTTGATTTTAAATTATCTCTTTATGTCTTTTAGCGTCATTGACATTCATAACCGGATGTGACATATCTAATATGTAAATACCATTACATAATGTACCAGTACCATAAAGCATTCCATTTGAGCTAATAGAACAACCATTGTTACCAAAAGACAAATGGAAACCAGCTTTATTTAAACAAAAATGATAATATGTTCTTTGTTAACACGGTACAAAATAACAATCATCCAAGTTAAGTACAAGCCCACTGGGAGTGTCAAAACATAAGTCCCTACGGCTAATGCAAAGAACCTTGCTCCATTGCCAACACGCAGTCCATTTCTCCCTTTATGAGTCGCCACTATCCCCGAGGCCCCGTGATATCATTGCATATGTGTGAGCCACAACCGTATCTAATACCCATATGTTATGATCGAAACAGTATAACCTCAATGACAAACATACCAAGAAGTCGAGGCATCCGATGCCTTCTTCGCTTCGCTTCTTCCAGATAAACTTTGCGATTCGCCCAATGACCGCCTTACCGCAATGGAAGCAGTACCTTTTGGTGCGTCTCTTTGGTCTTCTTCTTGCCTTCGCTGCACTTCCTTTCGCTTCGAGCCTTTTTCTTCTTCTGCTTCCTCTTCTTGGAACCAGAGGAAGAAGAATCCACCAATAAGAACGCTTGCTATCTTGCTTGACAAATTGTTTCATTGTCTCGAGCAGATTGATCACTCGAATTGTGGTGGATATTTGGTTCATTCGATAGTTCAACACAAACCGTGAATAACTATCGACAAACCAACAAGAATTAAGTCTATACTTAACTCGTAATCCATCACAAAACCTAAGACGGCCAACCTCTCAATATAGCCATTCATCTTCAATGCATATTGCATCGCAGATGAACCAGAGTCATCTTCGTTGTAAGAGCAACCTTGAGGTCTCGAACCGCTCGGACCGTGCTTGTTCATCAAACAACTCTCTAAGATGAAACACTATCGCAGTGAGCATCCATAGACTCGTGTTGCTTCGCAGCTCGGTGACATCGATGCAAGCATAATGCAGTGGCTATGTCACCGCTTTTAGATGCTTACGATATGCCTTCGATCATCATCGAAGCTCCTTCAGAAGTGGATCCGGGCGGAAAATCAAGGATATATCCTAGATCCTCGATCCGAGAACAATTCTCGATTACGCACCAATCAAGAAAATTTGGTCTAGTTAATTTGTTCGAGTCCATTAGAGCGCGAAGATTCACACCGGTGACATCTTCAACCAACCTAAACGTAGAGAGAAAGAAAGTTAGAATAGAATTAAATGTATGACCATAAGGACTTAAATGACATACATATAGCTCCCACTAGTTTCAATGTAATCCATAACCCTCATCATGAATCCAAGAAACAAAATGGCACATTGACCTGGTGGGTCGATATCCGACATTACTAAGAATGACCTTGGGTTTGCCCAACAAGCCACCTTAGGTCAATCGGTAGGTATCGGACATACCAATTGCATCTCAAATGCAACTATCGCCCAAGATTATCAACAGTTGATGTATGCACATACATTGGGTTATCAACACTGATGCGTGTACATCCGATGTACACTACCCAATTCGCCTCTGTCCACGTTGACCTTGAGTTTGCCCAACAAATCAACGCTTCTAGGAAAACCGACCCATTAATCCGAAAATCGCATTTTCATGGTTCAACATATCCAGATAGGCGCTAGCTTGAGTTTGCCCAACAACTCAACCCTATAAGAACTCGTTCTTACCATATTAATGGAAGGCGTTAGTTTTCATATTTAAATTGAGGATTTTAGGTCTCATCTTTCTAATCTCATCCAAGGATCATAGTCACCATGACTATATGGTCTGATTTAGGTCATTGATCAATCACATTGAATTCATACCGAAATCATCCCATGTTTGCATAAGCCAATGACTAACAATAATGCCACGACTATTGCTTCAGACTGTGCTAGTCGACTAACAAGAATGCCAATCGACTACATATGACTACCAATGACTAACACAAGTGATAGTCGATCGGTGTGATCAGATGTCCCAATGACTATCACAGAGTGTTAGTCGATAGGGCATCAACAATCGATGACCCAATGACTCTCGCAAGAATGATAATGATGGTGCACGAAAATGCTCTAATCGGCTAATTCTCAATCCGTGCATTTCCAATTCACAATACCATATACCAAGTATATTATCCTTTATATTAATGTGCTAATGAAACATTTTCATTGAAACATACATGCCATATAGTCTAACTATATATGAAAACCTTGAAACCGATTAATCCACCATTAATCACTAGATTTCCACATAATTCAAGGACACCAAATAATCATGCTAAGTATCTCTAGGTAGGCTACACGTTATCAAGATTACTCCGCACTTGTCACAAAAATTGCGACGCCAAAATAACCAAGATAACTAATAAGCTAACGAGACGCTAAAGTGACCTATTCGACATCCAAAAATTATTGGAAACCTAAATTCAAGAATCTCAACTTGGCATGCATACCACATCAATATAACACATTTTTATCACTATAAAATGATTCAAGGCATTGAACTGAAAATAACACAACCAATCATTCCAAACAAAATAGACCCAGCAACTCTCTCAAAACTGCTAAGCTCAACATTTTGCTCAAAATGACTATTGAAACACTTTCAATAAATACTGAGAAAATTACAGAGGTGAAAACATGTTCCCAACATGTTCCATGAATTTTTCCAGGATTTATTTCCCACAAAAACGCATTGAACCTCAGCAATCTAGCCGAAACAGAATCTGTGTTCTCCAACACAGACATTCCCATCAGCACACAAGTAATTCGAAAATAAATAGTAAATCACCTTGAAAACAATTTTCCATCCACAGAGACATTCACAAACATCTTAGGGACATGTCGGTGAAAACCAATCTAAAAATATTTTTTTTCTAGAATTTATTCTCGAATTTACAAGCATACCTGTTTCAGAAACGTTCAACAAGACAGCATCCGAAACTTGAGGGAATTAAATAGCAAAAACATATCAAACGACATCGATAAATTTTTTCCTTTTATAGACACATTCAGAAACATCTTATGAGCAGGTCTATGCAAGAAAATTTCGAAAACCGTAAGTCTATACTGATTTCGAAATTCACAGAAGTAGCATGCTACACAGCTCAATTCACAAAGGAACTCCGACCTAGTTATCATTTCGACTATTTATACAACACAAGCGGCTTTGATACCACTGTAGGAAAATCCCGGGGTGTTCATCACATGAACACAGTGCAGAATTTAAAATTTTGAGTCCCGGGACATTCCCGAAAGCCAGGATCCATGTGTAAGTACAAACAATTAAACCATAACGACCAAAGGAGACCGTCTCTAATCGGTATCCAGCAGAGGTTGAAAACCTAACCGGGACAAACTCTTTGACCGGGAATAGCTAGACTAAAGAAAAGAGTGCTAGCTCTTACCTTAGCCTTGGAGAGCAAATGAAATGATCTTGGTGGAGCCTTGGAGAAGTAGAAGCCAAGTTGAATGGAAGAGATGAAGAAGATGAAAACAAAGTTTTCAAAGCTTAACACTTAAGCATTTTCGATTCTACTCCTTCCATAACCGTGCAAGCTACTTTCATACCTTCTAATATGTATTTTAATGAGTTAAAACACATATGAAAGGCTTGGTGGATGGGCATCCACGTAGATGGCATAAAAAAATGCCTTAAAATGCTAAATGATCATTAAGTTTGACTTTTCAAACTTATTTCATCTCCACCATTTTGGTTCCACCAAAATTCAACATATATATATATAATTAATTAATTCTTAATTAATTAATTAATATATATATATTTGCTGAAGAGGTCCAGTCAAACTGGGGTCGGTTCTACCGCCTATCAGCCTCACGGCCGAAAAGATCGCTTAAAGCGGCCAAGAATGTCGATGTCACGATCTCATCGGGACATATCCCAATCTCATCGGGATCCATTTAATCCTATTGTTTCCAGATATCGGATCTCGTCCAAACTATTTTACGATTCTCCGAGTCACTCTTATGCGCAGTGACCCATTAGGTTCCGGCTATGTTGGCCACTTAGATTCACACTTAATCGAGCAAGTCATGAGCGGTATCTAGCAACACATCACGACCCCCAATTGACCGGAAAGTAATTGGTTTGACTAATGAAACCATATCATGAACCCTTCCATAGACAATTATCAGGCAATTCGTCCTTTCACCATGCTATACCCCACTTGGTTTGAGTATGGGCAATGTGTCAACTCTTACTAGACCGATCGATCAAATCTAGTCCAAGTGTAATCGCTTCTCGCCCTAGGACTCATTACTTTATATGTCCATGAAGACCATCTTCATGACATATGTATGTATCCTCGGCGCCAGAGACTTCAAAGTAATGATCCCGATAAGAGGCCACGGGTATCTCTTACGCTATCACGTAAGTGGTGAATCCTCTATTGGCTACTCAATTACCTTCAATACCTCAAGTCTGCACTCCAATCACCACCCTATGAGCGACCTCTGAAGGCAACAAGGAATGGAGTCAAAGTACGTAATCAAGACTAAGATATCCTCGAGTACCTCAAGTCTAAGGATACTGCACCATTGCTATGATGAGATTATCAACGACATTTGTATAGGACATCCATGTGATGATCTCATAGCAGTCATCCAATGTACTTACTACCACTAGTAAGCATCCACATGTCAAATCTAAATATCTCAATATTTACAGCTTTACGAGATCCACCGCTGATCCAATCAAGGAGTTTGACATGTGCTAGTCTATCCGGATTAATGATGTCCAGCCTCATTAATCCTATGACTAGGATAATTTAGATACCGACATAATTGCACATGATAGGAATCTCAAGAGGTATGATCGCATCATAATTTCCTTCATGCTATGTCATGTATCAAGGACTTCATTAATTTGATTAAAGATCACTATCATTTCATAATAAAATGAACATCAAATAAATGAAATATGCCTTGCTTTATTTATTCATAAAGTCTGTACATGACTATGAAAAAAATGCGCTAAAGGGGATTGCCTTTAGGGCACTACTCTAACAGGCTCCGTTTGTTAAGTATCGATTCCGCTTCGCTTCGTTTTGCTTATGTATTTTCGTATTCATACTTTGTTTCGCATTCGTTACTTTCGTTATTCCATTTCGATTCGAGTATTCGCTTCATGTTCGATTCTTTTGCTTTGTGATTCGAGTTTGTTTTTGCTATTGGCTTCCGCATTTCGCTATTTACCTTGTTCTAGTTGTTCCGCTTTTCATTTTTCCGGTTGGGATCTGATTTTCGGATCGGGTTCCAACAGAAAATGTTGCTAAAGTTGGGTTGGAATGATTGAAGAATGGTTATGTGATTTTTGATTATTCTGTGAATTTGAAATTCGGAAATTGAGAATGAATAGGGTTTTGCACAAATTATGATTGTGTAGGTTAAACATCTGCATAAAGGCGCATCCGAAATTTGGAAGAAATTGCTAATCTGGAGCGTACTGTGAGTAGATCGAGATGGTCTCCTTTCTTTAATTGTTCTATTTCCTAAAATTGAATTGATTGATTACTAAATATGTATAAAAAGGGTGATGAATTATGTTTTAATTGTGGAGTCCGGACAGAAGGTCCGATGACTGTGTATTGGGGGAGATGGAATGTTGAAGTGCTACTTGAATGTGAATTGGATGACCTATATGCATTATATGATTGCTACATGCCGGACCACGGTCCGATGACATATGTGATTGTTAATTATGTATTTCAACATGAATGAAATTGTGAAATACTCCACTTTAATGTGGAATGCCGGACCACGATCCGATGATTGTGATATTGATTTGAATATTGAAGTGCCATTGACTGTCAATTGGATGAATGATGTGTAAATATGTAATTGGTAAAAGTATATTTAGTTATAAATGAAATTGTGAAATGCTCCACTTTAATGTGGAGTGCCGGACCACAGTCCGATAATTGTGATATTGATTTGAATATTGAAGTGCTATTGACTGTCAATTAGATGAATGATGTGTAAATATGTAGTTGGTAAAAGTATATTTAGTTATAAATGAAATCGTGAAATACTCCACTTTAATGTGGAATGTTTAACCACTATCCGATGACCGTGATATTGATTTGAATATTGAAGTGCTATTGATCGTCAATCGATGAATGATGTAAATATGTAATTGGTAAAAGTATATTTAGTTATAAATGAAATTGTGAAATGCTCCACTTTAATGTGGATTGCAGGACTAAGATCCGATGTTATGAGAAAGTGATTGAATGGGATAAGTATTTGTGAGTGATGCATTCCATTGCATGAATGCATAAAACAAAATAGTAATTGTGACCCGAGTAGCCACCGATCAGAGCTACAAGCTCAACGTTCAATGAGCCCTACATGGGACAGTTATCAATGAGCCCTACATGGGACAGTTATCAGTGAGCCCTACATGGGACAGTTATTAACGAGCCCTACATTGGACAGTTATTAATGAGCCCTTTATAAGACAGTACAGGCACTCGATCACAACAAAAATCATAAATGGAAAGTGAGTCTCATATGCATTGCATATTCATGACATAAATAATTGACTGATAGTGAATGTGAAATATCATGAAATTGTGCAATTGATATGGGAAATGACAAGTAAAATGATATGAATAAAATAAGTGGAATGATTGATCTAGTGTATGTGAATGAAATGATATAAATTGTTTATGTTATGTGTTATATGGCTGGGTGAGCCATCGATGATGGTCACTCACTGAGTTCGCAAAACTCGCCCAAAATTTGCAATTATTTTTCAGGATCAGAATAATACCCCGTTAGGCTAACAGAAGTATAATTGCAGGTTTTAAGTAAAGGATAGAGGTCGGGATCAGTTCGCATCTGCATTTCATGTTTTAGATTTATAATGAATTGTAAAATCGTATATTGGATTTGGGGAAATGGGCCCCAGTGGCTATTGAAATTTGTGTTTAATAAAATTGTATCTGATCGAATAAGAACCCAATTGGGTATTGTTTTCCGCATTTTAATAAATGAAAACAGAATTTTGTAACAATTATTAGTCGAGTTTAGTAGCATGCCTCCCTCGTGGGGCACGGACTCGGATATCACAATGATATCAGGTTCGGGTCATTGCAGGAGTGAGGTGTTACATTTATGTGATATCAGAGCCCAGAAGTACAATATTATATGGGCAGTCTGAAATACGTGTTAGGTTATATGCATATGCATATGAGTCATATCATAGCAGACAACGGAAACTGATCCCCAGTATGAGTCACATGAATGAGCATTTCCTTAAGGGTCTGAACGATTGAAAGTGTTAAGAAAATTGATGTTTTGACAGGATGCGAACGAATAAAGGTTATGGATATCTCGAAATGAGATCTATTATCTGGTTTGTATGATGGAAAAGGTTCACCTCGATTGGGATATGTACTCTAGAATGTGATATAAATGTGAATAGGTATATTATTGTGGATTGATTGAGGATAATGAGAATATAAGTGAGTTCGAAACCAAAATGGTTATGCAAATATTATGCTAAGAGTTTGTGTGTTAATATGAAGAGATATTAGGAAACATAGAGACCGAAAGGTCGTAATGTTGATGCATTGAAAATTTTGGATTGATTGAGGATATATGTAAGAGTATGGGAAAAAGAAATAGGATTCAGTGTAAGTGTATCGGTGGATGTATTCTTGCATATGAAATGGAAATTTCAATCTGGTGATATGTCCTCGAATGTGAATACTCTGCCATGAATTGTAATACGATGAAAGTGTATAAGCCAAGTTGATAAGACCTTGAAAGGTTTCACTTGGATTTAAGATGATTGTGTGATTATCGATTTAAGAGTAAAGATGGGTGGTAAGGGGATTTAAGCTTCATAATAGTTCTACCCTATTGTTATAAATTGACTGAGCATGAGAAGATGTGAAACGAAAACAATGAAAATTGGAAGATTAGATGATGATCGTAGTCTATTTGAAAAAGTTGTTAAGTTTGATTTGCCATTGTGAGTGTATCTCTGATAGTGAGATCACCCTGACAAATGAAACTATTAAGAGTAGAAATGATAAAGGAAATGATCTGTGATTTATAGAATAAGTGCCAATCCTAGTCCTATAATTCAAAGTCAAAATGGACTAAAATTAGACGTGTGAATGCTTGTAGTGATTGATTTGAAGGAATTGAAACGATCAATAATGTTTTCATATGTGATGAAGTTGAGAAAAGAAAGGGATAATAAGGGGAAAGAAATAGCAATGAATGAATTTGTATGAGATGGATGACTTGAAAGTTATTAAGGCATAAAAGATAGGGATTGACGCGAGAATGAGAAAGAGATAAGCAAAAGCCCCAAAGTTAAGTTGATTTGTTACCGTGAGTACATATGTGAAAATGGGATTATTATATAAAGTGAAAATTGGCACCAAGAGAGAAGAGTTGTCTACCTAATTTGGTATAAATACATCTCTGGATGAGATGTAGTGACTTTGGTGCTATTATGCCAAGGTCATTGTGAAAATGAAAATTGTTTAGTGGCTTATAGAGCCTCATTACAAAGGATGTTTTGATCTTGTAAACTATGGCATAAATTGATCCTATTGAGATGATGCATAGTGAAATTTGATCTTTTTGGGGATACTAAGAATAACTGATAAGTGAATATGGGAAAATAGGTAGCTGATAAAGATGTCACGAATAGTATCGATGATTGTAGAAAGAAATCGCCTTGCAAAGAAGAATTTCCCCAAATTGAGTTCAGTTGAACAGACGATACAAATTAAGAGTGATCACCGAAGAAACAAAGCGGAAATGATTATGTCGGATTAAAAAGTGAATAATGAAATCATAGCTTAACTGGAGACTCAGGCATTGGAAGTGTAAATTGCTACTAAGAAAGTATCCTTTTTGTTTGATAAAAAGAGGGTCCAACTAAGCGAGGGGATTTAATTTTTGAATTGGCATTATTATAAATGTGATGAGAATATAAGTCTCCAATTTATTTGATGCAAAAATGTTTGGGAAATCCCAATTGAATTTAGATAATGGAATACCAACATGTGAAGGGAAGAAATCAAATGAATTGAAATGTATGGAGGAACTAGTACGAAACAGGCATTCGAATAAGCTGATGGGAAATAAAATGAAAAAAAAAATCCTAGAGAGGAGAGTCCAAAGGGGAGACTGAAAATAACATGAGAGAATATTACTTGACTTGAGGAATTGGTCTTTTAAGGAATTGCAAAGATCAATGATGGGCTCAATGAAAATTTTGATATCCGTAGGAGTTAACAATACCTCCAATGGCAATAAGGTCTAAGTGATTTAAGCACATTGTATCAAATAGTGGCTTTGACCATAAATCATATTTTCGTTGAGTTTGAAAGGAAGGCACAAATGAGTGTTATACTGGTTAAGATGGTGCGTTATCTAACACATTGCTTAGGCAATTATACTATAATGAACAGTGCAAAAATCAGACTTTGAGGTTATCAAATTTAGTGAAATGAAGAGTGCAAATTGTTGAGTGTAAAATGGGGCAAAATGACGTGTATGTTAGATCCAAGTTGCTGAAAGGAAGACGGAAAGTCTAAGAGCTAAGATTTTAAGAATATTGTGAACTCTATAGAAGAAGTGAAAACCATTATGAACTTTCGAGTTAAAAAAAAAGAGATATATGGTGATTGAAATAAGAAGTATGTGTACCCTATAATGAGGGTTGAACAAAGGAAGTGTTAGAAAAGCCTGGGTAACAACCTAAGCTAGAGATCCTAAGGATGTCAAGACAAGTGATTGAGTGTTTGACTAGTAAATAGTCTTAATTGTCGGGGAATGTGTTTAAAGCTTGTATTGTGGAGTTCATAGGAATATGTAATTGTGAGATAGTTTAAATTGACTATCGGTACAACAATTGCTATCATGGTGATGTTATCATAGTATCCGATGTAATGTTGTTTGATGGTAAGGGGTTGTCCTCCCTTACATTAAAATGAAAAGTGCATAATAATGGTCAAGGACCAGAATTGAGGTAACTGAGTTGGGTGAATCAACACCTGATAATAGACATAAGTGTCGATTTTGTTGCATTGTGGAGAAGTGAGTTGACAAAAGAGTGATAAAATGTTTTGTGAGCATCACTTTGACAAGGTGTGTTCAGAATTGGAGAAAGTTTAATTCAGCTATATGAATTGATAGGTATAACAAAATTTTTATGAGCTTATGTACTGGTGAAAAAGACCTTAGAGTCATAAAATGTGATATGTGAATAGGGTCGGGAAAAAAAATGATGACCTGATCCACAACATATGAAACCAAAGTTGGTGAGTAATCTGAATTATGCAAGTGAAATAGTCAAGCTAGTGTGATAGCTAATTCAGTAATTGAAAGACATATTGAGTGTTTAGCTGTGGTCATTTAGAAAGGAGCATTTGAGTGATGAAGTACGTGGGAAAGGAGAAGCATATAAGGATTTTGTACCTCTACAGTATAGATCAATTAGATGCAAATTTCGAGGACGAAATTTATTAAGGGGGGGAGAATTGTAACATCCCGTCCCCCATATTAAGGGTTAGAACCCGAAATGCATTGGCAAGTTTACACACATTGTGGCATACACACATATGGGAATTTGAGAACTACTTGATTGTGATGTATATACTGTTTAATTGTTACACGTGCACTTCATTCATGAGTGCATGATCAGATAATGACAGTTGTGGCCAGAGCAGCCAGAGCTAAAAGCTCAACGTAATTGGGTCTCGAGCCACAGTGATTTAGAGTCTCAAGCTCGACGATTAATGCGCCCATATTGGGACAGTTTAGGTGCTCAGTCACAACACCGTGATAAATTGGAAAAAGTGTTACATATGCATTTGATTTGATCCATTTTGATTGAGTGAAAGGCAAAATGCCTTATGTTTATATGGAAAAGAAATAAAAGTGTTGCCTATGTGATCATATGGTATTTCGATCAATGTGCAATTATGACATCATTGTGATATGCTTGATTGTAATTCATGAATAATTGGCAAAGCTGTAATGAGTGACCATATGATATGCATTGTTATGTCAACGTTTGAAAATTTATTTCATGTTTTAAATGAATACTGGTTCGTTGAAGCAATTTGTGTACTGATGTGGTTTTAATTGGATTAAGTTTGCATAGCTTTTAAATGAGTTTTTATTAATGGGAGATGGTTGAGGGTAGTTGCTGCAAACGTGTGGACTTGTGTTCAAGCTAGGGTTGTGACTTGGTTGTGGCGCATATAAGGAGTGGATGGAAAGTTATGTGGGCTAAAAAAATGGTATGGATGAAGTATGATGAGAGTTAAGTTTTTTTTATCATAACTTGTTATATGGTTATCCTATTGAGATGAGGTTTGACTTAATTAAACGTGAGAAAATTTGGATAGAATTCTTAAGGAGGAAGTGTTGTCCAATTGTGGCTTGAAAGGGGGGTTGGAGCTTGCTTTGAAAGTGAGTTATGTGTGCAGCGTGAACGGTAATATGAATTCTGTGACCTAAAACTTTGATGATTTTTTCTCGATTGATTTAGGTTGAATGTGTGAATGTGGTCTTCATGAGAGTTGTAGAGTGCGTTTTATCTGTTCATTGATATAAATCATGGGAATTATGGACAATGGAGTTTCTAGTTTCGATGCTTGCTCGTTCTGATGTTGTTTTGGATGAAGTTGGCGAACAACTACTTTTGTAGGGACTTTTGACCCCCTTTTAGAGACTGAATTTGGTGTTAAGTCCTTAATGAATGTTGTAGAGCGTTCTGTGATCAGATCAGGTGCTAGCCGACCGATCAACCTCTGATGGCCGATCGACCAACCGAGCTCTAACCTACCGACCTCTGAAGGCCGACCGACCCCTGAAGACCGAACGATTGCGCACGCCCGATCAACCGAGCGATTGTGCACGCCCGATTGAACGAGTGATTACGCACGCTCGATCGACCGAGCGGTTACGCACGCCTGATCGACCGAGCGCCTCCAGTAGGCGCATCGTTATTTGTTCTATATGGTCGATCGACCGAGCGCCTCGCGTAGGCACACCGCTCTGCCCATATTTGTTCAGTTTTGTCCGACCAACCTCTTTCCACTAGGTTGGCCATAACTTTTCAGTCTGTTATCCGATCGATCTGATTGTTGTAGCGTTGAATTCCAATGAAATCCCGCTATCTCTCCATACCAAACGTATGGTTTTTTAGACTTATTTAAGGAAGACCAATCGGATCAAAGTGAGTTGACCGATTGAAAGAGTTTGAGCTGGATATTTTTCTTAACATGGGTCAATAATTTGGAGATATCTTGAGCTTTGAGAGCTCCTAACGATCTGATTTTTGTTTCAAATTAAACTAGCGATATGGGACTACTAATGTTCTGAAGAGGTCAGACCCCAAATTTAGCCCCTAATACATTCAATTTCTGGAGTGAAGTTGGGTGACCGTTCGGTGGTAAAAATGCATGAAGGGTAAAATTGGCCTACGACTAAAGGTCTTAAGTCATAAGGCTTACATGTAAGGGTAAATGGGATATTTGGCACTCATTAATGGCATTTTGGTAAAAGAGTGGAGTGAGGTTTTGTTTAAATAGCAGGAGCAGAGAGTGATGAACGACACTTAGAAAATAACAGAAGAGAAATAACAGAGAGTAGAGTGAGAGCTTTCGCTGGGTGGAAAGAAAGGAGAAGAAGAAAAGCAAAGCTAGGTCTCGATTTTCTAAGCCCTTCTAGAGTGATTTCTATAGTGATACATGAAGGAAAAAGGTAGAGAAAGATGAGAGCTTCTTTTGTAATCAAGAATTTTTCGAATTTGGTAAAGAATGAAGGTAAGGACAATTTTCGAATTGTTAAATTCTGAATGAAATTTGGTTTAAATAGATTGAGGATTATATGGGATTGAGTTTTCTAAAATCAATTGTGGTGATTGTATGGTATAAATTGTCCAATTTTGGATTTCCTTGAATTAGGGATTTTGTCTTGGATGAGGAAGAAAGTGTTTATAATTTGAAAATGTTGCTAGAGTTGGGTTGGAATGATTGAAGAATGGGTATGTGATTTTTGATTATTCTGTGAATTTGAAATTCGGAAATTGAGAATGAATAGGGTTTTGAACAAATTGTGATTGTGCAGGTTAAACATCTGCATAAAGGCGCATCCAGAATTTGGAAGAATTGCTAATCTGGAGCGTACTGTGAGTAGACCGAGACGGTCTCCTTTCTCTAATTGTTCTATTTCCTAAAATTGAATTGATTGATTACTAAATATGTATAAAAAGGGTGATGGATTGTGTTTTGATTGTGGATTCCGGACAGAAGGTCCGATGACTGTGTATTGGGGGAGATGGAATGTTGAAGTGCTACTTGAATGTGAATTGGATGACCTATGTGCATTATATGATTGCTACATGTTGGACCACGGTCCGATGACATATGTGATTGTGAATTGTGTATTTCAACATGAATGAAATTGTGAAATACTCCACTTTAATGTGGAATGCCGAACCACGGTCCGATGATTGTGATATTGATTTGAATATTGAAGTGCCATTGACTGTCAATTGGATGAATGATGTGTAAATATGTAATTGGTAAAAGTATATTTAGTTATAAATGAAATTGTGAAATGCTCCACTTTAATATGGAGTGCCGGACCACGGTCCGATAATTGTGATATTGATTTGAATATTGAAGTGCTATTGACTGTCAATTGGATGAATGGTGTGTAAATATGTAGTTGGTAAAAGTATATTTAGTTATAAATGAAATCGTGAAATACTCCACTTTAATGTGGAATGCCGGACCACGGTCCGATGATTGTGATATTGATTTGAATATTGAAGTGCTATTGACTGTCAATTGGTTGAATGATGTGTAAATATGTAATTGGTAAAAGTATATTTAGTTATAAATGAAATTGTGAAATGCTTCACTTTAATGTGGATTGCAGGACTAAGATCCAATGTTATGAGAAAGTGATTGAATGGGATAAGTATTTGTGAGTGATGCATTCCATTGCATGAATGCATAAAAAAAATAGTAATTGTGACCCGAGTAGCCACCGATCAGAGCTACAAGCTCAACGTTCAATGAGCCCTACATGGGACAGTTATCAATGAGCCCTACATGGGACAGTTATCAGTGAGCCCTACATGGGACAGTTATTAACGAGCCCTACATTGGACAGTTATTAATGAGCCCTTTATAAGACAGTACAGGCACTCGATCACAACAAAAATCATAAATGGAAAGTGAGTCTCATATGCATTGCATATTCATGACATAAATAATTGACTGATAGTGAATGTGAAATATCATGAAATTGTGCAATTGATATGGGAAATGACAAGTAAAATGATATGAATAAAATAAGTGGAATGATTGATCTAGTGTATGTGAATGAAATGATATAAATTGTTTATGTTATGTGTTATATGGCTGGGTGAGCCATCGATAATAGTCACTCACTGAGTTCGCAAAACTCACCCAAAATTTGCAATTGTTTTTCAGGATCAGAAGAATACCCCGTTAGGTTAATGGGAGTATAATTCCGGGATTCAAGTGAAGGATAGAGGTCAGGATCAGTTCGCGTCTACATTTCATGTTTTATATTTATAATGAATTGTAAAATCGTATATTGGATTTGGGGAAATGGGCCCAAGTGGCTATTGAAATTTGTGTTTAATAAAATTGTATCTGATCGAATAAAAACCCAATTGGGTATTGTTTTTTGCGTTGTAATAAATGAAAACAAAATTTTGTAACAATTATCAGTCGAGTTTAGTAGCACGCCACTCTCACGGGGCACGGACTCGGATATCACAATGATATCGAGTTCGAGTCATTGCAGGAGTGGGGTGTTACATAAAAGCTACGGAGGATTATCATCTGAAGATGGTTCTTTACCTTACAGTATGCTGTTAACAAGATTCTTCAAAGAATTTGGAATCCTACTTGATATAGGAAACAGAGTAAAGTTGAATGTTAAAAGTGTTATCAATGCCTCTAATATTCACAAAATAGGGATCAAAACTAAAGCCGAAGTGGATGTAGATTTCACACCAAAACCACAGTCTAAAGGGGAGCTTTCAATAAGACGAAGCAGGAAAGAAAATGTTCCATTTGAAATACAAGCAAAACCTCGATCGTCCGTAAGAATATCAGTAGAGGTAAAGGTTGAACAATCATTTGATGAGCTGATACAAGCCAAGACGTTTCCAAAAAAGAAGGAAAGCAAGGTTTAACAACCAACTCACTAAGTGTCTTTAAAGAGGAAGGCTGAGACGCTCCAATCATAAAAGACACAGACTGTTGAAAAGAAGAAGAAGATATCGTCTGAACAGTAGCTAGTAATTTACAACCCTCCTTAAATGATAAAGAAGAAAGATTTGAAAATGAAGGTGATAGAAGAATCAACACCTTATCATAACAGACGTTCAATTATCATCAGAGAAACTTCTAAGCAGAAAGTTAAGGTTCAAGTTGAACCTATAATAGTAAATGATCAAACGATACATCTTCTAAGCGCTGAAGAATGAAGACTATATAGTATTTTGCAAGATGAAAAGGCAGAACCATATCCATTGAAGATTACAAAAGATCCTTATACAATCTATCTAGTGATAAGAAGAACGACAACCAAGATTGTACCAGATGTACAACCTAGACGTCCAGCATCGGTAGTCAACGAAGAAAAAGGAAAGAAGAAGAAGTTTCCTAAAAGATAAGAAGATGATCTCACAGTAGAAGAGATTCAAGTGGCAGTGAAGAACATACACGATATATGTCATACAGCTCAACCTGTAGGCGTCTATGTATCACATCATATATCAAGGGAATCAGGAAGTAATTCTGGAGCATCTACCAAAGACGAAAGCTTCAAGGTAGTTGGCACAATATCAGAAGGAAGGCATAAAAGTAGCACAATTGAAGGTATCGATTTTAACTTAGAAACCTTTGTGCATTTGCTCAATCATTTCAAACCCTTAGGTTTCATTCCTTCATTTAAAACTATTTTACACCTTCTAGGGCAACCGATTTACAAATTACCCAGACCTAATGATCTTGATATCCCTGACAGAAAACAACCTTTCAAATTACCCTCAATTAAAATTATAGAGTTAGACGATTCACCTAGAAAACCATCTTTCTTTGATCACATTCATCCACTTAGTGAAATACTACAAGATGCCACTATTAATTTGGAGCTTTTGAAGAATTTCATCAAATGGACTGAAGCTATTCACAAACAAATGGAAGTTCAAGAAGCCTTAGCTAAAAACATTGAGGAAATTAATATTAAGGTTGATGAACTAGGTGATACAGTGGGTGATCTTCATGAGGAAATAACACTTCTACATGTTTCTATAGAAGAAGACCTCAAGACGATCTGCATTGATATTCAACAAATGTATTCTGAAATTTTGAAGCATCTAAAATGAACTATCTTTTTTATTAATAAAAAATAAGGGGAGAACAGTAGAAAGGAGAATTAGAATTAGAAATTTTTTGTTTATCATTGATATCTTGCTTTATTCGTCTGAATATTATTTTTATCTTCTAATATTATGATTATTTGTTATCATCAAAAAGGGGGAGATTGTTAAGCCAAGAGGACTTCACTTCTTCTATTGATTTTGATGAAAGTTAAATAATAATAGAAGTGTGTGAACTATTTTGATGAATTTGTTAAGTGCACAGATAAATGTAAGTGGCACAAATCATCAAATCAAGACGATACTTAAGTAAAAGCTGAATAAGACAAAGCGTCTAAGATAGATCAAACGAAGTGATTAGGTCTAAGACATCAGACAAAACATGCAAATCTATGCAAGATGATGTAATTGAAGAATGTACTAGAATGCCAGTTAGTTGGAGTTGATTACAGGACTTAACTAATAACATACTTTAGTAGACTCTACAAGTAGATTTCTCAAATAAGAACATTGGAGATTTAGGTTATAAATATTAGTTATAGTGGTAAACTTAAAAAAAGGAGAATTTTGAATGTACAAAACATACTTAGAGAAATTATATGCTCAAGTGGTCACGCTGTGAAAAATATTCTGAGAGAAAAGAAAGAAAGAAAGAGAGCAAATACATCTGTAACTTGAAGCTCAAACAATATCTTTTCAAGTGAAAGAAAGGCTAGAGCCTAAAGAGGCTAAGGCAGCAGATAAAAAATACTTTGTGAAAGAGACCTGAAGAGGCTCTGCAAGTGTTGAAATAATACTTGTAACGTTGAAGGAGATAGTGAAATCTTCGACGAACACTGAGAATTGGATGTAGCCTAAGGTGATGAACCAGTATAAATTGCAGTGTCATATTCTCTAACTCTTACTTCTTTAATTTTCTTGTTGTTAGAAGAATAGATACTAATTTTTGTTGTTGCATTACTCATCAAATTAAGTGCATTGATTTGTAATTGTCTGAATTTGTCAAGAAAATCAAGAAGATTTTAAAGATTAATATCTTAGACGATTTAACACAATTTAACCCCCTTCTTATATATTGTACATATTATACGTGATTTCTATATTAACGAGTGATTTACTTCAGAACTCCCATGGATACGTGGGAGCTCATGAAGAAGAAGTTGAAGGATCAATTTTTTCCATTCAATACTTCATGGCTTGCGAGGGATGCCTTGAAAAAAACTGAAATAATAAGGTTCGGTAAGAGACTATGTTAAGTCTTTTAGTTCTTTATTACTTGATATTGAAAACATGTCTCAGACGAGGACAAGCTCTTGAAATTTTTGTCCAGGTTACAACTGTGGGTGCAAATGGAGTTTCAGAGGTAAAATGTGAAGGACTTGGTTGGTGCAATCGTTGCCACTAATGCCTTTGTGGACTTTCAATCGATAAAGGAAACTAAGGCAAGCTCTTATAATTATGCAAAAGGCAAAGGCTATACTCAACAGGAGAATACTGAGGGGAAGAAAAAGAAGGATTCCAGAAAGGGAGACTTCAAGGGGAAAAGCAAGCAAAATGGTGGCTTCGAGAGTAGAGAGGCGTCCTCCAAAATAGGTAAGATTGTTTGTTATCTGTGCGGTGGATCACATTATGCAAGATAATGTCCGAGGAAAGAGAAGCTACACACCCTGATAGTCAAAGAAGATGAAGAATCTTCGAATGATGCGACGCTAAATCTGATTATGTATTTGAATGCAATACGAGTGCATCACATTCCTTCGTGGCTGAAAGGATGGTATGTAAGTTGGGCCTTAGAGTGTCCAAGACCATGACAAAGTTAAAAACCCCTAAGGGTAAGGCACAAGTAGGGATAGGAGCTTCTTACAACGTCCCAATGGGCATAAGAAGTTAGCTTGCCAAGATGAGTTGCATGATCGTACCACTTGAGGATTTCGATGTGGTATTGGGAATCGACTTTCTTAAGGTAGCAAAGGCAATGCTGTACATAAGTTTGGGAGGTATGATAGTTATGCATGATGAAAAATCCTTATTTGTTAATTGTTGTAGATTCGTTAACGGGACGAAGGAGGCTACAACACTGATAGCACAAGTGTCAACTATGATTATTGAAAAGGAGCCAAATTATGCTAAAAAAGCTCAAAATAGAAGGCGAGTAAAGAGCATATCATTGCTAAGATCGCAAAGGATCAAGGCGACAGGGAAAGCTTAGCAGATGAAGCTCTTCTCAAAATGTCTTTGGTAGGCGCGGTAAGAAGACGAGTCCAAGTGGAAGAAAAGACAACCCCGATGGATTGAGACAATAGTACATGGGTGAAGTGTTAATTGATATGAAGACTTGCTACCGCCTTCAAGAGCTTACTAAGGAGTCTTCGAAGAAACCACTCGCATAGGAGTGCCAACAGACTAATTCGAAAAGGGCGTCAAATTCATCTAGTAGGGTTGGTTTGTTAGACCCTTAAAATTTGAAACACTTCTCAGTGACCTTCACGATGCGCCTTAGAAAGAAGGTTAGTTGGATTAGACGTATAAGGGAGACATGCGAAAACATTAAGGCAAACATGGCAAGTGGGATAGGACTTGGTGCGAATTTTGATAGAGTCTCGGATCTTACGGAGATTGACTCGACTCAGGCTAAGGACTTAATGACTAAAGATTTAGCCCATTCTCGGATGAATTGACCATGACTAACGGACTTATTGTAGGAAGCATTGGATCAAGTCAGTGTGCTATATAGGCTTCGGCAAGATCACACTGCGTCATCAGTGGATAGAGATAGTAGAGAGATCTTGGATAATATGGCGACAACTAGGAATTAGAGTTGCAGTGAGATGAACATTTGAAAATAGTAAAAATCTTTGAGGATAAGGATGTTAGTTTCCTATTTAAATGTAAACTCTATCTTTCTGTTATCTTGTAGATTCTATCTTATCAATTAGAGTCCTATTTGGATGGAGTGTCATCATAGACGTGATCTTAGTACGATCTTAGTTCATTCTAAGTGAAATTTTGAATATAACTTGACTTTCAAGTTAGAGTGCCTATATATAGCCCATTCGAGTTTTGCTCTCCTCATTTAAGCAGAAAAAGTATTCTTTATATTCTTTTAAGGGAAAGTAATATAAATGTTGGTTTTACCATATCTTTTTTATTTTTTGTTACTTTTATTTTCTTATTTCTTCCTTAACATTGTTTATTCGAGTATGCAAGGTAAATAATTTGAGAATCATTAAAGACTAAAGTCTTGCTTAAATGGACCTAACACTATGTTTGGTTACCGTTCTCATGGGTGGGGACAGTGGACGGAGACTAAAAAATTCCGTCTCCGGAGTGTTTGGTTTTATGTCTCCACTAAGTTGTCCCCGTCTCAGGATTACGGGGAAGGTAATTTTCTGTACATCAACAAACTGTGGTACATGATTTTGCTGCCTCGGGATGGAACATTGTAATTACATCATTATCCTCATTGTTATTCGTCCAAACCTATCACCGCTTCTCTTCACCGTTTCTCCCAAAACATACGCTACCGTCTCCGAAGCAACCAAACTCCTCGTCAGATGTTCGTGCATTCTGGATCTGGGTAAGTTTCCTCTCCTTTTGTTCTTCCGTATGCCTCCTTGCATGTTCTTCTCCCAACGTTCCTCGCTCTCATCTCTTCTGGTTCGGTCTCCCTGCATTCTGGATCTGGGTTCGATCCGGAAGATCCAATGTTTCCCATCTTTTTTTTATGTTTTGTCTTTGTTCGGTGGTTGTTCTGGTTCGGTGGATCTGGTTTCGTGATTTTGAACATTGATTCGCATTCTTGTCTTCTTTTTCTTCTTTTTCCTGAAACGGATTTGATTACGAGAAAGATCTGAAACCAATTTTTCTTTCTGTTTGACGTGTCATAGTTCAGATCTGATGGTTGTTTCATTTCTGTTCAGGTGGATCCAAGTGATAACCACAAAAGCATTTGAAAGAAAAGGATAGCATATCAGGTTAGTCATGCAATGGAATGGTTGTTGTGATTGTGAAATTTATCGTTTGCCTGCATGTTTGATCACTTGTTAATATGCATGTTTAATTTTCTTTATGTGCAAATTGTTATCCAGAAGAGGATATTTTCTGTATTTGCTTAATTATGATTAAGCTTTGCCTACGAACTAGTTCCCCATTCTTATAACTTGGTCCTAACTTGTGGTTCTTTATACATGACATACATTTGAACTTATGTATATATATAGAACTTATGATTAATCGTAGCAGTTAATATCCTAAGACAAATAGAATAAATTTTTATAAATTTATTGTGTTAAAAAAAATCAAGTTCTAAAGTTATATAGTTAATATGGATATTTTTCAGTTTTAGTAATGTGCCTCTCATTTGCAGTTTAGGGCATAACCAAATCAACACCAGATATCATACCCACTAATCAATCATAATATTCAACAAAATCATATATGATGTGCAAATTGTTATCTGACTACATATATTTTGTGTATTTGCTTAATTATGATTAATCTTTCCTAGAACTAGTTGCCCATACTAAAGTTTCTATTTGGGTATGATGAAGGAGTTATTTAGATGATATAATACATTTACAAAGCTAGCTGAAGTTAGTTTCTGAGTTAGAATTTTAGAAATATGCAATGGGTACACGTTTGCATATATTTTACCTCTATGTACAAGTTATTCTAATATTTTATAGTGAATCATGACAATGTACACTTTTCCTTGTATCTTTTCTCCAAATTCAATATGGTTCATGGAATAAAACTTACAAGTAGAACTTGTGTTTTCTTCTTTAAATCCAAATGGCTTCAGATAACTCTACTTTCAAATGTATTTACTTACAAGTAGAAGTTGTGTTTGATTCTCATAAAATGTAGAGTTATGCTTTAATCTGTTACAACCCTTCTTCTTTGAAATATTGTATAATGTATAAAAGCTTATACATTATGTTGATGCATTATATATTTCAAGATACACGTATATTCGACAATTTGCTTATACATCCGATTTAAGACGTAATAAACAAAGAAATATGGTTCAATTGAATTACGTATTTGTATCGATATTGAATTACGTATTGTATCTCGATATTTATCTCGATATTTGATATTTATCTAGCATGGATAATTGATTTAAAGTTCCTTTCATTTTATGATTGTTTATATTTGAATGAGGATTGACATTAATCAAATTATTCATTGTTGATTGTATTTATGATAAAGTATATTGTCATTACTTTGATGTAGCAAACACAACGTTACATTTTCTCTCCACTTCCTCATAATCGAGTAAAATTGAACTCAATTAAAAAGAAATGTTAATTTACGTCTAGATATAAAGCGGTTGTTGTTGATGCCTAATTTCTTTGAAACTATCTTTAACTATATTGCTTCTATACTAGCTTTGTTTGTACTTTCTTCTGCAAATATTTAATGGGATGCCATGTTTGTACTTTCTGTTGCTAATATTGTGCTATTTTGTCTGCTTATTTTAAGTATTAGTCATTTTGTCTTATATTAGAGCAGAAGGGTAGGGAATAGGACTAGAGCAATAGAATAGGATCTTCACCTCTTCTTAAAAATCCAAGCCTACATTGAATTTCTTGTTCTGATTTGGCTCTGCCACAAAGCCATTATATATGTGCGGTTAGGAATTGAATTCTATTTCTAGAACAAAAGAAAGAAGCTAAAGAAAAAGGAATTGAGTTATGATTTGTCCAACAATTTTTATTGATATATTGATATGTTGCACATTGAATTTTAGATTGTTAATGTTGCACATTTCCACACTACACATCATTTACATAGAATACAGCAATATTTCATACATTTAAATTTGTTTAGTCTCTCAATACCTAGGTAATCTAAATGGTTCTCTACAAGGTTAAATGGTTCTCTACAAACTAGTACTTTTGCTCTACAAAGTACATATAAAAATATAAGTGTATATATATGAACTTATGTATATACACACATATACATACGTATATGTATGTATATCATCCATATATATATGTGCATATCTATAAGGATATATATATCCACATGGTTTCCATGTGCATGTGGATGTGTTATATATATGTACATATGATATATATATGTACATATATGTATCATCTGAAGCATCATTTTTACAATTTATGTTATTGTTGGTTGTGGCTTGTTTATGATCCAAAGTGTTTTCTTTGCGAGCGCTTTCAATTTAACAATGAATAATCTGCTACCGTGATGTTATTTTTAAGTGCCTTACTTTGTATGAGCTATGGACTGGGGAATTGGATTTTATGAGAATGTTTCTGTTGATGTGTTTGTTTGTGCACACTAGAAAAAGGAGAAGGAGTGCAAATGCTAGAGGTAGTCAGGCATTGAGAATACCTAGCAGGCAAGCCAATATAGATAGAATTTTGCATGAGGGTGATAGGAATTGCCACTGGGATTTAAAGATGGACTTGAATGCATTTAGATTGTTATGTCAAATGCTTCAGGTTCATGGTGGGTTGAATGCTAATGGGCATGTGGCTATACAAGAAAAAGTATTAATCTTCCTAAGAATATTGGCACAAAATGAATCCAATAGAGTATTACAAGTTCGGTTTATGAGGTCAGGAGAAATCATAAGTAGGATCTTCCATAGTGTGTTGAAGGCAATCTCAAGCTTCAACATATGTTGTATGTGAAGCCAGACCAATTCACGAGGATTACATGCATAATAGGTGGAAGTGGTTTAAGGTTAGTAAGTTGCATTACCTACAATAACTTGTGTAATTTCACGAGACTAAGGTAGAAATGTTGTTGTATTGTTTGAATTTGTTCAAAGGGCTGCCTTGGTGCCTTTGGATGGGACCTATTTGGACATAACAGATTGCCTGAGCGATAAACCAGAATCTGAGGGTAGGAAGGGTAGGATATGCACTAATGTGTTAGGCATCCGTGATAAGAACTTAAACTTCGTATATGTTCTTCTTTGGATGGGAGGGTTAATTTCAGATTCAAGGGTTCTGCATGATGCTGTTACTAGGCGTAATAGACTTGAAGTTCCAAGGGGTATGTAAGATAATAATATGTGTTAGAATTTGGAAATTTGTTTATTAAGGTGTAATTACAAATATAATGGTTGGAGTGTGTTTCTGGATATAGGAAATTACTACTTAGTGGATGCTGGCTATACCAATGGTCCTGGTTTCCTTGCACCTTTTAGAAGCACAAGATACCATATTCAGGAGTGGGCAAGAGATGGAAGAGCACCTAGGACTCCAGAAGAGTTGTTTAATAAGAGACACTCATTTGCCAGAAATGTCATTGAACGTGCATTCGGTTTACTGAAAAAAAGATGGAAAATCCTCAGAAATCCATCTTTTTATCCAACAGCCACTCATGTGCACATAATTCTTGCATGTTGCTTGTTGCTTGTTGCACAACTTTATTAGATTGCATATGACAGATGATCCAGCAGAGCAGACTCCTTTTGAAGAAGAGGATATGCCGATTGGGGAAGATGCACCATTTCCTGAATTTGTTGATCGTGTTGAGCCAACTAATGAATGGAGTCAATGGATAGATGAGTTATCTAGGAACATGTATGATGATTGGAGAGGAAACCATTAAGTTGTGAACTTTAATTCTGTTTATGTTTTGCTTTAGTGCATTGTACTGAACTTTGATGAATTTTCATTGTAATGGACTTGAGGCTTGTGGTTTAATTTCATTTTATATATTGCGTAAATGTGATAACTTGCAATATATTCCTCGTAATTTCAAACATGTTTCAAATAATGGTGATTAATATATTATGGAAATGGTTTGGTTGCTTTGTTTGAATGACATTCCATGGTTTAGGTCGGATGTCAAGAATCGGAATTCGGATGAAATGAAGCATTGGTGACATTTATGGAAGAGGCGGTTATTCTTTGGTTATAGAACGATAATGGACAATTTAAGCTGGTACCTTCCAACTTCTTCTTGATAGGATGGTGGACAAGTTTCTGAGTGTGGCATTGACAAGAGGCATGTTAAAATAAGCCTGAGAGGTTGAAGGAAAAATATCAAACGACTTTTGACATGTTGAATCAGTAGTGGCTTTGGTTGGAATGAAACCATGCAATGTGTAGAAGTTGATAGCAAGCAAGTCTTTGCATGAATGGAGGAGGGTAACTGTTTTATTTTCACCTCACGGTTATTTGTTGCATCATCCCCAAAGTCATTTGTTTATCATGCTCAAGTTGTGTTATTGTTTTCGGAAAAACCCAAACAAGTACTACACTCACAGGAAGCCGTTCCCACTTTTCCTAGGCTCGAGCATATCTTTGGAAGGGACAGAGCCACCGCACACGAGTTCTCAAAATCTGCGGATCTTTGTAGCTCAACCGGAGATCGATGACATTGAGGGTGATGAGCCAACACCTCCTGTTGGCTCATCATATGATCAATGAGTCAATCGGGACTCCTCCCGATCGGCACTGCAAATGTAATCTAAGTCGCCTCATCTTCCAAAGAACATAAAGCGACATTCGACAAAGTAAAGGGAAAAGGAAGATGACGGATGTTGAACTTTTCGATAGCCTTCTGCGTCTTTTGCAAAGGCCATTGATGCTAGTCGTGAGAATCGAAGATAATTGCTGATGCAATTAAAGGAGGTGAAGGACCCACCTAGGTGATGAGCTTGAAGTTGGGGTTCTCCACTACGAAATTATTAGGACTATGAGGATGTTCTCTACGAATGCTCATCTTTGAGGGACTGATACGGCGTGTTAGTGCAGATCACAGACAGGCCTATGTTAGGAGCATCTTATATGATGAAGACTAACTGTCGTTAGAAATATTTTATGGCTTCATTATTTGTCTTTAAAAAGATTGTGTGATGTTGAATGATCTTTACTTTGAATTGCTGACTTTGTTTGTGCACTTGTGGCTCCATGATGAATGGTTGCTTTGTTAACTATTTTGATATTTGTGATGTATGTTGGTGTATGAATGATGATGTTATTATTCATTTTCAGGTACTTTGCTATGGGCCGATATAGCTTTTATGTCGTGTTTGTTGGGCGTCACGTAGGAATTTTTACACACTGGGATGATGTAAAACTAGCAACAGAGGGGTTTCCTAATGCAAAATTCAAGGGATATCGGACTTATGTAGAAGCAGAACTCGCCTATCTCATCGATGTTGATAGGCGGACTCGTCATAATGAAGAAATTCTACATACCACTAATGAACCGTCATTAATACTGTATTAATCTTCGCTTCCAACAAATGAACTCCAAATTGAAGTTGCTACTTTAAAGAAGAAAATTGCTTGCATTAAAGGAATTTTACTCGTTGCCGTTGATTTAATTTTGGGTTTTGTTATTACCGGCATTCTTAATAAAATATAAGGGTTGTATGTATCTGTTAAGTCAAACCAGACTTCACGTATTAAATAATTTTGATAATAAACAAAGAGAAATATACGGAAGAAAAATGAATTTAAAGAAAAAGCAGAAAGAAAAAAAGCAGACGAAAGAAAAGCGAGCGGAAGAAAATGCGAGGCGAAAGAAAAGCGATTTGAAGAAAAAGCAGGCGAAAGAAAAAAGCAGGCGGAAGGAAAAGGCGATTTATACAAAAGGCGGGCGATACAAAAGCGGGCGAAGCTTTACGAAGACAAAAAGCAGACGATACAAAAGCAGACGATACAAAAAGCAGACGGAAGCTTTACGAAGACAAAAAGCAGACGATATGAAAATAAGACGGAAGCTTTACGAGGACAAAAGCGAGCGATACAAAAGCGATTTATACAAAAGGCGGAAGCTTTACGAAGACAAAAAGCGAGCGATATGAAAATAAGATGGAAGAAAGAAACATCGATTTAAGGCGGTTCACGAGCTAAACTGAATAACCGCTCTTTAAAGATTCAAGAAGCGAGATAGTCAAGAAGCGATTGAAGTTCACTATAAATAAGAGTCGAGAATGAAGAAGAAATAACTTTTGGAAAAAGTGAATGAAACTCTGTGTATTCAATATCTCGCTCATCTCGGGAGAAATATTGCGAACTATTTTCGAGTGTATATTGTGAAGAGCAACTCTTTTGTAAAAGCTCTTTATCGCTTTTTCATTTTGAAAAAGTCTCTGAGATAACTGAAGAGGCTAAGAGTAAAGAATACTTCTTGTTAAGAGACCCAAGAGGCTCGATCTAAAGAATACTTATGTCGGTTTGGAGATAGTGAAAATCTCGGAAGAATATCGAGGATGGGCGTAGCCCGGTTTAGGGTGAACCAGATAAAATTGCTGTGTTTCTCTCTCTAACTCTTCTTTTCTTAAATCGTAGTTTTCATTATTAACAAAGTTTTCAAACTAGTTAAGAATTGATTTACGATAAGTTTTCTCAAAGAACAAGCAATTGTTATTGAAGGGATTAAAAAAGTTTATCACAATTCAACCCCCTTCTTGTGTATCTTGGTCATATTATTACTCAATATATTAACGTGTGATTTACTTGATTGGTATCGAGCAAGGTGTTCAAGAATCACTCTAATAAAGTGTGAACTAAAGAAAATGGTTGAATCACACACGTATATTGCGAAGGAGCCTCGGTCACGGACCTCAAAGATTCAATGGTGAAGACTACCACTATTGGAAGGATCGGATGAGATTGTTTATCGAGTCTACTCACATTGACCTTTGGGACATCATCGAGAATGGACCTTACACACCAAGATGATGATAAAATCCAATTCCACGAGAAAGATGGACACCGAAAGCGAAAGCAAGATTTCAACTAAACTCCAAAGCGAAATTTTCTTGAGTTGTGCATTGAAGCGAAGCGAGTATGACAAAGTGCATGGATGCGATCTTGCCAAAAGAAATGTGGGATACATTATCAATTGCACATAAAGGAACAAATCAAGTGAAGGAGTCCAAGATAAGTATTTTGGTGCATCGATCGAGTTATTCAAGATGAAAGAAGAAGAGACCATTGATCAAATGTTTGGAAGATTCCAAACAATTGTTAATGGGCTAAAAGCTCTTGGAAGAGCGTACAGCAGTCAAGACCATGTTTGAAAGATTTTGAGGAGTCTCCCAAAAGATGGAGACCCAAAGTAATCTAGCTTGTCAAGAAGCCAAAGACCTAAGCGTCTTGAAGCTTGATGAATTGCTTGGATCGTTGAAGATACGAAGTAGAGCTTGATCGCGAAGATAAGCCCAAAAGGAGAAGTCCATAGCGCTCAAAGCAAGTCAAAAGAATCACAAAATCCGAAGAAGAAAACAAAAGAAATACATCAAAGGCGTTAAAGATTGAAGAAGCAAAGGATGATGATTCCAAGAAGTCGAATCTGAATCAAGTGATGAAGACGATGAGCTATCTTTCATTTCAAGAAAGATAAGAAGAATGTGGAAAAGAAGTCCAAAGGAAATTCAACATTTAGAAGGAACAGTGACAAAGACGATGAAAAGTCGATAAAGCATCCATTACATTATGAATGCAAGAAGCGGGACATTACAAGTCAGAAGTTTCCAATGTTGAAAAGACAACCCGGAAGGAGTAGAGATAACAAGAAAAGCATGATGGCAGCGTGGGAAGATCTGGATTCATCAAAATCGATACAAGTTCACAAGTCGAACATGCTAACATATGTCCGGTAGTGAAGAAGAAAGTGATGAGGAGGTAACTTCGACTATAATGATATCAAGATGCATATTCGTAATTGTTAGAGGATTCTCATGCTACTCTAAAACAAGACAAGTCGTTGAAAGAAGAAATATGTAGAAAACCTCAAACATACTCATGAGATAGAGTGAGAATATAAGTTTGAGAAAGCAAGTTGAGGAATTGAATAACAACAAAGTTGTAGATAGATCTGAAGAGATTAATCAATTGAAACGAGAATTAATAATCTCTCGATTGATCTAGCTAAATTTGAGATAGTACAAAAAGATGAATAAAATGATAGGAAAATCTGATATCAGGGGATAAAAGCTGGATTAGGGTTTACTAAAATAAGCCCCACATTACGTAGTAAAATCGGTTGCTCAAAAAATAAGAAAAGATATCAATCGATTTTCGGAAAGATCATCAACATTATCATTCTACACATCATTATCATTCATTACATCGTACTAACCTAAAGGACCCAAGAGAATCTGGGTACCTAAAAATAAAATAATATCTCTACGAAATCCTTCGTTGGAAGAACCAAAGAAGCACCATTGGTATATGGACGGTGGATGCTCGCATCACATGACGGAAACAAGTCTATGTTCCTAGATCTTGATCTGAAAGGAGGATCAAGAACTTTTGGAGACAACCAACAAGGAAAGATAATCGGGTTTGGTAAGATTGGTAAGAATTCTCATGCATGCATTAATAACGTCTTACTAGTTGATGGTTTAAAGCATAACTTGATAAGTATTAGTCAATTATGTGATTACGGTTTTGAAGTTTCTTTTAATCAAAAATTTTGTGAAGTCGAAACAAAGATGGTTCCATCTTCTTTTCACCAAAAGACGAAACAATCTTTATAAAATTGATTTAGGCGTTTTCGGTCTCAAAATTTTTCATGTTTTTATCTCTCAAGATGAAAGAGCGATCGGCATAAAAACTAGATCATGTCGGTTTTAAACATATTTCAAAACTTTTGAAACATGATTTGGTAAAGGTTTGCCACAAATTCGTTTTGACAAAGATTTCTTTTGTGAAAGTTGTCGAAAGGGAAACAAGTTAAAACCTCTTTCTCTTGAAACATTTCATAACTTCTTCTAGACCACTTGAGTTGTTACATATGGACTTATTTGGTCCAACAAGAACAATAAGTCTTGGTGGAAAGAAGTATAGACTTGTGATTGTTGATGATTTTACAAGGTTTTGTTGGATACTCTTTCTATCACGTAAAGATGAGTCTTTCAAGTGTTTTAGAAACCTTTCCATGAGATTACAAAATGAAAGAGGAATGTCTATAGCCAAAGATAAGGAGTGATCATGGAGGAGAATTTGAAAATGAGAAGTTGAGTATTCTCGAAGAAAAGGAATTTTCATAACTTCTGCCTTGAAGGACTCCACAAAGAGAATGGAGTTGTTGAGAGGAAGAATAGGGCGATTCAAGAGATGGCAAGAACAATCTTTGTGCGAGATGAATCTTCCTAAATACTACAGGCAAAAGTTGTCAATCTGACATGCTACATTAGAATAGAGTCTTCTGCGACCAATCTTGAAGAAAACTCCTATGAGTTGTGGAATGGAAGAAGACCAAACATTTCTTATTTCCATCCTTTTGGTACGCAAGTGCACTTTTACGAACACAAAGGAAGCTCGGACAAATTTGATGCGAAGACACTTTCAGAATTTTCTAGGCTATTCTCTCACTTCAAAGGCATTTAGAGTCTTCAACCTCACCTCAAAGACTGTTGAAGAAACTATTCACGTTAAGTTTGATGATAGCTCTCAACCCAATAAGGAAGAGGAATCGGAAGATGATCTTTATTACGATGCCCTTGGCGTAGTGTAAGGAAGTATCTTCATCGAGAACACTTCATGATGAAAAGACGAGATATCTCTAAAATTTTGAGTTAAAGAAAGATTGGAGATACAAAAGCTCTCATCCTAAAGAGTCAATTATCGGAGAAACCTCGGAAGGTGTAAAACAAGGTCCAGTTCGGAAGAGAAGCCAGCGTGGCATTTATATACGAAGTAGAACCTAAAAGATTGATGAAGCTCTAAAAGATGAAGCATGGATATTAGCTATGCATGAGGAGTTGAATCAATTCATAGGAATAAAGTCCGTCCTTAGTTCCTAAACACGAAAAGAAATCCATTATTGGTACTAGATGGATATTCAAGAATAAGCTAGACGAATCGGGAAAAGTAAGTCGAATAAGGCAAGATTAGTAGCCAAGGCTATAATCGGCAGGAAGGAATAGACTATAATGAGACATATGCTCCATGAGCAAGACTTGAAGCAATAAGGATCTGCTTGCATATCTTTGTTTGCCATGACATAAAGCTTTTTCGGATGGATGTAAAAGTGCATTTCGAATGGCTTTATAGATAAAGAAGTCTATGTCAAACAACCTCCTGGATTTGAGGATATAAAGTATCCAGATCATGTCTCTGAGACTTCATAAAGCCTTATATGGATGAAACAGGCTCTAGAGCATGGTATGATCGTCTGAGCTCATTTCTTATTGAAAATGGATTTACTAGAGGTAAAGTTGACAAAACTCTTTTAGGAAGAACTTGTATAATGATTTTATTATTGTGCAAATCTATGTTGATGATATTATTTTGGTGCCACCTCAAAAGGTTATGCATAAGCTTTGAAAATATGATGAAAATGAATTTGAGATGAGCATGATGGGTGAGTTAAAATTCTTTCTTGGATTGCAAGTAAAGCAAACTAATGATAAGATTTTATCCATCAACAAAAATATGTCAAAGAATTGTTGTCTAAATTTGATATGCGATGTTAAAAGTATGTCTACACCGATGCATCCTTGAACTTGTTGTCGAAAGGCGAAAGTGGTAAGAAGGTGGATCAAACCCTATTAGAGGATGATTGGTTCTTTGCTTTATCTTCTGACAAGTAGACACGGCATTTTATTCAGGTGTATGCTTGTGTGCAAGGTTTCAGCCGATCTAGAGAATCTCATTACATAGTCGTAAAAGCGAATTTTGAGATATCTCGCAGTACTACGATCTTTGCTTAATGTATGAGAAAGGTAAAGATTTCAGTTGAATGGATATTGCGATGCGGACTATGCCGGTGATAGGATTGAAAGGAAGAGCACGAGTGGTGGTTGTCACTACCTTGGACCAAACACAGTGTCATGGTCAAGCAAGAGACAAAGCTCGATTGCATTATCAACCGCGTAAGTGAATATATATATCCGCATGAGTTGTTGTTCACAATTCTCGTGGATCAAGTATCAATTGGAGGACTACTCAATACAAGAGAAAGAGATTCCAATATCTGCGACAACACCGGCGCCATCGACTTGTCAAAGAATCGAATTCAACATTCAAGGTGAAGCACATTGAAGTTAGACATCATTTCTTGAGAGATTACGTTCGGAAGAAAGTTGTCGATCTACAATTCGTGGAAGCGAAATTTCGGTGGGCGGATATCTTCACAAAACCACTAAGTGAAGATCGCTTTAAAGAAATCGATCTGACCTCGATATGGTGATGATAACGGATCAATCATCCGGTTTTTCGCAAAGAAGAAACAGATGAGCGGAGGAGATAACGGACCAATTATCCGGTTTTCGCAAAGAAGAAGTAGATGAGCGGAGGAGTTAACGGATCATTCATCGATTTTTAAAGACAAAGACGAAAGAGGCGGCGAGTTAACAGATTGATCATCGATTTTCAAAAGAAAGACAATGAAATGGTGGAGTTAAGCGGCGTTGGCGGTTTGGACTTAAAACTTCTTTCACAAAGAAAATTTTAGAGGAAAAAGGTCATCGGATCATCGAGAAGTACAATCGTTCTAGAATTTGCTATAAAATCCCTAAAGCGGCGTTTAGGATCTCTAACAAATTCGAAATTGCTAGTTCTCTGAAATCTCTCTGAAAATTCTTCAGCGAGTTCTATTCACTCGTAATCAACAAGATGAATGTCGAGCCCATTTTGTGAGTTGATCCAGAACAAGCTGGGGAAGATTGGTAAACTTTGAAGATCTAAGAAGGAACAAATGGATATAAATAGGAGATAATAGCGGCGGGATGGAGAAACTTCTTTCAAATTCGAGAGCAAGTTTATCTCAGCGAAGTTTATGAGTTACGAAACATACTAAAAGTGTGGATAATACTATAGTATCGTATGTAGAAACACTCCTGTTATAGTAACCAAGGAGTTCTTTGGAAAGAGTCCTTGAATGTCCGTGTAGTGGAGTTCAACCTACTAACATGGTGAAATGGATGACTAAGTGAAGTTGAGCGAAGATGAAGTTACTCGTCAACTTTATGGTCGAAACAACCCAACCGAAGAAGAGCCTCTTGGCTTGTACCAAAAGGTAAGGGTGTTGTTTGTTGTTTTTGTGTGTTGTGTGTTACCTAGGATAGGATCAAGACATCAAGTCACTACTTTGGATGAACAATGTATCCTTCATCTCTGAATCACCAACCAATAGATTTACCATTTTGATTTATCAATATATGGTTAAATCGATAAAGGATACAAACACTCTCCGTATGGGATGTTGTTGACAAGGATGTTTAAAGAATCGGGGATCGATTGGGTTGGGAGTCGGACGGAAGGTATCATGAAGTTATATAGACTCTACATCGATTGCCAAAATGGGTGCGAGATTCTCGAGACAAACAAGGAGCGAAGAATCAAGGAAAGCAACAAGCGAGGGGAGCCTAAGCCAAGAAATCCTCTATGAAGGAGAGAAGATCACACTCGAGAGTCGAAGTCAAGCATTCGATTTTTGAATCGGTGACTTAAAGCGGAAGGGAACCTTTGGTGAGTGACATTCATAAGCAAGCAAAACGTCACCCACAAAGGAAGCTGCTGACGAAAAGAAGCCGATCCTTCGGAGATTGAGCAAACCAAAGCATTATGAGCAGCGAGATCAAAAGCTACAAAATCAACATCATCAATCCTTGAGAAAGTTTGAAACTCAATCTCAAGGAAATGAAGGAAAAAGGAAAGTAGAAGAACTGAGAAGAAGAAAGTTCAATCGAGGTCACGAGGTTAAAGAAAATGAGTGCGAAAAGAAGAAAATCCAACAACAGAGGCAAAGGCTAAGAAGACAAGGCTAGAAAAGCTGTTGTTGACATTTCTAAACAATCTGCTGCATATCTTTGTTAGTCTTTGTTGAAATTCTTTGAAGTTAATATGGAAGCTACTCTTTGAAGCAATTGTGGAAGGCTGTTAAGGGTAATATTAAGGATTCTCACAAAATTCTTAATAATCCAATTTTGAAGAAATAGTTCCTACTACTTTTCAGGTCCACACTTGTCCATAAACAAGTTGCTACACATGTTTTGGGACGAAGGCTACTTCGAAAGTTGTAAGTGTGATGACTAATGTTCCATCCAAGTATTTAACTTTTCAAAGAAAGTTGGGAACACAGATTGGTTGTAATAGAGAGAAGAAGACCAAGTCTGTCATCATCAAGAGACAAACCAAAGAGATATGTGAAAGCCTTCTTCAAATCGATTGAATATGATAATGGCATTTTACATCATTGGATAGGGTTAAAAATTTCTATGATCAATGAAGAGAGTTGGGAAGAACCATATCCACGAGCCATTTGGAGGCGTATCACTTCTTATCCTATCTTGAAGCGGTCTGATAATCAAGGTGGTACGATCTTGACCACCAAATTTTGTTGAACTCAATTATGAGAAGCTAAAGTGAAAGTTCAACTGAGCGAAGATTGGATGACATGATCTTGATCGATTGCAGAGGCGATAAAATTGATTGATGCGGCGTGTAAGGAGAAAAGGAGTGGTAAGTCCATCTGCGTGTATCAAGATCCGGACCAAGTCTAACTAAGGCCACGAAGATGATCCACGGGGAGGCAATATCGAATGGGTCGAGATTGTTACATTACGATTGGCTACTCGAATGTTGTTTTACTATAATACTGTAACATTCTGCGAAATCGACCTCTGTGGAGATCACTTCAATTCTGAAGCTATGCCATGGTTTGGGCGCACTTTTCAGCGAATAAGAGATTCCTATGATCTTGATATCAATGAACAAGTCAGTATTTGTTCCTCCTCCTCTTCTGCAAATCATTGAACCAAATGTCTTTAACAAGGAAGCTTATCTGACAACGGTGGCTATCGTTGAAAAGCAAGTTGTTAAGGCGGTACCCTCGATCGCAGATGAATCATCAACTCTAAAGAAGCGAGTTGAAGCTTGATAAAGATATGAAGAAGATTAAGAAGATCTTTGAAAAAGTTGGTGAAGCAGATTGGAAAATAATTGTTTGATCGATAACAAATAGGGGAGAAGGGAGAAGGAAGAGAGAGGGAGAAGGAAGAAATCAATTTGGAAGGATGAAGATATTTTTTCTCAATACTTCATATAAATCACAAGTATATGATACTTTTAGATTTCTCTAAATTCACAGTATTTGTTATTATCAAAAGGGGAGAATGTTAAGTCAAACCGGACTTCACGTATTAAATAATTTTGATAATAAACAAAGAAATATCTGGAAGAAAAATGCAGACGAAAGAAAAAAGACGAAAGAAAAGCGAGCGGAAGAAAAGCAGAATTTAAGAAAAGCGAGGCGGAAGAAAAGCAGATTTAAAGAAAAGCAGGCGGAAGGAAAAGGGCGATCTGGCGAGCGATTTATACAAAAGGAAAGCTTTACGAAGACAAAAGCGAGGCAATACAAAAGGGCGATACAAAAGCGAGGCGGAGCTTTACGAAGACAAAAGCGAGCGATATGAAAATAAGGCGGAGCTTTACGAAGACAAAAAGCGAGCGATACAAAAGGGCGATACAAAAGCGAGGCGGAAGCTTTACGAAGACAAAAGCGAGCGATATGAAAATAAGACGGAAGAAAGAAACATCGGTTTAAGGCGGTTCACGAGCTAAAGCTGAATAACCGTTCTTTAAAGATTGAAGCGAGATAGTCAAAGCAGTTGAAGTTTCATTATAAATAAGAGTCGAGAATGAAGAAGAAATAACTTTTGGAAAAGTGAATGAAACTCTGTGTATTCAATATCATCTCATCTCGAGAGAAATATTGCGAACTATTTTCGAGTGTATATTGTGAATAGCAACTCTTTTGTAAAAGCTCTTTATCGCTTTTCATTTTGAAAAAGTCTTATAGATAACTGAAGAGGCTAAGAGTAAAAGAATACTTCTTTGTTAAGAGACACAAGAGGCTCGGTCTAAAGAATACTTGTAATTAGTTTGGAGATAGTGAAAATCTCGGAAGAATATCGAGGATTGGGCGTAGCCACGGTTTGGGGTGAACCAGATAAAATTCTTGTGTTTCTCTCTAAACTCTTCTCGTTCTTAAATCGTAGTTTTCATTATTAACAAAGTTTTCAAACTAGTTAAGAATTGATTCTGATAAGTTTTACGAAAAACAAGCAATTGTTATTGAAGGATTAAAAAAGTTTATCACAATTCAACCCCCCCTTCTTGTGTATCTTGGTCATATTTTTACTCGATATATTAATGTGTGATTTACTTGATATCTTGACTTATTATGTAATGAATTCTATCAATGCCTAGATGTTGTGTTAACTTATTATGTATTACAATTTGAACTTGTCGGACTTTTTCAAACTGTTATGTAATTTGTTTCATGAATGGTTACATCTTTTCTTAATTTATTATGTTGTACAATTTGTAACTTCTAACAATTTGGACATCTTATGTAATTAATTTCATGATTGCTTGCATGATATACTTTAGTATTATGTATTAAAAATTATACCTTATACGATTTTTAAGTCTATCATGTAATTAGTTTCATAAACGCTTAAACATTTAACTAAATTTTATGTACTAAATTATTAAGTCATTAATTGAATGAATGCTTAGATGTTTTATTACATTTTATGTATTGCAATTTCTAAATCATACAATTTTGTTAACCTATAATTCAATATTTTAGTTTGTAGGCATTTTCTATTAAATAACTCATTTCTTTTAATTTTAAAGGTTTAATATTTTCATATTTATTTTGGTATCTCATTTTATTTCGTTGTAATTATAAAATTACAAATTTCCTTAAAAATTACAAATTAAAAGAAATCACTTACTTATATAATAACCACTTATTTACTTATATCTACTCATATTACATGCGAAAGCGATATTGTCATTCATCTTGCTTTTTTGTTACATCCATCAAAATCAAACACATTTACATCCTTGGGCGGGGATAATTTTATCTGCTACATAAAACTATAACCAAAACACCTAATCGTCGTAATTTTTGTTCATTAAGCCTCTACATTCTATCTCTGCCCCTTGAAGACTGCAACCAAATACAACATAAGTGAGACTATTATGTAAAGAATGTTGAGGATCAACTTCGACGAAAGATAAGTCCCAAGGTGACCTCAATATTAGACAGGATTGTGCTGTACGACATTGCAACGGGCGTTTTATGTGATCACGTAAATAAAATACGAAGAGAGATAAATCAAAACAAATGTACCTCCTCTTCGGCTTCGACACCCTTGTTCTGCTTCTCTCCTCTCGCAGCTCTTTCCTCGCAAGCACTAGGAGCTTCCAATTAGAAGAAAGAGAGAGAGAGAGGGAGTGAGTTCTTGTTTGTTTGTTAGTTGAAAAATGTCGAAGAAGAAAGCTTCGTCCACCATGTCTTTGAAGGACTTCCATGGCGGTTCTATCCCTTCGGATCTTCCATTACCTTCTGCTCCTGGACTGTAACCCTCTCTCTCTCTCTTATTTTTCTATTGTTTCTTTAATTAGATCGAATTATTTCCCTTTTATTTTTTCCCCGCGATGTCTGTGAGTGCTTTTTTAAAATTTCTGATAGTATCATTTGCCAACCTTCCATTTCTTTTGACTTCTCTATTTAATCGCTTAATATTTTATCCAGCGTTTGTTTTTGGATGAGTTAAGATACGCATCTTTATCTGGAGCTTGATTTAGGTTTCAGATCTTTAAATCTATAGTCGATGGTTTTCGTTTTAATCTTTTTTTTTTGCGTTATTAGTAGTTAGCTCACCAATCATTTCTTTATGAGTCTTCTTTATATTTGGTATTGGGAATTTCTGAATTTGGTCCCTTGTACAGAAGTGAAGATTATGAAATACAGATTTTATATTTTAGGGGCTCAACCACAAGCTTTTATCATTAAGGCAGATGTTTCGAAACTTGGAACACTTATTGACTATACCTGGTTTTATGATTTTGCTTGGTTCAGTATGTTGAGGTCTGGTTCTGACCTCAGCGCATCAGCCAATTGGGGAAACAATATAATGCGCACAGATCTCAGGCCACGGCCTAAGTCCTCTGGTGCAAACCGTGGCTTTGATGAGAAAGCTTCCCTTCTCTCTCACGCAACACAGATTGGTCGAAATTTTGATGAGGATGAACGTAAACCTTTAGATGGAACTCCTACCTCTCGCAGACCTGTAAGTGATGAAAACTCTCGCAGTGTGTTGTCGATGCGTCCTGAACTAAAGATCAGCTCCCATGTGACAGTACCAGATAGACCAGTTTCAAGTCCGGTGCCACAGTCTCCTAGCATAGGCCTTAATATGCCGGCAAGATTTTGTGGAGGAACATCTGTTAATGTTACTGCAAAAAATCCAAACTCCAATAGTGGCCTGGTTCTCCAATATTCAAAAGCCTCAAGCAGTAATTGTAGTCAAGGTGTAAATAATCCTCTGAATGCTTGGGGTGTGCGGAAGGATGTGCTTAGTACTGGTGATGTAGTGGATTCATCAATATCATCAGGATCAAGTTCTGTATCTAAGTTCTCTCGGGCTAGTGCACTCGAAAAGGTATCTTCAGGAATGTGGCAATCGAAGAATCCTAGCCAACTTGTACCACAGTTTGTTTATTCAAAGGGTAACAGTGTGAATCATAATGCAGATGTGGTTAATGAGAAGGGTGATTATGGTATTCCACATGGTAGTCAAGTTGGAGTTGGTTGGGTTCTTGAAGATGGAAATCAGGATGTGAGAAGGGACTTATCAAGTCAAGGAAAGGTAGCATCTCAGATGTACTCTGAAGAGGTTGGGATTGGAGCTAGTAGCATTGAGTTCCGGTTGGCATCAGCGTTGCCTTCAGAAATATTGCAAGACCCTAAGTCAAAACAGCTTCCAAAATCAGAAACATTGGATACTTCAGACACCAGTTATCGACAGGTATCCTATTTTTGTAATCCGTGGTTTATTGAAGCTTACAGTTTGTTGACTGTGATGGTCATTATTCCTGTGCCTAAACATAGGGGTACCAGCAACCTATTGCGATTGGACTGATGGAAAAGGAAAATGATTTTTATGGAAGTGCAAATCCTGAAAAGCCTGGGTTAAATAATGCCAAGACTGACATTGAATTTATTGGGAGGCTGGTTGACCGTCCCAAATTGAATTTAAAACCACGCTCACAGCTTCTTGAACAATCTAAAGGAAACTGGGGGACAGAGAGGTTTGTAAGCTTGCTTTGGATAGAATTTTTAGTTTAGTATGTCAAATTGGGCTTCTTAGATTAGATTTGTTAAACGAACTCCTAAATCAATGAATGTTTAATTCTGCCATAATTATTGCATTCAAGCATATAATCCAGTAGCTTGACAGTCTTATATGAAAATGGTTAGAATTTGGTGAATTTGAGTTAGAAGATACTGCTCACACGTTAATATTGAATATGCACCATCACCTTTTATTTAAATGTTTTGTATTTTTGTGCTTGGGAAGGGGTACCAGGTGCTATACTTTAAGATATAATTCAGTTAATATTGGTTTACACCTTAGTAATAATCCAATCAGATATGTCTTAAAGAGTTCTATTGCATGCAACAGTGAGACTAAATCAGATATGTCTTAAAGAGTTCTATTGCATGCAACAGTGAGACTAAGGGGGGAAAAAGCATGATATGCTTGCTTTTAGTGTGGTAAAGACTTAGAACTGGTGGTTATCGTTGTTAATAGTGGATAATTTGCTTCTGACAAACTTTGGCTATTAGAATGAATAATAAGTGATGTCTTTCTTTGCTGAAACTTGTAGTGCTGTATTTAGTTTTTGTTGCTAACTTCCAGTCATTATAGTCCTTTCAGCAGGTAATATGATTTTCTCTTTGTTTATTAGTTCTTGCCGTTTATTTTTTTCCTTGATTGTATGCTGTTCATTAGTTATTCAAAGCTTCTTATGGGAGCCATTACCATGCATTTTACTAATTGTAGCAGTAATGGAATCTGTTGCTGTTCGCTGAACTATATCTAATGTCTTCTGTTGGTGATGCAGGAGTTCTTTATTTGGTGGTGCTCGTCCTCGTGAAGTGGTATGTATTCATCTTATGTATTTATCATGCCGATTTAGGACTTCTCAGATCTTACCTTGGTGTATACAATTATTATCTTCGACGAAATTATATCCATGCTTCAGATGTCATGCAAGATTGTTCTCTTTGTGAAGCATGTTAGCACTTTATATTTGGACAATGATTCAACTCCTACTGTCTAGACTTTACATAATTTTTATATTTGCTGGAATTTAGTATTGAAGAAATAAAAACAGAAGGATACATACAGTAATAATTTATAAGGTTTGTACCATAACTGGGAAGCAATTATAATATTTAGAACAAAAGAACTAATAGTTAAAAATGTTCTTAGAAATTACTTGTGAGGTTTATGAATCACTCTTTAAAATGTTCTTATCAATTACTTGTGAGGTTTAAGAATCATGATAAGCAATGGATGGAAATCAGGTATTTTTTATTGATATATAGCTATAGACTCGTGGAATATTCCACGAGAGCTAAACTACCAGCCTAATGGCCCTTTCAGCAACAACTGAATACAATGAGATTTTCCGATACCCCTGTACTACCCTCCCTCATCCTTTACATAGTACCCTCTCTCTCTCTTCTAACTAACTTCCCTAACCGTTTGATGACCCTCCCCTCTAGATTCTCGTAGAATATGTCAACATGGGTTTGAGGCCCATGTTCTCCTCTTTCTCCTAGAATAATCACTATGGGTTTAGGACCCATAGTGCTAACGAGATCTGTGATGCTATCAATCGCCCTCTTGAGTCCGCCTTGTCCTCAAGGCAAAGGAGGAAATTCTTTGTTGTAGTTGGACTGACAATTGTCGAAGAACTTGCTCTTGATTTTTACGGGAAGTCCGTTAAGCCTAGATTGAGGAAAGGAAAAGGAAAAGAAACGAGGCAATCCTTGACTTTCAAGTGCTCTTTGAGCTTGGTCTATCCTTCTTTAATTCTGCATTTGGCACGGAGTTAAGGAGGTTTTATTTTCTGAAGCAAGCTCATGGACCTCACTCTCCTGCTTTGTTTATTACGAACCTCCATTGCAATGGATGAAGTGCTCCTTGCTAGGCGAAGTCGGTTCATGCATCGCTTGTAGCCTTGCCCTTTCAAGGTAACTACCGCTTTCCCATGTTCAAACCCCGACTCATTGTTTTACTTGAAATCATCTAACTTCCCTAAGGTCAACCATTCTTCACCTAAAACCAAATCGATTCCCCCCAACTGAAGAATGTATGCATCAAGTAGTAATTCCACATTCCTTACGAGCACCACAAGTCCCTTACACCGACCTTGTGAAAAGCATTTGGTTCCATTCCCTAATTTTACTCCATAAGCTACGGTGGGAATAACAGTCAACCCTAGGTTAGTCACCAAATCTTGCGAAAGATAGTTGTGACTTGGCCCACTATCGATGAGGAGCAAGATTGAGACCCCTGCCAATTTGCCCTCAATTTTAAAAGTCTTGGACTGAGCTATTTCCCCATATTCAGTGACACGATAGACCATCTCCCATGCCTCTCCCATGTCGGTTTCCCCTTTGTCCCCTTTAGCAGACGATGATCTCTCCTCTCCTTCATTTCCCTCCCAAATCAATAGTCGTAGATGTTTATCGGGGCAGATGTGGGTTGGATTGTAGTGTTGGCCACATTTGAAACACAGTCCCTTAGCTCTCCGATCCATCAATTCCTGATAAGAGAGGTTTCTGGTCCCTTTGGGTCGTCCTTCGGTGATTCTCTCCATGCCAGGTCGTCGATCAGCTCCTCCCTCTTGGTTAACCCACTGGTTTGCGCCTCCACTGGTGGGCGCTTGGTTTTGCCGACCCAGTTGCGTCCTCCCACAGTCGGGTTGGGAGGCCCGACTCGTGGAACGCCCACAAATCTCCAGCCCATGGTATTCTTGGGATGCGCCGATGGGGAGAGCTTACGCTCCACTGCACGTGCTGTTGCTATCAATCGATAACGAGGAGGATCCAATGCTACCACCTCCAACCTTATATCCTCTCGCAGTCCCCCAAGGAATAGACCCATATACTGATCTTCGGGAAGGGGTGGAACCTGAGCCATCAACATCTCAAAGGTTTCCACATATTCATCGACGGTTCCCTGCTGCATCAACGTCTTCAGCTGGGAAAATGGGTTCCCTATATAATGGTCTCCATACTGATCGAACAAGGCCCTCTTGAAGGTCTCCCAGTCCAACTCTGGTCTCGACGCTAAAAGGACCTTAAACTAGTGCCAAGTCATGCCATCCATACTGATTTGAGCCAGTTGTACCTGAAGCTCGGGTGGTGTTCCTTGAACTGCAAAATACATTTCCGCTCGTGAGACCCATCCTACTGGGTCGTCGCCTTGGAATGGAGGGAGCTCTATTCGTTTGGCTCGGAGCTGATACTCCTTCGACAAGTGGAAGTCACACCATTGTTTCCTTACGTAAATGCATCTCGATTTCCCACGATCAACAGAGCTAGACCCAGCCTCTGGTGATCGGTGTACATTCTGGCGTTGGAACCCTTCTCGCATCTCGGCGTGCATCGCCGCTAACGGCCTGGAGAGTTCACGACCCCCTTATGCAAGCTTCCCAGTTGAGCCGAATGATCCAACAGTTTCGTCTCTACAGCTGTTAGTCGAGCATCCATCGCTTCTCATTTCTGTGATGCCATTCTAGTTTGCATACACCGGTCTCTCAATGAAAGCATCAATGATAAGCAATGGATGGAAATCAGGTTTTTTTTTTTATATATATAGCTATAGACTCGTGGAATATTCCACGAGAGCTAAGCTACCAGCCTAATGGCCCTTTCAGCAACAGCTGAATACAATGAGATTTTCCGATACCCCTGTACTACCCTCCCTCATCCTTTACATAGTATCCTCTCTCTCTCTTCTAACTAACTTCCCTAACCGTTTGATGACCCTCCCCTCTAGATTCTCGTAGAATATGTCAACATGGGTTTGAGGCCCATGTTCTCCCTCTTTCTCCTAGAATAATCACTATGGGTTTAGGACCCATAGTGCTAACAGGATCTGTGATGCTATCAAATCACTCTTAAAAAGAGTCACACTTCCCAAAGTTAATAATCAGAGTTTCAAAAAATTCGGAATGAAAATATGTAGACTTGCTCAATTAATCTTATTAAGGTAAGTAATCTACTTTTGTTCTTTAATAGCTATTAGACCTAACCTAAACCAAAAAGTTTTAAAAATAATGATATACTAATTTTAGCTCCCATTGAAGAGACTGACTAATAAGTAAAATTAATGTACTATTAAGGATAATAATGACTAAGCTATTGCAAATGATAACAGATGAAACACTTTAGCGTGTGAACAATTTAGCTAATCTCATTGTCCATCATTCATGTTCTCCCCTTTGTTAAAAGAAGAAAAATATAAACCTATTATTTTCCCTTCAATGATGACTTATTTGGATCATTTTGTTTTGATTGCTTGCTTGATTGTTAGAACCTATAGTCTTCATCATTATCTAATTTAATAGTTGTATAACTTAATATTACTTTTTTTTTTTCATATTTCCTGATAGGTTCTTAAGGAAAGAGGCGTGGGTGACATGATGGTCAATAATCCTGAGCAGAGCAATTTACCTGATAGGTAACTTGATTTCTCCTAGTTATATTTTCTTATTAGAGTGATTGTTGATTCCTTATGACTCTCCTTGGGGCATGCATGATGTGTTATATTAGAGTTGATTATTTATCATGTGAAGCTCTCCTTTTTTCACTGTATTATATTGTTTGCTTATAGTTTATACAAGGAATGGTTTGTGGTGATGTATTTAATTGGACAATCTAAAATTCAGGTTGCGTTGGAGTGTCCATACAGATTAACATATGTTTTAATAACTTTCCAACAGTATTAGTCTTCGAAATTGAGTTTCTTTTTGTGCATGAAGGGTCAACTCCTCCAAGAATGAAGTGATATCTCATCACATGGTTCCAACTACTAGACACAGTCAAAAAGCTGACCGTCCTGCTTCAAGCAGGAGGACTGGGAGGGATTTGGAAATGAGAGATCAACGGGTAGAGCATGAAAAAGCTAATGTAGAGAGGAGGAACTGGCGAAATGATAAATGGAGAAGCAATAAGGATGCCAAAGAACAGCAACCTGAACCTGAAACTTGGCGCAAAACCATTGAAGACCCAAAACCTGCATCAGCTGATGTTTCAGGTACTCGGCATGGCAAATTAGTCTCTGCCTTGGAGCTAGCACAGGCATTCTCAAAGTCAGTCTCTACTTCAAAGGCTTCTGATGTACAGCGGGGTCAGAGGGCTCCAGGCAATCGTAATAATGAAGTGCCCTTTTCACGCCTGACAGACACCCGCGAGATTCACTCAACACCATCCACAAGGCCTCGAATAAACGGTTACTAGGAAACCATAATGATTTCGTAGTAAAGAAAACTTGGAGGACTGTACCTACTACCTGGTCGTCAGTCATTCGTTTAGTTTCATCAGTGATGCTGGGCATGGATGATTCATTTGAAGGGACTTTGAGATGATATCCTGGCTTTGAAATGCTTTGGTGTTTTAAAACGGCAACTGATTTGATTGTTGAAGAATAGTAATTAGAATAACTTGCTACTGGAAGGAAAATTCAAAAGCCCTTTTTTGTTTGTCTTCATCACTTTATATTCTGGTAGCTATTACAAGTGAGAGCTTTTCGCATCATAACAGAATCCATTCATTGGAGCAGACTTGTGTTTGATCTCTTCATTGAATTTGTGAGTGTTCATACAAGCTCTAGTTGGGATCAAAGTCTGCTCAATATCTGATCTATGTAGGGATGGCAAGAGATCGGATGTCTTTACATTGGCTTGAATTTCTTAATTTTGCTTTAGACTCGGTCCTAAGGTTGAATGGGTGCAAACTTTTCGGTTGGAACCTAAATTCGATCGTGTTTTTTTCATGCGCAAAAATTAGAAACATGTCTAAAGCATCCTAAACCAACAAAAGCTTTTTTGGTTAATCAAACTTTTTCAAAACAATTCAAGAAAAGACATATTATGTCCACGTAAAAGCTGTAGAGACAAAATAAACAATTATTTTTATCAAGTGGTTTAGATCATCTAATATAATTGCTAGATAGCATGTGATGATTAGAAAACTACACATGGATCTTAAAATCATGAATTTTGGTCAGATAGGGGATGTGAATATCAAAGTTGAGAATTGCCAAGCTAATCTTTATCACATCCAAGATCAAATGAGACTTTTGCCTAGATCTTCTAATCAGTATGCTTAAGAATTAGAGGCAATTAATGAGTTATTTAGAGCATTAGAGGATCAAAAATCTTTCTTTAGACAATTCTCTAGGATCAAATGTCTTAGAGAAGGGGATAGAAATACCAAAATTTTCCACAATTCACTCCTTGCAGATAGAAACCGAAATTTCATACTCCTTAAAAGTGGGAAATGGGAACAGGATAATAGGTCTCACAGAAATTCAAGATCAGTTCCTTGAACACTTTCAAGGTACTATAGGAACACAAAAGGCTCTTCACTCTTTCAAAGAATTTGTGGAAACCCTTTTTGCTAACCCTCTTTCTGAACATCTTACCAATTCTCTGATTGCTGAGGTTTCAAACTAAGAGATAAGAGAAGCTTTTAATTCTCTTAACCCAAATAAGGCCCCTAGCCCAGATGGGTTTAATGGGTTCTTTTTTAAGAAAACTTGGCCTATTATTGAGGAGGAAGTGACCAAAGCCATAATTTTTTTTTCCATTATGGAAAACTCCTCAAAGAGATCAATTCCACCTTTATTTCTCTCATTCTCAAAAAAGCTCACCCTTCCATAGTTTGACTATCGACCTATCTCTTGTTATAACATGTTTTACAAAGTGATTACAAAAATCATAGCAAATAGGCTCCGAAACATCCTTCCTCACATTGTAAGTCCCATTCAAACTGCCTTTGTCAAGAACCGTAGAATATGGGATAATATTCTGCTGGCTCAAGAAATATTCAAGAACTACACCTTTCTAATAATCAAAAGAGGTGTGCTTTTAAAGTGAACCTTCAAAAAGCCTACGACTCAACTCAATGGGACTTCCTTTTTAATGCTCTAAAAGATGTAGGCCTTCCTTTGAAGTTCCTTGACTGGGTCAAAGAGTGCATATCCACTCCTTACTCAATCTTGATCGATGGAACTCCCTCTAGATTTTTTAAAGGAAAGTCGAGCTTAAGACAGGGAAATCCCTTATCACCATATCTCTTCATAATTTGTATGGAATTTTCTCTAGAAATTTGAAAACTTTTACAGAGAATTCCCTCTCCTTCAAATATCATTGGAGGTGCCAAAGCCTTAAACTCAACCATCTCCCTTTTACTGAAGACCTCTTGATGTTTTGTCATGTGGATTTGTTATCTGTTCAAACATTGCTTGACTCTTTGTGTACTTTCTCTATGTTTTCTGACATGGATATAAATACATCCAAAAGTCAGTTTTTTCTATCCCCGAATGTGAACTATCTAACTCACCGAATGAAACTTGTCTTTGGTCTCCAACAAGGCACTCTTCCCATAAGATATTTAGGAGAGATTGCCTTCCTCTTTTGGAAAAAATAGAAAATAGGATCAACAGTTGGACACATAAAAGTCTTTCATATGCTAGCAAAATCCAATTGGTTATCTCAGTTCTCTCTTCTTTCCAAGTATACTGGTCCTCCCATTTCATACTCCCTTCCTCTTTAATTAAGGATATAGAGAAGAAGCTTAGGAATTTTTTATGGGCTGGGAGGGTAGATTCGAGATCTCATGCTAAGGTTAAGTGAAGTGACATTAGTAGACCTAAAAAGGAGGGAGGTTTAGGAGTGAAACACTTGACCACATGGAACCGTGCTCTGATAGGGAAATGGATTTGAAATCTATTTGAAGATAGGGAGGCTTTGTGGGTTAAGTGGGTGTATACCATCATTCTAAGAAGAAGCAACCTCTGGAGTGCCCAACCAACCTATAATAGCTCTTAGAGTTGGAGAAAAATTTTACTTGTGAGGGATAAAATGAGGAACCAATTCAGATTTAGAATTGGCAATAATATATCTACTCTTTTATGGCAGGACCCTTAGCACCCGAGAGGCATCTTGCAGAACTTCTCTTCACTGAGGGAGATTAATGGCTCGGAGCTTCCAATGAAAGCAAGAGTTTCCGAAGTATTCAATCATGATAAGTGGAGTTGGAAAGAAGTTTCCATAGAACTCATCAGAAACCTTGAAATACCTCGATATCAACTTAAAAGTTCCCACCCTGATTGTCTAGAATGGCTAGCTGGCTTCACAAGACAATATACAACTGCTTTCGCCTATAATTTCTTGCGATATCCTCTACAGGAAGTTCCATGGTATGAGTTAGTGTGGGCTAAAGGTAGTAGACCTAGGAGCTCCTTTATCCTTCGGCTTGTTTTCCTTCAAAAGTTACAAACCCCTGACAAACTTTCCTACCTCAATACTCCTAACCACTATTCATTGCGCCTTTCACCTAATGAAACCATAGACCACTTGTTTTTTGAGCGTACACACTCTAAATCAGTTTGGGACCAAAGCCTCTCACATTTCCACTTACATTGCCCTATTCAACCAACCCTTCCTTCTCTTCTCACTTGGTTTAAAATTGCTTCCAATACCCGCACTTCAAGCCTTACAAATTTCCCAATTATTTTATCTACTACTATTTACCACATTTGGTTTGAAAGGAATGCTAGAACCTTTAAAGATGAAGCCAAGGATGTTGGGAGTGTATACCTCAGAGTAATCTCCTAAGTTATGGAACATCAAGGTCAAACATCGAGATGAGGTAATTAAATGAGTTCCTATTTTACTAACATTTTCTTTGCAGGTTTGATAACATAGGAAAAGCAATTGGCTCAAGCATGTGTGTCAACTTTTGGAAAGCAGACAGGAGGCTAGTTGGTTCCAACATCTCTTCAGATCCCATTGCATCAGAGAGGACAAAATTAGGAAACACATTGCATTCAATCTGCAGCTAAGGAATTGGAAGGTATGCACATGGAACTTCATGTCGTCTTGATCCCTCAAGGCTAGCAGAAGAACTTGAGGTGAAGTTAGTTCCAGGATAAGCCAAAGCTTTCATTTCAGATACCAAGATCTTAGATGCTTATGTTTGTGTTGTCAGTAGATTGGATTGTAGATTCTGTTTTGTTGTGGTTACAATGAATCTAGTAAGTTGTGGCACTTATGTGTGGTGTGGTGGGAGAGTTAGAGAGCTGATTTTGTTCAAGTTGTGAGTAAGGAAGTGATGTAGCTTTAAGGTCTCTTGATGGTTCCCATTATGTAACAAAGGACTTTGTATGTTTTAACTATACTAAATAGGTTAGAGCTCAAAGAGACTTGGCTATAGTTGTATTCCAACGTTGTACACAACTCTATATTTGTATAAAATCTTCTGACTTAACAAAAAAAAAACTTAAACTTATCCAAACACATTATATTAGTGGTAATTGCATTGGTTCCTTTTGTTCATCCGTAGAAGATCACAAAAGTATATGAAAATTCAATTATATACACCATTTGTATGATTTGGTAGCAGTCTTAGTTGAATAAAATAAGTATATTGAGAAGTAGAGATTGAAGAAAACAAACCAATAGCAAAAATGATTACCTAGTCGTTACAATCGAAGCTGCTAATAATTCAAAGCACTTTATTTATATATAAAAATTATTTTATAAATCATAATCAATTATGTAACAATTTTATAAAATAAATGCATAATGATTAATAAATATATATATCTTCATGATCAAATATTTTCTTGAAAAACTTTCGGTTACACGAATAGTCTACGATGTATTTACATTCTCTATATATACTGTTACAATATAAAAAGAATATATAAGATGATAACATAGATGATTATTAAAATTATAAAAGTAAAACACTAGTCTACCATGATGTGTAGAGTTTATCTTAAGCATTTTTAGTGTCTAACCAACTTTGGGTACACATTAGGATTCTATAGTTTTAGGATAAAGTCGACTATGATAAAGACACATTGTCTGACTACAGGTATTGGAAGTAAGTTTGAAAATAATTGTATATATAGAAATTGCTAATAGGTCTCATACAATTGCTTGCATAATCAAATGTTCATTTCCATTGGACTTCCACCATAATAATATATAAAAATGTTTCTCATTGGAGGTTATAATATATACTTTTAATTATTTATCCAAATCCACCCTACTTTGTTAAATCATATCCATTTTGTTGGGCCCCGAATTTTTTTCATTTATGTCATTAAGCATAAATTGTGATAATTGTGTGGTTATGTCTTAGTTTGATTAAATTGGGAGTACTAGTGGATAATTGAGCTTTAATTGAGTTTAGTGTGATTTAAATGAGCATGAAAGGGTAAAATGTGTGAGGGCATTTTGGGAAGATTACTTGAATTGAAGTGGTTTAGGCTTTGCTAAGAGGGGTACTATGGTCTTTGTCCCTTCCCATTAGACTTAAGAAAGAGTTAGAAGAATTAGAAGGAAAGGAAAAGAAGAGGAAAGGAGAAGAAAAGAAGGAGAAGCCGTAGGTGGAAGAAGAAGAGAAGAGAAATTGGGATTTTCGACCTTAAAGATTTTCGACAGATTCAGGCCATTTCTGGGTAAGTTTCGTTTTGTTTAATCTTGTTTCGGTTGGATTAAACCTAAAGATAGGTTGAATGTGTGAGAATCGGTGGTTTAGGGATTTTAGGGCAAAAATGGTTAGAATCTTTGGGTTGTTGATTTTGTGCATGTTTTTAAGTTGTTAATGGGTTAGAAATGTAGTATAAGACTTGAATCAAGGCTTAGATGTGTTGCATGTGATTAAGGGAAGGATTGAAGTTGGAAAGTGTTGGCAATTCAGGTTCGGAGTCATTCTCCAGGCTCGCACGTCGCAACGTGCATATGAACACGTCGCGACGTGAGAAGGGTAGCACGCCGCGACGTGCGAGGAAAGGGAGCAACGTCGCGACGTGCGAATTTATATTCGTCGCGATGTGCTAAGGGGTGTTCGCCGGCGCATGCGCTTACTGCTGTCGTCATGGCGAAACCTTGCCTGTTCCCCATGGCGAGCCCACGCTTTTCAACAAAGATATATTTTGCTATTTTTGGGCATATCTTTTGGTGTAGGTGTCCAATTGAGGTGATTTTGGATTCGTTGTAAACTAGAGATGAAGGACTACGAGTTTTATGAAGAAGGAAAGTTTGGAATTTACCTTTTAGGGTTCGGAAGTTTAGATGGAAGTCGAATGTAGACTTTTAGTGTTAGTAATTGCGATTTTCACGCTTATTGAATATTTTCTTTTGGATATTGATTGAATGGGAACTTGATTTGTTATAGGAAACTAAGCCGATCTGACCCAATCGCAAGAGGAAGGACAACAGTGAGTCGGATACTCAATCGATATTAGGTGGGTAATGTACTTATAGTTGTGGTGTGATTAGGCAAATTCTTGCCTATGTGTAGATATATGTTATATGCTAAATATGTTTACACATGATATTGATATGAGAATTGATTTTGATTTTGAGCATGTTATGCCTTGACTTCGGTCATGGCATTTTGAATAAATGAGAAGTATGAAAGCATACCATTGATAAAATGATTTTGAGCATGATTATATGCTTTTGTTTGGGCGAGAGTGGAACCGTTTCGTTCGTCACGTGCACGTCGACAAGAGCCTTCTCCCGGCTGTCCGCTTATGGCTTATGAGCTCCGAATGGACTCATTTTGTGCAGGGTGTAAACTTCGGTTTCTCCCTTTTGTTTCCATGGAACCCTCGAGCCGTGTGATGTGCATTGCATATTTGATCTGTTCTCTATGAAGCATACTTATAACATGTAGCACCCCCTTACCCTAAGGTACACATCGGGATGCCCGTAGGTCATTCCGATACATATCCTACGATAAGAGTGAACTACTAACAATTACTATTGTACCTCACATGGCATCAAAACATAAAGCACCAATACTGAAAATCACTAATTTTTTTAAAACATAAACTTTCTCATTTTTATATCATCAAATAGTAATTATACTCCTGTCTGTTTTTCATTATCTGTACAAAAATCCAAAGAAATCTAGTACAAAACGCCTAACTAGGTCATCCCCAAAAGATCCCAGCTGATCGACCTTTGTGCCATGACTTCTCTTGCCAACACGATCTACACGGCAGGAAAAGTCTCTTCTGGAGCTAGGAGTCTACTCTCTCGGTCCTGAAAAATAATTTGCAATTTTGGATGAGTTTGCGAACTCAGTGAGGAACCATCATCGATGGTTCACCCAATTCATACATTGTCAAGTATAACACAATTATCACATAATAGCTCACTCAGAAATATCACAGAATCATTCTTATGATACCAAGGCGATTTGCCTTTCACACAATCAAAACATTCAATCCAAAGCATATATAACGCGTATGTGACCCCTTTTTTTTCCAATTTATTACGTTGTTGTGACTGCGCGCCTAAACTGTCCCAACAAGGGCGCATTATTCGTTGAGCCTGAGGCTCTGGATCACTGTGGGCTCGAGGCCCAATTACGTTGAGCTTTAAGCTCTTGGTGGCTGCTCCGATCACAACTGCCAATTACTGATCATGCATCATGCATGGAATGCACAAGGCAATACAAGCAAAGCTCACATCACATTCAGTTCCAAATCTACCACATTCACACACATAGTCATAATTTATCACATTACAAATCACATGTAACACTTCTATGTTAAAAACTCCCAATACCTCGGACACCTTCGGTCCGGAACCAGTATTGACAACACAAAACCCACCATTCTTCTCCACAGTTTTATAAGTGCAAAATATAAACAGTTAATAATTAAGAAACCATCTAGGTTACTCACCAAGTAACTTCCGAGCTAATGCCGGGAAGTCCCAGCAACGTCCGTGGGATGACGTTCCAACTGTGCCTCTATAATAATCACAATAGTCACACATTACCAATTGCACAATCAGAATTATTAAGTAATGCACATGTAGCAATTTAGATATCTACAATGCATGTTCGTGACATTCCAGGCACTAATGCACAAATTCCCAACACAACCATTTCTTTTAAACATGAGAAACTTATTGACACTAAAATCACTCAATTCGGACCTCTATAGGTCCAATTATTAAGAAAACATGGATCGAAAAAATCATTACCCGATCCCCTCACTTCGACCTAACCCAATCTCGTCAATTTCCGCTCTAAAAATTTCCAATTTCATAAATAAAAGAAATTAAATATTTCACGAACCTGATGCCTCGAGAATCGGGTCAATCGGACGTCAGATGGAAAAGTTATTCCCAAAACATGTTCAGGTCAACACACTATGGAACCTCACTCAGGAAAAATGAACGTCTTATTGGCTAAATTGAAAACCGACCTCTTCATGACATTTGTAGAGCTATGTGTCTAGTTTGCTTAGGAAAAAGAATCAGCTCGATCCGAGCTCTCTAGCTCAAGATATCCACAAATTATTAAAGCATGTTCAAATTATTCCAACTGATCCACCCACTTAGATCCGATCATCTCCCTTTTGTTTGATCTTAAAAATCCTAAGTCTGGTGTGGAAATATAGAAAAATCTCTCAGGAAACCATCGCTTCGAAAATCAGGTCGTTTGGAGGTCGGATGGAAAACTTATTCACAAAAGATTGGATAGAGGTCGGAGGGCGAGCCGGGCTCTCCACTCGCCAGGGAAGCTCGGCAAGTGCAGGCGAGTGCCCGCATGGGCGAGCTTTTTTGTAACATCCCGTTACTATTAGCAAGGGCATTTTGGTAATTGGGACGGACTGATAGGTTTCATTGCATTCACTGATTGAGCATGTTACTGGCCTCTAATTATAGAGGAACAGGTTTATTGCATATGCATTTATTCATAGGTACATGCATTCATGATTTTCCGGCATTTTAATTGTGAGTATGAATTGATTGGATTGTAAACTGGAAACTGACTGGATTATGATTGATTGAGAAATTAGGAGTAAGTGGGCTTGAATGACTGATTTAGTATAGTTTAAGAGTGATTGGCTATTGATACTGGCTTATCGGAAATTTTCGAGAAATTCGGGAGAAAATGCTCGGACCAAAAATTTTCGAGTGACAGACCGATTGACTGTATAGTACTGAAAGAATTGTCCAATGGCGATGGAAAAATTAGAAGTTATACTGTTAAGAAATAAAAATGTTGAGCCATTGAAATTTAGAGACTGAAATTTGAACTGATTTAGAGACCTATGTCTATAAATAGATAGGTTTGAAATTTGGGAATTTTTATCCTAAGGCAAAAAGCTAGCTTCTTCTCTTCCTCCTCCACGGTGAGCGTCGATCCCTTCGTTGGTAAGAGATCTCGACTATTTCTTATGGTTTTCCTCTTATTGTGTATGGCTAACTTGATTCTTGTGGAGGATGAAGGTTGAGAAGATTGGAGAATGGTTAATCGTGGATTTTGAAGGATTTTAGGGTTTACGGTGATTTTGAGAGATTTGTGGATTTGAGCTTGATTGGTAAGTATTTATGGCTTTAATGTTGTTATTAATGGTTTCTGATGCATTTATGGCATTTATTATTGTTGATTTGGGTAGTTGAGAGTGTTACTGGAGGTTTTAGAGTGAGAAATGGACGATTAGCGATCGGAAAAGACGGTGGCGCGACCCGCTCGTCGCGACGTCTGGCGCAGCCTCGCCGCGACGAGTAATTAAGTGCTTTCGCCATGACGGCGCGGAGTTCACGCCACGTGAGCAGCGAGAAGGATGCTGCCTTGAGGCGTCCTTCACGCCATGGCGACAACCACTTATCGTCATGGCGAGGGCATTCGATTGGATTGATTTTTTATTATTGGGCATAACTTATGGTATAGACCTCCGATTGGGGTGATTCTCGATTCATTGTGAACTAGGAAAAAAGGTCTACAATTGAGGATAATTATGGAAGTTAGAATTTAATTTAAATGGCATTGATTTATAGAGATTAAGGTCAATTATGGTTCCTATTGTGACCTAAGTATTAAATTGTGACTATTGGAGTTTTAATTGGGATTTTCTATAGAGAGGTTTTGATCCAATGGATATGGAATTGCTATGGGGTATATGAATTGAGGAAATTGAACTGAATTTTTAGGAATGGATCAATTATTGTCGATCAATTGAGCGAATAGTTAGAATGGGGCATAAGACTTCAAAATTGGGTTTTAGCACCGGAAATCGTGAACATGCATTGTACACAATTCCATTGAGACATATGCATCACTGAATTGATTAATTGAGCATCTAGTAATGGGACTATATTTTATTGTTATAGAGGCGTCGTTGGATCGTCATTCCACGGACATTGCTGGAACTTCCAGGCAGTAGCTCAGAAGTTACAGGTGAGTAACCTAGTTGGTTTCTCAAATTCCTGATTGTCTAAATGCTTAATGTGATTACTCGCCAATGTGAAATTGCATGATTACTGAAATGTACATGATCGAATGGCATGCTTTTACTGTATTGGATTGGACTACTGCATGACACTGAGAAATACAATACTGGGCTTCTATAGCCATACACTGAATTACTGAACACTGCATTACATGCATAAATGCATGATCAGATAATGGATATGTGACCCAAGTTTCTATTATCACTGAAAAGAGCCTCGAGCTCGAACAATGTACTGACCGGGCCTCGAGCTCGAGGGGAGAAATCCCTAACGCGTCCCCTACTGAATACTGACTGAGCACTTGGGCACAACACTGAATAACTGGAAAAGAGTCTCATATGCATTATATATACATGACTAATTGAATTGCGACACTTACCGAATTATGTGATGACATGAGAGATTGCAAATTGTTACATGCTACTGTAAACTGTTGCATAACACTGTAAATTGTGATATGATACTGCAAACTGTTATAGACTACTGCAAATTGTTATACACTAATTGTATCTTACTGTGCCGTGCTGTACGCAATTTTCGTAATGCATGATTTGAGTGAACATTCGATGATGGTTTCTCACTGAGTTCGCAAACTCACCCAAAATTGCAACCTATTTTTCAGGATCGATAGAGTAGATTCCTAGCTCTGGAGATAGTCTTTTCCTGCCGTGTGAGCGTGCTGGCAAGAGAAGCAATGGCACACAGGTCGGTCAGCTGGGTTGGACTTTTGCGGATGACTTAGGATAGATGCTTGTATCAGTTTCCTTTTTGGTGTTGCTTAGGAGACTGGTAAACTTGTCTATTATGATTTTGGGTGCCTGTATCAAGACTAATATTTTGGATTTTTAAAATTTACTGACTTCTGATATATCGTGGTCTTAATTATTACGATGCCATGTGGATTATTAGCGGAAATGTTCTGGTAGTGCACCTTTATTGTGGGATACGTGTCGGAGCGACCTTCGGGCGTGCCGATGTGTACCCTACGGTGAGGGGGCGCTACATTAGGTGGTATCAGAGCATGGTTTGACATCTTTTGGGCATAGTGTATCTTTAGGCTGGAATCACTGTAAGAATAGCAGAACTGATTGGAATTTCTTGTCTGTTTTAGGTCATCCGTCCTTGGAGATCGAGTTGAGTTACCAGCTGACCTGAAATCGGTAGGAGCTAGTAAGGAGTCCCCGACGCCTCATTCAGAGGAGTTGCCTCCTCGAGTTCCTGTGAGACGGGAACGGAGATATGATCGACTGCGTAAGCAGGAGGCGGTTGACTTCTATGGTAGCACCGACCCTGCGGAGGCTGAGGGATGGCTAGAGAGGACTGAGAGAGTCCTCGATCAGATAGACTATGAACCGGATGAGCGTTTTGACTACGCGGTTTCTCTTCTTCAGGGTCTTGCATATCAGTGGTGGAAGACTGTCCCGGCGATACTACCGGGCCTATACTGCGACATGGGATGACTTTTGAGGGCCTTGAGGACAATTTCATGCCCAAGGTCTATCTGGAAATGAAGATGCGGGAGTTTTAGAGTGAGACAGGACGATTGGCCGTGGCCGACTATGAGTCTTGGTTCAGCGGTGATGGGCTATGCTTCTACATTGGTTACTACTGAGGCTGACAGGTGTCGGCGTTTTGAGGGCGGACTCAATCTGGAGATCCGTATCCGTTTGGCCAGGTCTGACATGGGTAATTTTATTGAGTTGAGGGCTGCAGCAGTGAGGATCGGCATTCTTGAGGAGAGTCTAGCTGAGATTGGTCAGGGGACCAGGCATAAGAGATCTAGTGACAGTCAGGGCAATGCTAGTAGAGGGTACAGCAAGCGTCAAAGTAGGCCCTTCAGGTCCGCAGGAGGGGCTAGACAGACTGGTCATGGGCAGAGGGCGATTTGCCAGATGGTAGTGGTGGCGGCAATGCGAATTTGAGCGATCTGTTCCTTTATGCGAGCATTGTGACAAAAGACACAGTGGAGAGTGTCGTTGGCTATCTGGAGCCTGTTTGAGGTGTGGCTCGATGGACCACCTGGTTAGGAACTGCCCAGAGACTTTGAGAGCCCAGTCTACTATGGTGAAAGATCGACGATAATACCACGGTGCCTTGAGAGTCGTGGAGGTGGATCGGATAGAGAGGCCGAGGCGAAGCGGAGGTCATGATGAAGTCGAGGGGCCGAGCAGCAGACAGAGAGCAGCGATCCACGAGCTAGGGTCTATGCCATGACTTCGGTAGGAGGCACAGATTCCCGGATGTTGTTGCGGGTATGCTTACGATTTTGGTTTTGAAGCATATGCATTGTTGGATCTGGATCCACTCATTCTTTCATTACACATTTAGTATATAGACCGCATGGGGATAGAGAGAGGTTACTGATGGGTTAGAGGTGAGTACTCCTCTAGGTAGTCTGTTGTATTGGGAGAGGTGCAGATAGGGTGTCGGTTGATTGACCGAGCTATTTTGAGTGTTGATTTGATTGTTTTGTCTCTGAGGGAGATTGACGTGATATTGGGGATGGGCTGGTTGGCTGCACTAGGGCTATCATGGACTGTTATACCAAGGAGGTTATGTTGGAATCTCTGGTCGACCCAGGCCGTGTTTGAGGAGTTAGTCGAGCGGTGCCGCGAGGATGATTTCCTTTTGAGTGCCACGAGGTTGATGCGAGGGAGGTTGTGAGGCCTATCGGCTCACGTAGTGGATTCCAGAGTTGGGCTGAGATTGCAGGATGTTCCCGTAGTTAGGGAATTTCTAGATGTGTTTCCCGAGGAGTTACCGGGATTACCGCCAGAGCGAGAGACAGAGTTTGAGATTGATCTCGTTCCCGGTACTGCTTTTATATCGATACCTCCGTATAGGATGGCACCGGTAGAACTGAGAGAGCTTAAGGCTCAGTTGCAGGAGCTGCTGGATAAGGGGTTCATTAGACCGAGTGTTTCGCCATGGGGAGCTCCGGTACTGTTTGTGAAGAAGAAGGACGGGACTCTGAGATTGTGTATTGGCTATAGGCAGTTGAATCGGGTGAAAGTGAAGAACAAGTATCCACTGCCTAGGATCGATGATCTATTTGATCAGTTACAGGGAGCTCAGGTGTTCACTAAGTTGGACCTACGATCAGGTTACTATCAGTTGAGGATTGCAGAGGCCGATGTGCCTAAGAGTGCTTTCAGTAGCAGGTACGGGCATTTCGAGTTTCTAGTGATACCGTTTGGGTTGACTAATGCCCCAGCAGCCTTCATGGCTTTGATGAATAGAGTTTTTCAACCTTACTTGGATCGGTTTGTGATTGTATTTATTGATTATATTCTGGTTTATTCGAGGAGTAGACAGGAGCACGCTGAGCATCTGAGGATTGTCCTTCAGGTCATGAGAGAGAGACAGCTGTTCGCCAAATTCACTAAGTGTGAATTCTGGCTTGATGAGATTATATTTCTGGGGCACATGGTGTACGGTGAGGGTATTCAGGTGGACCCTCATAAGATAGAGGCGGTTATGAGTTAGGAGATTTCGACGAGTGTGCCAGAGTTGCGGAGTTTCCTAGGATTGGCCGGATATTACCGGAGGTTCGTCGAGGGGTTTTCATTGATCTCTGCCCCTTTGACAAAGCTGTTGAGGAAGAATGTGCCGTTCAGATGGACTGAGGAGTGCCAGAAGAGCTTTGAGGAGCTGAAACATCGGTTGACCACTGCACCGGTGTTAGGCATTCCATCTGGGACTGGAGGCTTTGTGGTTTATAGTGATGCCTCACATCAGGGATTGGGATGTGTATTGATGCAGCATGGGAGAGTTATAGCATATGCCTCGAGACAGTTGAGGTCTCATGAGGTGAATTATCCGGTACATGACTTGGAGTTGGCCGGCTATTGTTTTGCTCAAGATCTGGAGACATTATACAGTATGGAGAGACGTTCGAGATCTTCACTAATCATAAGAGTTTGAGGTATCTTTTGAGTCAGAGAGAGCTCAATCTGAGACAGAGGAGATGGATAGAGTTACTGAAGGACTATGAATGCACGATTGAGTATCATCCAGGGAAGGCCAATGTGGTGGCCGATGCATTGAGTAGGAGATCGCATGGTAGTGCAGCTCAGGTTCAGATTTCGAGGTTACCTGGTCTGATTCAGTTGAGAGCTCTTAATGTGCAGATGGATTTGGATCAGGATGTAGCTCTGATTGCTACCCTGAGGCTTAGGCCGATGCTGCATGACAGGATCCAGAGAGTTCAGGATCAGGACCCAGTGTTAGTGAGACTGATTGAGAGAGTCCAGGCTGGTACAGATTCAGAGTTTGAGTTGAGAGATGGGACCCTATAGATGGGACAGAGACTGTGTGTGCCAGATGTAGATGATTCATTGAGACAGCATCCTGGTATGAAGAGACAAGTGGCAGAGTATGCTATGCATCCTGGGTCGACCAAGATGTATAATTCACTGAGAAAACATTTCTGGTGGCCTGGTATGAAGAGACAAGTGGCAGAGTATGTTTCCCGGTGTTTGATTTGTCAGCAGGTTAAGGCAGAACATCAGGCTCCAGTGGAAAAGTTACATTCGTTGCCCATTCCGGAGTGGAAATGGGAGCGAATTACCATGGATTTTGTGATAGAGTTGCCTAGGACACCGAGGCAGCACGATGCTATCTGGGTCATAGTGGACCGATTGACTCAATCGGCTCACTTCTTGCCAGTGAGGGAGAGCAATACTTTCGATCAGTTGGCCCAGAAGTATGTAGCAGAGATTGTACGGTTGCATGGGGTTCCGTTGTCGATAGCCTCGGACAGGGATCCCAGGTTTACTTCGAGGTTCTGGAAGAGCCTACAGACTGCTATGGGTTCGAGGTTGAACTTCAGTACAGTGTTTCATCCTCAGACAGATGGGCATAGTGAGAGGACGATTAAGATTGTTGAGGATATGCTCCGAGCTTGTGTATTGGAGTTCAGAGGATCATGGTATCAATATTTGGCACTGATCGAGTTTGCATATAATAACCAGTATCAGAGTAGTATTGGGATGACACCGTATGAGGCCTCATATGGAAGGCCGTGTTGATCGCCACTGTATTGGGATGAAGAGGGTATGAGATCAATAGAGGGTCCCGAGCTGATTCAGGATACAGTGGGTAAGGTACAGTTGATCCAGAGTCGCATCAAGGCGGCTCAGGACAGATAGAAGAGCTATGTGGATCAGCATCGACGAGAGATGGAGTACAATGTGGGTGACAGAGTGTTTCTCCGAGTGTCTCCTTGGAAAGGAGTACTGAGGTTTGGCCGTAAGGGCAAGTTGAGCCCTTGATATATTGGTCCGTATGAGATCCTTGAGAGGATAGGACCGTTGGCTTACAGATTGGCGTTACCGAGTGAAATGTCCAGTTGCATGACGTGTTTCATGTTAGTATGCTCTGACGGTACCGTTCAGACCCGACGCATGTGATTCCGCTCGGGAGATTGAGGTAGCGATGATTTGAGTTATGTCGAGGCCGTCTGATTATAGGATCACGGGTCAGCGGTGAGGAACAGGGTGATTCCATTGGTGAAAGTCCTTTGGAAGAACCACTCTTACGAGGAAGCTACATGGGAGGCGAGGAGCATATGAGTCGGTATCCTCATTTATTCGATCGGACAGGTATTAAATTTCGGGACGAAATTTTTATTAGGAGAGGTGAATTGTAACATCCCGTTACTGTTAGCAAGGGTATTTTGGTAATTGAGACGGACTGATAGGTTTCATTGCATTCACTGATTGAGCATGTTACTGGCCTTTAATTATAGAGGAACATGTTTATTGCATATGCATTTATTCATAGGTACATGCATTCATGATTTTCTGGCATTTTAATTATGAGTATGAATTGATTGGATTGTGAACTGGAAACTGACTGGATTATGATTGATTGAGAAATTAGGAGTAAGTAGGCTTGAATGACTGATTTAGTATAGTTTAAGAGTGATTGGCTATTGATACTGGCTTATAGGGAATTTTTGGGAAATTCGGGAGAAAATGCTCGGACCGAAAATTTTCGAGTGACAGTCCGATTGACTGTATAGTACTAAAAGAATTGTCCAATGGCGATGGAAAAATTAGAAGTTATACTGTTAAGAAATAAAAATGTTGAGCCATTAAAATTTAGAGACTGAAATTTGAACTGATTTGGAGACCTATGTCTATAAATAGATAGGTTTGAAATTTGGGAATTTTTATCCTAAGGCAAAAAGCTAGCTTCTTCTCTTCCTCCTCCCACGGTGAACGTCGATCCCTTTCGTTGGTAAGAGATCTCGACTATTTCTTGTGGTTTTCCTCTTATTGTGTATGGCTAACTTGATTCTTGTGGAGGATGAAGGTTGAGAAGATTGGAGAATGGTTAATCGTGGATTTTGAAGGATTTTAGGGTTTACGGTGATTTTGAGAGATTTATGGATTTGAGCTTGATTGGTAAGTATTTATGGCTTTAATGTTGTTATTAATGGTTTCTGATGCATTTATGGCATTTATTATGGTTGATTTGGGTAGTTGAGAGTGTTAATGGAGGTTTTAGAGTGAGAAATGGACGGAAAGCGATCGGAGAAGACGGTGACGCGACCCGCACGTCGCGACGTCTGGCGTAGCCTCGCCGCGACGAGTAATTAAGTGCTTACATGACGAAAGCATCGGGTTCACGCCATGAGAAGGATACACGCCGCAGTTGATGGCGTCCTTGAGCCGCAAGTAGCAACCCTTATGCGTCGTGGCGAAGGCCGCAAGGTCGCGGCGAGGGGCATTTCTGATTGGATTGATTTTTTATTATTGGGCATAACTTATGGTATAGACCTCCGATTGGGGTGATTCTCGATTCCTTGTGAACTAGGAAAAAAGGTCTACAATTGAGGATAATTATGGAAGTTAGAATTTAGTTTAAATGGCATTGATTTATAGAGATTAAGGTCAATTATGGTTCCTATTGTGACCTAAGTATTGAATTGTGACTATTGGAGTTTTAATTGGGATTTTCTATAGAGAGGTTTTGATCCAATGGATATGGAATTGCTATGGGGTATATGAATTGAGAAAATTGAACTGAATTTTTAGGAATGTATCAATTATTGTCGATCAATTGAGCGAATAGTTAGAATGGGGCATAAGACTTCAAAATTGGGTTTTAGCGCCGAAAATCGTGAACATGCATTGTACATAATTCCATTGTGACATATGCATCACTGAATTATTTAATTGAGCATCTAGTAATTGGACTGTATTTTATTATTATAGAGGCGCCGTTGGATCGTCATTCTACGGACATTGCTGGAACTTCTAGGCAGTAGCTCGGAAGTTACAGGTGAGTAACCTAGTTAGTTTCTCAAATTCCTGATTGTCTAAATGCTCAATGTGATTACTCGCCAATGTGAAATTGCATGATTACTGAAATGTACATGATCGAATGGCATGCTTTTACTGTATTGGATTGGACTACTGCATGACACTGAGAAATGCAATACTGGGCTTTTATAGCCATACACTGAATTACTGAACACTGCATTACATGCATAAATGCATGATCAGATAATGGATATGTGACCCAAGTTGCTATTATCACTGAAAAGAGCCTCGAGCTCGAACACTGTACTGACCGGGCCTCGAGCTCGAGGGGAGAAATCCCTGACGCGTCCCTCACTGAATACTGACTGAGCACTTGGGCACAACACTGAATAACTGGAAAAGAGTATCATATGCATTGTATACACATGACTAATTGAATTGCGACACTTACCAAATTATGTGATGACATGAGAGATTGCAAATTGTTACATGCTACTGTAAACTGTTGCATAACACTGTAAATTGTGATATGATACTGCAAACTGTTATAGGCTACTGCAAATTGTTATACACTAATTGTATCTTACTGTGCCGTGCTGTACGCAATTTGCGTAATGCATGATTTGAGTGAACCATCGATGATGGTTTCTCACTGAGTTCGCAAACTCACCCAAAATTGCAACCTATTTTTCAGGATTGATAGAGTAGACTCCTAGCTCCGGAGATAGTCTTTTCCTTCCGTGTGAGCTTGCTGGCAAGAGAAGCGATGACACACAGGTCGGTCAGCTGGGTTGGACTTTTGCAGATGACTTAGCATAGATGCTTGTATCAGTTTCCTTTTTGGTATTGTTTAGGAGACTGATAAACTTGTCTATTCTGATTTTGGGTGACTGTATCAAGATTAATATTTTAGATTTTTAAAATTTACTGACTTCTGATATATCATGGTCTTAATTATTGCGATGCCATGTGGATTATTAGCGGAAATGTTCTGGTAGTGCACCTTTATCGTGGGATACGTGTCGGAGCGACCTTCGGGCGTCCCGATGTGTACCCTACGGTGAGGGGGCGCTACATTTTTTTTCGAAACTCTTTTCCAAAAACCATCTCTTCTTTCACAAGGTCGATCTTTTCACACAAATATTATATACTTGAGTAATAAAGCACAATTTGGGTAGTACACATCATACACAATTTTCTGATTTTATTTCAATTCATCTAACATTATATACTTCATTAAAAACGCTAAGGTCACATTCTTTCACTTCCATACCATTTTCCCTCACACAAGCATACACCTATACCCATACAATTAATAAACAAGCTTCATGAAATTAATGCACTAATAAGCACAATAAATGCTTCTATCTACTAAGGAAAGAACACAAACATAAGTACTCACCTTAATAACTTTCAAGCTTTAATTCCTTAAATCTTCAAATCACTCCAACTGTCCACCCCTCACCAACACCTACGGCTCATCACAATCCTCATAAATTCAAAGGTTGAGTTTGGTCTTGAGTGTGACTAAAGGAGAAACAAATAAGGAACCAAGGAAGACTTCTTGTATGGGATGAGAAGAAGGAAAATTCGAAGGAGGAAGGAAATGAAGGAGGCTACAGGTGAATGAGGAAATTAAGCTTTCAAAGTAAATTTTTTAAGCATTTCCAAGGAAGAGTGTCGAATTTGCATGGAGAGTATAAGACAAATCTGATAAATGAAGGAGGACACTTGGCTTTTAAATGGGAAAAAGACAAAAAAAATCAATATAATCCTATTTAATCATTTAATCAAGGAACCCTAATCCAAATTAATCTTTAACTCATCCAAATCCAATGGCTCCTAAAACAATCCCAAATTAATGTACCCATTATTCCAGTGCCATTGGACATAAATCTTCTGTACCGAAAACCGATCAGTCCGCCACTTGGCGATTTTTTCAGTCCGAAAATTTTCTCGAAAAATTTCAGGAAAAATCCTAAAATTTCCTAAAAATATAAAACACACATAAACCATTTCAAATCAATTTTTCAATTACAATTATCCCAAGAATCACACAAAATTACATTTTAGACCTACATGCCGGGAAATGTCATGAATGCATGTACAAACATATGCGTGTGCAAAAATTACCATTCCTATGATTATAGAGGCTATGTGATGCATGTTCGTGCTGAGATTTATTTGCTCTCGCCTAACCCGTCTCAATTTACCAAAATACCCTTCCCATCGGTGATGGGATGTTACAATTCTCCCCTCCTAATAAAAATTTCGTCCTCGAAATTTTGTACCTGTTTGATCGAACAGGTGAGGATACTGTCTCCTCATATGCTCCTCGGTCTCCCAAGTTGCTTCCTCAGTTGAGTGGTTCCTCTATAGAACTTTCACCAATGGTGTAACCCTGTTCCTCAACTGATTGACCCGTGACCCTATAATCTGAATCGACTCCTCAACATAGCTCAAGTCGCTAGCTACCTCAATTTCCTGAGCCAGAATCACATGTGTCGGATCCGATCGATACCTCCGGAGCATACTCACATGGAAGACATTATGCAGCTGAGACATCTCACTCGGTAACGCCAACTTATATGCCAAAGGTCCTATCCTCTCGATAATCTCATATGGACCAATGTACATAAGGCTCAACTTGCCCTTTTTCCCAAATCGTAGCACTCCTCTCTACGGTGACACTCGAAGGAAGACCCTGTCTCCCACATTATATTCCATTTCTCTCCGATGCTAATCCATATAGCTCTTCTGTCTGTCCTAAGCCACTTTTATTCGGCTCTGGATCAATTTCACCTTATCCACTGTATCTTGAATCAGCTCTGGACCCTCAATCATCCTCTCACCTTCCTCATCCCAATACAGAGGCGATTGACACTGTCTCCCATATAAAGCCTCATATGGTGCCATCCTGATGCTACTGTGATAATGATTATTATATGCAAACTCGATTAAGGCCAAATATTGATCCCATGCTCCTCTAAACTCTAATACACACACCCGAAGCATATCCTCAACAGTCTTAATCGTCCTCTCACTCTGCCCATCTGTCTGAGGATGAAATGTTGTACTAAAATTTAACCTAGTACCCATAGCGATTCATGACTCTTCCGTAACCTCAAGTAAACACAGGATCCCGATTCGACACTATGGATAATGGAACCCCATGCAGTCTCACTCTCTCAGTCACATACTTCTGGGCCAATCGATCAAGAGAATTGTTCTCCTCATCGGCAAGAAAAATGGGCCGATTTAGTCAACCGGTCCACTATGACCCAGATAGCATCATGCTGCCTCGACGTCTTAGGCAACCCCATAATAAAATCTATAGTAATTCGTTCCCATTTTCACTCAGGAATGGGCAACGAATGAAGCTTCCCCATTGGAGCCTGGTGCTCAGCTTTAAGCTGCTGGCACGTCATACATCTGGAGACATACTCTGCTACCTGCTTCTTCATGCCAGGCCACCAGAAATGTGGCTTAAGAGTGTTATACATCTTGGTAGTACTAGGATGCGTAGCATAGGTGGCCATATGCGCCTCCTCCAGAATCTCTCGCCTCAAACCATCCACATCTGGCACACAGAACCTCTTTCCTAACCATAATATCCCATCTCTCACTTCGAATTTAGAACCCGAATCAGACTTCACTTTCTCAATCAATTTCACTATAGCAGGATCCTTGTCCTGCACCTTCCTGATCCTATCATGTAGCATCGGTCTGAGCTTCAGAGTGGCTACCAAAGCTCCATCCTGCTCTAGATTCAATTGCACATTCAAAGCCCTCAACTGAATCAAATTAGGTAATCTAAATACCAAGTCGAATTTGACCGATGTGAGACTTTCTGCTCAGTGCATCTGCCACCACATTAGCCTTCCCCAGGTGGTACTTAATCGTACAATCATAATCCTTCAGCAACTCTATCCATCTCCTCTTCCTCAAATTCAACTCTCTCTGACTCAGCAAATACCTCAAACTCTTATGGTCAGCGAAAATCTGAAATGTCTCTCCATACAAGTAGTGTCTCCAAATCTTCAGGGTAAAAACAACTGTAGCTAACTCCAAATCATGCACAGGATAATTTACCTCATGAGACCTCAACTGTCTCGAGGCATAAGCGATCACTCTGCCATGATGCATCAAAACACACCCTAATCCCTGATGGGAAGCATCACTGTACACCTCATAACCTCCAGTCCCAGATGGAATAGTTAACACTGATGCAGTGGTCAACCGATATTTCAGCTCCTCAAAGCTCTTCTGGCACTCCTCAGTCCATCTAAATGGTGCATTCTTCCTCAGAAGTTTTGTCAGAGGGGTTGCGATCAATGAAAACCCCTCGACAAACCTCCAGTAATAACCTGCCAATCCTAGAAAACTTCGAATCTCAACCACATTCCTAGGAGCTTCCTACTTCATCACTGCCTCAATCTTACTAGGATCGACCTGTATACCCTCTCCAGTCACTATGTGGCCCAGAAACACCACTTCATCTAGTCAAAATTCGCACTTACTGAATTTGGCATATAACTGCTTCTCCCTCATAAGCTGCAGAACCACTCTCAGATGCTCTACATGTTCCTGTTTACTCCTCGAATACACCAATATATCATCAATGAACACAATGACAAACTGATCTAGGTAGGGCTAGAAGACCTTATTCATCAAGGCCATAAAAGCTGCCGGGGTATTAGTCAACCCAAACGGCATCACAAAAAACTCGAAATGCCCATACCTGCTCCTGAAGGCACTCTTAGGCACATCAGCCTCTGCTATCTTCAGCTGATAATACCCAGACCTCAGATCCAACTTAGTGAATACCTGAGCTCCCTGCAACTGATCAAATAAGTCATCGATCCTAGGCAATGGATACTTATTCTTCACTGTCACCCGATTCAGCTGCCTGTAATCGATGCACAATCTCAGTGTCCCATCCTTCTTCTTCACAAACAAGATCTTGGAGCTCCCAAGGTGAAACATCACCCGATAAAACCCTTCTCCAATAATTCTTGCAACTGAGCCTTCAGCTCCCTCAGTTCCACGGGTGCCATCCTATATGGAGGTATAGATATAGGAGTAGTACCTGGAACGAGATCAATGGTGAACTCTGTTTCCCGATCCGACGGTAACCCTGGTAACTAATCAGGAAACACATCTAGAAAATCCCTAACCACAGGAATATCCTGAAGCCTCTGCTCAACTCTCGTGTCAATAACATGAGCCAGATAGGCCTCATAGCCTCCCTGCATCAATCTCAGGGCACTTAGGAAAGAGATCATCCGGCCGACATCGCCGACTAACTCCTAACATCGCTCTAGGTGACGGGAGACTCTAATACGACCTCCTTGGTGTAGCAGTCCATGATAGCCCTATGGGTAGTAAGCTAGTCCATCCCCAGAATCACATCGATCTCTCTCAATGGCAACACTATGAGGTCTGCTCTCAACACTGCTTGATCGATCTGGATCAAGCACCCCTTGCAGACCTCTCCCAAAGCAGTAGTACTACCTAGAGGTGTACTCACTTCTAGCCCATACTGTAGCACCCTATCCCCATGCAATCTACATGCTAAATGCGGTGCAACAAAAGAATGTGTGGATCCTGGATCCAACAGTGCAAAAGTCTCAATATCAGAGATAAGAAGCATACCAGCTACCACATCTGAAGAATCCTGGGCCTCCTGCCTAGTCATGGCATAGACCCTGGCCTGGGACTATGGTCGGCTGCCCCGACCCTCAGTCCTCACAAAAGATCCCTCAGCTCTGCCTCGGGCTCTACCTCGGCCCCTCTGCCTAGATCCACCTCCTCTACTGGCTGCAGACCAGTAGTGTTCTTTGATCTAGACTAACCACGATCGAGCTCCCACAGTGGCAGGACAATTCCTAATCTGATGATCCATGGAGCCGCATTTAAGGCAGGCTCCAGTTAAACGCCAACACTCCCCACTATGCCTCTTGTCGCAATGCTCACACACTGGGGAAATCTGCCATGTACCTCTACCACTGCCGCTGCTAGTCTGAGCAAACCTCCCTCTCTTCCTAAAACCAAACTTTCTGGATCCTCCCAAAGGATCGCAAAGTCCCCGCTCTGGCGCCATAAACCCTCTTCCGTAATCGCCTCGATCGTCACTCGGTCTCTTTCCCCTGGACCCCTGACCCATCTCTACCTGTCTTTGTCTCATAAGCTGCTCAACTCGCACAGCAGCAGCTCTCAGCTCAACAAAAGTACCCATATCAGATCGAGCTAATCTGGTGCGGATCTCAAGATTGAGGCCATTCTCGAACCTCCGGCACCTATCAACCTCCGTAGAAATCAAAGCAGTAGCATAACCCATGAGCTCGTTAAATCTCACCTCATACTCAGCCACTTTCATCTTGCCCTGTTTCAGCTCTAGAAACTCCTGCATCTTCATCTCAAGATACACCTTGGGCATGTAATTATCTCTAAATGCCCTCAGAAAATCCTCCCATGTCAAATGACAAGGCCTGGTGGTACTGCCTGGGACAGTCTTCCACCACTGATAAGCTGGGCCCTGCAGAAGAGAGACTGCATAATCAAACCGCTCATCTGAGTCACAATCCAACTGGTCGAAGACTCTTTCAACCCTCTCCAGCCATCCCTCAGCCTCAGCAGGGCCTGTGTTGCTATAGAAATCCACAGCCCCCTGCTTGCGCAGTCTATCATACCTCCTCTCTCGTCTCACGGGAACTCTAGGAGATAGCTCCTCAGAACGAGGCACTGATGACTCCCTACTAGCTCCGACTGATCACTGGTCAGCTGGTTGATCAATCTGATCACCTAGAACGGATGACCTATAACAAAACAATAATCCCGATTAGTTTATGTATTTCTCACAATAATTCAAGCCTAAATATTTGACTAGTCCCAACAGATGCCAAATCATGCTCTAATACCACCTAAATGTAGCACCTCCTTACCCTAAGGTACACATCAGGATGCCCGTAGGTCATTCCGATACATATCCTACGATAAGAGTGAACTACGAACAATTACTATTGTACCTCACAGGGCATCAAAACATAAAGTACCAATACTGAAAATCACTAATTTTTTTAAAACATAAACTTTCTCATTTTTATATCATCAAATAGTAATTATACACCTGTCTGTTTTTCATTATTTGTACAAAACTCCAAAGAAATCTAGTACAAAACGCCTAACTAGGTCATCCCCAAAAGATCCCAGCTGACCGACCTGTGTGCCATGACATCTCTTGCCAACACGATCTACACGACAGGAAAAGTCTCTTTCTGGAGCTAGGAGTCTACTCTGTCGATCCTGAAAAATAATTTGCAATTTTGGGTGAGTTTGCGAACTCAGTGAGGAACCATCATCGATGGTTCACCCAATTCATACATTGTCAAGTATAACATAATTATCACATAATAGCTCACTCATAAATATCACAGAATCATTCATATGATACCAAGGCGATTTGCCTTTCACACAATAAAAACATTCAATCCAAAGCACATATAATGCGTATGTGACCCCTTATTTTTTCAATTTATTACGTTGTTGTGATCGCATGCCTAAACTGTCCCAACAAGGGCGCATTATTCGTTGAGCCTGAGGCTCTGGATCACTGTAGGCTCGAGACCCAATTACGTTGAGTTTTAAGCTCTCGGTGGCTATAAGTGCAAAATATAAACAGTTAATAATTGAGAAACCATCTAGGTTACTCGCCAAGTAACTTCTGAGCTAATGCCGGGAAGTCTCAGCAACATCCGTAGGATGACGTTCCAACTGTGCCTCTATAACAATCACAATAGTCACACATTACCAATTGCAAAATCAGAATTATTAAGTAATGCACATGTAGCAATTTAGATATGTACAATGCATGTTCGTGACATTCCCGGCACTAATGAACAAATTCCCGACACAACCATTTCTTTTAAACATGAGAAACTTATTGACACTAAAATCACTCAATTCGGACCTCCATACGTGCAATTATTAAGAAAACATAGATCGGAAAAATCATTACCCGATCGCCTCACTTCGACCTAACCCAATCCCATCAATTTCCGCTCTAAAAATTTCCAATTTCATAAATAAAATAAATTAAATATTTCACAAATTCGATGCCTCGAGAATCGGGTAAATCGGACGTCAGATGGAAAAGTTATTCCCAAAACATGTTCAGGTCAACACACTATGGAACTTCACTCAGGAAAAATGAACATCTTATTGGCTAAATTGAAAACCGACCTCTTCATGATATTTGTAGATCTATGTCTCTAGTTTGCTTAGGAAAAAGAATCAGCTCGATCCGAGCTCTCTAGCTCAAGATATCTACAAATTATTAAAGCATGTTTAAACTATTCCAACTGATCCACCCACTGAGATCCGACCATCTCCTTTTTGTTTGATCTTAAAAATCCTAAGTCTGGTGTGGAAAGATAGAAAAATCTCTCAGGAAACCATCGCTTCAAAAATCAAGTCGTTTGGAGGTCAGATGGAAAACTTATGCACAAAAGATTGGACAGAGGTCGGAGGGCGAGCCGGGCTCTCCACTTGCCAGGGAAGCTCGGCAAGTCCAGGCGAGCGATGCCGACCTATATATATATATATTGAAACTCTTTTCCAAAAACCATCTCGGAGGGCGAGCCAGGCTCTCCACTCGCCAGGCAAGCTCGGCAAGCGGGCGCTCGCCCGCATGGGTGAGCGATGCCGACTTATATATATATTTTTAAAAGTCTTTTCCAAAAACCATCTCTTCTTTCACAAGGTCGATCTTTTTACATAAATTTCCAAATAATACAAAATTGGTCTCGCTGGAAAGATCTCAGAAAATCCTACAAGTTTCATGAAAAACTTGAAATTTAATAACACCTCTAAGGGTGTCAAATATTCACACAAAGACTCAGCCTAGTCATACATTTACTACCACATTGCAACATTAACACAAAAATTCATAACTTTTCATCCCCTTAACCAAAAATTCCAAATTTTATATCACTAAAAAGAGCAAAAAAAAATGCTACATCTTTCAGTATAAATTAGGAGCCAATTCCATCTCTAACCAAATCAAATTCGAAAACAAAGATTCAGCCCTCTCAATTTATTCTCAACAGAAACCCAATCTTTCAAAATTCATAATTCCAAATCCCCTGGGCAAAAATTTCCATATCTTATAGCGATAAAAAGCTCAGACAATAAACTACAATTCTCAAGCAGGACTTCAGAACAAATTCCAATTTAAACTAGGTCGAATTCTCTCATGAAGCTGATTGTCCTGTCAAAACTTATGAAATCAGCATGTAATCTCAACTACAACAAGACTTCCCAAATTTATATCTTACAATCTTCACATCCAAAATTCGCATAAAATATCTCATTAGAAAGCTATAACAATCCTATACAACTTTCAGTAATACCAATTTCTCAAAATCGGTCTCCTTTATCCTAGAAAAATTCTCAAAGATTCATGTCATCAAAATGGAACCAAAGCTCGACATCGCTCATCCAAAGATATACATTTCAAACTTTCGAGCTGATTTCAAAGCTCTTCCAGCCATAATTGGGCAGAACTTCCTTCATAGGAATTCTAGCCTTATCTCTCAAGTTTGATTTAAAGTAAACCTCAACTCAATAGCATAACCACATCAAAAGTTATAAACAAATCCCTGAAACATATACAAGTTCTATTTTCCATATTTCATACTAAATCCTACTTCTTTCATGAAACCATCAATACCACATCACTAAACATCCCATTTAGCATACTAAATCCTACTGATTTCAATTCATCTAACATTATATACTTCATTAAAAACGCTAAGGTCACATTCTTTCACTTCCATACCATTTTCCCTCACACAAGCATACACCTATACCCATACAATTAATACACAAGCTTCATGAAATTAATGCACTAATAAGCATAATAAATTCTTCTACCTACTAAGGAAAGAACACAAACATAAGTACTCACCTGAAAAACTTTCAAGCTTTAATTCCTTAAATCTTCAAATCACTCCAACTCTCCACCCGTCACCAACACCTACGACTCATCACAATCCTCATAAATTCAAAGCTTGAGTTTGGTCTTGAGTGTACTAAAGGAGAAACAAATAAGGAACCGAGGAAGACTTCTTGTATGGGATGAGAAGAAGGAAAATTCGAAGGAGGAAGGAAATGAAGGAAGCTACGGGTGAATGAGGAAATTAAGCTTTCAAAGTAAAATTTTTTAAGCATTTCCAAGGAAGAGTGTCGAATTTGGATGGAGAGTATAAGACAAATCTCATAAATGAAGGAGGACACTTGGCTTTTAAATGGGAAAAAGACAAAAAAAATCAATATAATCCTATTTAATCATTTAATCAAGGAACCCTAATCCAAATTAATCTTTAACTCATCCAAATCCAATGGCTCCTAAAACAACCCCAAATTAATGTACCCATTATTCCAAAGGTCATTGACGTAAATCTTGATACGTAAACCCATCACCCACCACTGCGACTTTTTCGGTCCGGAAATTTTCCCAAAAAAATTCAGGAAAAATCCTGAAATTTCCTAAAAATATAAAACACACATAAACCATTTCAAATCAAATTTTCAATTACAATTATCCCATGAATTACACAAAATTACAGTTTAGACTCACATGCCGGGAAATATCATGAATGCATGTACAAACATATGCGTGTGCAAAAATTACCATTCCTATGATTATAGAGGCTATGTGATGCATGTTCGTGCCGAGATTTATTTGCTCTCACCTAACCCGTCCCAATTTACCAAAATACCCTTCCCATCGGTGATGGGATGTTACATGACATGTTTTATGAGTTGAATTAATTATGTTGAATGCCTAAATTGTTTGATTAGCATGTGAGTGCTAGAATTGTTGCATGTATTTGTATATAATATATATACGTACATATGCCTGAATTTGTGCTAGTTACCGATGGCTATAATTATATTAACCACTGAGCTGTGTGGCTCAACCCATTACTTTTCGCTCCTCAGGTGTAACTCAGGACATCAGTTGATCCTTGCCAGGCATCGAAGAACTCCGCAATAGTTAAAGATCATTGCATTAAGTGAGTATTTTTGGTTAGCCCACCAAGCATATCATCATTGGGCATTCTCATGTATTGTATTTTGGATTTACACTTTAATATGTAATGTGTCATATTGAGAATGCTTGTTTAAATTCTCGGATTGTAATGGCATGAAGCCCTTGGTTTATGAGGTGTTTAATTCATAGATGAAATGCATGTGTAGAATGTGTGTATATGTATGTTTGTGTGAATTAAATTATGTATAGATGTTGGGATCGGGTCCGAGGCTTGGGAACTCGTTGCTGGTGAAGCCCGAGGGGCCACCTCAGGATTGGGGATCCGGGACCTGAGCCCAATATGTTTGGTATCAGAGCTTTAGGTTATGTGTCCTCGGATGAATTGTGTGCTATATGTTTATTTGTTGCATTTGATTGATTGCATTAAGTGACATGCATATCATGCATACATGTAGGAATCAAGATTGACACGTAGCTAATCCTTAGTGTTTATCTGTGAAGGAATACGATGCCACCTTGTAGAAGGACACGAGGAGTTATGCAAGGATTTGTTGCACCTGACTCTTTGACTAGAGAGGAGAGGACTGATGAGTCAGTAGCCCCAGGAAATGCTGAGGCTTCTGTAGGGCTTGGTAGTGAGTCTATGCCATCACGGACTCAGGAGTCGCCGGTTATGCAGGAGCAAGTGCCTCCACTAGATCCGAGGTTATTCCAGGCATTCACCCAGGCGTTTGTTCAGGCTATGGGTCAGATGCCACAGCCTTCTGCTTCAACCCCAGCTAAGAAGAGGAGACGGTTCGATAAGTTGAGGAAGTATGGAGCAGTGGACTTCTACGGGACCACTAATCCTAAGGAAGCTGAGACATGGCTGAGAAAGACTGAGAGAGTCTTAGATCAAATGGAGTGTGAGGATGACGAGAGAGTCATTTATGCTGCAAGCTTGCTTCAGGAGGATGCTCTGCATTGGTGGGAGACTGTACCAAGGAGTCAGATGATACCAGTAGGGTTGGCATGACAGGACTTCCTTGTTGCTTTTAGGAAGAAATATCTGTCTGAGGTGTACATTCAGCAGAAGCAGAGGGAGTTCCTTAGTCTTACCCAGAGGGAGATGACAGTCAGTGAGTATGAGCGTCGATTCACTGGGCCATGGTATGCTTCAGATCTCATCCGAGTGAAGTCGCTAGATGTTGTCGGTTTAGCCTGGACCGATTTGGCCATCAGAGAGAAAGTGATAGTGTAGAACTTCTGTGACTTTCAGCAGTTGGTTGAGGCAGCTTTGAGGGTTGAGAACATTGAGAGCACAAGAGTGCAGTTCACAGGAAAAGAAAAGGAAGAGAGCAGTTCAAGAGGGGAGGTAGTACTAGTACTCCTATGCCAGACAAGAGTGCCAAGAGCTTCCTATTCACCGAGGAGAGAGCAAGCGATGGTGCGAGTCGACCTAGCCCATGAGGACTCCTCGCTTATTCTCATCGTGCCCTCTACGGTGGGAGGCAATAGAAAGGGAGATGGGGACAGGTCATCAGTCCCTAAGTGTGAGCATTGTGACAGATTTTATGGAGGAGAATGTTACAAATTAACAGGAGCATGCTTCAATTGCGGACAGAAAGGACACTTGGCAAGAGAGTGTCCCAAGCCGTCCAGAAGAGAGGGATCTCGGATGCAAGCTGCTAGGAGAACAGAGACTGTGGGACAGAAGACTTCTACAGAAGTGGGTAGTTCTGATGCAGTTAGGAGGGCGAGCATTCCAGGTAGACCAAGGGGGCAGGCACTAACTAGGGTGTTTGTGATGACTCGGGAGGATGCAGAGACCGCCCCAGATATTGTCATTGGTATGGTTAGACTCTTTTCTGATGATGCGATTGCCTTGATTGATCCGGGTTCTACTCATTCGTTTGTTTCTTCGAGTAGACCTGTGTGTGATAGGAATTTGAGCCCTTTGGATACTCTGCTGATGGTGAGTGTTGGGACCCGATCCGGGAATCGGATCCCAACCGAAAAGCAGAAAGTAACACGAAGGAAACATGAAGGAAACAAAGCGGATTCAAATCAAATAAAACGAATCACAACATGCGAAAGCAAACACGAAACAAATACGAAGGTATCGAATCAAGACGAATCGAATACAAAGAAAGGAAACGAAACATAAGGCGAAATCAAATCAGATACGAAGCAAACTTCAGATCACAAAGCTCAACAAATTATTAACGAATCGAAAGCAAATCGAATCGAAACCAATTTCTGATATGTAACAAAACGAAGCCGACATCCGTGAACAAGTATCAAAGAAAGCGTTTGCGTTGGAAACCTTAAGACTATCACCAAAACTAATCCAATCCGTACATTTTTTTCTTTCTTTCTTTCATTTTCATTCCATCTCTTACAAGTGACTTCAATATCCTCAATCCAATAACATTCACATACAATCGCACTATAAAATGTCCAATACCCGTTCATTCACATTTCTCCATATACAAATCATGCTTATATCTCAGTTGGACATACACAAGTTATATAACATATCCATGTGCAATACCATAACTCAATAGCCTCATAAATACAATTACGATTTATACACCATTTCATAAATCACAGCTTTATACAAATCATAGTGGCATTTTCAAGCCTTATACATTACCCATAATCCTAAACCAAAGTACACAATACACAACGATTCTAGACTTCTCAGCAACCATCTAACTTAAAAATAATACAATATAAACACATGCAAACAGAAATCTTCATTTTCTTTCACCCGATCTTCTTCTCATCACCTGTGGATAGGAATGAAGGGGGGTGAGCTTTACAGCCCGTGGGTAACAGTTGATAACGAATATATATAAGCAAAATCCTTGAAATTCTTTTTCTTTTCTGGTTTTGGAAAATATTTCTTTGAAATCCGTAAAGCACATTTTCAAAAAGTACTTTTCTCGTTGTAGCCAAAATCGCCATTTGCAAAACATATGATTTTTAGGCTTTCAGCCATAAACCCATAAATTTATAAAACATGAATGCATCAACTCGGCAGTTCATAGATGCAATGGCAATTCACATATACAATGCACAACACATGGCTCGAGAGTTCCGTGGAACACAACGAATAAACCGAAGTTTATCGTAAACACAACGAGTCCATTTTTCGGATCTCGTAAGCCTCAAGCAGGCAGCCAGAAGAAGGCTAAGGGGGTCACGTGACTATCGAAGTAGGTTCTCTCTTGCACACAAAAGCACATATCATGCTCAAATCAATTAATCGAATACTCTTTTACGAATATACACAATGCCATGAAATCTTCCGAGGCATAACACAATGTATGTTGCAATTCATCCAAAGTCTATGTATTGAATCAAAAGTGATTTTTCAAAACATTCATACAATGATGCAACATTTATGATGCAATTGAAATTAGAAAATCTCTTTATTTAAAGAAAGCAGTAGTGGCTTATAAATTCAAATTATAAACACATTACCCACCTCGAATCGATGCTAGAAAGTTGTTCCTAGCTCCAATTTGTCCATTGGTTCCTTCTTTCTTCCAATATAACTTCACCTAAAGCAATTTCACCCAAATTCAATATCATAATTAACTTAATCCTCAAATTGAACTTAGAAACACTAATCCCTCATATATTCAAGCTTTTTAAATCACAAATTTCCAAAATCCCCAAATTCCAAATTTGGGCATAAACCCTAATTAATTTCCATCCAAAATTAAACCCATAATACTAAGAAATCAACAAAATTAACTTCATACTCCACAAACCCATTCCATTTTCTATGATTCTAAACCAAAACTTCAAGAGAAACTCAAATCTTAAAAACTGCTCTTACCTCATTTCTCCTCCATTTTCGGATTTTCTTAGTTCAAGGGGAAGCTCTCTTCATCCTCCACCTTTTTCTCTCTTGGAATGACGTTAAAATCTCTCTTCAAGTGGTAGAAAATCGTGCCCTAGCTTTCTCCCCTTTTTCTCCACCGAAACTTGCTCTCCCTTCTCTCTTCTCTCTTCTTCTCTTATTCCTTCTTTTCTCTTAAGTGTCATTGGTTGCCTCTAAAAATGACAGCCCACTTTCTTTTATAGTGCCATGACATTTAATGAATGAGGAATGACCCATAAGTCCCTCCATTTAAGCCTATAAACTTAATCCTTTAAGTAAACTTCCAAAATTACCCCTCCATTGGTCTTTAAAACTGACATCTTGTCTGATTATTTCGATCAGGTAAATGAAGCCATTTGACAAAACTTTCTTCTAGAGAAATGTTCCTCTATGTCTTAAGAATCCAACCATTCAAGAATCGGATCAATCGGAGCTCTATAACTCAAGATATCTCCAAATTACTGAAGTCTGTTCTTCAGACTCGAGGCTGAACACTACACCTAACTTACGACCTGAATTTGGAAGTCTTAGAGGCTAAATTATACCTCAGATTCTCATAACATTTGTAGCCCCATGTCTCTATTTTAATTTCCAAGAAGAATCAGATCGATCGGAGTTCTACCAATCGAGATATCTCTAAAATACTGAACACTGTCCAAACTTTTATAACCAATCAGTTCACGAAAATCAGAGCTATATTTCTCCATTTAATTCCAAAACTGATCTATATAGTATGAAAAGATAGAAAAATGTCTTAGGAATCCAACGCTTCAAAAATCGACTCAATCGGAGGTCTACACAAAAGTTATGGCCAAAAGAAGGAAGAGGGGTCAAAAACACAAAAGCAGACGATGATGTCAGCACATACGCAAGTTCGTCTGGGATGATGTCAGCACAGACGCAAAAATTCGTCTGTGGTGATGTCAGCACAGATTCAAAAATTCGTCTGTGATGACGTCAGTACAGACGCAAAATTTCGTCTGTGATGATGTCAGCACAGACGCAAAAATTCGTCTGTGATGACGTCAGCACAGACGCAAAATTTCGTCTGACCCCCTTCTCCAGAACATCCACACTTAGAAAGATCATAACTTTCTACTCAGAGAAACATCTACAACTTTTCGGAAGGAAATTTTGCCAAAATCTATCTTTATCAATCCAAAAATTGCCCCTAAAGTCAGAAGATAAGACTTTCATTCCTGCACCAACACTGCACCCAATTCTTAACTTCATGACACTATTTGAGACTCTTAGGCACATAATTGAAATTCGATGTCTTCTCACAAAATGTAGCCATATGTCTCTAGTTTAATCCAAATTAAGAATCATCTCGTTTGGATTACTAGAGAAAACGTTATGGCTAAAATACTGAAGCATATTCTGTGAACATTTTTCAGATCACTACCAATCTTGTCTCCAAATCTTTCCTTATCATAACTCATACCAAGATCACTCTTTCTACTCTCTTGTCCAATATTTTCATGCTTTATATCAATGGAAAGATAAAACAACCTCTACAATGTTCATAAAGAACTCCAAAGTAACTTCACCCTCTAGATAAGTCAATTTTTCAATCAAAGTTTCTGCCCATTTAGCAATCACCTGAGCAATATCCAAACTTCAATTTATCATAACTTCTTGCCCCGATATCGAAAAATTGCATACTTTATGGCGTTAGAAAGCTGGCAACATGAACTACAACTTTCATTAAGACCACTTTGGCCAAATATATCTAGATCAGTACAGATTTGCCATTGAAGTTTCTAAACCCCATTCCAACACATCAACTTCACATATCAGCACATCACCACAAGCTCTTCAACTAATTCCTCTCAAACACAAAACATACAAATCTATACACAATTGATATTCTTACACAATTGATCTTTCATATCCATATATAAATCCATGTCTCATTAACATCATAAGATAAATGTTTATAAAATTAAATGGCATTCTAAGCCATGCTACAACATCAGTATTCAAGTCTAAGTACAAAAGATACAAAACTCCATCATTCTCCACATATGACTGAAATCTTATTCTTACAATAATCTAACTTAAAACACCACATGCATAACCAAACAAATTGTCTTTGCTTTCTAATTTCTTCAAAATTTTACACTTTTACTTTCTATTTCTTGATTTCAACTTCCATTTCAATCCACTTGAACTTTCAGAACCCATACGAATCTATTTGAAACCCAAAGTTATCCAATCAAACAAATCTTTTCTCATCAATTTCCTTAAGGAAAAAATATCTATAACTCCATTCATATACAAAAACTCTTATCAAATTTTCATTTTCATATTTCTAATTTCCACTGAAAGATCGGGGTCCAACAATTCTCCCCCTCTTAAAAGAATTTTGCCCTCGAAATTCCTATCGAAAGAGTCACCAAGTAACTTATTCTCTCAAATAATCTCTTCAATTAATCATATTCAATCGCTTTCTGAACTAATTCCTCATCATACATATTTCTCACTTACTCACAATTTATCACTTCTTGTATCAAATACCACCAATATCATATCATATCAATATTTCTTAACAGATTTACACAAGTCAATGGTCCAATTCTTAATAACCGTAATATGGACCCATACCATTCAATTTAATCCTTTTGAACATCCATATATATATCTATATCTTTATCATTCAAAATCAACCTATTGATCTTCCATACATATATTTCTATCATTAATCTCATCTTTCTAGCATTTCTCATTTCAGCTCGCAAATATTCAAAATCAATTCATCCTTCACATTAATCTTTTGACTTTCTATACATATATCTCCATCACCATCTCATTATTCAAGTCATCAACACCCAAAATCAATTCACAAAATTGCCGAAGCCTAATCATCATGAAATTTCACTCTCATTCATTCACATATTCCTAAAATCAATCAAATAATCACCTTTGTTCTTCAAAGCCAACTTATCCACATCAATATCACACTCTCACTAATTCAATCATACTTCTTGTCATCAAAAGCAAACAATTATTTATCCTTACAAACTCTTATCGATTTCTTACACATACACATACGCCCAAGTAAGATCATATAACCTGGCTCTGATACCACAAATGTTGGGACCCGATCCGGGAACCGAATCCCAACCGGAAAACGAAGGAAGTAACACGAAGGAAACATGAAGGAAACAAAGCGGATTCAAATCGAATAAAATGAATCACAACATGCGGAAGCAAACACGAAACAAATAAGAAGGTATCGAATCAAGACGAATCGAATACAAAGCAAGGAAATGAAACATAAGGCGAAATCAAATCAGATACGAAGCAAACTTCGGATCACAAAGCTCAACAAATCATTAACGAATCGAAAGCAAATCGAATCGAAACCAATTTCTGATACGTAACAAAACGGAGCCGACATCCGTGAACAAGTATCAAAGAAAGCGTTTGCGTTGGAAACCTTAAGACTATCAGTCAAAACTAATCCAATCCGTGTACATTTTTTCTTTCTTTCTTTCTTTCATTTTCATTCCATCTCTTACAAGTGACTTCAATATCCTCAATCCAATAACATTCACATACAATCGCACTATAAAATGTCCAATACCCGTTCATTCACATTTCTCCATATACAAATCATGCTTATATCTCAGTTGGACATACACAAGTTATATAACATATCCATGTGCAATACCATAACTCAATAGCCTCATAAATACAATTACGATTTATACACCATTTCATAAATCACAGCTTTATACAAATCATAGTGGCATTTTCAAGCCTTATACATTACCCATAACCCTAAACCAAAGTACACAATACACAACGATTCTAGACTTCTCAGCAACCATCTAACTTAACAATAATACAATATAAACACATGCAAACAGAAATCTTCATTTTCTTTCACCCGATCTTCTTCTCATCACCTGTGGATGGAAATGAAGGGGGGTGAGCTTTACAGCCCGTGAGTAACAGTTTATAACGAATATATATAAGCAAAATCCTTGAAATTCTTTTTCTTTTTTGGTTTTGGAAAATATTTCTTTGAAATCCGTAAAGCACATTTTCAAAAAGTACTTTTCTCGTTGTAGCCAAAATCGCCATTTGCAAAACATATGATTTTTAGGCTTTCAGCCATAAACCCATAAATTTATAAAACATGAATGCATCAACTCGGCAATTCATAGATGCAATGGCAATTCACATATACAATGCACAACACATGGCTCGAGAGTTCCAGGAACACAACGAATAAACCAAGTTTATCGAAACACAACGAGTCCATTTTTCGATCTCGTAAGCCTCAAGCGAGCAGCCGTAAGAAGGCTAAGGGGGTCAACGTGCACGTGACTATCAAGTAGTTCTCTCTTGCCCACACAAAAGCACATATCATGCTCAAATCAATTAATCGAATACTCTTTTACGAATATACACAATGCCATGAAATCTTCCGAGGCATAACACAATGTATGTTGTAATTCATCCAAAGTCCATGTATTGAATCAAAAGTGATTTTCAAAACATTCATACAATGATGCAACATTTATGATGCAATTGAAATTAGAAAATCTCTTTATTTAAAGAAAGCGGTAGGGCTTATAAATTCAAATTATAAACACATTACCCACTTTCGAATCGATGCTAGAAAGTTGTTCCTAGCTCCAATTTGTCCATTGGTTCCTTTTTTCTTCCAATATAACTTCACCTAAAGCAATTTCACCCAAATTCAATATCATAATTAACTTAATCCTCAAATTGAACTTAGAAACACTAATCCCTCACATATTCAAGCTTTTTAAATCACAAATTTCCAAAATCCCCAAATTCCAAATTTGGGCATAAACCCTAATTAATTTCCATCCAAAATTAAACCCATAATACTAAGAAATCAACAAAATTAACTTCATACTCCACAAACCCATTCCATTTTTCATGATTCTAAACCAAAACTTCAAGAGAAACTCAAATCTTAAAACTGCTCTTACCTCATTTCTCCTCCATTTTCGGATTTTCTTGGTTCAAGGGGAAGCTCTCTTCATCCTCCACCTTTTTCTCTCTTGGAATGACATTAAAATCTCTCTTCAAGTGGTAGAAAATCGAGCCCTAGATTTCTCCCCTTTTTCTCCACCGAAACTTGCTCTCCCTTCTCTCTTCTCTCTTCTTCTCTTATTCCTTCTTTTCTCTTAAGTGTCATTGGTTGCCTCTTAAAATGACAGCCCACTTGCTTTTATAGTGACATGACATTTAATGAATGAGGAATGACCCATAAGTCCCTCCATTTAAGCCTATAAACTTAACCCTTTAAGTAAACTTCCAAAATTACCCCTCCATTGGTCTTTAAAACTGACATCTTGTCTGATTATTTCGATCAGGTAAATGAAGCCATTTGACAAAACTTTATTCTAGATAAATGTTCCTCTATGTCTTACGAATCCAACCATTTAAGAATCGGATCAATCGGAGCTCTATAACTCAAGATATCTCCAAAATACTGAAGTCTGTTCTTCAAACTCGAGGCTGAACACTACACCTAACTTCCGACCTGAATTTGGAAGTCTTAGAGGCTAAATTATACCTCAGATTCTCATAACATTTGTAGCCCCATGTCTCTATTTTAATTTCCAAGAAGAATCAGATCGATCGGAGTTCTACCAATCGAGATATCTCTAAAATACTGAACACTGTCCAAACTTTTATAACCAATCAGTTCACGAAAATCTGAGCTATCTTTCTCCATTTAATTCCAAAACTGATCTATGTAGTATAAAAAGATAGAAAAATGTCTTAGGAATCCAACGCTTCAAAAATCGACTCAATCGGAGGTCTACACAAAAAGTTATGGCCAAAAGAAGGAAGAGGGGTCAAAAACACAAAAGCAGACGATGATGTCAGCACAGACGCAAGTTCGATTGTGATGACGCCGTATGACAGCAAAAATTGTTTGCAATGGTGGCGTCAAGAAAGACGCAAAATTGCTCTGATGACGCCAGACAGATGCAAAATTGCTGTGATGACGTCAGCACAGACGCAAAATTTCGTCTGTGATGACGTCAGCACAGACGCAAAATTTCGTCTGTGATGACGTCAGCACAGACGCAAAATTTCGTCTGACCCCCTTCTCCAAAACATCCACACTTAGAAAGATCATAACTTTTTACTCAGAACTCCAAATTAGACACGGTTTGATTCGTTGGAAAGCTAAGAGAAAAATCTACAACTTTTCAAAAGGAAATTTTGCCAAAATCTATCTTTATAAATCCCAAAATTGCCCCTAAAGTCAGAAGATAAGACTTTCATTCCTGCACCAACACTGCACCCAATTCTTAACTTCATGACACTATTTGAGACTCTTAGGCACATAATTGAAATTCGATGTCTTCTCACAAAATGTAACCATATGTCTCTAGGTTAATCCAAATTAAGAATCATCTCGTTTGGATTACTAGAGAAAACGTTATGGCTAAAACATCAAGCATATTCTCGAACATTTTTCAGATCACTACCAATCTTGTCTCCAAATCTTTCCTTATCATAACTCATACCAAGATCACTCTTTCTACTCTCTTGTCCAATATTTTCATGCTTTATATCAATGGAAAGATAAAACAACCTCTACAATGTTCATAAAGAACTCCAAAGTAACTTCACCCTCTAGATAAGTCAATTTTTCAATCAAAGTTTCTTGGTTTAGCAATCACCTAAGCAATATTCAAACTTCAATTTATCATAACTTCTTGCCCCTAGATCGAAAAATTGCATACTTTATGGCGTTAGAAAGCTGGCAACATGAACTACAACTTTCATTAAGACCACTTTGGCCAAATATATCTAGATCAAGACAGATTTGCCATTGAAGTTTCTAAACCCCATTCCAACACATCAACTTCACATATCAGCACATCACCACAAGCTCTTCAACTAATTCCTCTCAAACACAAAACACACAAATCTATACACAATTGATATTCTTACATAATTGATCTTTCATATCCATATATAAATCCATGTCTCATTAACATCATAAGATAAATGTTTATAAAATTAAATGGCATTCTAAGCCATGCTACAACATCAGTATTCAAGTCCAAGTACAAAAGATACAAAACTCCATCATTCGCCACATATGACTGAAATCTTATTCGTACAATAATCTAACTTAAAACACCACATGCATAACCAAACAAATTGTCTTTGCTTTCTAATTTCTTCAAAATTTTACACTTTTACTTTCTATTTCTTGATTTCAACTTCCATTTCAATCCACTTGAACTTTTAGAACCCATACGAATCTATTTGAAACCCAAAATTATCCAATCAAACAAATCTTTTCTCATCAATTTCCTTAAGGCAAAAATATCTATAACTCCATTCATATACAAAAACTCTTATCAAATTTTCATTTTCATATTTCTAATTTCCACTGAAAGATCGGGGTCCAACAGTGAGTACTTCAATCGGCCAATATATTATTATCAGGCAAGTATATAGAGGCTGTGAGCTATGTATTGGTGGAGAACTTTTAGTGGTGGATTTGATGCCACTGAAGATGGGAGGACTGGATGTGATCATAGGTATGGACACTTTAGAAAGGTACAATGCCCGAATGGATTGTAAGCAGAAAACAGTGGAATTTGAATTGGATGATGGCAGAAGAGTGATGTTTTCTGGGGACAGGAAAGCAAGTCCGCCCATAATTGTTTCAGCCATGACAGCAGAGAAGATGATAAGGAAAGGGTGTGAGGCATTTTTGGCCTATGTGGTAGACTCCAGAGCAGATAGAGGGAAGCTTGAGGATATCCCAGTAGTCAGGGAATTCTCAGATGTCTTTCCCGAAGAATTGCCAGGACTACTGCCAGCTAGGGGAATTGAGTTTCCCATTGAGCTTCTTTCAGGTACTGCGTCGATTTCGATTCCGCCTTACCGGATGGCTCAGGCGGAATTGAAGGAGCTTAAAGAGCAGTTGGAGGAGTTGTTGAAGAAAGGGTACATAAGGCCGAGCTCTTCACCTTGGGGAGCTCCGGTCCTTTTTGTGAAGAAGAAGGATGGATCGTTGAGGATGTGTGTGGATTACCGGAAGCTGAATCAGGTCACGGTGAAGAACAGATATCCTCTTCCTCGCATTGATGATCTGTTTGATCAATTGCAAGGGGCGAAAGTCTTCTCCAAGATAGACTTGAGATCGGGTTATCATCAGTTGAGGATTAAGGAGTCGGATGTGCCAAAGTCTGCTTTTAGGACTCGGTATGGGCATTTTGAGTTTTTGGTTATGCCTTTCGGATTGACAAATGCCCCTGCAGCCTTTATGGATTTGATGAATCGAGTCTTTAAGTCATTCTTGGACCAATTTATCATTGTCTTTATTGATGATATATTGGTCTATTCCAAGAGTGATGAGCAGCATGAAGAGCATTTGAGGTTAGCTTTGGAGACTTTGAGGAGAAATGAGTTGTATGTAAATTCGATAAATGCGAATTTTGGCTGAGGGAAGTTTCGTTTCTTGGACATGTGATCTCAGAACAAGGAGTGGATGTGGACCCAAAAAAAATAGAAGTTGTGGTGAATTGGGAAGCACCGAAGAATGTGGCAAAGGTGAGGAGTTTTCTGGGTTTAGCAGGTTATTACAAGAGGTTTGTGGAGGGATTCTCCATGATATCTGCTCCGATGAATAAGTTATTGAGGAAGAATTTGAAGTTTATTTGGAGTGATGAATGCCAGAAGAGCTTTGAGGAGCTCAAGTACAGGTTGACGAGTACTCCGATTCTGATTTTGCCTTCCGGAAATGAGGGTTACACCGTGTATAGTGATGCTTCGAGGAAGGGTCTTGGTTGTGTTTTGATGCAGGGAGATCGGGTGATTGCTTATGCTTCGAGGCAGTTGAAGCCATATGAATGGAACTATCCGACACATGATTTGGAGTTGGCAGCGGTGATCTCTGCCTTGAAGATTTGGAGGCATTATTTGTATGGAGTTCAGACAAGGATCTTTACCGATCATAACAGTCTCAAGTACTTGTTAAGCCAGAAGGAACTGAATTTGAGACAGCGACGATGGATCGAGTTGCTTAAGGATTATGATTAGCTGATTGAGTACCATCCAGGCAAGGCCAATGTAGTGGCGGATGCTTTGAGTAGGAAGTCTTCGATTGCTCATGTTCGGACAGTTTACTTGCCTTTTTTGGAAGAAATGGTCAAGCTTAAGATAAGCTTGAAGCAGGAGGAGCCAGATTGTCTTCTAGCTAACTTCCGAGTGAGACCGATACTCAGGGAGAAGATTAGAGAATTGCAGGCTCAAGATGCAGATTTGAGCAAGCTCAGAGAGGAAATTCGGAATGGCAAGATTTCTGAAGTAGAGGTGAGGGATGATGGACTGATGACAATAGGGAACAGGCTGTGTATCCCAGATGTGCAGGAGGTTAAGAATGAGATTTTGGATGAGGCACACAATGCGTCTTATGCCATACATCCAGGTAGTACCAGGATGTACAGGAATTTGAGAGAGCATTTTTGGTGGAAGGGCATGAAGAGGGATGTAGCAGAGTATGTGAGTAAGTGTCTAGTGTGTCAGCAAGTCAAAGCTAAACACTAGGTGTAACATCCCATCTCCCATAGGAAGGGTTTATTGGTAATTTGGGATGGGTTAGACGTATTGAATTGAATCTCGGCATGAACATACAGCATATAGCCTCTATGTTTAATGATTGGTTGCACATGCACATAGTATACATGCATTCATGATATTTCCCGACTTAGGTTTCAAATTGAGATTCTTTGTGAAATTTATGGGATAATTGTATTTGAAAAATTATTTGGAGTGCGCCATTGAGTGTTTTACATTTTTAGGGATTTATGGAAATTTTTATGGAATTTTTCGGGGTTGTTGCCCGGACTGGAAAATTTCCAATGGGCTGACTGAGTGGGCTTTTCTATACTGAAAAGGACCGTCAAATGACATGAGATTAGTGAATAAATAATTGTGGGAATTATGTTAGTGCCATGTTTAGAGATTAAGTGGGATTATGTTTTGTTTTATTATTATTAAAAAGGATTAACTTGAATTTTTGGCTTTTTCTCATTAAAGGCCAAGTGTCCCTTCCATTTATGAGTTTTGTCTTATATATTTCAGCACCCACGACTTGTTCCTTGGCTCTTTACATAAATAAATCACTTGAAAAGGCCAATAATCATCCTTCATCATCCGAAACTTTGCTTCTTCTTTTTAAGTGTTCTTTTCTCCTTCCTTGGTGAGTTCTCTTCTTCCTTCGATGGTCCCCTTCTCCTCCCACCTTCCTTTTCTTTTTGGCTTGCTTTTCTTTATGCATATTCAAGACCAAGTTGAAGCCTTGTAAAGATTATGGTATGTGTGTTTGGTGGAGTGATAATCGTGAGTTTTGGTGAGAGGTAAGGAATTGAGTAAAGCTTGGAAGATTGAAGTAGAAGTGGTGTGAACTTGAAGAATTGATAGCTTGAACTTGTTTAAGGTGAGTTTTGATGTTTGTTTTTATGCTTTTGGTAGTTAGAAGCATTCATGGAGATCCTTTATACATTTAGTTGATCATCATAGTAGTAGGGTTGAATGGGTTTAAATGTATACTTGGTTATGGATGAATGAATGACTATAGTTTTCCTTGATTTTGGCTTGGTTTGGATTGAGTTTATAAGGTTAGATGAATGGAAAACTTAGGAAGATAATTTGTGTTAGTGCTGCCAACTTTTGTATAATCATGTACATATATGTTGTGATGAAATTGTGGTTGATTTAGAGGTATAATTGGATGCTTAGGGATGTATTATTGATATTAGAAGTGATAGGAGTTTGGTTGTTGATGTAAGCTGGAAAATTGTTATTGACCCTATTGCAATGTTTTGATCATAACTAATTGTGTAGGTGTGAAAATGAGGTGAAGTTTGTGCCCAATGAAACTTTGGGATGTTGGCTTCAACGTTTTGTGAAATAGGTGGTGTTAAATTGTAATGTTAGAAGGGTGAATTTTTGCATGGAAAGTTTCTGTTTGTAGGGTCTGTGAACAGTACCCGCATATATGACCAGATTACTTTGTTGATTTTTCTAAATTAATTGAGATGGAATTAAGGAAAATGGTCTTCATGAGAGTTGAAGCCTACATTGTTAGCTTTCCATTTTCACTGATATTGTAATTTTTCGATCAGTATATTGGGAGTTATGCATTGTGGCATGTTGACTGATTTTCTGTCATTTGAGGAAACCTAGCCTAATTGTCGATTTTGTGAACATGCGGATTAGGGGCAATTTTAACAATTTATTTGGACTGAATTGTTGTGAGTGATCTTCTGAAAAGTTGTAGAGGAAGAAATTATCTTGAAAATTATATATGGCATGTAATTTTTGAAGGTCAGATTTGGGAGTTATGATTTTACAAAACTGAAGCTAAACTAGGTTGTGAATGGCTGATCATGACAGTAGCTTCCATAACAGTTTTGAAATTGTTCGAAATCGAATTGGAGTTTGAGTTCTTCATGAAAATTGAAGTTTGAGATCTTATCTTTTCAGGGATATAAGGTAGTGAATTTTGTGACTTTTGTGCTAAGAGAATTACTGTTTGGAAAATTACTGTCCAGGTTGGTTGATTTCAGTAGGTAGATTCTTTGTGGAATTGTTTGACCTTGTTAGCAAGTGAATTTGATTTTGGGTTGCTCATTAAAGTTGTAGATAACATTGTGAACTTACTGAGAATATTTATTGTGTTATTTTTGACTGAGGAAATGAGTAGTTACTGAATTTGCAAATTATTGCACTGTTTGAGAGGTTTTGAGTAGACAGTAGATTTGATGGGATATTTGACACCCTTAGGGGTGAAATTGATTTTTATGGTCTTCTTGAGAATGGTAGAGCTTTTCATGATCTTTCCAACAAGCTATGGTTTGTATTTTTCTGATCTGTGTGCTAAGAATTATTGTTGTTGGAAATTCGGATTGGAAATAGGAAAAAAAAGGGAATGAAGTGAGGTAGAACCTCGCCGGATCGCGAGGGCGACGCCTCGCCCTCGCGAGGCGAGGTAGGTTGGCCCGGTTGCGAGGGCAACGCCTCGCCCTCGCGATGAAGCGAGGTGAGTCGACCTCGTGAGGGCGACGTCTCGCCCCCGCGAGACAGGCGCATATATATATATATATATTTTATTATTTGGCATTAAGTGACCTAATTGTTTCTTTTGTCAATTTCTTTTCCGTCCGACGTCCGATTGACCTAATTCTTGAGGCATCGGATTTGTAACATATTGAATTTCATTTTGTGAGAAATTGGGAATTTTTAGACGGGAAATTGACGTGGACCCGGGTAATTGTTCTGTGATCATTGTTTTATTTATTTTTGGACCGATTGAGGTCCAAATTAGGTGCTGTCAGTGGCTATAGTTTTCTAATTTTAGATGAAATTTTTATTATGGGAAAAGTTTGGATTAGGGCCGCGAATGCCATGAACATGCATTATACATTTTTTAATTATCTCATGTGCATTGGTTGATATTGCTAACTATCCAGTTGGTAACGTGTCCTTATTTTAATTGTTATAGAGGCACAGTTGGAACGTCATCCCACGGACGTTGCAGAGACTTCCCGGCATTAGCTCAGAAGTTATTAGGTGAGTAACCTAGATGGTTCCTCGGTTAGTAAGTGTTTATAATTCTACACTTAGAACTCTGTGGAGAATAATGGTGGGACAATTGTGTTTGTTTGTTGCCTGGATTGCGGACCGGAGGCCCGATAGATTGGGAGAGTCTGACATAGAAGTGCTATATGTGATTTTCACTTGATTAATTGTGAGTGGCTTATGTGAATATGATGAATTGGGATTTGATATGATGTTGATTTTGTTTTATTTGGACATTTGCATTCATGCATAATTGCATGATCGATGATTGGCGCCAGTGACGGAAGCGATAGCGAGCTTTAAGCTCAACGTGATTAGGCCTTGAGCCCATAGTGATTCACCACCGTTTAATGCGCCCTTAATGGGACAGTTTCAGGCGCTCAGTCACAACAACGTAATAAATTGGAAAAGCGTCACATACGCATTTCATGTGCATTTGAATTGGTTCTTTTGACTGAAATCGTAATAATCATGTGGTACTTCTGAATGTGTTTTAGAGAAATAACTGTATGTATCTGTGATATACTGTGTATATGCATGAATTGGGTGAATCATCGATGATGGTTCCTCACTGAGTTCGCAAACTCACACAAAATTGCAAATTATTTTTTAGGACCGAGAGAGTAGACTTATAGCTCCAGAGGGACTTTTCCTGCCATGTAGATTGAGTGGGCAAGAGAAGTCATGGCACACAGGTCGGTCAGTTGTCACTTTTTGAGGGATAACCTAGCTAGCTTTTTGTTTGATTTTCTTTTGGAGTAATGTACAGAACATACCAGTTGTGTAAATTTGTTGCTTTGAGGTTATGAAATGCGAATTTATGGTTTCAAAAATTAGTGGATTTCATATTAATGCTTTATGATTTTTGATGCCATGTGGAGTGTTAGCGATTGTTTGTAGCGCACCCTTATCGTAGGGTGTGTGTCGGAATGACCTACAGGCGTCCTGATACATATGCTAGGGTAAGGGGGTGCTACACCAGGCACCTTCGGGTAAGTTGAGGCCATTGTTCAACCCGGAATGGAAGTGGCAAAGTGTGACCATGGATTTCCTGATGGGATTGCCTAAGACCAGTAGGAAGCATGATGCTATTTGGGTTATTGTGGATTGGTTGACAAAGTCAGCTCACTTTTTGGCAATTAAGCATACTGATTCTTTGCATGTGCTAGCAAAGAAGTACATCGATGAGATAGTGAGATTGCACAGGATCCAAGATTCGATTGTGTCTGATAGGGACCCTCGGTTTACTTCGAGATTTTGGGAAAGTTTGCAGGAAGCTTTAGGGACTAAGCTGAATTTTAGTACGGCTTTTCACCCTCAGACGGATGGTCAATCCGAGAGGACCATCCGGACACTTGAGGGAATGCTCAGGGCTTGTGTGATGGACTTTCAGGGAGCTTGGGATGAGCATTTGCCATTGGTCGAATTTGCTTATAATAATTCGTACCATTCGAGCATTCGGATGGCTCCATATGAGGCTTTGTATGGGAGGAGATGTAGAACTCCGATCCGTTGGGATGAAGAAGGAGAGAGGAAACTGGTAGGACCAGAATTGATTCAGAAGACAGTTGAGAAAGTCAATTTGGTTAAGCAGCGACTTAAGGCAACATAGGATAGAATGAAGAGCTACATTGATGCACATCGAAAGGAGATGGAGTTTGAAGTCGGTGAGAAAGTATTTCTCAAGGTGTCTCCTTGGAAAGGAGTTATGAGATTTGGCAAGAAGGGCAAATTAAGTCCGAGGTATGTGGGTCCTTATGAGATCCTTGAGAGGATTGGACCACTCGCCTACAGGTTGGCGTTACCTCTGGAATTGTCTCAGATTCATGATGTGTTTCATGTTTCCATGTTGAGGAGATGTCAATCGAATCCTTCTCATATCATTTAGACTAGTGAGGTTCAGCTGAGGGATGATCTGAGTTATGAGGAGCTTCCAGTGCAGATTTTGGATACAAAAGATAAGGTCCTCAGGAACAAGACGGTTTAGCTAGTCAAAGTCTTAGGGAGAAATCATTCGGTGGAAGAGGCTACTTGGGAGCCACTGGAAGCCATGCAGGAGAGGTATCTGTATCTCTTCGATGATTCAGGTAATAATTTCGAGGGCGAAATTTCTTTTAAGAGGGGGAGAAATTTTGGGCCCCGAATTTTTTTCATTTATGTCATTAAGCATAAATTGTGATAATTGAGTGGTTATGTCTTAGTTTGATTAAATTGGGAGTACTAGTGGATAATTGAGCTTTAATTGAGTTTAGTGTGATTTAAATGAGCATGAAAGGGTAAAATGTGTGAGGGCATTTTGGGAAGATTACTTGAATTGAAGTGGTTTAGGCTTTGCTAAGAGGGGTACTATGGTCTTTGTCCCTTCCCATTAGACTTAAGAAAGAGTTAGAAGAATTAGAAGGAAAGGAAAAGAAGAGGAAAGGAGAAGAAAAGAAGGAGAAGCCGTAGGTGGAGGAAGAAGAGAAGAGAAATAGGGATTTTCGACCTTAGAGATTTTCGACAGATTCGGGCCATTTCCGAGTAAGTTTCGTTTTGTTTAATCTTGTTTCGGTTGGATTAAACCTAAAGATAGGTTGAATGTGTGAGAATCGGTGGTTTAGGGATTTTAGGGCAAAAATGGTTAGAATCTTTGGGTTGTTGATTTTGTGCATGTTTTTAAGTTGTTAATGGGTTAGAAATGTAGTATAAGACTTGAATCAAGGCTTGGATGTGTTGCATATGATTAAGGGAAGGATTGAAGTTGGAAAGTGCCGGAAATTCAGGTTTGGAGTCGTTCTCTAGGCCCGCACGTCGCGACGTGCGAGGAAAGGGAGCAATGTCGCGACGTGCGAATTTATATTCGCCGCGACGTGCTAAGGGGTGTTTGCCGTGGCGCACGCTCGCGTGCACGCCGCGGCGAGCACACCCCTATTTTCCAGCAAAGATATATTTTGGTGTTTTTGGGCATATCTTTTGTTGTAGATGTCCAATTGAGGTGATTTTGGATTCATTGTAAACTAGAGATGAAGGACTACGAGTTTTATGAAGAAGGAAAGTTTGGAATTTGCCTCTTAGGGTTCGGAAGTTTAGATGGAAGTCGAATGTAGACTTTTAGTGTTAGTAATTGCGATTTTCATGCTTATTGAATATTTTCTTTTGGATATTGGTTGAATGGGAACTTGGTTTGTTATAGGAAACCAAGCCAATCTGACCCAATCGCAAGAGGAAGGACAACAGTGAGTCGGATACTCAATCGATATTAGGTGGGTAATGTACTTATAGTTGTTGTGTGATTAGGCAAATTCTTGCCTATGTGTGGATATATGTTATGTGCTATGTATGTTTACACATGATATTGATATGAGAATTGATTTTGATTATGAGCATGTTATGCCTCGATTTCGGTCATGGCATTTTGAATAAATGAAAAGTATGAAAGCATACCATTGATAAAATGATTTTGAGCATGATTATGTGCTTTTGTTTAGGCGAGAGTGGAACCATTTCGTTTTTCACGTGCACGTCGACAAGAGCCTTCTCCCGGCTGCCCGCTTGTGGCTTATGAGCTCCGAATGGACTCATTTTGTCCAGGGTGTAAACTTTGGTTTCTCCCTTTTGTTTCCATGGAACCCTCGAGCCGTGTGATGTGCATTGCATATTTGATCTGTTCTCTATGAAGCATACTTGTGACATGTTTTATGAGTTGAATTAATTATGCTGAATGCCTAAATTGTTTGATTAGCATGTGAGTGCTAGAATTGTTGCATATATTTGTATATAATATATATACGTACATATGCCTGAATTTGTGCTAGTTACCGATGGCTATAATTATATTAGCCACTGAGCTGTGTAGCTCAACCCATTACTTTTCACTCTTCAGGTGTAACTCAAGACATCAGTTGATCCTTGCTAGGCATCGAAGAATTCCACAATAGTTAAAGATCATTGCATTAAGTTAGTATTTTTGGTTAGCCCAACAAGCATATCATCATTGGGCATTCTCGTCTATTTTATTTTGGATTTACACTTTAATATGTAATGTTTCGTATTGAGAATGCTTGTTTAAATTCTCGGATTGTAATGGCATGAAGCCCTTGGTTTATGGGGTGTTTAATTCATAGATGAAATGCATGTGTATAATGTGTGTGTATGTATGTTTGTGTGAATCAAATTATGTATAGATGTTGGGATCGGGTCTGAGGTTTGGGAGCTCATTGCTGGCGCAGCCCGAGGGGCCACCTCAGGATTGGGGATCCGGGACCCAGGCCCAACACGTTTTTTCTTTATTATTCCTTAAAACAAAGACATCAGCTTCCAATGATGTATCAATAAAAGATGAAATTGATACTGAATTACTTTGATTAAGCTCTTTGTCTATTTTTAGTTGATAATCATTAAGTAAAAGATATTAGAAGTGTTTAATTATATCAATATGTTCTTTAACCTGATCATTAAATAATTGCAATTAAAAATAAGTTATCTCAATCCTTTATCTCGAGTCCATTACATAAATAACTAATTGTAGAGCAATAATTGCCAAAATTTCTCATGATTTGCTATGTTATTGTCTAAATCACCTCATTTGAATTAAAAATCTACTTAGATAATGCTATCTTTATCTCACACATTTTAGCAAAACAAATATGTAAAGTTGGATATTTTCTTCTAAATAGTAACTCAAAAACAATATAAAAAATTACCAACTTCTTACAAATTAAAATTTCTAACTGGCATTGCTCTTCACTCTTCCATCAACAGATAAGTATATTGAAAATCTTGTTGTCTTAACCTAATAAACACCTTAAAATATTAATTGTCAATTTTAGCATCTTAAATATGTAATTTCATCTTATTGGACAATCTAGAACTAACTCCCTAGTGCATGGAATATATAGTGATTTTTTCAAACTTTTAACCCACTTAGGAGTTTAATTCTAATATATTACTTTATTCTAGACTACCTCTACCCCTTATTTGATTATCTTCAAGTCATCCTTCACTATCAAATTCACTGTATGCGCCAAATAATGCATATGAAATAATCTCTCATCCATCAACAGGTTTTTAAATTGAAACTTATTCTTAACTTTTTTTTATAACATCATTCGTACTCTAGTTATCTAAAATTACGGTTGAGAGCTTCGTATTAATGTTCTAACAAATAAAGCAATAGACTAATATAATTGTAAACCTCTTACTTGTATGTGACGTTAGAGCACAAATAAACCGACCATTAAAAATAATAATTAAATGTTAATTATAACACAATAAAAATTTAAAAATTAAAGAATATTATTTACCACAAGATTTGACAACATAAAGTCCAATAGTTGACAATGTAATGTGTTGTAAATATCATATGACCTTTCATTTGATTTTCTATCAGCTATAGATTTGATATAATAAGAAGTTGTCCTTGATTAACTAACAAAGTCTTTAATGCAATTATTATATTCTTTATAAAATCTTGAAGATGTTTTTTTTGGTTTTACAAGTTGAAATTTTGAAGGTTGGTTAAAGATCGGTAGCAAACATCTTGAAATTTGATTATCCATAATTAAGAGCATTTGTTCATTCTCTATGAGCATTTTCACAAGAAAATGCTTAAATCTCTCAAGATCATAAGTCGTGGTAGTCTTTTCATTCTTTCCTTTGATTTGGTTAGAGTAAAAAATATTGGACCTCCTAATACCATCTTACATTTATTGCAAGAGTCCATATGCCTTTCTGAATGAGATGTTTCACCTTTAAAACCTCTAACTAAAATCTTATGGCAATACTTGCACTTTGGCTTATCAACTCCATCACTTAATTTAGTTTTGATTAAGTGATTCAAACGTCACTTATTTTTGTGAAAGAATCACTATTTCTTCAATTGATATATGACTAGGTCCTAGATTGAAACTCTCAATTGTGTTAACTTGTGTTGTTGAAGGATTAACTTCATCCATCTGAAACAATTATAAATAAGATAATCATGAAATGTTTCGATATAATTGACATAATACAAAAAGAAGTTATGACATTGGCTAAGTTTTTCAAGTCCACCACACTCATTTCAATTATGGAATTATAGTGTTTACAATTAATAATTTAGATAAAAATATTTCGTGCTCATAAAAAGATGTCTTTTACAAAAAATGAATGAGAGAATCATTTTGTTTAACACTTCCTTTTCCTAAGGACTAAATTTAAGTTAGATCCAAAAGTCCTAATAAAATATTTGTTATCTAGACATACCCTTTATGAAATAATGCTAAATGTATATGACTCAAATGATTGAAAGTTATGAAGAATTTAAATTCATAACTTCTATTTCTAGATACATGAAAATTAATAACTTTCCTTCAAATATTAAACACTTATCAATGAATTCTACTAAATCTTTTATAATGTAATTATAATTTCATATACTCTACATTTTAACAAATAACCTACTTTCAAATCTTGGGCTTTCAGGTTAATTAATCATAAACATGATCATTTACATATTTTATAGTAACAAGACTACTACAAGAAATAATAAAAATCAATATCACATAGATAAAGCCCACCAATTGGATAAAAACTCTAAATGAAAAATCATATATTTAAATTCCAAAATAAAATCATAAACATAAAACCTAATTAAAATTGGTTAAAACAAAGACAAAAAAGACTAATTGAAGGAAAATTAATTAGGGATCTAGCATTCGGGCTATACCTGATTATGCTATGATTTGAAGAAAAAAGAGAAGTAGAAGCTTAATGAAACACAAAATTCATGACAACAAGATGATGGGATAATGAGCCTTTGCTACTTCACTAACGACAAGATGATAAGAGGTATCACACTAAGGCTAGATGGGTTTGCTAGCTAGTGGTTATCGTGTACCTGCTACTTTGCATTTTCCTATTTTTCATATGCAAAATTAATTCATTTTATTTTATAAGAGAAACATAGGATTTAAGCTTGGCTAGGTGATGGAGTTTAAGCCCACGCTTGATCTCGAATTGAGATCCAATCAAATTAGGCCAAGCTTATTGACTTTAACCTAGGCTGGCTGAGGCATTTTTCTCCATGCCCATCAATATATAAACATTCATATCTTATGCTTCCTTGATTAGTTGTTAATAATTTCAATACCATCTTTCTTCCTGGCGAATTAGAGAGGGAATATCCATATTCCATCTATCCACTAATGAATTCAGGCTGGGTATTAACCATGCAGTTCTTATTAAACTGTGTTTTTATAAAAATAAACTTATCTAGGAGTAACATAATAACAAATATCTGAGGAGGAATCTATATATGTATATGGTTAACAGAGATTGGATGCTTGCCTTTCCTAATACATATGCAATATTCATTAATAAACTATTTTCAAAATAAAAACTAAATCTTGGTTTAAAAGAATAATAATATTTATAGAATGAATATTCCTTATGATTCCATAATTATCTTTTTGATTATGTAAAGTTCAAAGAATTCTTATCTAAAGTCACGCAATCCTCATATAAGGCCACTTGTTATATACATGTATTGTGAAATTCAAAGCCATTAAAATTGAGATGAAGAAGTCAAATAGATCAAAAATAGATGAAAATTAGTTTGTTTCCAGTAAAACTAGGGAAGAACTCAATAATATCTAGAACTTCCTTTAAAAATTTCCCTTAAACACTAGCTTAGGATGTAGAGATAGGAATAGCTTGACTGCATACATGAAAGCACTCAAGAATCACCATTCTCTATTAAAGAAGAAATTTATATTAACTTAGCTTAAAAAGATAAACTTAAATACCAAATTATTCTATAATGCAATCATCTAAAAGAGGAATATGAAAAAAAGTGCTTCAAGGTTGAAGAAGCCTTATCCCCAATAAAGCATAATACACTAATGGTTTTTATGCTTTTTTATTTCCTAAAAAGCATGAAACTCAATAGGAAACATAGTGACTAATGCAATCTTAGAAAATTTCTCCAATGATAAAATGTTGAAATAAGTCAATAAAGCCTATATAAGTCTCCTTCTTAAAGATCCTAATTTTATAACCTTTGGGGACTTTCTTCTATTTTCTTATTGCATCAACATCTAAAAAATGATATCTAAAATATTGGCACTAACTTGCTCCTCTATAACCAACTAATCTTAGGTAACCAACATTAAAAGGTAAATCCATCAATAGCAACATTATACTAAAAGTTCTTTGCAAACCAATTGTATGCTTAAAACTGATTTTAAAAATGCATATAACTCAGTTGATTAGAGGTTCCTTATCATTTCACTAGCCTCATTTATATTTCACCTTACCTTCATCACCTAGCTCACTTAATGTTACATCACACCTTCTTATCCAGTTCTAATTAAGGGTGAGCCTTCTCCCATCTTATAAGATGCCGAAGGTCTCCTCCAAAGCAATCCTCTCTTCTTGTAACTCCTCATCTAATTCATTGTGTGTATTAGATCACCCATCTTTTAATATTTATTTTATTGGTGAAAATTGTACCCAAAAAAATAAAAAAAAATTCTTGTGGGCTAGTGATAAACACAACTTAATGAATGATAAAGTGATTTAGAATGAGGTCTACAAACTTAAAATAGAAGGTGGCCTTGGCTTTAAGTATATTAATATAATGAATAAAGTGAAGTTATGCAAGCACATTTAGATATTATTTATAAACGACAAAGTCTTTTAGATAAAATGGATTCATAGTGATTTTTTTCAATGAAAGAAATTTTTGAGGGTGAAACCTAATATTAATAGTTCCCAAACTTAAGGAAAATCCTAAATCAAAGAAAAACAATGAGGAACATAATACTATTAGTAAGAGCAATCAAGCTTTCTGACAGGCCCTTATCCTATAATGACTAGGTGACCTGCCCGACACTCCACGATGGCTATCCAATCGATATCTGAGTCGGTTGGAAAGTTCCCGTGAAGCTAAGCCTATTGCCGTTATTAAGGAAAGCTTCATGTCACAATAAAAAATGTAAATAGTGGAGATTTGTTTTTCAGTTTATTAAAAATTTAAGCAGCACAACGACTATATTTTGATATCCCAAAAATTTCAAAATCCCTGTAAAAGTTCAAAGTACTTCTATTATGACATAAATTTCTCAACTCCAAATTGTGGAATTCAAATTCACTCATATGCAGTCTCATATAGTTATATCAATAAGCTTTCAAAAGCTAAAATAAAGTCATGTATTCCATTTAAAAACGTTTATACACATCAATTCTTTATACAAATGTACTTTCCAAAACATGTTCAAATATATGCAATAGTTCTAAAAAATATGTACAAGAAAAAATAAAAATACCTACACAGTAGCACTTGACGAAGTTGACTACTCGTGATGTTAGGACCCGATCTCGGAACCGGATCTCAACTGGAAAACAAAAACGAAGACAAAAACGAAAAGCGAATCAGAAACAAAAGCGAAGAATGACGAATCGAACAGAAATCAAAATCGAAGTAAACAAAGTGTTCAATCGAATCGAATCAAATTTTCGACATCCGTAGCATATATCTTCAAAAACTAAAATCGCGTTGGAAACTCTAAGACTAAAACTATCCGAAATTCTATATAGTTCAAACAAAAATCTGCAAATAGCGAAACATATTTCTATAAACCAAAACAACCCACACACATTTCATCGGACCTCCTGTTTGGAATCCCAACATAACAAACACAAGTCTAGGCCTAAACACTTCAATATTCTCAATCATCAATCAGTATCCTCGGACCTCCCGTCCGAAACCCAAAACACAATCATATCCAATCTCAACCACATTCACATTTATATACAATCCATAATTTACTTACATAATCCAATTCCATAATCATACACAACTCAATTCTATACATAAAGACATCATTCATATCCATATCCATACTTCAATCCAAATATCAAAATCCAAAATTATACATATTACAAAACATGCAAAAGTCAAACTAATGACTTGACCGTCTTCCATCCGATCTCCCGCTCGAATACCTGGAGATGGGGATGAAAGGGGGTGAGCTGAAATAGCTCGTGGATAATATATTTATAAATTGAAAAATAAGAAAAAATCATTTCTTCAAAAACTTATTTCCTTTACACTTTTTAGAACATTTATACTGAAATTTCCAAACTTTTCACAATTTCAAACCTCAAATTTTTCATTCCTTCAAAATTCCAAAACTTTTCAAGATTCATAAGTATCATCGAAAACATGAATGCAAGCACTTATTAATGTATCACGTTATAAATAAACCAAAAAACACATAACATTTCAGAATGGTTTGGTTTCGTCCAACGAACGTCTCGCATAGATCTCGCATAAGCGGTCCTGCAAAGAAGGAACTTAAGGAGTCCAAATCGAGCTCCAAAGTGCCTAGCGGGCAAAAGGGAGAAGCCTTTCAAAATGAGACAATGCACTGACTCTATCTTATGGGACCTAACCAAACCCACATAACACATAATTCATACTTGAAACTCAGAATGCCCGAAGGAATATTTCAAAAAATTTGTTTTCATATTATGACATATCAAACAAATTGACATTTACAATTTTACATAATTACACATAGCAATTCTCAATTATTCCAAACACAGAAATGCCACACCTAGAGCGATTTTATCAAATCATTCAAAATATTAAATTTAATCATTGTAGACATTTCTTATATACTTCAAACATAGTGAATGATAATTTCATAAAATCATTCCAAAGGCAATAAATTTAAGTTTACTCTACGAGGGACAACACTTCACTTAAAGTTTCTACCCACAATGACAGCATGAACAGTAACTGCATTTCTCCAAACCTTATAACTTCTTAATCCTAAGTCCAACATTTGCATACTATACCTCAATGGAAAGATGAAAAAATGCTTTACAAATTTCATGAGGGAGCAAAAAATCAATTCAACCATTAAAAGGGGTAAAAACTTGTTCAAAGTTGCTGCCTAGAATGACCAATGGAACAGTATCCGTGAACAGTAACAACAATGTTTCAAACTTCATAACTTCTTATTCCTAACTCCAAACAAGGCATATCATACCTCTATGGAAAGATATAAACATATGCTACAAACTTCCAGAAGACCCCCTAATCCAATTCTGTTAAGTCAAAATGACTTTACATAAAAATGATTTTGATGTATAACAAACATAGTGAGATCAAATACAAGAAAAACAAAATAAGATCACAGGCGATCTGATTTAATTCAAGATGCATTTAAGATGACGTATCTGAGGCGAAGTTGACACGAGTAAGTTGAAAAAGTCGATCTGAGGCGCTTGCACAAATCAAAACACGTATTTAAGTTTGTCAAAGTAAAAAGTCAACACAGACGCAGATGACACAAGACAATAAAAGACGCAGACGCAGACGCAGACGCAGACGCAGACGCAGAAAAGAAACAGACGCAACAGTCAGTCCGAGTTAGTTACAGAACTCAACTGATTAACCGTTTCTTTAAAGATTCAAGATTCAAGATTCAAGAATCAAGAAGCAGTTAGAGACGAAGGCTATAAATACAAGTCGAAGTCAAAAACTGAAGTGCTTGCTGTTTTGAGAAAAATTACACAAAGCAAAAAAGTGATTAAATGCGAATTAGTGAACGCTATCCTTCAGAATAGAGTGTTCAAATATTTTCAAAAGAAAAGTTATGCAGATAGCTGCAGAGGCTAAGTGTGAAAGAATCTTGGTTGTAGAGACTGAAGAGGCTCGTGAAAGAATCTTCAAACGTTTGAAGAGATAGTGAAATCTCGGAAGAAACTCGAGGATCGGACGTAGCCCACAAATTGGGGTGAACCAGATAAATCTGCGTGTCTACTACTCTCACTCTCTATCTCACTTTTAGTTTCAAAGTTGATCTTTATTTACTATTCATATACTTAGCATTGAAAAGTTTGATCAATCAGATTAATAAGAATTACAGAAAGAATCTTAATTCTAACAAGTAATTCTAAAAGATATTCAAAAGGGAATACATAATTCAACCCCCTTCTCGTGCATTCTATTGTGTTTTTAAGTGCTGTATTAACGTGTGATTCACTTCAATTGGTATCAGAGCCTGGTATCCAAGAATCACTTTGACGAAGTGTGGATTAAAGATAATGGCGGAGTCACATGTATACATCGTTGAAGGAGCCTCACTCACTAGACCTCCAAATTCAATGGAGAAGACTATCATTCTTTGGAAAGATAGGATGCGGTTATTCATCGAATCTACACATGTAGACCTTTGGGACGTAATAGAGAACGGACCTATATACCGTAGATGACGAAGGTAGTTCTATTCCATGAAGCGGATGGACGATCGATCGTAAAGCAAGAATACAAGCAATTCAAAGGCAAAATTTTTCTTAACGTGTGCCCTAAGTAGAAGCGAGTACGACAAAGTGTATGGTTGCGACACGAAAAAGAAATGTGGGACACATTGTCCATTGCTCATGAAGGCACAAGTCAAGTTAAGGAATCCAAGATAAGTATTCTTGTACATCAATATGAACTTTTCAGATGGAAGATGAAGAATCTATTGATCAAATGTTTGGAAGATTTCAAACAATTATCAATGGATTGAAAGCTCTTGGAAGGACATACAATAATCAAGATCACGTTAGCAAGACTCTAAGAAGTCTTCCAAGAGATGGAGACCAAAAGTTACTAAAGCGGTCAAGAAGCCAAAGACTTGAGCATATTAAAGCTAGATGAGTTCTTTGGGATCCTTAAAGATTCATGAAGTTGAACTCAATGTTGAAGATAAGCCCAAGCGAGAGAAATCAATAGCTCTGAAGGCTGGACAAAAGAATCATAAGACTCAGAGAAGGAGGAAGTCATCAAAAGCATTGAAAATTGAAGAATCAAGGGATGACAACTCTAGCCAATCGATTCGAATCGAGTGATGAAGATGACGAATTATCTTTCATTTCCGAAAGATAAGACGATGTGGAAGAAGAAGCCCGAAGTAACCGGACATTCGGAAAGAATGGAAAAGATGAAGCTAAGCCGAAAAGTCTTCTATCATTTGTTACGAGTGCAATCACTTGGACACTACAAGTCCAATGCCCTACTCTCAAGAAGAAACCCAAGAAGAGTAGAGAAGGCAAGAAAAGCATGATGGCAACATGGGAGGACCTAGATTCATCTGAATCGATCTGAGCTCGAGTCATCGTACATGCAAACATTTGCCTAATGGTGAGGAAGATAGTGATGAGGAGGTAAAATCGACTAAAATTTGCATGATGCATATTCGTAATCAAGAAGATTCTCATGCTATTCTCAAACAAAGACAAGTTGTTGAAGAAAAAGTATGCAGAAAATATTAGAAATATCTTGAGAAAATAGAGAGAAAATATTTGCTTAAAAAAGGAGTTAGAAGTTAAAAGGAAACTTGTAGATAGATCAGATGAGATTAATCAACTCAAACTGAGGATCAAGAATCTATCAGCTGATCTAGTTACTTTCACAGAGAGTACAAAGAAAATGAATGATATGCTAGGAAAATGTAGACATCCTAGTGATAAGATTGGATTAGGGTTTACTGGAAACAATACTCAGTCTCGTAATAAATTTGTCTCTCAAAAAGGAAGAAATAGGATAACATATTTTAATCAACGTCCGAGTAATATGCATCAAAGATCATATCATGTGCATAATACTAACCATAAAGGACCCAAGAAAATTTGGGTACCAAGAAATAAAATAGTTTCTCCTGCAGATATCCTTCCTTGGAAGATAAGGCAAGCACCATTGGTATTTAGGCAAGGATGCTCGCGACACATGACGGGAAGAAGGTCTATGTTCCTAGACCTTCAAGATAAGAATGGAGGATCAAGAACTTTCGGAGACAACCAAAGAGGCAAAATCATTGGAATCGGAAAATAGGTAAAAATTCCTTTGCATGCATAAATAATGTACCGCTTGTTGATGGTCTAAAGCATAACTTGATTAGTGTGAGTCGGTTGTGATTACGGTTTTATAGTTACATTCAATCAAAATCTTTGTGAAGTCGAAACAAAGATGGGTCTATACTTTTCTCTCGCCAAGAGAAGAAACAACCTTACAAAATCAACTTAGAAGATTTTCAAAGTCAAAATATCTCATGTTTTCTATCTTACAAGAAGAAAGACTAATCTGCATAAAAGCTAGGTCATGTCTCTTTGAAACATATTTCAAAATTGGTAAAACATGATTTGGTAAGAGGTTTACCAAAAATAAGTTTTGACAAAGAATTTTTCTGTGAAAATTGTTTGAAAGGAAAAAGGTTAAAACCTCTTTCTCTTCTAAAAATTTTGTAACTTCTTCAAGACCTTTAGAACTATTACATATGGATTTGTTTGGTCTTACAAGGACATTAAGTCTTAGCAGAAAGAAATATGGACTTGTCATTGTTGATGATCTTACTCGATTTTGTTGGATATTGTTTTTATCACACAAAGATGAGTCTTTTAAGTACTTTAGAACTCTATCCAGAAAGTTACAGAATGAAAAAGGAATGTCTATAGCTAGTATCAGGAGTGATCATGGCGGAGAGTTTGAGAATGAGAAGTTTAGAGTTTTCTGTGAGGAGAATGGAATTTCCCATAACTTCTCGGCCCCTAGAACTCCACAACAGAATGGAGTTGTTGAGAGAAAGAATAGGACGATTCAAGAGATGGCAAGGACTATGCTATGTGAGACTTAATCTTCCTAAGTATTTCAAGCGTAGTCGGAATACAACATGCTATATTCGTAATAGGATCTTGTTGCGACTTATGTTGAAGAAAACTCCTTACGAAGTTATGGAATGGAAGAAGACCAAGCATATCCTACTTTCATCCATTCGGTGCAAATGTTCCATTCTCAATACGAGAGTCATTGGATAAATTCGATTCAAAGACCTATCCAGAAATATTTCTAGGTTACTCATTATCGTCTAAGGCATTTCGAGTTTACAACCTGACTTCAAAGACTGTTGAAGAGACGATCCATGTCAAATTTGATGATAGTTCTCAAACCCATAAGGAAGATGACATGGAGATTGAAGGTCCTTCAAAGAACCTAGATGATGCCTCAGAAACTCCCTCGTCAGACACTCATGAGAATAAGATTGAAGATATTCCAGAAACTATAGAACTAAAACGAGATTGGAAGTATAAAAGTTCTCATCCAGAAGAGTTAATTATCGGTGAGACCTCAGAAGGAGTTAGGACAAGGTCCAGATTCAGACGAGAAGCTAATGTAGCTTTTATCTCTGAAGTAGAACCTAAGAAGGTTGAGGAAGCTCTTCAAGATGAAGCTTGGGTGTTAGCCATGCAAGAAGAGCTGAACCAATTCACAAGGAATAACGTCTGGTCCTTAGTTCCAAAACCTCCTAAGAAATCCATTATAGGAACAAGATGGGTTTTCAAGAATAAGTTAGACGAATCAGGAAGAGTGAGTCGTAACAAGGCCAGATTAGTAGCACAAGGTTACAATCAGCAAGAAGGAATAGACTACAACGAAACATATGCTCCAGTAGCGAGACTTGAAGCTATAAGGATTTTGTTGGCATATGCAATCTGTCACGATATAAAGTTATTTCAGATGGATGTTAAGAGTGCATTTCTGAATGGCTTTATAGACGAAGAAGTCTATATGAAACAACCTCCTGGCTTTGAAGATGTTAAAAATCCAGATTATGTCTATAGACTTCACAAAGCTTTATACGGCCTAAAGCAAGCCCCTAGAGCTTGGTATGATCGTCTGAGTACCTTCTTAATAGAAAATGGTTTCAGCAGAGGTCAAGTTGATAAGACGCTCTTTAGAAAGAGTTTTCAGAATGATTTTATCTTAATACAGATCTACGTTGATGATATTATCTTTGGTGCTACTACAAAAGAGTTGTGTTTAAAGTTTGAGAGACTAATGAAAAGAGAATTTGAAATGAGTATGATGGGTGAATTAAAGTTCTTTCTTGGGTTGCAAGTTAAGCAGACCAAAGAGAAGATCTTCATTCATCAACAGAAGTATGTGAAAGAGTTGTTGAATAAGTTTGACATGAATAATGTGAAGCCAATGGCAACTCCGATGCATCCTTCAAACCTTTTGTTTAAAAACGAACTTGGTAAGAAGGTGGATCAAACCCTATATAGAGGATGATCGGTTCTTTATTGTATCTTCATGACAAGTAGACCGATATTCTTCAGTGTATGCTTGTGTGCAAGATTTCAAGCCGATCCTAGAGAGTCTCATTTTACTGCTGTTAAAAGAATTTTGAGATATCTCGCAGGTACTACTGATCTTTGCTTAATGTTTGAGAAAGGTAAAGATTTCAGGTTAATCGGATACTGTGATGCGGACTATGCCGAGATAGAATCGAAAGAAAGAGCACAAGTGGAGGATGTCACTTTCTTGGGAAATCTAGTCTCTGGTCAAGCAAGAGACAAAGCTCAATTGCTTTATCAACCGTGAAGGTAATACATGTTCCGCCGCAAGTTGTCGTTCACAGACGCCGCGTGGATCAAGTATCGACTTGAAGACTATTCGATTAAGGAGGAGGAGATTCCAATTTATTGCGACAACACCAAAGGTAATAAACCCATCAAAGAATCCAATTCAGCATTCCAGAGTAAAGCATATAGAAGTCAGACATCATTTCCTGAGACATCATTTCCTGAGAGACTACGTTCAGAGAAAGGTGGTGCTTCTAAAGTTCGTTGAAACAGAGTTTCAATGGGCGGACATCTTTACTAAACCACTGAGTGAAGAACGTTTTCAGAAGATAAGACGCAATCTCAATATGGTGATGCTAAATGAGCAGTTAGGCTAAAATAACGTGAGAAACTAACGGCGTTATACACAGTGAGTTACAGCTGGTAACTTTTCTCACAAGGAAGAGTTTTGGAGGGAAATATCTGATAAACTCGAGGTTCTTAATGATTCGAGAACCCATCAGTCCATAACCCTATAAGTAGACTGAAGATGATATTATAGCAGTCTTTTCATCCTCTCCTGACGGTTCATTTCTACTTTACCAATTCTCTCAAAATCTTCTCACTCAAAAGCTTTCCGAAGATAATCTTTCGCCTATACAATGGAAGCAAGAATGATTTATGGAAGACTTGTGAACTTTGAATCACTAAGGGGTGACGACATGGATGTAGAACCTGAGATTATAAGAGCTGGCTGGAAAAACTTCTTTCAGATACAAGAACCTGTCTATATAAATGAGGTATATGAGTTCTGGAAGAACGCTCGTCTGATAGAAGACACTATTGTATCCTCTGTGGATAGAATATCAGTTATTGTCGCAAAGGATTTGATAAGGAAAGTAACTGATTGCCCATCCATTGGTGAAAAACTGTCTACCAAGGCCGGATGGATGTCCTCAGTTGGAATGAAAGAAGAAGATGTCAAGAGGCAGCTCTATGGCACAAATGATTCAAGAGAAAGGAAGACATCAAATCTGATTCCAAAGGCTAGGGTTCTGCATGCAATCCTGTTCAATTGCATTCTTCCTAGAGTTGGTTCAAGGCATTTGGTGACTACTTTAGACGAACAATGTCTGTTCTTGTTTCTCAATCGAAATCCTATGGATCTACCCTTCTTAATCTTTCACTATATGATTAAGGGCTTAAAGGAAACTTCCAGTTATCCTTATGGTATGATTTTGACGAGGATCTTTATGGAATCCAGTATTTGTCTGCACCAAGGTATAAGATTAACTGCTCCAAAGGAAGAGCAAGATTGAGGCTCATACTATTCGCGAATGGGTCCGAATACGAGAGACAAAGATCACGCCGGTTCTTCAAAGAAACCAAGAACCGAGGGGAGCGTATATTGAAGAAGACTCTGCCTCAAGTTCTCAATCGCTGAAGTATCAAATCGCCATCTTGCAATTAAGGAGAGTGCTAGGGAGACCTCTCATGAAAATGGCGAGTCCTCTTGTCGCAGAAAGTCAATCTCGAGGGTAAAGCAAAGTGCGCCAAAGAGACAAGGAGAAAGTCTCTTGAGCGAAGTTGAAGAAAGCCAAGAGATCTCCAAGAATCGTGGACTCGAGACAACAGGAAGAGAAGATTGCCAGAGAACAAAGGCGAGAAGAAACTTCTAAATCTTGTGCACCAAAGCCACAAGATCCTTAGTCTCTATTCGGAAGAGGATACGCCGTAAGATCTAAAGAGACCGAGAGGAAGAGAAAAGCAACATCTGTTAAAGGAAAATCTCCGTGAAGAAATCAGCAAAACTAATCAAGGCAGAAAAGACTAAGAAGGTTAGTCAAAAGAAGAGCATCTCAACTGCTGAGGACGTTAGTCTACAAAAAGAGACTGTTGATACTGTTCAAGTTGAAACAGAAACTGAGCATTGTACAGTTCAAAAAATTCCTAGTGCTCAACAAGAAGAACCAGTGGATGAAAGCACGGTTCATGAGACACCTGGCATTATAAAGGAGGAACCAGCAGAAGAATGACCGGTTCAGGAGACTTCTAAGGGAACACAACCAGAAGCAACTGCAGTACCAGATTTGGCTGATGATGAACCAAGTCTGAAGGTATATAACTACCAGAAGTTATTGAGGAAATATAGGCTAGAAATCAAATTGGTAGAAGTTATTACCAATCTAAGCAATGCTATTATAATCGGTGTTGAACCAGTGAAGAAAATAGTAGCTCTGGTGTAACCTATGTTGATTAATGGTATCACGTGGCAGTTACTAAATGAAAAAGAGAAGTCTTTTTACGATACCTTGAGGCTTAATGATCATTTGCCATATCCTCAAGACGCCCCCTTGCCGTGTACTATGTTCCCAATCACGAGAACACAGAGATAAAGGTTGTTCCGGATATTCAACCAAGGTGTCCAAAAGATTTTACAAAGGAAAGTCAAAATTATTTCAAAGATAATGTTGATGATGATCTCGTCCGCAGATCGATTGCGAAAGAAGTCGGAAAATTGATAAAGCATGAATTCTCGCACAAGACCCAGATCAAGCGAAGCCGCAGCCATACAAATCGTCATAAGACTGTCCAAGAGGGGAAGTATAAAACAGAACATTTATCGAGTTCCTTGTTTAGACAGTTCTTCAGATTAGCCCTTTATCTAATACAATCGCCTATCGAAGAACATTCCTATCCTCGCAAGGAAGACGGTTGTTGATGCCGCCAGCCTTTTGATCTAAATCTTCCTGAAGTCGCAACATTCATTCGCCCACCGACTTTTGAGATTAATGAAGACTACACTCCATCCTCTCGATGCCTATACTACTACAATTCCTTTCGCTCCTCCATCGCCAGAAGCGCATCAAGCCTCTTCGCCGATGAAGTCGAGATTACGTGGTGAACTCAATGACATGAAGGAGACGGTGAATGATCTAAAGAAGATGATAGCAGAATCACGAAGAACCGTAATCGATAATCATTTTTATTATAACAAATAGGGGAGAGCGGAAAAGAAGAAAATAATCAAGAAGAGAGGATGTTCAGATGAAGAAGGTGTGACCACAACAGAAGAAGACAGGAAGAAGATAAGTTTTTGCAACATCTGTAAATTTTTTGTTGTTGTTTTGTTTTGTTTTCTTTTCTTGTATGCCATTTGTTATATTCAAAAAGGGGGAGATTGTTAATTCAAAATGACTTTACATAAAAATGATTTTGATGTATAACAAACATAGTGAGATCAAATACAAGAAAAACAAAACAGTCACAGAGCGATATCTGATTTAATTCGGAGATGTATTTAAGATGACGAATACGCATTTAAGTTGACATGCACTAAGTTGAAAAAGTCGATCTGAGCATTTATTACGCATAAATCAAAACAGGCATTTAAGTTTGTCAAAGTAAAAGTCAACATGACGCAGAGCGACACAAGACAATAGCAGACGCAGACGCAGACGCAGACGCAGACGCAGACGCAGAAAAAGAAACAGACGCAAGAGTCGAGCTTCGAGTTAATTCTGTAACTCAACTGATTAACCGATTCTTTAAAGATTCAAGATTCAAGAATCAAGAAGCAGTTAGAGATGAAGGCTATAAATACAAGTCAAAGTCGAAAACTGAAGTGCTTGTTGTTTTGAGAAAAATTACACAAAGCGAAAAAGTGATTAAGTACGAATTAGCTGAACGCTATCCTTCTGTAACAGAGTGTTCAAATATTTTCTGAAAAGAAAAGTTGTACAAATAGCCTACAGAGGCTAAGTGTGAAAGAATACTGGTTGTAGAGACCTGAAGAGGCTAGTGAAAGAATACTGTAACGTTTGAAGAGATAGTGAAATCTTAGAAGAAACTCTGAGGACTGGACGTAGCCCACGGTTTGGGGTGAACCAGGATAAATCTGCGTGTCTACTACTCTCACTCTCTATCTCACTTTTAGTTTCAAAGTTGATCTTTATTTACTATTCATATACTTAGCATTGAAAAGTTTGATCAATCAGATTAATAAGAATTACAGAAAGAATCTTAATTCTAACAAGTAATTCTAAAAGATATTCAAAAAGGGGAATACACAATTCAACCCCCCCTTCTCGTGCATTCTATTATGTTTTTAAGTGCTGTATTAACGTGTGATTCACTTCAAATTCAAGCTCTAAGAGGGTCTAAAACCTAAGCGAAGTTTTTGTCAAATTTTGCAAAAATTTTGACAGCACCTCCTTTAAAAATTCAACTAGCCAATCTTCGATTTTCTCATCCAAACTTCATATGCCTGCACAAAACCACTTCAATCTCCATCATCCTCAATCTCCCAACTCCAAACCAATTTCAAATAATCCCTAAAACTATCTCAAAATGACAGCAACCCCAAATTACTCATTCATCCTTTTCTACCTTCACTTTCCACATGAATTAACCTCAAAATATCTCTAAATACATTCCTCAAATTCTACTTCATCATCAACAATCAACCGAACAAAAATACATACCCATATAACACCTTTCATACTTAAAATCAAAACATCTGGAGGCACCTTTTTAAAAAACTAAAATCTTATACTCATGTTCTAATCAAACACAAATCCATTCAAATGTCACAACTTCAATCCAATTCACATAACATAATGCATTCTCAAACATTCAAGGATGCAACATTTAGCAATTATTAAAACATTCAAACACAATGATTCAATTTTATCAAAACATTCAAAAATCAATGAATGTCACAATTATCAATTCACTTATAAACAAAGAATTTCAGATAAAATTTTTCCACTTTATCAAAAACATTTTAAAAAATAATTTTAATCATTCGAAATCTTAATTTCAAACATTAATCATCATTTTCAAACATTTACATAAATGATAATTGATCAAAAATCCAATTTTTATTTTCTTTAATTTTTGAAAATTCATATATAGCTTACAAATCGAAATATAAATATGCTACCCACCTCAATTCCATGCTAGAAACTTGATCCACACTTCAATTCTCCAAAGCCTTTCTTCTTTCCTCCAATTTAAAATTTCCTAAGCCATAAACATCCAAATTCAACATCATAAAAATCATAATCCTCAAAATTAACTTAAGAATTCACAAACTCATCATAATTTCAAGCCTTCTAAATCAACAATTTCTAAAAACCCCAAATCATACAAATTGGGCATAAGCCCTAATTTCCAATTATCCAAAATTGAACATCATCATAGCATAATCACTTAAATTAACCTTGGAAAACTCAATCCCATAACAAGCCAAATAAACCAAGATCTTATCACAAATTAACAACATCTCTTACCTTCTTCCTTCTCTCATTTTCGGACTTCTTGGTCCCTTTGGCAAGCTTTCACCTTCTTCTTCACCTTTCCCTTTGAAAAGCAACCAAAACCCCTCAAGAATCTTGGAGAAAACTGAACCTTAGAAGCTCTCCCTTCTTCTTCTCCACCAACGACTTCCACTTCTCTTCTTCTCTCTTCGTTCTTCTCTTCTTTTGTTTCTTATTTTCGTAACTCTCTGCCTTCCTCCTTCTCTAAACACGACAGTCCACTTAAATCCCTTGCCATGTCATTAAAATGAGAGCCCAATTGACCATTGTGCCCCTCCATTAAAAGCCTTGCAACATAACTCTTTAAGTGATGTACCCAATATGCCCCTAACTTTAAGCTACTTTAGGACAATTTCTAATCATCAATTTGAAAGAATTTGCCAAAACTTCCTTCTAGGGAAATGATCCTCTATGTCTTAATTTCATAATTCCACAAAAATCATTTAATTTGGTTCAATATACTAAGAGTTATAGTACAAACATTGCGGATTGTCATTATGCTGACAAGAATCTAAAACAAGAATCACCTCATTTGGATAACTAGAACAACAATTATGGCCAAAATACTGACAGCACTTATCAGTCCAAGACTGAACACTAAACCCGAATTCAATTCAGAAATTGAAAGTCTTAGGGGCTAAATTAAAATTCGATTCCTTCATATGACTTGTAGCCTCATGTCTCAATTTTATTTTGCCTCAAGAATAAACTCAATCGGATCTCTACAGATCGATAATTCACTAAAATACTGAACTATGTTCAAAAAATTGTCAACTCACTTTGATTAAATCAATCTCTTTCAATTTAATCTTAAAAATTATAAAATTCCCATCATGATGTAGATAATTGTCTTAGGAATCCAACGCTTTAAAAACCAAGTTAATCAGATGTCGGACGGAGAAATTAGAAGCAAAAGATTGAGAGATGGTCAGGGAAACAAGGCAAAAATACATGCACTAGTCAACTAGTCGAAGGCTACTAGTCGACTAGGTTATGTACAGTGACTAATCTGGATAACTCTGCTCTTATTCTTCCGACATTTCAACTTTCATAATTCATAACTCTTGATCCCAAACTCCAAATTTGACAAATTTGGTGTTGATGGAAAGATAAAAGGAAGCTCCACAAGTTCCATGAAGAACCTAAAAATCAATTACATCTCTAAAGGGGTCAAAAACCTAGTCAAAGTTACTACCCTGTTAAACATCACCTAAACAAACTCCAAACTTTCAAATTTCATATCTTCCAATTCCCACATCCAAAAATTGCATACTTTATAGCGTCGGAAAGATAGACAGACAAGCTAAAACTTTCATGAAGACAACTTACTCCAATTTAGACTAAATCTATACGACGAGTGGCCTCAAAGCCGAGTACATGCAAATGTACACTTAAAGATATTTTTACAAAACAAATTTTGACTGATCATAACTTTTACTCCCGATATCGAAAAATATCAAACTTTATGGCGACAGAAAGCTCTTAACATAAGCTACAAGTTTCATGAAGATTATTTTCTCAAATTTGGCCTAAATCAAAAAGTCAACTCTCTATGACCAAAAAGTCAAACTTTTCTTAATTCTTCATATTCTCACTCTTTTCTCTTTATTTCTTAAATTTTTACCTCCATTAAAGCAATTTATTCACTAATAATTTCATTTAAACTTCAAACGCCATATTAGGCGATACCATAACATAAACCTCAATAACAAAATCATTTTTTGCCTATCATAATCTCATCTAACTATTCATATTCAAAATTTTCTTTTTATTTATTCATTCTAATTTCCTCATTTTCATGTCACTTGACACTTCAAAATTTCAAGGAAAGTTCGGGGTCCAATACGTGAGGTGGAATCCTACTATTGAAACCCCTGAGCTTGCACCTAGGAAGTTTTATTTAAAAACAGAAAATAAAGGATGAGTTAAACAAACTCAGTGAGTATTATTGGTTTCCAATAAAAACATTTATACAAATATTAACCTTCATAAAAGAAAACAATTTCTTTTCTTTTCAAGTAATAATCAATGTTCTTACAAAACACATTTACGCTCAAAATTATAAGCATATCGGGTGTAACTTGTAGTAAAGAACATATATCGATCCCTCAGAGATTGTGTTCAGACTCTACTTAATTCAGAATGATTCATTTGAGAACCAATTTTAATGACTATAAACTAAAAAATTAAACTAAATCAAACAACTAATAATGAACAAATGATAAAGAAAAAGTGCAAAAACTTAGAATTCAAGATTTAACAATTAGAGATCACTTTTTTTTCCCTATCTTATCTCACTCTTACCTTGTTAATTGAATTAATGCATGAGCGCGCCTCATTTCAATACCAATTCAAAACATATTCGAAATCCATTTCTATGCCAATTTAAAGCATATGCAAATTTTAATTCAATATTAATTCAACTTATATGTACATCTCATTAGTTTCTAAGCGCATCCTAAACTCAATTCAATGCTAAATCAAAACATATGTAAACCTCATGGAGATTAACTTTTAAATTCAAGTAGCAACACCAATAGAATTAGTCATAAACATACTTTTTATACTAAGGTAAAAACCATTTTAACAAATCAATTTAAATACACACTCGCTGTTTGTTGTTTATCGTAAACCACCCTCACTTGTTTGGTGCTTTTCATTTTTTAGTCCTGAGTCTACAGTGACAAGAAAACTTTATTATCTTACTCAACTTTGAGGGAGACCCCTGAAGGGTTCCTAAAACCTACCTAATACTTCCATAACTTATCACCTTGTTTTACAAATTTTATGACAAAGGACTTAGCCAAAATCTTAGCATTTAGTAAGATTAAATTTTTTTTTCTCATTCAACCATTAAACAACCATTGAACAACTTCCATGATTTATATATGTTATCTTCTTTCCATTTAAATAATGTACATAGTATATTCACACCCTTTTCCTTACATTGAACCATTTAACTATGTACATCATACATGCTATCATTAACAACCATTCAACCACATATATAGCATCTACATGCTACCAATAAATAACCATTGAACAACTTATATAAGATATGGATATACATATTGTTTTCCTCTTCATTTACCATGTTGTTTTTCTCTTCATTTAACCATGCAATCAGATCAAAAATCCGTACAACTCATAAGGGATATCATGTTTCTATTTTAAGCATTGACATAACCAGCTAAAGAGGATGGAAAAGAGTGATTTAGCACACCAGAATTAGGTGGTAACGTTTTGTCCTTCTTTTCCCTACATGCAATTGGCATTGGTAAAGGTGTAGTCCATAATTGGAGGCTTAAACACCATGCTAAATTTATTTCCTAAAGGTAATAACTTGGAAGATCTATGCATAAAGGAAGTAACTGCAATTAATAACATCAATTCTGGTCCAAGGGATAAGTGAAGCTTAGGTGGAATGAAGGTGGAGCAGCTACTCCATCATTCTTGTATAAGCTACACATTGTTAGCAGTTGCCCAACATATTGCAAAGTTTAATTCCAACAGCTGTCCATTATTTAAACTCTCACCATCTTTATTTAATTAAGCCATTAACTTCTTCTATCATCTATGACAATTCTTGTCTCCTACATATAACAAGTTCTTTTGATTTTTTTCTCACCAAAATGACACACATCCATACTATATATTGACCTCACTTGTAACGAATTTCATGTCCCTCTCATCTACTCCTTTATAAATGTGACAAAATAAGATTTTCATGCATTCTTGTTCCAAAATAATGAGAACTTCTTCATGTACATGACAACTACCACTTAAGGCTCATTCACATGTACATGTATTATTTCTTATCCAAAATAATTAAGTGGCTTAAGAAAAATCTGTTCAATTTCGGTAAAAGTTTCAAGTCCACTTATTAACATGTTGTACCTAAACATATCAACATATAAGTTGGATCGATTTACTTTAAATATCCTTAACTATGGCTAATTCTCTCACGCTTAGTTTACTTAGTTTATGTCCCTATGTTTTAGCCTAAAAGTGCTTCCAATTTACTCCACGATAATTTAAAACAAGGTTAATGTTCATCTATCATAAATCCACTAGATGAATTTATTTTTGGCCTATTTCTATGCTAGTCAACTCCAATATTTTTTGACTATTGTTTGACTTTAATTCTTGTCTCAAGTATTGTCAAATCATTCAAGGTTGGGTCCCCGATTCAACTTTTAGTGAAAATAAAATTTACATTCACTCAGAAACACCATTCACATGAAACGAAATTTTGTTGACACATGAAAAGAAAAGTTTGGCATTTTACATTAAACCTTTAACTCCTGCTTCTCCTCTTACTTAATTGATATCTCCTATAACTTTTATAGCTATTATACTTAAAGGAAGGAAAACATAGCCAACTGACATTAGTATTAATACTGAAACATGCAAACATCTCGATATGCATCTCCCTTAGCAAAAGATGAAAGTTTCATATCAGTTATTAGAAGAAATTCTAGTAGAAGACAAAGGCCTATAAGGCCCCTTAATTTAATGATTATCTCCTAGATTATAAAAAACATAAAATACCTAAATAAATAGCATGCTCTTAATGATTATATTATTTGAAAGAAGCCTTCAATGATAGAGATACCGAAAACTAAAATTAAGGAACATTCCTTCAGAAAAGGACTTTCATTCCCATAAAATAGGTGAAGTAATTTAATGGTAGGATTGTAGTAGCTTACAACAATAATATCATCCAATTTATGAATACTCAATCCTCTAAAAAATTCTTAAACTTAACTATTCAACAAGCCTTTATTCAAGAAACTAACAAATTTTCCCTCATTTATGCTACAAATCTTGATTTTTAAAGAACATAACTTTGGAAGGATCTAGAAGCATTTGCTTCCCTAATTAATGGCCTCAGTTTGTGAGCTCAAGGTTTATTGTTAATGATTTTGATGATAACTACATAATATTTGAAAATTCAAATTGGATTTATTTCCTTGTATAGGCAACGATATAATTCTTAAAAGGACATAAAATCATAGGAATAATGTTTCCTTTCTTGCAGGAACCTTTTTAATGATCTTACCTTATTAGAAATGATTCTACAATATCCGGAAGGATCCTGCAAATCATATATTTTGTTAATCAGCTCCAAGACATTGCCATATTTTTTTCTTAACGTTTGAATATTGGAAGATTTTAGCATAGATAATATCGAAGATTTGTTAGAAACAAAGTCAACTCATAATCGAAATGAAACAATGAATAGTTGAAGAAAATGTCTATTTAAGAAAGAGTCACTGTAGTAGCGAACATAAGGTTAAGAAGCCAGGTTTTTGAAATACATCAAAGGTATCAATACTCTTGAAATTCATACCTTTATCAGATTTTTTATGCCTTAGAAAGTGAAAATTCTTCTTGAGAGAAATCATTGAAGCTCATAACGAGCAACTGACTTTTTCATTTGTTGAGAGCTTGTAGAGGCTAGTTAAATACTACTAGTGTGGAGGTTGAAGAACCTTGAAAAATATGTACTTGTGAGCTTGAAAAGGCTCATCAAATTACTAATTGAAATTTTAGTGAAACACTCAAGGCAGATACTTAGGGACTGGACGAAGACTTGGGTTATAAGTCGAACTAGTATAAATCGACTGTGTCATTCTTTCTCTCTTCTTAACTTTAAATTTTTGCATTATAGTGTTTTTATTTTATATTTGGAAAAGGCTCCTTTAATTTTATAATAGGATCCTTCTGTTTTTAACTTGGAAGAGGTTCTTTTTAGTTTTAACAAGTTTCTTCTATTTTAAAAGGTTTTAATAGGATTTATCATTTAACAAACTCTTATCATTTAGAAGGCTCATATAATTTAACAGGCTCTTATCATTTAATAGGCTTTTATCATCTAACAGGCTCCTTTCTTTTTGAGCACTAGTAGGCTCCTATCAATTAAACAGGCTCCTTTTGTTTCGAGTGTTAGTAGGCTCCTTTCAATTAACAAGCTCCTTTTTCAACATTAACAGGATCCTTTCGAAAGTTTATAAGACCCTTCTATTTATAAATTTATTTTGTTTAGTAGGATCTTATCAATTTGAAAGTACCTTGAATTTTTTTTTCACACAATTCACCCCCTCTTGTGTGTGTTTGCTTTATCATTTGGTATCAGAGCGAGGTTACACATTTATTGCGTTTTATAGCACGTGATAGATCATGGTAAACAATTTGAGAAGCCTTGAAGGATAATTCGTATTAAAGCCTCATTATTTCAATGGAAATAACTATTCCTATTGGAAAGAGAGAATGACCATCTATCTTCAATTTGTAGATATCAAGATCTAGTAAGATATAAAAGTTGGAACCATACGTCCCACTACTGATGATGTAGAAGTATGAAATGATGTTGATAGAAGAAATGCACAGCTAAATGCTAATGCAAAACATCATCTAATTTATGCACTATTTCTAGAAAAGTGTGAAAAGATATCCTACTACTCTACACCAAAGGAAATGCGGGACAAAATTTGTTGGACCCTGAACTTTTGATGAAAAATAGAAATATGAAAATGAATTTAAATGAGAAAGAAATTGGTGAGAAAATTATGAATTTAAGGAAATTTGATGAAATTAAGAAATAATTTATGAGAAAAGAATTATTTAATTTTGAGGACTTTGAAATTTGAGTGAACTTGTATGGATTATGAGAAGAAAGTGGATGAGTTGATTGAAAATTTGAAGAATTTAGAAAGTTTCACTTTGGGGATGAATAGTGATTAAATGGTTGACTTAAGAGTTGACTTTTTGTTCGAGTCAAAATTTGAGAAAAACGATCTTCTGGAAACTTGTAGTTTATGTTAAGAGCTTTTCGTAGACATAAAGTTTGATATTTTTCGATATCGGGAGTGAGAGTTATGATCAGTCAAAGTTCGTTTAAAGTTTGACTTTGAGGGAAAAGTTGACTTTTTAATTGAGACAAAATTCGAGAAAATGATGAACATGAAACTTGTAGCCTCTGTCGAGAGCTTTTCGTGGACATAAAGTTTGCTATTTTTCGATGTCGGGATTGGGAGATATGATTTTCAGAAGATATGCTTTGTTTTGAAAATGTTCTTAAGTATAGATTTGTGTATTCTATGCTTCGAGGCTACTCGTCGTATGGATTTAGTCTGAATTGGAGTAAGTGATATTACTGAAAGTTGTAGCTTGTATGTCGATCTTTCCGACGCCATAAATATTGGACCCCGAATCTTTTTGGTAAGCTAGGATTATTAAATAAGGATTTTTGAACGATTATTCATGAGTAAAGAAGTTAAGAATTCTTGAAATTTAAATGAAATGGAAGATATGGTTTAAATACGAGATGGATTAATGTGGAATTAATTGACATGTTAATATGCTTAAGGTAAGTTGTCATGAAATTAGGTGGCATGATTTAATGAGATTCAATTATTGTATTTTGTGGACTTAATTAGCATGTTAAGGAAATTTAATTAACATGTTGATTAGACTAAGACTATATGACATGGATTAAGTGTATTAAGGTGTTATGCAGGTTATAAATGTATTAAGGGTTAAAGGGGCCTTGGACTCAAGTTGGGCTTAAGTGGTGATATAAAAAGAAAAGGATTAAACGAGAGTAATGAGTTAGGTGGCATGAATTAATACAATTAAATGTGTTAGTTGAATTTAAGAGTTTAGAGTTAATTGGGCCTAAGAGAATAATGGGCCTAAATCAAATGAAAAGAAGAAGAAATGGTTTGGACTTAAGTGATTTAGTAGGATGAGAAGAAAGAGGAGAAGAGTAGATGGGCTTAAAGGCAAATGGGCTTAAGTGACTTAGTAAAGGAGTATAAAAGGGAGGATTTAAGTAGGTTAGTAGGAAAAGAAGAGAGAGTAACGAAAATTAAAAGAGAGAGGGAAGAGAGATTTCGTGAATGGAGAAAGAAGGAGGAGAAAAAGAAGAGTTCTTGCTAGGGCTCCAAGATTCAAGAGATTTAAGAAGATTTTGAAGAAGGTTCAAGAGATAAAAAAGGTGTAGGAAGAGTCAAGCTACAATCTAAGTCAAGGAACCTCTTATTTGAGCAAGGATTTGAGGTAAGTGATGAGTATAAGTTAGAGCTTTTGTTTGGGTTATGGTTGAGAAAGCCTAGAAAATGAATGGGTATTGTGATTCCAAGATCAATTTCATGATTTGTGTCCTTAGGGTTGTTTCATATTTTGGATGACTTTTGATTTGGGGATTGTGTTGATTTTGAGGAAAATGGTGAGAGGCAAGAGGAATGGAAAGCAAGGGATGGTCATTGGAGCAAGATTTTCAAGCAAGGAATCATAAGGTAGGTTTTATGTTTATAGTTAAATGATGGGCCACTAATATATTTTTTCAAAAAAATTACGAATAAAAAAAATGCTTTCAAAATTCATTGTTTTTGAATGCCTTGAGAAATTTCTATAATTGATGTATAATGGTATGAATGATTTGAAAATGTCATGTGAATTGGATGATTGATGATTTGATATGTGAATGTGGTTGTTATGTGATTTTGCTTGAGGAATGATGATGCATTGCATACGAAAGGCTTTATGATCATGAAATGATTTATGAAAATTTGCATGATTTATGCAAAACAAGATTTCCAAGATTTTTTGCCTTTGGGCAATCAAGTTTCAAGACATGATTATATGTTATGTGGGTTAGGTTAAGTCCACCCAAGAAACGTCTCGTGCACGATGACCATGAAGAAGCCTTTGCCCACTTTGCCTGATTGTGGCATAGGATGATCCAAGATACGGACTCTAAAAATTTGCCCATATAAGATCATTAATGAGATTATATGGTTGCCAAGAATTGTGGACTTGCCAAACCATTATGATGTGTTAGGTGATATGTGTTATATGATGTGAATTGTGACAAGTTGAATTGCATTCATGATTTCATGAACTTTTTAAAAAAATGAATGATTTGTGATTTCAAGAAAATGACAAGAGCTCTTAGTTTATGATTTGATGAGCTTTTGAAAATGAATGATTTATGATTTTAAGAAATGACAAGAGTTTTGAAGAAAACAATGTTTTATGATCTAAAGGAAATTTATATGGAAATGGAATTCTAAAACTGTTTTGTTCATTATTTGGTTATAAGCATAGAACCTTCTGGGCTCCCCAAGCTCACCCCCTATTTTCCCAAATTTCCGTGTTTTAGCAAGAATCCAAGTGGAAGGGATCAAGGCATCTTGTGCTTGTTTTATTGTGTAATTGAAGTTTGGTTATGTAAATGAATAGTTGTAATTCATATGAGCAAATTGAATAAGGTAAATGAGATATTGTTATTGGTCTTGGAATTTGGCTAGAAATGTCAATGAAATTGTAAAACTCTTATGTATGATGATTAATGTAATTGGGCTTAAAATGCCCACTAAAGCATTGAATGAAGTATGACATGATTTGATGAAGATGGAATGAATGAGTTATGATTCAAAAGTGAATTTTAAACTCTAATGTATAACGCTTGATTGTATGACCTTTGATCTTTTGAGATGATGCATGAGATGGTATGAATATCACATGGGTAGTAAATGTTATGAGGTTGGGATTGATGGTCATGCATGTGTAATGAAGGTGAGAATGAGGCTTGTGTGAGGTTGATTGTGCAAAGTCTTGTGGATGTGTTAAATTGGTTAGACAATAGAAGTTGGAAGTAGAGAATTACAATGGTTGAAAGTTAGCATGATGCATAAGTCTTGCTTATGATGATAGCTTGGATGGTTACCTATGAATTTAAGGTTTGATGGACAAATCAATCAAAAATTGATAGAATGATAAAATAAGTTTGATGTTTGGAGTTGTTATGAAGTATTTTAGTAGTAGAGTAAGTGAATCTTGCAAAATTACAAGTAAATTTGGTGTAAGGAATAAGTTAGAAAGCATTGGTGAAATGTTGTTGTTGTTATGGCGAGAAAGTTACATTACTGTGTGAATTTTCACACGCATCGTAACTTTAGGTGCAGGAAGATGGTAGTGGCAGAAAGTTACACAGCCTTTGTGAATTTTCACACGCATCGTAAAATTTCAGGTGCAGGAGACGGCAGTAACAGTGGGTTACACAGCCTGTGTGAATTTTCACATAGACTGTGTAAATCCATGGTGCAGGAAGACGCAGTAGCAGAAAGTTACACAGCCTGTGTGAATTTTCACACAGACTGTATGATTTTCACACGGTCCATGTAACCTGATAATGACAGAATTTCGAATTTTGATCTTCACAAAAGTTGTAGCCCTAGATGTCTATTTTCTAACCGTCCAAGAACGAAGTCATTCCGACATCTATAGTGAAAGTTATGGCTTTTGCGCCAAAAGATGTTCAATTTGATTTTGGGTATGAGCATAGTCTATTCTTTTGGGGCGTAAATCCCTCATCTGACCTCCAATTGAGGTGAGGTTTGAACCATTGGATTCATAAGACATATATCTTTCTCTCCATAAAATTTGGTATCATTTAGAGTTAAATTGAGAAAGTTTGCATCAAAGTAAGTTAAAGGCTGGTTAAGAGAGTATGTTTCCGGTATGAACTCTTTTAGGTTGTTGGAGTGTATCTTGAGTTATAGAACTCCGATTGGAGCGATTCTTGTCTTAAATTAAACAAGATTCATAAGGCTATGAATTACAAGAGAATTCCAAATGAAATTTAAGAGTTTAAGTTTTTCAAATTCGGTGAACGCGTAGTGGAAATAAGTTCAAGTATGATGATTAGGTACATGGGCACACTACGGAACTTTGGTAAGTAAATTTTGGGAGCGTTTTGAGTATGAGAATGAATTCATGATGTCTTTAAGGGTTCAAGGGATTAAGAATGAAAAAAAAAATTATAACCCTTGAAGTCATACGCTCGTGTTTCACGATTTTGAGCAAGAGAGTTGGGTTCCGAGAACGGGGTCCAATATTTGTGGTAACAAAGCAAGAGCAAAAGTGGGAAGTTATGTGCAGTTGGATCTCGGATCCAACAGTTGGGGTCCGATCTACGGGTCGGGTCCCGACAATAAAGTTTGTAATTTTTCGATATCGGGGCTAGGAGTTATGATTTTTGGAAAACCCGTTTTGTTCTTGGGTTTTCAATCTAACCCTTTTGTAATCTTTTGTGTATAATTCCTTCATCCGACATCTGATTGACTCGATTCTCAAAGCGTTGGATTCCTAAGATAATTACGTTCATTTTTATGAAGAATTATGATTTTTAGGAGATTAAATGAAAAGAGATTGATTGAACCAAAGTAAGAGATGAGTTATAGATTATAAGTTAGATAAGTTTCTAAACATGGTTCAGTATTTTGCGATTTTCGGGAGCTGTACAACTCCGATTGAGTTGATTCTTGAGGGAAAATAAATTTAAGATATAGGGCTACAACTCTTGTGAAGGGATCGAAATTTAATTTCATCCCTAAGATTGTCCATTTCTGGACTGAAGTTATGTTAATGTTCAGTCTCGGATTTTTCGCAGGTCCGATAGTATTTCGGCTATAACTTCTTCGTTTCTGATCCGAATTGAGCGCGGTTGATGGTGTTGGATTTGTATGATCCAGAGGAACAATTTTCAAGAAGAAAGTTTATCCAAATTATTTTTTTTAGATGCTTGAAAATAGGACGCAAGTAGTCAGTTTTTCAAGTTCTTGCAGTGACAATTTTGGAAATAGGCAAATAAGTGAGGGTAACTTGGTCATTTTGGCACCATTTTTTATGACATGGCAGAACACACATAAGGGATGTCGCTTTTGCTTCCAGAAACCAGTAGAATTCACGAAAATTCTAGAACGAAAGAAGAAAAGAGAAGAAAACGATAAAGAGAGAAGGAGAGGGAGATTCGGCCATCAAAGAAGAGAGGTAGGTTTTCACGTTTTTCTTTCTTCCTTAAGTCTTGTAGAAGAGTCATCGGCAAAGAGGAAGAAGAAAAAGAAGAAAAGAGTTGGGTGTTGTGGTTCTCTTGCTTGGGAGAAGTGGTTCTAGAGTTTCTTGAAGAAGAAAGAGGAAGAGGAAGAGATGATGAAACAAAACAGATTTTTTCGTGGGTGTTAAGAAGGTAAGAGATTTCGAAATTTGAAGGTTTTCTAGTTAGGATTTGTTGTCTTTCTTGCTTTAAAAGAATGGTATAAGAACTGATTTGTGTTCCTTTGGATGTTTAATGATGTGTTAAAGGCATTGGAAATGATAGAAACTAAGATTGGACAAAATCTGGAAATTTAGGGTTTTAATTGATTGTACTGTTTTGATCATAACTCATTGTATAGGAATGCAAATGAGGTGAGGTTTGTGGCCACTTAAACTTTGGGATGTTAGCTACATTTTTGTGTGAAATAGGCACTGTCCAATTTTCGCTTGAAGAGGTTGCGATTTGGCTTGGAAAGTTACTGCTATTGACTGGAATGAATAGTACCTGAAACCATAACCTAGTGTTTTGCTGATTTTTCAAAATTAATTGATATGGAATTTGGGAAAATGGTCTTAATGAAAGTTGAATCATATTAAGTTAGCTTTCCATTCCCACTGATTTTGCTATTTTTCGATCTGTATATTGGGAGTTATGCATTGTGGAATGTTGACTGATTTTCTGTCATTTGTGGAAACCTAGCCTAATTGTCGATTTTGTGAGCTTTCTGATTGGAAGCAATTTTAGCAATTTTTGTGACTTGAATTGACTTTGGTGATCTTCTGAAAAGTTGTAGAGGAAGAAATTATCTTGAAAAGAATATATGGCAAGTAATTTTTGAAGGTCAGATTTGGGAGTAATGAATTTGCAAAAAACTGAATCTACATTAGGTTTCTCACTGCTGCCCTGATCAGTACATTGTTTGGCAAATTTGAAATTGTTAGAGGTTGAATTGGAATTTGGGTTCTTCATGAAAATTGAATTTTGAGATCTTATCTTTTCAGAGATATAAAGTAGTGATTTGTTTGACATTTGTGCTAGGAGATATACTGGTTGGAAATTTACTTCTCAGATTGGGACAGTTTAGTAGACAGATGCTTCGGTGAATTATTTGACCTAGTTAGTAAATGAATTGGGATTTTGGTTATCATGAAAGTTTTAGATAACATTGTGATCTTGATGAGCATATTTATTATGTAATTTTTGACTGAAGAGAATGAAAGTTACTGAATTTACAAGATACTGTCTTGTGTTGAGTGACTTTGAGTGAGCAGTAGTTTTCATGGGTCTTTGACACCCTTGGGGTGGAATTACTTTGAATGGTCTAAATGAAACTTGTAGAGCTTGTCATGATCTTTCCAATGAGATGTGGTTTATAGTTTTCTGAATTGTGTGCAAAGAGTTATGGGTGTTGGAGAGTGACTTGTGTAGAAAAGAAAGGAAAGAAGATTTAGTAATGGAAATTTGGGAAAATTTCAGCATGTGCGGATGGCCCTCGGGTTTAGGATTTTTGAAAATAATGGATTAATTTGAGAGAAGTTATGGTTGGTATAGCTTAGGAAAGGTGTAGGAAAGATTAGGTTAGCTTAAAGTCAAGTTTTTATATGCTAGAAAAATTTTCAGCATTTGATCTTTTATTAATTGGGACTTTTATGCTTTGATTAAGGCATTGAGAAGCCATTGGAAGTAGGGGAAAAGCAATTGGACCAATCCAAGATGCTAGCAAGGAAATTCAGGTGGGTAGTATATTTATTTATTGAATTGTAAGCTAAGAATGCGAATTTGAAAAAAAAAATTAAGAAGCAAAGTTTTGATAAATGATTTTATGAAAATGATTTTGAGAAAATACAAGATTTATGAAATTCATGAGTTTCAAATTATTCGATTTATGATTTAAATGATTTAAAGAAATTAGTGCATGTTTGGTCAAGAATGTGATTATTATGTGATTAATTTGGTGATGTGCATTGCATTAGATTGATTATGTGAATTCATGTAAATATATGCTTGTGTCATTTATGACACAATTTGTTTGATATGAGATGAAAATGTGAAAAGCAAGATGTTGAAAAGTGCCTTCGGCCATCTGAAATTATGTTTTACTTATGTGCTATATGGGTTTGGTAAGGTCCTTTGTGAGTCGGTTTGTCTCTACTCGTTATAGCCTTCTCTCTACGCCTGCCCTAGTGGCATAGAGTTCGATCTCGGACTCCTCTCATTCACTTTACATGAACCGCTTATACGGAATGTGTAATACGTCTATTTTGGACCGAACCAAACCAAACCACTTGATGTGTTATGTGATTTGTGTTGGATGCATGGTATAACCCATGAAACACACGCCGCAAATAACTCGCAAACACCTACGGGTGGGGTGTGGGTCCAACACGAAACCACTTGACGTGTTATGTGATTTTGCTTTGTTTATGTTGTGATGTATTATGACGTGATGCATTCATATTTGAAATTGTACATGAGAAATAAGAAAGTAAATGTTTATGAATATTTTGAAACAAATGAAGATTTGGAAATTTTAGAAAATGTTGATGAAGGTTTATGAATGTTTTGAAAGGTTTTAAAATGAATGTTTGGATAAATTTCGAATGGGAAATGTTTGAAAAGTTTTAAAGGACACTTTTCGCTTATTGTTCAATTTATAAATATGTTATCCACGAGCTTAGTGCTCACCCCTTTCATCCCCAATCTCCGTGTTTTAAGCGGGAGAACGGATGAAAGACGAGCAATGTTTGTATTTATGTGTAAAGTTCGATGTTCAGATTGGATTTTATGGATGGTTAGAAACCGAAAAAGTGTATTTAGTCCGAATGTAGAGAATGTGTTATGAATTCGAATGTATGTATTTGAGTTAGGTTGTGGAATTGAATATGTGTATGATTATGGATTTATTTACCAAATTGCATTTGCGTATGGATTTGGATATGAATGAGATTGATTGAGATTTTGTACGATCAATTGAGAATTTATGAAGTGTTAGACATAGGATGGCGTTTCTGCTGGTGTTTGGATTCCGGACGGGAGGTCCGACGATTCTGCATTGTGTTTGGACATTTTAGAAGTGTTTTTGACTCTTTGCAAATTTTTGGGCTGTCAAAATACAGCCGTTATGCTGCCGAAATTTCAGTAAAAAGGGTTTAAAAAAGTGAGTTTGACAATTGATATGGATGTATAAGAAGATGATTAATAAGAATCAAGCAAATTGAAAATTGCATGAAGAATAGTTTCCTAGAAAGGGAAATCGATATGGTTTTGATTAGTATAAGAATGGTTTTAAGATAAATAAGATGAGAAAAAAAGAAAAAGAAAAAAAAATTTATACCGATTTTGGAATGTCCAAGGTTTCCAACGCGTCTCGCATAGTTGTTTCATAATTGTGTTCGGATGTCGGATCCGTTGTTGCTTTATGTTTTTGTTTCGAAATTCCGTTTTTCGTGCTCCATTTTTCGGTTGGGATCCGGTTCCCTGATCGGGTCCCAACAAAATTCAAGTCACCTTTGAAGGAACAAATGAGGACTTTGAAAACTTTGAAGAAGAAGAGGTCAGTAATGTATGTCTTATGGCTGAATCAAGAGATGATGAGGTATATTATTCTAACTCTGATATTGAAGTTGATGAATTAAGAAATGCATATCATGAATTGTATGATCAGTATAAAAATTAACTGTGAAGTATTTCAAAGAGGTTGCGAAGTCTAAGAACAAGGATGTATCCATAAAGAGTAAGAATAAATCATTAGAGTTTGTGAATAAGAATTTGTTGTCGAAGAATATGTTTGTTGAGATTGATTATAAGCAAAAGGTTTATAAAAAGGAAGTTTTGGAAGAAATAGTAGTTAAGTTAGAAAATGCATTGATTAAGAATGATTCGGATAAGTTGAGTCAGCTAGAAGTAAAAGTTGTTGTTTTAGAACTTGAGAAAGAGAAATTTGCTAGAAAAGTCATATCTCTAGAAAAAGATCTTGCTAATTTCATCAATGGAAGGAATAATCTTGATGCGTTACTTAGTAATGGTAAAGGTGTTTTTGATAATGCTGGAATAGGATATAATGAAAATAATAATATTAGGTCATACAATAATTTCTTTGTTAAATCCAACAGTAGCTATATTCAAAACAATAGGAACCTGATACATGGTAGAAATTATAACAATTCTCATTCATCTGTTTTATGTTTCTACTGTAGTAGACATGGTCATATTAGTCATTCTTGTAATTTTCATAAAATGGAGAGATTATCTTAAATGTATGTTTGGAGACCGAAAGGTCAAGCTATTAACTTGAAAGGACCCAAAAAAATTTGGGTACCTAAAATGAGATTAGATTTTCTACAGATATGTTTCAACAAGCAGACAAGAGAAAATCAATGGATAGTTGATAGTAATTGTTTGAGACATATAACAAGCAAAATATTACATTTCAACTACATTGAAATGAAATATGGAAGTAATGTTGTTTTTGTTGACGAAAACAAGGAAAAAGTCACTAGAATTGGTAAAATTGGTGACTCTAACTATGCTTCTATTGATAATGTTTTCTATCTTGATGGATTTAAACATAACTTGTTAAGCATAATTTAATTATATAATAAGGGCTATAGAGTTACTTTCTAAGCGTCACATTGTGAAATTATTGGTAATCTTAATTTATTGATCCTAGAAATCACAACATATGATGCATTCAACTAGAAAATATGTCTTCACAAAATGTCAAATGTTTTGTTTCTATAGAAAATGATTCATTTATCTAGCATATAATATTTGGGCATGCTAGCGTGAACATCTTATCAAAATTGTTCAAAAAATGAGCTAGTGAGAGCACTACCTGATCTGAAGTTTGAGAATACTCAGGTTTGCGAAGATTTTTTAAAAGGAAAATGAATCAGAAGTAGCTTTCCTTTTAAAAATATTATATCTACTAACAAACCGCTTGAACTTATGCATATGGATTTATTTAGTCATACTAGGACTCAAAGTTTTGTTGGTAAACATTACAACTTTGTTATGGTAGATAATTATTCTAGATTTACATGGGTTTGTTTTCTATCAAATAAGGATGATACTTTTAAAATCTTTGAGAAGTTTTGCAGAAAAATTCAGACTGAAAAAGGATATTGCTTCATATCTATTTGAAGCAATCATGGAGGAGAATTGGACAATAAAAATTTTGAAGAGTTCTATGACGAAAATGGTATAACTCATAATTTTTCATGCCCAAGGACTACTTAGAAAAATAGAGTTGTTGAAAGAAAGAACAGTACTCTCATTGATATGGCTAGAACAATGCTATACGAAAGTAGTCAATCTCATAGTTACTAGGTAAAAACTGTGTCAACTGTTTGTTACATACTTAATAGTTTCCTTATAATACCTATTATGAAAAGACCCCCTATGATTTGTGGAAAGGAAAAAAATTGGCGTTTACTTTCAAGTAATTGGTTGGAATTGCTTCATTCTAAATAATGGGAAAGAAAACGTTGGAAAGTTCGATGCGAGATCAGATGAAGCTATCTTTCTGGCTTGTAGTACCGTTAGTAAAGGATTCATAGTTTACAATAAAAGAGCAAAGAAGATAGAAGAATCAATATACGTAGTGTTTGATGAAGAAAGAATCAATACATATAGTGTTTGATGAAGCACTACCTTAGAGCCAATTCTAATGATGAAGAGCATCCCTTGGTTCCTAAAAATACATCGAGTAGACCTACGATACCTTTGAAATCACAAGATTAAGAAGGTCTTTCTGAAGCCAAGATAGAGCAAGCTCCTTCCTCTCAATAGTAGCCTATGCAACGAAGAACACCAAGAAAATATAAAGGTCAAGATACGCATCAATACATTCTGGGAGACCTTTCTGAAAGTCTAAGAACTAGATCATCCTTTAAAAACTACTTTGTTTCCCTCATCTCACAACTAGAACCAAAAACCGTTAACGAGGCTATTACTGATGAAAAATTTTCAATTATGAAAGATGAACTGAATCAATTTGACAAAAACAATGTTTGGAATCTAGTACGTCATCTACAGAATAAGTCAGTCATTAGAACTTATTAGGTTTTTTGAAACAAACTTGACGAAAATGGTAAGGTGGTAAGAAACAAAGTAAGACTTGTAGCTTAAGGTTATAATCAATAGGAAGATTATGATTTTGATGAAACTTTTGTGCCTGTTACTAGACTAGAATCGATTATAATTTTACTTGCCTTCGCATATTATAGAAACTTCAAATTATTCCAAATGCATGTCAAAAGTGTTTTATTAAATGGATATATTAACAAAGAAGTGTTTGTTAAGCAACCTCCAGGCTTTGAAGATGAAAACCATCCTAACTAAGTGATGAAGTTGACTAAAGCCCTGTATGGTTTAAAATAGGCTCCTCAAGCATGGTTTGAGAAATTAAGTAATTTTCTGCTTGAGAATAACTTTGAAAGAGGAAAGGTAGATAAAATCTTATTTATTTAGGAAAAGGAGAATGATTTACTCATAGTGAAGATATATGTTGACGACTTAATATTTGGTGCTACTAATCAATCTTTCTATGAAGAATTCTTAGCATTGAGGCAAGGGGATTTTGAAATGATCATGATGGGAGAACTACATTTCTTTCTTGGATTACAAATCAGGCTAACAGAACAAGGGATCTTCATTAGCCAAGAAAAATACACAAAGAAACTTATCAAGAAGTACCATTTTGAGAATGTCAAACCGATGGGTACTCTTATGTATGCTGGAACTATACTTGATAAGGATGAAGAAGGCAAAGCTACAGATGAGACAAAGTATAGAGGAATGATTGGGCCACTACTATATCTTACAAGCTCAAGACCAAATATTATGCTTAGTGTGTTACTTTGAACATGCTTTCAATTAAATAAAAAAAGTCACTTTTAAGCAGGCAAGATGATCTTTCAATATCTTCACGGAACTATTAATTTCGGATTATGGTATCCAAAATCTGACTCTTTTAACATAGTTAGCTATTATGGTGTAGATTATGCAAGTGATAAATTTGATCGAAAAAGCATAAGTGGTCACTGTCAATTTCTTGGAGGATGTCTATTCTCTTGGACTTGAAAAAAAAATTGCACGACACTTTCAACAACTAAAACGAAATATATAGGAGCTTCCAGCTATTGTGCTCAAATCTTATGGATGTAGCATCAACTCTCGGATTTCCCTCTAAACTTTAATCATATCCCTATATTATATGATAATACTAATGCAATAAATATTTCAAAAAATCTTGTGTATCATTCTAGGACTAAGTATATAGAAGTCAAACATCATTTTCTTAGAGATCATGTTGTAGAAGGAATCATTGATCTTTTACATGCTAATATTGAAAATCAAGTAGCTGATATCTTTACTGAGTCACTTTTTGAAGATAGATTTTGTTCATTACGAAAAGAGCTGGGCATGTGTAGATTATCTGAAATATAATTATGCTTGAATAAATTATGCTACTTTTTTTTCCAAGTATTAGCAGGCTTGTTCTAAAAAGATGGCCCTTATTAGGTTAAATTAGTTCTTTTTGATAATGACAAAAGGGGAGAGTTGATATATTTTTCTTTCCATAATTAGTTTAAATATGTGATAAGCTATCTTACATACTTGTGGTATCTTTTGACTGTTTAGTTCTTTTCCCTTTACTTTTTGATAATGGAAAAGTAAGAAAGTTAATGATATACTTTTTGATGTGATATATTTTGCTAACTATTGAAAGATTGTTGAATTGAATTTGTGAAGTTCATCTCAGTTATCTTATAAACGATAGACTTCTTTTTTTTAGAGGTTGTAAAAAAGGCTCCTTCTAATCATGATTGAAAATAAGAACCTATAAAGATCACATTTATCTTTCAAAATCCTTTATCATCATTTGAAATTTGAAAAAATATTTATTATTGCTTGTCATTGTCAACATGGGAGAGATTGTTAGCTCAAGGTTTATTATTAATGATTTTCATGATAACTACATAATGTTTCAAAATTCAAATTGGATTTATTTCCTTGTATAGGCAACGATATAATTCTTACAAATAAATAAAATCATAGGAATAATGCTTCCTTTGTTGCAGGAATCTTCTTAATGATCTTACCTTATTGGAAATGATTCTACAATATTCGGAAGGATCCTACTAATCATATATTTCTTCAATCAGTTCTAAGACATTGCCATATTTTTTTCTTAATGTATGAATATTGGAAGATTTTAGTAGAGATAATATCAAAGATTCGTTAGACACAAAGTCAACTCATAATTGAAATGAAACAACAACTAGTTAAATAAAATGTCTATTTAAGAAAGAGTCATCGCAGTTACGTACAAGAAGTTAAGCAGCTATATTTTTGAAATACATCAAAGTCATCAATACTCTTGAAAGTCATACCTTTATCAGAGCCTTAGAAAAAAATTTTCTTGAGAGAAATCATTGAAGCTCATATTGAGCAAATCACTTTTTCATTTGTTGAGAGCGTGTAGAGGCTAGTTAAGTACTACTAGTGTGGAAGGTTGAAGAACCTTGAAAAATATGTACTTGTGAGCTTGAAGACGCTTGTCAACTTACTATTTGGAATTTTAGTGAAACACTCAGGTCGGATACTTGGGGACTGGACGTAAGTTTGGGTTATAAGCTGAACCAATATAAATCAACTATGTCATTCTTTCTCTCTTCTTAACTTTAAGTTTTAACATTATAGTGTTTGTGTTCTATATTTGCAAGAGGCTCCTTCACTTTTGTAATAGGCTCCTTCTATTTTCAACTTGTAAGAGGTTCTTTTTAGTTTTAACAAGCACCTTTTGTTTTGAAATGTTTTAACATTATTTATTGTTTAGCAAGCTCCAATCGTTTAAAAGGCTCCAATCGTTTAATAGGCTTGTGTCATTTAACAAGTTTATATCATCTAATAGGTTTTTTTTAGCACTAACAGGCTCCTATCGACTAAACAGGATCCTTTCATTTTGAGCATTGGAAGGCTCCTTTCAATTAATAGGCTCCTTTCATTTTCAATGTTAACAGGATCCTTTCAAAAGCTTATAGGACCCTTTTATTTATAAATTTATTTCGTTTAGTAGGATCTTATCAATTTAAAAATACCTTGATTTTTTTTTCAAAAAATTCACCCTCTTCTTATGTGTGTTTGCTTTATCATAATTGTTCATAGGTGATTTGGTAATATTTTGTATACAAGGAAAATAAGGGTTTAAAATTGCTTATGAGGCAGGCAGATAATGAATTCAGGGCTTGCTTAGCTAATGTTGGACTTTCTAACCTTAATTTCAAAGGAAATTACTTAGTCTAATAAGTTAAAAGGAAAGGGGTTGATTAGGAGAAATCTCGATGCAAGCCTCATCAATTCAACATAGATGTTTTTTATTCCTTATAGTCTTGCTTTCTTCAGTCCTCTTCTTGGTTTAAATCGTAACCCCTATAAAGTTTTCATTTCCTCGTCAATGTTAAAGCTAAAATTTCCTTATCTAATTTTTAGTGTGGAGGAGACTATAATTAAATTAAGGTCAAAAAAATCATATTTTCAGGCATGAATCCTTTAAGATCATTAAAAGAAACCCTTCGTGTCATTTGGAATGAACTAAAAGAGCTTCATAAAAAACACTTAAAAGCAAGGTGCTATCTATAGTGAATTTAATAAAGAATGAGTTGCTCATCATTTAGGAGAAGCTCTTATATGATTATCATGACTCTTATTTCAAAAATAAGGAGAAGAGGACTCCAACCAAGTATCTCTCCACTCTTAGAGCTTATAGTTCCCTGATGAAACTCAATGAAAGAACTCACTGGCTAAACGATGTAGATGATAATTCAACTTTTTTTTCCCCACGCAAACCAAAAGAAAAAGGTGGTATACTATATGAGAATGGGATTCCCCACTAGGATCTAATGAAATTAAAAGAAGTTTTTAGGCATTGAAACCTCTTCTTCCTCTTTATCTTGAGCCCTTAACTCTTGTATCTCTAAGGAATTACCTCTAGACCAAGACGTTGTTTTCTCCAAAATGCATCCTAATAAAGCTCTTATAATAAAGCTCTTATACTAGATGGTTTTGATGCTTCCTTCTCTAAAAAATCCTTAAACCTTTGAGGCACTAAGTCATAAGTACAATGAAAGAACTTTTTAGGTCATAAAGAATGCTCAAGGAATTAAATATAACTTACATATACTTTGTGCCAAATATTCCCAATCCTTTATCCTTTTCAAAATATAAACCTATAGCTTGTTGTAATATAGTCTATAAAACAATTTCAAAAATCCCAGCTTTAAGACCCAAAGTTGTTCTTCTAAAGCTTATTAATTAGAGTTAATGTGCCTTTATACTAGGTAAAAGTATAGAAGAAAATATTCTAATTACATAAGACCTACTCAAAGCTTATCATTGAAAAAAATTTATTAAAAGATGCTCTTTAAAGATTTAATTTTTTTAAAGCTTTTGAATCCATTACATGGGAGTTTAATTCATATACACTTTATGACTTTAGCTCTTTGGTGACTGGATCCTCCATTGTGTCTCCACATCATCCTATGTTATTATTTTTTATTAAGCAAATAAGGATTCAGTCGATACACTTACTCACTTATCTATTCACTTTTTTATGCTATCAAGTCTTAAAGTTAATCTTTTTAAGAGTTAGATTTTTGTTTCTTACTGCTTAGATGATTTGGCATAGGAAATTTTAGGGTTTACGAACCCAATTAACATAACCATACCAATAAGCAAAGATTGTCCCTCCCTTCTTGATTCAATTTTGATAATGATCTTAACCAGGAAAAGAAAATGCTCTCCTATATAGAAATGTACCAACTTATATTATCTATCCTTAATAATATGCATTTCTATTAAAGCTATCCCACATTCTTGTCTCTCAAACTTATTAATTCCTTAGTAAAACTACTCAAAAACTTTATATGGAGTGGATAATACTCTTATAGAGCAACTTTTAAAGTCATCTGGAAAGACATCCTCTTCGATAAGGAATAAGGGGCCTTTAGGATAAAATGCTTAATAACTACTAACAAGGTCCTAATGGAAAAAAAGAATATACATATTATTTAATGATCTAAATAATCGGTAAGTTAAATGGATGCATGGGAAGTATCTAAAGGGTTATAGTTTTTATGGTATGAATATTGAAGTTGGCACATCCTAGACTATCTCCCAAATGTTAAAGCTTAGAGGCTATTTCAACAAAAAGATACAAGCTCTTATTCACAATGGGAAAATGACTAGTTTCTAGTTTTATAACTATTGTAGGCCTGGTCCCCTTCACTTGTACCTATTTTAATACTTTTTATTTTGCTATCCCTATCAAATATAAAGTAGAAGTCTCAATTAAAGATGATGAATGGCACTGCGATTATAAAGGATTAACTAAAAGTATGGAACATATTACCCTATTACAAGCTTAACTCCTTTAAGAATGATCAACTCATTAGGATAAGACACAGGTTGAGTAAGTGCACTAACTCCTTATATGTATCAATTTTTAAATCCCCTTAAGAAGTGGTGCATTAGAGAAAATTGGTATTGTTTAAAGATCACCTGTTAAAAGATTCCTTCTTCTTGTGGTTGACTATAAGGAATATACTTAGGACACTTGATGGGATCAAATGGAAATCTAATCATAATAGACTATGATTCCTTTGCAAAGCATATATGGAAAGTATTAAGCATGTTTCTTCTCATACCTTTACATAAATTATATATTGTCACATATCCTCCTTAAGTGAAACCTATAAACTCATCTAAGACAATTAGAGAAGGTGGTGAAGTAGGCATCAAATATTAATGTTTATAATAAATATGAAAACATAAATTTTAATTTATGCCTAAAATTTTATATCTATCTTAAAAGGAGGGAAAGAAATAATTGATCTTATAAAGATAAAGAAATGAACACTTACTTTAATCACTCTACAAATGGCTAAAAGAACTTATTATTGAGAGATGTGTACCTCTCCAATGCAGTAATAAAACATCTATGGCATGGAAACTTCTTCAGCCTTTAAATCCTCCTCATACTAATACAAGCTAAGTTTTCTCTAAGGTCTTCTACCAGTGGTCATTTGGTGGTACCTAGCAAAAATTTAGGATAATGTTACCTACTGGGGTGTAATATTCACTTCAAATCAAGTTGGATCCTTTTTATAGTTAGTTCCTTATAATAGTCTCTCTATACATAGTGTAGTTATCTTTCTTTCCTTTTGGTTTTGATATAGCTCTTTATTTCCTCTACTTATCTAAATCTTGTACCTAGATGGTTTGATTTTATTAATTAAAATTCCTTTAACTTCTAAAAGGACTTATTTACTGTAATGACATTATTTAATTTTCCAAAATCAACTCCTAAACTGAATGTTAATATATTGAAAGTTTGTAATATTTCCTAATAAAATTATGCAATGATTCAAAAGAATCCTCCCTCATAATTGAATTGTATATTATCCTCATTAGACTAAAATAAAATAAAATGATAAATTAATGAACAAAAGATGGAGAAAAATTGAAGATTAAAAACTTCTACGAGTTTGGCGTAAATGTTACTAGCATTAATATGCAAGTTAAATTAAAAATCACTTTATACATTGCACACTTGTTAATAAAAATATATAATGAAAAAGGTACTAGAAATAAAATTAAAATTAAACTACATGAGTATTTAGTAAAAGCAAAACAAAATTCAAAATGTAAAATATGTTTGGAATTATATATATATATATATATATATATATCAATTTCTTTAATAGTCATTATTGATGGTCAATTTGGTAAGGAAGGTGTATGTTGCTTTAAAAATCCCATATGGTTAATTTAAGAAAACTAACAATCGCTCCTCCATTCAGCTTAATCACTCTCTTAAGCATCAAATCTCCTTCTTATTCTCCATTGCATCCAACTTTGTTAAAACTATTAGTTCTCCATTCTATACACTCTACTAATAGTCCTCTATCATATAATTTGTTGAGGAGTATGTTTCACATCTTAAAGATTGGTTCCATGACCTCTTATGGCTCAATAAGTGGGTATGTTTGCTCATCTCTCTCATATATCTCTCTAGCCTACTCTATAAGAGCATCATCTACTTACCTAGCTCCTTTTTACCATAAATAAATCATATACTCCTCAATTCTATTAAAAAATTCATGAAACTCATGTCCTTTAGGTTTATGTGAACATAATACACCTATGTTCAACTACGAGAGGTTAGAATAGCTCTAGGTTCTTAGCTGTGTGGACCTCCACAAATCACTTCCATTTTGCACTTTAATATTATATAATATGGTAGAAAAATAGTATCCTATATTGGAATGGCAGTCCCTAACTTTACACTATAAGTAAAACAAATTAATAAGATTCATTAGTACTATACTTTCTATCTTTCTTATAATGGTATAGACAATCAATATGTGTAAATAATGAATGATTGGGGTGGTTCTAAAGATTCTCTTGGTCTTGGTGGGATTGTACCCACCACCTCTAATATATTTCATCTTAAAATGTCCTAAGTACACTTATGTCATAAGTGAAACAAGTTTCCAAAGCTTTTTAAGATTTTGACTCTTCATAATCAAGAGGTAAAACCTATATCTTTCTTAAAAAATTTAGTTGATATAGCCATTGTTCTTCCCCTATCCAAAACGTTATCCTAATGATATGAATACCATATCAAACTTGGAATCTATCTTGATTCAAGTACAGTATAATATTTGTAACATCCCGTCACCGATGGGATGGGTACAGTTCATTGCATTCGTATTTGGCATGCTCATGCATGATTTATTATGTATAATTGAAAATGATCATATTGGCATTTGTACGTATATACATGTATGACATATTTCCGACTTGATTGGGATAACTTGAATTTGGAGATGATTAGGACATGTGTGAAATTTAGGTCTAATTAAGCTCGAGGATTGAATTTGAGTGAGAAATGAAAGTTAAGAAATTGAATTATGAAATTGGAGTATACGATAATTAGTTTTCTATTTTTGAGGATTTATAAAAATTTTCTGGAATTTTCGGAGCAATAGGCTCGGACCGGAAAATTGATAAATGACGGGTTAATTGGATCTTCGGTTCCGAAATTGATTATCCAATGGCACGGACAGGGTAGAAATTTGAATTGAGGAATTAGGGTTTAGCCATTGGAATTCGGGAGAAATTAGAATTTGAAACTGTCTTGAGGTGGTTCGGATCGGAATTGTGGCATTTAAATTAGCCAAACAAGCCCCATTATCTTTTAATATATATAGCCCTAGCCTTTGAAATTTTTCTCCCACGAAGCTTTCTTCTTCTTCGTGATCTTCTTCCCTTGGATCACTTCTTGATTTCTTTGTGCCACTTGCTTTCTTCCTTTGTCCTTGATCATTTCTTTGGCTTGGTAAAGAATAGAGAAGATGTCGATGGGTGCGGCTTGTGGAGAAACCGTGGGTGTCGTTAAGTTTTGATTTGGTGTAATCCTTGGAGATTTGAGGTTCTTAATCAGGTAAGTTACTTCTATCTTGTCTTATATAGTTTGATTGGTTGGTTTATAGAGTTATTTGATGATTTAATTTGTATATTTGAGGAATTGTTATGTAGGGTTTCCGATTGGGTATTTTCGTTAGTTTTAGGGTTGAAATTTAGGAATAATGATTGTTTGATGAAATAGAAGCTAAAGATTGGTTGTATGATGTGTATGGAATTATTTAGGAGTGGTTTGTAAGGAGAAAGTCTGGATTTGGAAATGATAGTTGTCGAAAATTTGGAAATTTCTGGGTTTTTGGGCATGTTCGTGGTTGCACGCCGCGACGCATGAAGAACACGCTTCGAGTGGCGGAATGCCATACGCATTGCGTCGTCGTGTTGAAAGGCGCCTTGCCGCGGCGAGGAGGAGAGGCGCACATCGCAACGTACGCGTGTGTACGCCGTGACGAGAGACGCGTGAGGGGAAGGGAGCTCGCTGCGGCGAGGAACGTTGTTCTTCCAAAATGAAAATGAAATTGAGGTTTTGGTATGGGATTTAGGTAATTGATGATTCAATTGATTATGGATTAAATTCAATTTGGAGATTATGAATTCGGGAATTAGAAATTGAGATCGGGAAATTTGGATTTGTGTCGGAAATGTCATAACACGTATAGTACGTAAATTATTCGATTCATATGCATCATTGGACATTAGAATTGGTACAATTTATAATGTTATTTATATTTTGATTGTTATAGCGGCTCAAGTGGATCGCCGATCGTCCGACGTAGGCGAGACTTCCCGACAGTAGCTCGGAAGTGTTGAGGTGAGTAACCTAGTTGGTTTCTCAACCTATATGTGTTAAATTCGCTGCAATATGCCATGTGGAGTTAAGGATGGATTGTGTGTGTTTGATTTTGATTGATTTCGGACCACGGGTGTTCGAAATATTTGATCTGTTGTATAGAAGTGTTAATTGTATATAAATTGTTCATAATTAGTTTAAAATGGCGAAATTAGGCATATCTGATTCAATGTGATGCATGTATTGTAAATCGGACATGTGCATACATGCGTAAAAGTATGATCACATAAAAGGCGGTTGTGACGGTGTAGCCACCATATTGAGCTTTAAGCTCAGCGCATGCGAGGTTATATGCCCAACGATTTGCGAGCTTTATGCTCAACGTATTAGGGCTTTTGCGCTCGATGTTTCAGAGCCAATGGCTCAACGTACATGAGCTCAGGCGCACGGTCACAACAACGAAGAAAATGAAAGAGTCACATGCACATTACATATATGAATGTTTACATGTGAATTGTGTGAAAGGCATATTGCCTTATAAATGTGAAATTGACTGCATGTGATTTCTTGGTTATGATATATGTACAATATTGTGTGATTGTCTGGGTATGCATGAATTGGGTGGACCATCGATGATGGTTTCTCACTGAGTTCGCAAACTCACCCAACATTGCATCTATTTTTCAGGACAGTGATAGTTTGACTTCTAGCTCCGATCAGTGAGAGTTATCTTGCAGTGTGTGTCGGCGAGAGGAGCATGGCCCACAGGTCTGTCAGCTGGGGATCTTTTGGGTATTTTGGGGATGACTTGGCTAGGAGTTGTATTAGTTCTTTTGGACTTGTACAGTTGTAAATATGATCTGATGATGTACTGATGGTTTACGAAATGAATGGAAAGGAATCTTTTGGTTTAAAATTTAGTGAATTCGATATTACTGCTTTATTGTATTAATGCCATGAGGTTTATAGAAATGATCGGTTCGTAGTGCATCCTCGTTGTAGGTTATGTATGTTAGAGTAGTGCCCTAAAGGCAATCCCCTTTAGCGCATTTTGTTCATAGTCATGTACAGACTTTATGAATAAATAAAGCAAGGCATATTTCATTTATTTGATATTCATTTTATTATGAATTGATAATGATCTTTAATCAAATTAATGAAGTCCCTGATACATGACATAGCATGAAGGAAATTATGATGTGATCATACTATTGAGATTCCTATCATGTGCAATTATGTCAATATCTAAATTATCCTAGTCATAGGATTAATGAGGCTGGACATCGTTAATCCGGATAGACTAGCACGTGTCAAACCGCTGATTGGATCAAGCGGTGGATCTCAAAAACTGTAAATATTGAGATATTTAGATTTGACATGTGGATGCTTACTAGTGGTAGTAAGTACATTGGATGACCTGCTATGAGATCATCACATGGATGTCCTATACAAATGTCAGTGATAATCCCATCATAGCAATGGTGCAAGTATCCTTAGACTTGAGGTACTCGAGGATATATTGAGTCTTGATTACGTACTTTGACTCCATTCCTTGTTGCCTTTCGCAGGTCGCTCATAGGGTGGTGATTGGGTGCGACTTGAGGTATTGAAGGTAATTGAGTAGCCAATAGAGGATTCACCACTTACATTATAGCGGAAGAGATACCCATGGCCTCTTATCGGGATCATTACTTTGAAGTCTCTGGCGGAAGCATACATATGTCATGAAGATGGTCTTCATGGACATATAAAGAAATGAGTCCTAGGGCGAACCGATTACACTTGGACTAGATTTGATCGATCGGTCTAGTAAGAGTTGACACATTGCCCATACTCAAACCAAGTGGGGTATAGCATGGTGAAAGGACGAATTGCACGGTAATTGTCTATGGAAGGGTTTGTGATATGGTTTCATTAGTCAAACCAATTACTTTACGTCAATTGGGGTCATGATGTGTTCTAGATACCGCTCATGACTTGCTCGATTAAGTGTTAATCTAAGTGGCCAACATAACCGGAACCTAATGGGTCACACGCATAAGAGTGACTCGGAGAATCAGTAAAATAGTTTGACGGAGATCCGATATCTGGAAGCAATAGGATTAAATGGATCCCGATGAGATTGGGATATGTCCCGATGAGATCGCGACATCGACATTCTTTGGCTGTTTCGGTGATTTTTTATGCGGTGGGGCTGACAGGCAGTGGGGACCGACCCGATTTGATGGACCACTTCAGCAATTATATATATATATTAATTAAGTAAATAATTAATTAATTATATATATATATGCATTTCGTGGAACCAAATGGAAGGAGAAGATGTAAGTTTGAAAAGTCAAACTTCATCATTATTTAACATTTTAAGGCATTTTATGCCTCCTACGTGGTAGCCTCTCCACCAAGCCTTTCTATGTATTTTAATTAGTTAAAACACAAAGAAGCTATGGAAAGAAGGCTTGCGGTGATGGAAGAAGAGAACAAAATTGCTTAAAGTGTTAAGCTTTGGAAATTGTTTTCATCTTCTTCATCTCTTCCATTCAAGATTGCTTCTACTTCTCAAGGCTCCACCAAGATCATTTCATTTGCTCTCAAGGCTAAGGTAAGAGCTAGCACTCTTTTCTTTAGTCTAGCTATTCCCGGGTCAAAAGAGTTTGTCCCGTTAGGTTTCAAACCTCTGCGTGGATCTGATTAGAGACGGTCTCCTTTGGTCATTATGGTTTGATTGTTTGTACTTACACATGGATCCTGGCTTTGGAATGTCCTGGGACTCAAAATTTTAAATTCCGCACTGTGGGCATGTGATGCCTACCCGGGATTTTCCTACAATGGTATCAGAGCCACTTGTGTTGTATAAGCGATCGAAATGATAACTAGGTCGGAGTTCCTTAGTGAATTGAGCTGCTGATGCATGTTATTTGTGTGAATTTCGAATCAGTATAGAGATGCATGTTTTCGAAATTTCTTGCTCAGAATTGTTCATAACATGTTATAGAATATGTTGGTGAAAGATGAGAATTTATCAATTTGATTTGATATGGTTTTGCTATTTAATTCCCTCAAGTTTCGGATGCTGTCTTGTTGAACGTTTCTGAAACAGGTATGCTTGTAAATTCGAGAATAAATTCTAGAAAATTTTTTTTTTGGATTGGTTTTCACCGACATGTCCCTAATATGTTTGTGAATGTCTCTGTGGATGGAAAAATGTTTTCAAGGTGATTTACCATTTATTTCCGAATTACTTGTGTGCTGATGGGAATGTCTGTGTTGGAGAACACAGATTATGGTTCGGCTATATTGCTGAGGTTCAATGAGTTTTTGTGGGAACTAAATCCTGGAAAAATTCATGGAGCATGTTGGGAACATGTTTTAACCTCTGTAATTTTCTCAGTATTTATTTAAAGTGTTTCAATGTTCATTTTGATCAAAATGTTGAGCTTAGCATTTTTGAGAAACTTGTTGGGGCTGTTTTGTTTGGAATGATTGATTGTGTTATTTTCTGTTCCAATGCCATGAATCATTTTTATAGTGATTAAAAATGTGTTATATTGATGTGGAATGCATCCCAAAATGAGATTCTTGAAATTTGGTTTCTAATAATTTTTGGATGTCGAATAGGTCACTTTAGCGTCTCGTTAGCTTATTCCGTTATCTTGGTTATTTTGGCCGTCACAATTTTGTGACAAGTGCTGAAGTAATCTTGATAACGTGTAGCCTACCTAGAGATACTTAGCATGATTATTTGGTGTCCTTGAATTATGTGGAAATCTAGTGATTAATCGGTTTCAAGGTTTTCATATATAGTTAGACTATATGGCATGTATGAGTTGATGAAAATGTTTCATTAGCACATTAATATAAAGGTTTATATACTTGTTATATTGGTGTTGTGAATTGGAAATGACTGGATTGAGAATTAGCCGATTAGATAGCAATTCCAAATGCACAAATGAACAAGTCGACTTATATGTTCATAAGTCGACTTGTTTGGTGCACTGTAGACTAATAAGTCGACTTGCACAATGGTACAAGTCGACTTGTTCATGCACAGTTGCACAAGTCGACTTGCACATACATAAGTCAACTTATACAGAGCCATAAGTCGACTTATACATATACAAGTCGACTTATATCATGCCTTGGTGGGATGATGGGTGATTTTCGGTATAAATTCAATGTGATTGATTCAATGCCCTAAATTAGACCATATAGTCATGGTGACTATGATCCTTGGATGAGATTAATTAGATGAGACCTAAAATCCCTCACTTAAAATATGAAAACTAATGCCTTCCATTAATATGGTAAGAACCAGAGTTCTTATAGGGTTGGGTTGTTGAGCTAACCTCAAGCTCACTCTATACGAATATGTTCAAACCATGAAAATATGATTTTCGGATTAATGGGTCGGTTTTCCTAGAAGCGTTGATTTGTTGAGCTAACCTCGAGGTCAGCGTGGACAGAGGCGAAGTTGGGTAGTGTACATCGGATGTACGCGCATCAAGTGTTGATAACCCAATGTATGTGCATACATCAACCGTTGATAGCGATCGATAGTTGTGTCTAAGATGTAATTGGTATGTCCGATACCTCCGAGACATAAGATGGCTTGTTGAGCTAACCTCGAGGTCATTCTTAATGTCGGTCATCGATGATGCAATTGGTATGGCTGATACCTACCGATTGACCTAAGGTGACTTGTTGAGCTAACCTCGAGGTCATTCTTAGTAATGTGGGATATCGACCCACTAGTCAATGTGCCATTTTGTTTCATGGATTCATGATGAGGGTTATGGATTACTGTTGAAACTAGTAGAAGCCATATGTATGTCATTTAAGTCCTTATGAGCATACATTTAATCCTATTCTAACTTTCTTTCTCTCTACGTTTAGGTTGATTGAAGATGTCGACTAGTGTGAATCTTAGCTCACTAATGGATGCAAACAAATTAAGCTGGACCAAATTTTCTTGATTGGTGCGGAATCGAAAATTGTTCTCGGATCGAGGATCTAGGATATATCCTTGATTTTCCGCTTAGGATCCACTTCTGAAGGAGCTTCGATGATGATCGAAGGCATATAAATAAGCATCTAAAAGCGGTGACATAGCCACCGCATTATGCTTGCATCGATGTCACCGAGCTGCGAAAGCGAAGCGAGTCTATGGATGCTCACACGATAGTGTTTCATCTTAGAGAGTTGTTTGATGAGCAAGCACGGTCCGAGCGGTTCGAGACCTCAAGGTTGCTCTTTACAACGAAGATGACTCTGGTTCATCTGCGGTGCAATATGCATTGAAGATGAATGGCTATATTGAGAGGTTGGCCGTCTTAGGTTTTGTGATGGATTATGAGTTAAGTATAGACTTAATTCTTGTTGGTGTGTCGAGATAGTTATTCACGGTTTGTGTTGAACTATCGAATGAACCAAATATCCACCACAATTCGGTGATCAATCTGCTCAAGGCAATGAAACAATGTCATCAAGCAAGATAGCAAGGCGTTATTATTGGTGGATTCTTCTTCCTCTGCTTCGAAGAAGAAGCAAAGAAGAAAAAAGGCTCGAAGCGAAAGGAAGTGCAGCGAAAGGCAAGAAGAAGACCAAAGAGATCGCACCAAAAGGTACTGCTTCCATTGCGGTAAGGCGGGTCATTGGAGGCGAATCGCAAAATCTATCTGGAAGAAGCGAAGCGAAGAAGGCATCGATGCCTCGACTTCTTCGGTATGTTTGTCATTGAGGTTATCTTGTTTCGATCATAACATATGGGTATTAGATACGGTTGTGGCTCACACATATGCAATGATATCTGAGGGCCTCGAGGACGATGGCGACTCATAAAGGGAGAAATGGACTGCGTGTTGGCAATGGAGCAAGAGTTCTTTGCATTAGCCGTAGGGACTTATGTTTTGACACTCCCAGTGGGCTTGTACTTAACTTGGATGATTGTTATTTTGTACCGTGTTAACAAAGAACATCTTGTCATTTCTTGTTTAAATAAATTGGTTTCCATTTGTCTTTTGGTAACAATGGTTGTTCTATTAGTTCAAATGGAATGCTTTATGGTATCGGTACATTATGCAATGGAATTTACATATTAGATATGTCACATCCGGTTATGAATGTCAATGGCGCTAAAAGACATAAAGAGATAATTTAAAATCAACTTACTTATGGCATTATGCATGGCCATATAAATGAGAGACGATCGCTAAGCTCCACAAGATTGGAAGTTTAGGGTCATTCGATTATGAATCATATGAAACATATGAATCTTGTTTATTAGGCAAGATGACTAAGTTACCTTTTAAGGGAAAGGGTGAAAGAGCGACTGGATCATTTGACCTAATACATTCAGATGTATGTGGTCCGATGTCCATCCATGCCAGAAGTGGTTGTCGTTACTTCATTACCTTTATCGATGATTATTCTCGATATGGGTACCAGATTCGATGAGATACAAATCGAAGCGTTTGAAAAGTTCAAACAATTCAGAAATGAAGTAGAAAAACAACTTGGTAAAAGTATCAAAACATTACGATCCGATCGTGGTGGTGAATACTTAGACCAAGAGTTTTGGATTATCTCGAGATAATAGGATATTATCTCGGTGGATCCTCCTTACACACCACAAAGCATAATGGTGTGGCGAGAAGGAGAAATCGAACCTTGTTGGACGTAGTACGATCTATGATGGGCTTTACGATTACCAAAATCCTTTTGGGGTATGCACTTGAGACATTTGTTTACTTGTTAAGCGAGTTCCATCAAGCGATTGATGTTACTCCATATGAGATGTGGACTAACAAGAAACCTTATCTTTCTTATTTGAAAGTATGGGGTTGTCTGTTTATGTGAAGCGGACACGATCGAGATAAGCTTGGAGCAAAATCGACAAGTGTTTGTTAATAGGATATCCTAAAGAAACAAGAGGATATCAATTCTACTTTCTTTGAGGAACAAAAGGTGTTTGTTTGATCCATGCTGTCTTTTAGAGAAAGAGTTTCTTTTAAAGAGGACGATGGGAGCAAAGTTGAACTTGAAGAAGTTCAAGATGCTTTCGGACGAGACGGATCAATCGCTGAACACAAGCTGTAACTCATACGAGATGAGGTAACAGCTCAACCTTCTACTTCACACGAAATTCGTGGGTCAAGTAGGATATGCTCTGCTCTGAGAGATATGGATTTCGTGAGTGAGCAGAATGACGTATTGCTCATAGAGGATAATGAGCCTACCACCTATGAAGAGGTTACGAAGAGTTGAGTCGAAAAATGGCTTCGTGCCATGAAATCAAATGGATTCCATGTATGAAAACCAAGTATGGACTTTGGTTGATGCACCAAGGATAAAACCTATAGGGTGCAAATGGGTTTTCAAGAAGAAAAGCGACATGGATGGTAATGTGATTACCTATAAAGCAAGGCTTGTGGCTAAAGGCTTTCGTCAAAGACAAGGAGTTGACTATGACGAGACCTTGATCGATGCAATGCTTAAATCCATTAGGATACTCCTAGCCATTGCCGCTCATTATGATTATGAGATATGGCAAATGGATGTGAAGACGACTTTCTGAATGGAAATCAATTTGAGGATGTGTACATGACACAACTGAGGGCTTCATTTCCGTTGATGGCGAAAAGGTATGCAAGCTTCGAAATCCATTTATGGATTGAAGCAAGCATCCGGAGTTGGAATATCCGTTTGATGAGACAATCAAAGAGTTTGGTTTCTCACAAAATCTGGATGAACACTGTGTGTACAAGAAAGTTAATGGAACTGCGATTGTATTCCTTGTGTTATATGTAGATGACATATTGTTGCTAGGAAACGATGTCTCAATGCTACAATCTGTAAAAATTTGGTTGTCCAAAGAATTTGCCATGAAAGACCTTGGAGAAGCAACTTATATCCTTGGGATAAAGATTTATAGAGATAGATCGAAGAGGTTGCTTGGTCTTTCACAACAGCGTACATAGACAAGGTGCTAAAGCGGTTTAGCATGGAGCAATCGAGAGGTTTCTTCCCATTACTCATGGGATAACACTCTCAAGTCCATGTGTCTAAGACACATGATGAGAGGATCTTATGAATATGATCCCAGTGTCGTCTGCGAGAGGATCTATTATGTACACAATGCTATGTACGAGACCCGATGTATCATATGCTCTAAGTATACTGACGGATACCAATCGAATCTGGTGAGGGTCATTTGGGTGGTATCGAGAATATCTAAAGTACTTGCGAAGAACTAAGGATGTTTTCTTGATATATGGAGATGGAAATCTCCAGTGGCGGGCATCTGAGATGCGATTTTCAATCGATAAGGGCGACTCAAGTCCCAATCAGGTTATGTTTTCACACTAAATGGCGGGCGATCGGTTGGAAGAGTTCCAAGCAGAGACGATCACTGATTCAACGGCGAGGCGAGTACATTGCGCATCGACGCAAACAAAGGAAGCGATTTGGATCAAGAAGTTCATTTCGAACTTGGTGTGGTTCCTAATGTGATGGACCCATCTGATTGTATTGTGACAACATTTGGGCTATTCTTGCAGCAAAGGAGCCAAGGTCTCATCAACGGTCCAAACACGTACTCCATGATACCATTTGATTCGGGAGATCATTGCGGCGGGTGATGTCACGATAGAGAATTCCAGAGCGTAACATTCTTGATCCGTTGACAAAGCCATTGCCACAGAAGAATTTTGATTCTCATGTACTCGCTTATGGTATTAGATACCAAGGCGATTGGCTTTAGGTCAAGTGAGAGATTGTTAGAGTAGTGCCTAAAGGCAATCCCTTTAGCGCATTTTGTTCATAGTCATGTATGGACTTTATGAATAAATAAAGCAAGGCATATTTCATTTATTTGATTCATTTTATTATGAATTGATAATGATCTTTAATCAAATTAATGAAGTCCCGATACATGACATAGCATGAAGGAAATTATGATGTGATCATACTATTGAGATTCTATCATGTGCAATTATGTCAAGATATCTAAATTATCCTAGTCATAGGATTAATGAGGCTGGACATCGTTAATCCGGATAGACTAAGACATGTCAAACTCCTTGATTGGATCAGCGGTGGATCTCGAAAACCGTAAATATTGAGATATTTAGATTTGACATGTGGATGCTTACTAGTGGTAGTAAGTACATTGGATGACTGCTATGAGATCATCACATGGATGTCTATACAAATGTCGGTGATAATCTCATCATAGCAATGGTGCAAGTATCCTTAGACTTGAGGTACTCGAGGATATCTTGAGTCTTGATTACAGACTTTGACTCCAATCCTTGTTGCCTTTCGAGGTCGCTCATAGGGTGGTGATTGGAGTGCAACTTGAGGTATTGAAGGTGATTGAGTAGCCAATAGAGAATTCACCACTTCATTATAGCGAAGAGATACCCATGGCCTCTTATCGGGATCATTACTTTGAAGTCTCTGCGCCGAGCATACATATGTCATGAAGATGGTCTTCATGGACATATAAAGAAATGAGTCTAGGGCGAGAACTGATTGCACTTGGACTAGATTTGATCGATCGATCTAGTAAGAGTTGACACATTGTCCATACTCAAACCAAGTGGGGTATAGCATGGTGAAAGGACGAATTGCACGTAATTGTCTATGGAAGGGTTAAGTGATATGGTTTCATTAGTCAAACCAATTACTTTCCGTCGATTAGGGGTCGTGATGTGTTGCTAGATACCGCTCATGACTTGCTCAGATTAAGTGTTAATCTAAGTGGCCAACATAACCGGAACCTAATGGGTCACACGATAAGAGTGACTCGGAGAATCAGAAAATAGTTTTGGACGGAGATCCGATATCCGGAGAGCAATAGGATTAAATGGATCCCGATGAGATTGGGATATGTCCCGATGAGATCGCGACATCGATATTCTTTGAAAACCGTTTAGGTGATTTTTACGGCGGGTGAGGCGGCAGGCAGTAGGACCGACCCAGTTTGATGGACCACTTCAGCAATTATATATATTAATTAATTAAGTAAATAATTAATTAATTATATATATATATGCATTTCGGTGGAACGAAATGGAAGGAGAAGATGTAAGTTTGAAAAGTCAAACTTCATCATTATTTAACATTTTAAGGCATTTTATGCCTCCTACGTGGTAGCCTCTCCACGAAGCCTTTCTATGTATTTTAATTAGTTAAAACACATATAAGAAGCTATGGAAAGAAGGCTTGCGGTGATGGAAGAAGAGAATCGAAATTGCTTAAATAGTTAAGTTTGGAAATTGTTTTCATCTTCTTCATCTCTTCCATTCAAGATTGCTTCTACTTCTCAAGGCTCCACCAAGATCATTTCATTTGCTCTCCAGGCTAAGGTAAGAGCTAGCACTCTTTCTTTAGTCTAGCTATTCCCGGGTCAAAAGAGTTTGTCGATTAGGTTTCCGACCTCTACGTGGATACCGAATTAGAGGCGGTCTCCTTTGGTCGTTATGGTTTGATTGTTTGTACTTACATGGATCCGGCTTTGGGAATGTCCGGGACTCAAAATTTTAAATTCCGCCTTTGTGGGCATGTGATGCCTACCGGATTTTCCTACGATGTGTCAGACGACTCTCAGGGAGCCCCGGTGTATACTCTACGGTGAGGGGGGGCTACATTAGGTGGTATCAGAGCATGGTTTGGCATCTTTTGGGCATAGTATATTTTAGGCTTGAATTATGATAAGAAAAGCAAGAAATTGATCAGATTTGTGATTTCATTGTAGGTCATCCGTCTTTGGTGATCAGGTAGATCACTCAGCTGACCAAGGATCGGTAGGAGCGAGTAGGGAGTCTTCTGTGCCTATGTTTGAGGAGCAGCCTCCGATAGTTCCCATGAGACGGGAGCGGAGGTATGATCACTGCGTGGCGAGGGTCATTGATTTCTATGGCGGCCTGAGACCTGCCGAGGCGGAGGGTTGGTTGGAAGGACCGGCGGGTCTAGATCGGATGGATTGCGACCACGAGGCCACTTTGATTATCTTTGTTTCTTTGCTTCAGGGTCCGGCTTATCAGTGGTGGAAGACTATCCCGGGTGGTTCCACCAGGCCGTGTGTGTTGACTTGGGCTGATTTTCTGAGGGCCTTCCGAGATAATTTCATGCCCAAGGAATATTTGGATATGAAGATGCAGGACTTCTTAGAGTTGAGGAAGGATTGATGGCGATGGCGGTTATGAGGTCGATTTAATGAGTTGTCGAATCTGGCGTCTGTTTTGATTGCCTCAGAGGCCGATAGGTCTTAGAGATTTGAGGAGGGCTGAATCGGATATTCGTGCAGTTAGCCCCACGGATATGGGCACCTTTGGAGATGAGATCATTTGCGGTGAGGATTGGCGACTTTGAGATGAACCGAGCCGAGACCGTTCAGGGATCTGGAGGTAAGAGATCCAGTGATAGTTAGGGTAGCTCCGATAGAACACGAAGCGGTTTCCAGGCGGTTTAGATCATTTGGGGATTGGACAATCGGGTTCTGGTTAGAGAGGGAGATTTGGGCAGATGGGCGATGGCGGCGATGAGTGGTAGCGGAGGGGCGGTCGGGCTTTGCGGTATCGTGCATTATGATAAGAGGCATAGTGGAAGTCTTTGAGAGTGGCGGGGCTCTGTCAGCACTGTGGATCTATGGACCACGTGATTGAGTTGTCCTCGACTTTAGGAGTTCGATCGGCGCTAGTGGGAGAAGTGGTAGTAGCTCGACGGTCTGCGAATCGTGGCGGTGGACTGGATATAAGGGCCGAGGCGAGCCGAGGTAGAGGAGATTCCTTTGTGGGGACCGAGGACGAGGCAAGAGCCTGATCCCGAGCCGTGTCTACGCCATGACCAGCGGAGGCCGAGATTCTCCCGAGGTGGTTGAGTTTGCTTCACTCTCGGATATTGAGGTGTATACATTGATAGATCCGGGGTCCACATTTCATTTATTACCACGTGTGGCATGTAGATTGCATATGGTAGGGAGATGTTCTGATTTGGGTTGCGGTGAGTACACCTTTGGGTAGTACTACTGCATTAGGTGAGATTTGCAAGGGGTGCCCGATTCGGGTAGATTCAGTGGTATTGAGTGCAGATCTGATTGTGTTGCCCCTTCGAGAGATAGATTTGATTTTGGGGATGGACTGGCTCACTGCTCATAGGGCTCTTATTGATTGTTATACCAAGGAGGTAGTATTGGAGTCTCCTGGTCAGCCTAGGGTTGTATTTCGAGGTGTTAGTCAAGCAGTGCCAGCCAGGATGATTTCGTTTCTGAGTGCTCTGAGATTGATGAGAGGTGGCTGTGAGGCTTATTTGGCGCATGTGGTGGATTCTAGAGTGCAACAGAGACTGCAGGATGTCCCTGTGATCAGGGAGTTCCCATATGTGTTTTTCGAGGAGTTACCGAGTTTGCCACCGGATCGGGAGACAGAGTTTGAGATAGACCTCGTTCCAGGTACCACTCCTATATCGATACCTCCGTATAGGATGGCACCGGTGGAACTGAGGGAGCTTAAGGCTCAGCTGCAGGAGTTATTGGATAAGGGATTTATCAGGCTGAGTGTTTCGCCGTGGAGAGCTCCGGTATTGTTCGTGAAGAAGAAAGACGGGACCTTGAGGCTTTGCATCGATTATAAGCGACTTAATCGGGTTCTGATTAAGAATAAGTACCTTTGCCTAGAATCGATGATTTATTTGATCGATTCTGAGGAGCTGGTGTTTACCAAGTTGGATTTGAGATCTGGATACTATCGATTGAGGATCGCGAGGCCGATGTGCCTAAGAGTGCTTTCGAGGCGGTATGGGCATTCTGAGTTCTTAGTGATGCCGTTCGGGTTGACTAATGCCGGCGACCTTCATGGCCTTGATGAATAGGGTCTTTCAGCCATACTTGGATCAGTTTGTGATCATATTCATTGATGATATCCTAGTGTATTCGAGGTCTAGACAGAAGCATACGGAGCATCTAAGGATTGTGTTGCAGATTATGAGGGATAGGCAGTTGTATGTCAAATTCACTAAGTGTGAATTTTGGCTGGATAAGGTGGTGTTCCTAGGCCACATCGTGTCTGGTGAGGGTATCCGGGTGGATCCTCACAAGATTGAGGCAGTGAGGAGTTGGGAGGTTCCAAGAAACGTGCCAGAGTTGAGGAGTTTTCTCGGATTAGCAGGATATTACCGAAGGTTTGTCAAGGGATTTTCAGTGATCTCAGCCCCTTTGACAAGACTTTTGAGGAAGGGAGTAGCCTTCAGTTGGACAGATGAGTGTCAGAGGAGTTTCGATGAGTTGATACATCGGTTGACTACTGGTGAGGTGTTATACAATAAATGCAGGCGGGAGGATTTGAGGTGTTTAGCGATGCTTCGCAGCAGGGTTTAGGTTGTGTGTTGATGCAACATGGGAGAGTCACACCATACGCTTCGAGACAGTTGAGAGTCCATGAGGGTAATTATCCTGTGCATGACTTGGAGTTAGCAGCAGTTGTATTTGCTTTGAAGATGTGGAGACATTATCTGTATGGGGAGACGTTCCAGATCTTCACCGACCATAAGAGTTTGAGGTATTTGTTGAATCAGCGGGAGCTGAATCTGAGGCAGAGGAGATGGTTAGAGCTGCTTAAGGACTACGATTGCACTATCGAGTACCACCCTGGGAAGGCCAATGTGGTGGCCGATGCATTGAGTAGGAGATCGCATGGTAGTGTAGCTCAGATTCAGGTTTCGAGGTTGTCGTGCTTAGTTCAGTTGAGAGCTCTTAATGTGCAGATGGATTTGAGTCAAGATGGAGCTCTGATTGCGACTTTGAGACTTAGGCCAGTATTGCATGATCGGATCAGGAGAGTTCAGGATTGGGATCCAGCATTGGTGAGATTGATGGATAGAGTCAGATCAGGGTGGCAGTTTGAGTTTGAGCTGAGAGATGGTACCTTGTGGATGGGCCAAAGGCTATGTGTTCCTGATGTGGAGGACCTGAGGCGAGAGATTTTGGAGGAGGCTCATTTGGCTGCCTATGCCATGCATCCTGGTGTCACCAAGATGTATCGCACTCTTAAGTTACATTTATGGTGGCCAGGTATGAAGAAGCATGTGGCAGAGTTTGTTTCTCGGTGTTTGTCGTGCCAGCAGGTTAAGGCTGAGCACCAGGCCCCAGTTGGGAGGTTGCATTCATTGCCCATTCCGAAGTGGAAATGGGAGCGCATTACGATGGACTTTATCATGGGGTTGCCCAGGACGCCGAAGCAGTGTGATGCTATCTGGGTCATAGTAGACCGGTTGACTAAATCGACTCACTTCTTGCCAATAAGGGAGAGTAATACCCTTGATCAATTGGCCCAGAAGTATGTAGCAGAGATAGTTCGACTGCATGGGGTCCCAGTATCGATAGTGTCAGACCGGGATCCCAGGTTTATTTCAAGATTTTGGAGGAGTTTGCAGTCGGCTATGGGTTCAAGGTTGAACTTCAGCAAAGCGTTTCATCCTCAGACAGATGGGCAGAGTGAGAGGACTATACAGACTGTTGAGGACATGTTGAGAGCACATGTATTGGGTTAAGTGCGTGGGATCGATGTTGCCTCTGGTGGAGTTTCAAGATAATAATCGATTACGAGTAGCATTGGCATGGCACGTATGAGGCGCTTTATGGGAGACCGTGTAGATCCCCTCTTTACTGGGATGAAGAGGGTATGAGGATGTTAGAGGGTCCCGAGCTGATCCAGGACACTGTTGATAAGGTACAGTTGATTCGGAGTCGCATCAAGGCGACTTAGGACAGGCAGAAGAGCTATGTGGATCAGCATCGGAGAGAGATGGAGTATGCTGTAGGAGATAGAGTATTCCTCAGAGTGTCTCCGTGGAGAGGAGTTCTGAGATTTGGCCGTAAGGGCAAGTTGAGTCCTCGATACATAGGTCCGTATGAGATTATCGAGAGGATCGGACCGTTGGCGTACAGATTGGCCTTGCCGAGTGAGATGTCTCAGTTGCATGACGTTTTTCATGTGAGCATGCTTTGGAGATATCATTCTAACCCGACTCATGTGATTCCGGCTCAGGAGATAGAGATAGCCAGTGATCTGAGTTATGTTGAGGAGTCGGTGCAGATTATTGGATCGAGGGTCAAGCAGTTGAGGTCCCAGGTCATTCCATTAGTGAAAGTCCTTTGGAAGAACCATTCGACCGAGGAGGCGACTTGGGAGACCGAGGAGCACATGAGGAGGCAGTACCCTCATCTGTTTGATCAGTCAGGTAAGAAAATTTCGGGATGAAATTTTTATTAGGTGGGAGAATTGTAACATCCCGTCACCGATGGGATGGGTACAGTTCATTGCATTCGTATTTGGCATGCTCGTGCATGATTTATTATGTATAATTGAAAATGATCATATTGGCATTTGTACGTATATATATGTATGACATATTTCCGACTTGATTGGGATAACTTGAATTTGGAGATGATTAGGACATGTGTGAAATTTAGGTCTAATTAAGCTCGAGGATTGAATTTGAGTGAGAAATGAAAGTTAAGAAATTGAATTATGAAATTGGAGTATACGATAATTAGTTTTCTATTTTTGAGGATTTATAGAAATTTCTCTGGAATTTTCGTAGCAATAGGCTCGGATCAGAAAATTGATCAATGACGGGTTAATTGGATCTTCGGTTCTGAAATTGATTATCGATAGCGCAGACGGGTAGAAATTTGAATTGAGGAATTAGAGTTTAGCCATTAGAATTCGGGAGAAATTAGAATTTGAAACTGTCTTGAGGTGGTTCGGATCGAAATTGTGGCATTTAAATTAGCCAAACAAGTGTAGGAAAATCCCGGGGTGTCCATCACATGGACACGATCACGGAAAACAAAACTTTTTGTTTGGAAGTTCAAAGCCGTGATCCTTGTGTAAGTATGAATAGTCAAACCATAACGACCAAAAGAGACCGTCTCTAACGGTATCCACGCAGAGGTCGGAAAACCTAACAGGACAAACCCTTTGACAGGAATAACTAGAATAATTAAAGGCTGCTAGATCTTACCTTATTCTAGGAGAGCTTAGGATTACACCTTGTGGAAGTAGCCTTGAAGATGAGAGAAGAAGAAGAAAGCCTTAGAAATCAAATTTCCAAAACCTAACTCTTTAAGCTATTCGGCCTTCTCTCCATCACCCACGACCAAGCTTCTTTTTTTCACTTAAGGCTTCTTTCTAATACCTTTTAACTAATTAAAGGCAATAGAAAGTCTTAGAAGGAAAGCCCCGTGGGAGGCATAAAACCATTCAATAATCTCATTAGTTAATGACTTTTGACTAGTCGATGATCTCATCCTCCTTAAGGCTTGCTTCCACGAACATGCTTCATCCTTAAGGCCTCTCATATGGATTTTAGCTTAATGAAAAGCCAACTAAAGCTTGGCGAGGAGAGCCACGTGAGTGGCCTTAAAGGTGATTAAAAAATCAATTAAAAGATGAAGTTTGACTTTTCAAACTTCATCTCCTCCCTTCATCAAATGACATGTGTCCACTCATATATTAATTAATTAATCTTATTAATTAATTGATATATGGGGTTGCTAAAGTGGCCGAGTCAAGCTGAGGTTGATCCTACTGACCCTCTAAGGGCCCGATACCAAAAATCGACGGAAACCCTTTTTCAGCAATGTCGATGTCGCGATCACATCGGGACGTATCCCAATCTCATCGGGACCCATTTAATCCTATTACTCTCCAAATATTGGATCACTATCCAAAACTATTTTACAGATTTTCGAGCCACTCTTATCCGTGTGACCCATTAGGTTCTCGGTTATGTTGGCCACTTAGATTAACACTTAATCTAAGCAAGTCATGAGCGGCGTCTAGCAACACATCATGACCCCCAATTGACCGGAAAGTAATTGGTTTGACTAATGAATCCGAGCTCATCAGGAACCAGATCACGAACCTTTCCATAGACAATTACCGTGCAATTCATCTTTTCACCATCCTATACCCCATTTGGTTATGAGTATGGTCAAAGTGTCAACTCTTACTAGACTGTATCTAGCACAAGTGATATCGGGTCTCGTCCGGACTCATTACTGTAAATGTCCATGAAGACAGTCTTCATGACATGATCACTCTAGCGCTAGAGATTTCCAAGTAATGATCCCGACAAGAGGCCGTGGGTATCTCTTCCGCTATTCGAAGTGGTGAATCCTTTATTGGCTACTCAATTACCTTGAAATACCTCAACTGTACTCAAGCACCACCCTATGAGTAACCTCCGAAGGCAACAAGGAATGGAGTCAAAGCACGGGATCGGTATCAAGATAACCTTGAGTACCTCAAGTCAGGATACTTGCACCATTCTATGATGAGATTATCACCGACATTATAATAGAATACCCATGTGATGATCTCATGGCGGGTCATCGAATGTACTTACTACCACTAGTAAGCATCCACATGTCAAATCTAAATATCTCAATATTTACGGTTTACGAGATCCACCGCTTGATCGATCGAGGGTATGACGTATCTAGTCTATCCAGATTAATGATGTCGGTCTCGTTAATCCTATGACTAGGGATAATTTGAATCTTGACATAATTGCACATGATAGGAATCTCAGTAGTATGATCACATCATAATTTCCTTCATGCTATGTCATATATCATGGACTTCATAAATTTGATTAAAGATCAACATCAATTCATAACTAAATGAACATCAAATAAATGAAATATGCCTTGCTTTCTTTATTCATAAAGTCTATACATGACTATGAACAAAACGCGCTAAAGGGGATTGCCTTTAGGGCACTACTCTAACAATCTTACGGTACTGTACACACATAAGTCGACTTACAGATGGTACAAGTCAACTTACACTTACAAATCTCCCACTTGACCTAAAGCCAATCGCCTTGGTATCTAATACCATAAGCGAGTACATGAGAATCAAAATTCTTCTATGACAATGGCTTTGTCAACGGATCAGCAATGTTCTGCTCTGTGGGAATTCTCTTTATCAAGACATCACCTCGAGCAATGATCTCCCGAATCAGATGGTATCGGCGGAGTACGTGTTTGGATCGTTGATGTGACCTTGGTTCTTTCGCCTGCGCAATAGCTCCATTGTTGTCACAATACAACTGTATGAGTCCATCACAGCTGGGAACTACACCAAGTTCGATAATGAACTTCTTGATCAAGCTGCTTCCTTTCTTTGCATCCGATCTTTGCAATGTACTCTGCCTCGGTCGTTGAATCAACAGTCGTCTCTTGCTTGGAACTCTTCCAACTGACTGCTCCGCCATTCAGCGTGAAAACATAACTTGATTGGGACCTGGGGTCATCCTTATCAGATTGAAAATCGCGGCATCAGTATGCCGCTCATGGAGATTTCCATCTCCATATATCAAGAAAACATCCTTAGTTCTTCGCAAGTACTTTAGGATATTCTTGACAGCCATCCAGTGACCTTCACCGAGATCCGATTGGTATCTGCTCGTAACACTTAGAGCATATGATACATCGAGCCTCGTACATAGCATTGCATACATGATAGATCCTACTGCAGATGCATACGAGATCATATTCATGCGCATCCTCTCATCCTGTTTCTTAGGACACATAGACTTCGAGAGCGATATCCCATGAGACATGGGAAGATACCCTCTCTTGGATTGCTCTATGCTAAACCTCTTTAGCATCTTATCTATGTACGTTGACTGTAAAAGACCAAGCAACCTCTTCGATCTATCTCTATAGATCTTTATCCCAAGGATATAAGTCGCTTCTCCAAGATCTTTCATGGCAAATTGTTTAGACAACCAAATTTTTACTGATTGCAGCATCGAGACATCGTTTCCTAGTAACAATATGTCATCTACATATAACACAAGGAATACGATTGCAGTTCTATTAACCTTCTTATACACACAATGTTTATCCGGATTTTGTGAGAAACCAAACTCTTTGATTGTCTCATCAAACGGATATTCCAACTCTGGATGCTTGCTTGATCCATAAATGGATTTACGAAGCTTGCATACCTTTTCTCCATCATAGAGATGAAGCCCTCGGTTTGTGTCATATACACATCCTCGGCCGATTTCCATTTAGGAAAACGTCTTTACATCCATTTACCATATCTCATAATCATAATGGCGGCGATGGCTAGGAGTATCCTAATGGATTTAAGCATTGCTCTTTGATCAAGGTCTCGTCATAGTCAACTCCTTGTCTTTGACAAAAGCCTTTAGCCACAAGCCTTGCTTTATAGGTAATCACATTACCATCCATGTCGGTTTTCTTCTTGAAAACCCATTTGCACCCTATAAGTTTTATCCTTGGTGCATCGACCAAAGTCCATACTTGGTTTTAAATACGTGGAATCCATTTGATTTCATGGCACGAAGCCATTTTTCGACTCTGAACTCTTGAGAACCTCTTCATAGGTAGTAGGCTCATCATCCTCTATGAGCAATCGTCATTCTGTTCACTCACGAAATCCATATCTCTCGGGAACAGAGCGTATCCTCTTGACCTCACAATTTCGTGTGTAGTAGAAGGTTAAGCTGTTACCTCATCCGTATGAGTTCACGCTTTGAGTTCGGCGATTGATCTGCGTCTGTCTCGAGCATCTTGAACTTCTTCAAGCTCAATTTTGCTCCCACCGTCTTCTTGTAAAAGAAACTCTTTCTCTAAAAAGACAGCATGCATCAAACAAACACCTTTTGTTCCTCAAAGAAGGTAGAATTGATATCCTCTTGTTTCTTTAGGATATCCTACGAATGACACTGTCGGACTTTGCTTCTAGCTTATCGACTTTGTCCGCTTCACATAAGCAGACAACCCCAAACTTTCAAATAAGAAAGATAAGGTTTCTTGTTAGTCCACATCTCATATGGAGTAACATCAAGCTCTTTGATGGAACTCTGTTTAACAAGTAAGCAATTGTCTCGGCGCATACCCCAAAAAGGATTTTGGTAGCTGTAAAGCCATCATAGATCGAACCATGTCTAGCAAGGTTCGATTTCTCCTTCTGCCACACCATTGTCTTGTGGTGTGTAAGGTGGAGTCCATTGAGATAAAATCCCATTATATGCGAGATAATGCAAAACTCTTGGTCTAAGTATTAGCCACCACGATCGGATCGTAATGTCTTAATACTTTTCCCAAGTTGTTTTCTACTTCATTTTTGAATTGTTTGAACTTTTCAAACGCTTCAGATTTGTATCTCATCAGATACAAATACCCATATCGAGAATAATCATCGATAAAGGTAATGAAGTAAATACAACCACTTCTGGTATGGATGGACATCGGACCACATACATTTGTATGTATTAGGTCTAATAATCCAGTCGCTCGTTCACCCTTTCCCTTAAAGGGTAACTTAGTCATCTTGCCTAATAAACAAGATTCACATGTGTCATATGATTCATAATCAAATGACCCTAAACATCCACTCTTATGGAGCTTAGCCATGCGGCTCTCATTTATATGGCCAAGGCGACAATGCCATAAGTAAGTTGATTTCAACTTATCTCTTTTATGCCTTTTATTGTGATTGACATTCATGATTGGATGTGACATATTTAATATGTAAATTCCATTGCATAATGTACCAGTACCATAGAGCATTCCTTTTAAACTAATAGAACAACCATTGCTCTCAAAAGTTACATGGAAACCAGCTCTATTTAAACAAGAAACAGACAATATGTTCTTTGTTAAAACTGGTACAAAATAACAATCATCCAATTTGAGTACAAGCCCACCGGGAGTGTCAAAACATAAGTCCCTACGGCTAATGCAAAGAACCCTTGCTCCATTTCCAACACGTAGGTCCAGTCTCCTTAATGAGTCGCCCTCATCCCCGAGGCCCTCGATATCATTGCATATGTGTGAGCCACAACCGGTATCTAATACCCATATGTTGTGATCAGAAACAGTATTAACCTCAATGACAAACATATCTGAAGAAGTCGAGGCATCTGATGCCTTCTTCGCTTCGATGACTCGGATAGACTTCTGGTTTAGCCTCTAGTGGCGGTCTTGCCACAATGGAAGCAGGTTCCTTTTTGGGGCAGTACCTTTGGTTTTCTTTTGGCTATACTTCCTACTTTCTGATCGCTATCAGAAACATCAACAACAAGTGTATCAGGAAGTGGAACATTGCCTAGTTCCTCAGATCTGAGAACATTTCTCCGATCATTCAGCCAATTAAGAAAATTAGGTCCATTTAATTTGTTTGAGTCATTTAGTGAGTGCAAGTTCACCTTTGGAAGACATCTTGAAACAATTCAAACAACCTAACCATAGAGAGAGAAAAAGAATGTTAGAATAGACTTAAATGCACGATCATAAGGACTTAAATGACATACATATAGCTCCCACTAGTTTCATAGAATACATAATCCTCATTACGAATCCAAGAAACAAAGTGACAAAATGTCCTAGTGGGTCGATATCCGACATTGCTAAGAATGACCTTGGGTTTGCTCAACAAGTCACTTCTTAGGTCAATCGGTAGGTATCAGTCATACCAATTGCATCATCGATAACCGACATTAAGAATGACCTTGAGGTTAGCTCAACAAGTCACCTTATGTCTCGGGAGGTATCAGACATACCAATTACATCTTAGACACAACTATCGATCAGTGCTATCAACGGTTGATGTGTGCACAAACATTGGGTTATCAACACTTGATGCGCGTACATCGATGTACACTACCCAACTTCGCCTCTGTCACGTTGACGCTTGAGGTTAGCTCAACAAATCAACGCTTCAGGAAAGCCACCCATTAATCCGAAAATCTTATTTTCATGGTTCGAACATATTCAGATAGAGTGAGCTTGAGGTTAGCTCAACAACTCAACCCTAGAAGAACTCTGGTTCTTATCATATTAATGGAAGGTGTTAGTTTTGATATTACGAGGAGGGATTTCCAATTCAGGTCTTATCTAAGCTATGGGATTATAGTCATCATGACTATATGGAGTAATTTAGGGCATTGCATCAATCACATTGAATTTATACCGAAAATCATCCATCATCCCGCCAAGGCATGATATAAGTCGACTTATCCAATGCAAGTCGACTTATGCTTCTTAACGATGTACAAAATCGACTTGTCGATATACAAGTCGCCTTTATACAACTCTCTTGCACATGTAAGTCGCCTTATCCAACCAACAAGTCGCCTTACACAAGGAAAATTGCTATCTAGTCGACTAATTCTCAATCCAAGCATTCCCAATTCACAACACCAATATAACAAGTATATAATACTTTATATTAATGTGCTAATGAAACATTTTCATTAAAACATGCATGCCATATAGTCAAACTATGTATGAGAAGCTTGAAACCGATTAATCACTATTAATCACCAGATTTCCACATAATTTTAAGAACATCAAATTATCATGCTAAGTATCTCTAGGTAGGCTACACGTTATCAAGATTACTCCATCACTTGTCACAAAAATTGCGACGGCCAAAATAACCAAGATAACGGAATAATCTAACGAGACACTAAAGTGACCTATTCGACATCCAAAAATCATTGGAAACCCAATTTCAAGAATATCATTTTGGCTTGCATACCACATCAATATAACACATTTTTAATCACATTAAAAATTATTCAAGGCATTGGAACCGAAAATAACACAAGTAATCATTCCAAACAAAACAGCCCCAGCAACTTTCTCAAAACTGCCAAGCTCAGCCTTTTGCTCGAAATAATCATTGAAACAATTTCAATAAATTTTGAGAAAATTACAGAGGTTAGTAAATGTTCCCAAAATGCTCCATGAATTTGTTCAGGATTTATTTCCCATGTAAACTCATCAAAACTCAGCAATCTAGCCAACTCAGAATCTGTGTTCTCCAACACAGACATTCCCAGCAGCATACAATAAATTCGGAAATAAATAGTAAATCACCTTGAAAACATTTTTCCATCCACAGAGACATTCGAAAACATCTTAGGAACGTTTCGGTGAAAACCAATCAGAAAAAAAAAATTTCTAGAATTTATTCTCGAATTTACAAGTATACCTATTTCAGAAAAGTTCAACAAGACAGCATCCGAAACTTGAGGGAATATAATAGCAAAACCATATCAAATGACATTGATAAATTTTTCCCTTTTATAGAAACATTCAGAAACATCTCATGAGCAGTTCTATGCAAGAAAATTTTGAAAACCCTAATTCTGGACAGAATTCGAAATATACATAGGCAGCATGCTACACAGCTCAATTCACAAAGGAACTCCGACCTAGTTATCATTTTAACTGTTTATACAACACAAGTGGCTCTGATACCACTGTAGGAAAATCCCGGGGTGTCCATCACATGGAAACAGTGCGGAAAACAAAACTTTTTTGTTCCGGGAAGATCCCGAAAGCCAGGATGCTTGTGTAAGTATGAATAGTCAAACCATAACGACCAAAGGAGACCGTCTCTAACGGTATCCACGCAGAGGTCGGAAAACCTAACCGGGACAAACCCTTTGACCCGGGAATAGCTAGAATAATTAAAGACTGCTAGATCTTACCTTATTCTAGGAGAGCTTAGGATTACACCTTGTGGAAGTAGCCTTGAAGATGAGAGAAGAAGAAGAAAGCCTTAGAAATCAAATTTCCAAAAACCTAACTCTTTAAGCTATTCGGCCTTCTCTCCATCACCCACGACCAAGCTTCTTTTCTTTTCACTTAAGGCTTCTTTCTAATACCTTTTAACTAATTAAAAGGCAATACAAAGTCTTGGAAGGGAAAGCCCCACGTGGGAGGCATAAAACCATTCAATAATCTCATTAGTTAATGACTTTTGACTAGTCAATGATCTCATCCTCCTTAAGGCTTGTTTCCACCGAACATGCTTCATCCTTAAGGCCTCTCATATGGCTTTTTAGCTTAATGAAAAGCCAACTAAAGCTTGGCCAAGGGAGAGCCACGTGAGTGGCCTTAAAGGTGATTAAAAAATCAATTAAAAGATGAAGTTTGACTTTTCAAACTTCATCTCCTCCCTTCATCAAATGACATGTGTCCACTCATATATTAATTAATTAATCTTATTAATTAATTGATATATGGGGTTGCTAAGTGGTCCAAGCTAAATTGGGTCGGTCCTACCGCCTCATCGGGCCCCGATGCAAAAAATCGTGAAACCCTTTTTAGCAATGTCGATGTCGCGATCACATCGGGACATATCCCAATCTCATCGGGATCCATTTAATCCTATTGCTCTCAAATATTGGATCACTATCCAAAACTATTTTACGATTTCGAGCCACTCTTATCGTGTGACCCATTAGGTTCCGGTTATGTTGGCCACTTAGATTAACACTTAATCTAAGCAAGTCATGAGCGGCGTCTAGCAACACATCATGACCCCAATTATTCGGAAAGTAATTGGTTTGATTAATGAACCCGAGCTCATCAGGAACCAGATCACGAACCTTTCCATAGACAATTACCGTGCAATTCATCTTTTCACCATCCTATACCCCACTTGGTTATAAGTATGGTCAAAGTGTCAACTGTTACTAGACTGTATCTAGCCCAAGTGATATCGAGTCTCGTCCGGACTCATTACTGTAAATGTCCATGAAGACAGTCTTCATGACATGATCACTCTAGCGCTAGAGATTTCCAAGTAATGATCCTGACAAGAGGCCATGGGTATCTCTTCTGCTATTCCAGAAGTGGTGAATCCTTTATTGGCTACTCAATTACCTTCGAATACCTCAATCTGTACCCAAGCACCACCCTATGAGTAACCTCTGGAAGGCAACAAGGAATGGAGTCAAAGCACAGGATCAGTATCCAAGATAACCTTGAGTACCTCAAGTCTAAGGATACTTGCACCATTGCTATGATGAGATTATCACTGACATTATAATAGAATACCCATGTGATGATCTCATGGCAGGTCATCCAATGTACTTACTACCACTAGTAAGCATCCACATGTCAAATCTAAATATCTCAATATTTACAGTTTCTGAGATCCACTGCTTGATCCAATCAAGGAGTATGACATGTGCTAGTCTATCCGGATTAACGATGTCCAGTCTCGTTAATCCTATGACTAGGGATAATTTAGATACTGACATAATTGCACATGATAGGAATCTCAGTAGTATGATCACATCATAATTTCCTTCATGCTATGTCATATATCATGGACTTCATAAATTTGATTAAAGATCAACATCAATTCATAACTAAATGAACATCAAATAAATGAAATATGCCTTGCTTTCTTTATTCATAAAGTCTGTACATGACTATGAACAAAACGCGCTAAAGGGGATTGCCTTTAGGGCACTACTCTAACAATCTTACGGTACTGTACACATATAAGTCGACTTACACTGGTGAACAAGGCGACTTATCAGTACCGACCAAGCATAAGTCGACTTACAGATGGTACAAGTCGACTTACACTTACAACAAGCCCCATTATCTTTTAATATATATAGCCCTAGCCTTTGAAATTTTTCTCCCACGAAGCTTTCTTCTTCCTCGTGATCTTCTTCCCTTGGATCGTTTCTTGATTTCTTTGAGCCACTTGCTTTCTTCCTTTGTCCTTGATCATTTCTTTGGCTTGGTAAAGAATAGAGAAGATGTTGATGGGTGCGGCTTGTGGAGAAACCGTGGGTGTCGTTGAGCTTTGATTTGGTGTAATCCTTGGAGATTTGAGGTTCTTAATCAGGTAAGTTACTTCTATCTTGTCTTATATAGTTTGATTGGTTGGTTTATAAAGTTATTTGATGATTTAATTTGTATATTTGAGGAATTGTTATGTAGGGTTTCTGATTGGTTATTTTCGTTAGTTTTAAGGTTGAAATTTGGGAATAATGATTGTTTGATGAAATAAAAGCTAAAGATTGGTTGTATGATGTGTATGGAATTATTTAGGAGTTGTTTGTAAGGAGAAAGTCTGGATTTGGAAATGATAGCTGTCGAAAATCTGGAAATTTCTGGGTTTTTGGGCATGTTCGTGGTTGCATGCCGCGACGCATGAAGAACACGCCGCGGTGAGCAGGAATGCTTCGCACGTCGCGACGTGCGCGGAAGGCGCGTTGCGGCGAGGAGGAGAGGCGTCATAGCGTCTGGCGACGTGACGCTGTGTACGCCCTGACGAGAGACGCGTCGGCGCCCAGCCGAGGCGAAAGTTACGCCTTGGCGAAGGTGGAGAAAGGGAGTCGCCATGGCGGGGAGCAGACGCCGCGACGAGGAACGCTGTTCTTCCGAAATGAAAATGAAATTGAGGTTTTGGTAATGGGATTTAGGTAATTGAAGATTCAATTGATTATGGATTAAATTCAATTTGGAGATTATGAATTCGGGAATTAGAAATTGAGATCGGGAAATTTGGATTTGTGTCGGAAATGTCATAACACGTATAGTACGTACATTATTCGATTCATATGCATCATTGGACATTAGAATTGGTAAAATTTATAATGTTATTTATATTTTGATTGTTATAGTGGCTCAAGTGGATCGCCGATCATCCGACGTAGGCGAGACTTCCCGGCAGTAGCTCGGAAGTGTTGAGGTGAGTAACCTAGTTGGTTTCTCAACCTATATGTGTTAAATTCGCTGCAATATGCCATGTGGAGTTAAGGATGGATTGTGTGTGTTTGATTTTGATTGATTTCGGACCACGGGTGTTCGAAATATTTGATCTGTTGTATAGAAGTGTTAATTGTATATAAATTGTTCATAATTGGTTTAAAATGACGAGAATTAGGCATATACAGATTCAATTTGATGCATGTATTGTAAATCGGACATGTGCATACATGCATAAAAGTATGATCACATAAAAGGCAGTTGTGACCGGTGTAGCCACCATATTCAGAGCTTTAAGCTCAACGCACGAGGTTATATGCCCAACGATTTGCGAGCTTTATGCTCAACGATTAGGGCTTTTGAGCCGATGTTTGAGCCAATGGCTCAACGTATATGAGCTCAAAGCACGGTCACAACAACGAAGAAAATGAAAGAGTCACATGCACATTACATATATGAATGTTTACATGTGAATTGTGTGAAAGGCATATTGCCTTATAAATGTGAAATTGATCGCATGTGATTTCTTGGTTATGATATATGTACAATATTGTGTGATTATGCAGGTATGCATGAATTGGGTGGACCATCGATGATGGTTTCTCACTGAGTTCGCAAACTCACCCAACATTGCATCTATTTTTCAGATGTTGATAGTTTGACTTCTAGCTCTGATCAGTGAGACTTATCCTGCCGTGTGTGTGGCGAGAGGAGCATGGCCCATGTGTCTCGGTGGGGATCTTTTGGGTATTTTGGGATGACTTGGCTAGGAGTTGTATTAGTTCTTTTGGACTTGTACAGTTGTAAATATGATCTGATGATGTACTGATGGTTTACGAAATGAATGGAAAGGAATCTTTTGGTTTAAAATTTAGTGAATTCGATATTACTGCTTTATTGTATTGATGCCATGAGGTTTATAGAAATGATCGGTTCGTAGTGCATCCTCGTTGTAGGTTATGCATCGGTACGACCTACGGGCGCCCCGGTGTATACTCTACGGTGAGGGGGCGCTACAATATTAGTATAAACCAATGCGATATATTGTTTTGAATAATTTTTTAAATTATAAAATAATATCTCAATTTTATAAAATTGTATAATAATACCTCAATATATATCATGAAAATAAACATATATATATATATGTGTGTGTGTGTGTGTGTGTGCGTGTGTGTTTAATCATATTACTTCTTCTTTAATAATCAGATTACTACTTTGATTGAATTTCCCATAAATTCCTTTGAACCATATTACTACCTCTATCAATCTTCCTTTAAGGAGTTATAATCATTTAAAGTATTAGTGAGAAGTTAGATGAAGATTATGTAAAAATAAAATATTTATTATTTTAATTACTCTATGAACTTTAATTATTAAATTCAAACACCTAACTAAAATGCCAATGTGTACATATTACACACTACACAATACATAGTGCATAGAGCATACTGCATAGGGTATAATGCATAGTATTATGTACTAAATGCACACTACATATTTTTCCTATTAACTTTAATTATTAAATGAAGTCACTTCTTACTTTATATTTCTTCTTTTGTTATCCTATACAAATAAAACAAATCTCAACTAGCTTCTGAAATTAAATAAAAAATTATATAGTAATAGCATCTCATAACTCAAGAAAACAAGCTAGAGAGTGGTGGAGATATAAGCTATTGGTGGTGAGGAGAGGAGAGAATAAAATAAGCTTTAGTGAAGAGAGGAGATAATAGAAGAATCTTTGGTGTGGAGAGGATAAAGGAGCTAAATTTTAAGAGGTTAGAGCAAATTCACCTCATAAGGTTAAGGGGAGAAATTAGGTTATTTTAATTGAGTCCTTATATTTTTAAAATTTTCACTTCTTACCTAGTATTAACCAGTATTTCGTGTATTGGCTGGTATCAACTGGAAAACTAGTATGAATTAGTACATTATCTCGATATGATAGTTTAAATTTAGGTACTATTTTCTAATTGGTATAGCATGTACCAAATACTAACCAGAATGGTATAGTAATTAGCTCCTTTTTTATCCCCTCTTAGTGATACAACTTTCTATATCTCTTTAGTTCCAAAGTAGATAAAATCTCTAACATTAAGTCCCTATAGGATTGTTATGCTATTAGGAAGAGTAAGGTCTACTTAATAACATCAATTATAGATCTCAACTTATTCACCTGGTTAAAATCTCTTAGGTATTATAATCTACACACTTATTTGGCTTAAAGTGTTAAATTTTCAGTGTCAAACCTTGTTTGTTAAAAAGGGTTTGTGAAAACCAATAGTGGATACTCACTTAAAGAGTAGATCTTTGTAACTTATTAGGAAGAGGAACCTCCCCTTTTGGAAAGAATCTTAATTATACTTATTGACGGTCCCTTACTCATTTGCTTCTTCAAATCTCTTTCCAAATCAAGGATATAAGGAATCTTAGTTATACTTTTTGAGGGTCCTATACTCATTTTCTTCTTAAAATATCCTTCTAAATCATTGCCTAGTTAAATCCTTACCAAAAGATCGAAAATTCAAAATTGTTAAGTAAAACATACCCTAGGGAAGAATCTAAAATTTTGGCTAAGAATGTGGTTATTATTATTGAAACTCTTATGCATATTGAAAATTGGTTGGGTGGTGTTTTATTTGGTATTTCAAATAAGGGAGAGTGAAACAATTGAGAAAAAGTTGAGAAAAATGGGAGATATACAAATCTTTTAGTTGTCTAATAGTCAAAGAAAATTTTGAAATTCTTAGAATCCATAATAAGAAATAGGCATGTTGTAGCACCCCACTCTCGACAAGACCCGAACTCGACATCAACAGTGATATCCGAGCCCGTGACCCGCGAGGGTGGCGTACTAGAACAATCACTACCTTTTTAAAACTCGTTATAACATTTATCTTCTCTTTCAAAAACAGTTGAGTGCGTAAAACGATAATGATTTGGGCCCGCAATACTAAAACATTTTCATACGAAATCATTGTTTGGCCAAACACTATTTCAATAACCAAATCAGTTCATATACATATAATCATTTCCAAATTTGGCCCAATACAATTTCAATACCAAATTACGAAAATACCAATTAGACACAATCCAAATTGACATTTATGCGAGGCGTGTCGATCCCGACCCTTACTCTGACTCTTTGCAGTAGACATACTCCCGTTTCACTAATGGGGTACTCTTCATTTCCTGAAAAATAATTGCAATGTTGGGTGAGTTTGCGAACTCAGTGAGAAACCATCATCGATGGTTCACCCAACTCATGCATCCACAATCATATACACATTATATCACATGTTAACACATTCATAAAATCACATGCATTCAATTTCAGTTTCACACAGTACACCTTTGATCATTCATATATGCAATATGCATGTGACACTTTCATTTTCTTTTCGTTGTTGTGACCGTGCGCCTGAGTTCATTTTCGTTGAGCCAATGGCTCTGAAATCGTTGGGCGTGATATGCCCTGCGGTGAGCCTGAGGCTCTAACAGTCGTTGGACCTGAAGTTCTGTGTGTTGAGCATAAAGCTCTCATATACATTAGGCGTGATATGCCCTGATAATCCCTGTGAAGGGCACTATGCATTGAGCTTGTGGCTCTGAATACGTTGGTACCACCGGTCACAACTATCATTATCTGATCATGCAATTATGCATGAATGCACATGTTCACTTTTCATTTCGATAACACCTTTTAGTTCTTCGGACCTTTGGTCCGGTATTTCGATCATATGCACATTCAATTCATTTCACTCATGCATTACAATCCAATTCGCTAATGCATTTATACACAATTATTCACGCTTACACTTCAATATCGAATCCAATATTTCAACACCCATGGTCCCAAATCAATCAAAATCAATCACACATATATCCATCCTTAACTCCACATGGCATTAATGCATCTAATATTAAACACATAAAGGCCGAGGAACCAACTAGGTTACTCACCGCACTTCCGAGCTATAGCCCGAAGTCCCAAAGATATCCGTGGAATTGCTCCATCGGTGCCTTTAAAACAATCAAATAATCACATTACCAAAGATACCAATTTCAATATTCAATAGCAAATCGATAAATACTATACATGTTATGACATTCCGATCCTATTCCCGATTTCCTCAATTTAATCACTCTCACTCTAATCCATAACAATTCCAATTGTTATTAACCAATTTACCAATTTCCATACTCTATAGTCACATTCCAATTAAACTCACAATCACTATACGTTTACCACTCAATTTCCGATAATCATCAAATTCAATTCCTATTCTCTCAAATGCCATTTTGATCCATAACCAATCCAAATTAGATCCCAAAATTCTCCAATTCAAAAACCTCAATAATCAACTTTTCGGAAACAGTCTCCCTCGTCATGACGATAATCATTGTTCGTCATGACGACGTCGCTTGCTTTCGTCATGACGTCGGACTAAGCTTTCTTCGTCATGGTAGCATGGCTCCACTCGTCATGGCGTGCGGCCGATACTCTGCTCGTCGCGGCACACAAATTAAATATTTAATATTCGTCGTGACGTGCACGTTAAGGGGGCTCGCCGCGGCGTGTTCATCACACGTCGTGACGTGCGAACCCAGAAACTCGTCCGAAACCCAGAAATTTCGCAGATCCTCTGATATAAATCATCCCAAATCCATTCTAAACACTCTCAATCAGTTTTAAACCTTAAACCCAACTTATTTCTATCCTCAAAACATCATTTAACTCATTTTTCATCAAAAGCCCAAATCAAAACCAACAAAAACCCTATCATCGAAACTTTCTAACTTTCTAACCAATTTCTTACTCACATATATGATCAAATCAAACGATTTTACTCATAAACACATAGAAACTTACCTGATTCAAGCTTCGATCCTTTGAAAATCCTTCAAGAACTCCAAATCCCAAGTTTTTCTCACCTACGACCGTCGATGATGAGAAAATGAACTTTTTAGCTCATATCTTAAGCTTATATATATATATAAGATCATCTGCCACATGCCCAATTCTTAGGGTCTAACAAATCCGATTCTTATTCTATTTTTCTCCCAATTTCGCAATAACCATAACTAATAAATCCTGAAATTATAATCCCAATTGTTTCATATCAATTGTCAATCAATCTCGGATCCGGAATCAATTTAATCAGTCACTAAGCCAATCTTCCGGTCCGGATCCATTACTCTAAAAATTCCAGAAAAATTCCCATAAATTCACAAAATTAGCAAATACCCATTCCTATACTCATATTCCACTTTCCATTCCTCTAAATTCCATTTCCTTCCAATTCCATATTCAAAACCTAATTTATACACTTATTTCTAAATTTCCAATTTTCACAACCAATTCTCATCTGTACAATTATAACCAATTTCCGATACACAATCAATTCGGGAATCGTCATACATGTATGTACATATATTTATATACTTGTGCAGTCAATAATCTGTTACCGATATCTATAAAAACAATAATGCATGCACAATGTCACATTTGCCTGTACCCAATTCTAACCCGATCCAAATTACTGACATACCCGTCACTCCGGTAACGGGATGTTACATTTCTCCCCTCCTTATAAAAATTTCGTCCTCAAAATTTCATGTACGATTTGTCAAGATGATAGGGGAGTCTTTACGATCATTGATTCTCTGATTTCCACTTATTTCCTTATACGCATACGCATAATTTCTGCCAAATCTTTCTTAACTCTACATTGCCTTTTACTCACAATTCATCACTTCCAATATTGATAACACATGTTTGGATCCTAACAATATTTTCTAATTCAGTCTTTGTAACACTTTGGATCCGAATCATCTTTTAGGATTTTATTTAACTTGCCAAATTTAATCACACTACAATCACTTACTTACCTCTTTTTCCTTTCTCAAACTTTATACTATTTTAACGATTTCTTTTCGATTACTCATAATTCTTTATATCCACCACCAATAATATACATATTCGATCATATCAATATTTCCTATTTCTGTCTATATAGTACTTTACGAACCCATTTCATCTTTTAGGTTGCTACTGACTTGCCAATCCATAAATCGATTCACAACACGGTCACATCAAGGCCACAAATAACGAATTTAATTTCCCTTTTTCCTATGATATCAATCAATACATAGATTGGCCGAGGTGACACATTTAGAAATATATCATGTATCACTTATCATATTGCATCTCTCCAATGCCAATTACTAATCTCGTAAGGTTTCAATAATCTCGATAATCATCGATCTGATTCTTTCTCATCAATTTGAATTTTGTTATCACCAATTTAACAATCTATATTTTTACAATCACTCTGATCCATACATCAATCTCATAACCCTATGGATTCCAAAGAACATATTAGTTTCACATTTAACATCAGCAATCAGTCCTGTAGGTCAGACCTACACTCAATGTCACACTCTACTTCCTATTACTCTTCTAATACCCTCTTATTATTATTCCTTGAATTTTTTTTTTCACTAACGGTTCCCTTAATGAATTTTACTCATACTTCTTAATCCATTCACATTACTCATTTTCTTTATAGCTAAACTATTCACAATTTCTCAATACGGTCCACTATTCAAGATTCTCAATTCAGATTTTTGCCATGCTTTCAATACACACCTGCACATTTGACTTGGAATTCCAATCGCTAATACGTTCTTTTTGCGCTTTACTAACTCAACAATTTACACTCATTCTTACATTAGGTATCATAATCTTATCACCTCACTACTTGTTTCAATAACGAAATTCTGAAACACTCAAATGCATAGTCATTTTTCCATTCACTCATATAACTTAATCATTATTGCCTTATAAACGTATATACATCCAAAACAATTTCTGTACGAATAGAATCTCCAAACTTTACAACACTTTCCAATACACTAAAATTATCAAGTTATCAAATACCAATACTGCCCATCAGATTATACTGATCTCCATACACATAGAATCTCTTTACTCTATTTCAATAGATCACATTTTAATCTTTACGATTCATTTCCTATTATAACACCTCAAAATTTAAAATAACACGATCAATACTAGAATTGAAAATTTCTCCAAGTGTCTTTTTTTACAATCATTAGTCATACAATTCACACATTTTCCTCGAACATTATCATCGTGGACTAAGATCGAAAACATTAACAATTTTGGACATATCCATATACAATCATACACTCCACACATTTTTAGGATTGATTGTATATTGGAAAAATAACTCAAATTCCTTATGTACCTGTCCTTTACAATTTCACATTTATCGATACCTCTATTTACATTTTAATCTCCCAATACCATATTCGAATAATAATTCATCCATTACTTATTCAATCAAGATCAAATTCACTCTTATAAAACTTGCATACTATACAATTTCCTCAACTATGCCAATTTATCTTCTTCACTATTCAAATGTATTATATCGATCATCGATGATCACAAATCACTATCCACTTTAAACTCAATCTACACATTTCACTCTTCAATAATATAATGAACTCCTTACACCTATGATCAATTTGCATAACTTTTTACATATCATACATCTCCAATGAGGAACAATTTTCTCATAACTTACTCAATTTCATCAAATGTATTTCGACACACGTTCCTTTACACTAGATTCTCCACATATTGCGATTTATTCCTATCATGTCAAATCGGGTTAATAATACCATTATCAAATCCACTTTATCCTTTACAATATTCACACAAAATATACCAAAGATCGGTATTCTCCTCAAATCACAACTAATATCTTTTTATTGTTCAATAATCCTATTACACAATCGAAGTCTTTACATTATCGTAACACATACCTTCTTAATAACTTATTCTATCTTTTACACTCCCAATAACGACTTTTCATTCATTTCACATTTATCTCCAATTTGTCCTTTCATTGCTAAACTTTTCAATTCTCATCATCCAATCGAAATCCAATTCAGGGAAATTCTTCTTTCAATTCCTAATCATCAACAGTCGTCATATTTCTTATCGATTATTCTCAATACCTTAGGAAATCAATTTTGACTATTCACGCTATCCCGTAAAGATCAATCTATGTCATAATCCACATAACCAGAGCATCCTTTTTAATACCGTTCATTGGGGTACATACCATTTAAAATTATTACATCAATATACCAATTAGTCACTTATGCTTAGGATACCTCAATCTCATTAAAGTTTTGACCACGTTTTCCCTTTTTGAACCTATCCTCGATCATGAGGATTTTACCACACCAATATCCTAATTACAATCTCAATTCATTCCCAATTCAATCACTATAAGCACTTTCATTTCTTACTCTAACTCACATGAATTTTTAACTATAAGACTTGGCGGTTATCCACTAACACACCAATTGATTTCGATATCATTTCCATTATCGTGTGCATTCATAGGCAAATCCATCGACCTTAACAACTGCTCAGCTTTTTCATCTATCAATACCATTTTCTTACCTTTCGATCTTTTCATTGTTTCGCTTCACGCAATCACACTTAAATCCATATCACAACAATCACAACTCTCATCACGCTTTATTTGCAACTCTAATCACAAAACATTTTATTCCCATTTACTTTACTTATATACTTTCAATCTTGCCATTTCTCATATATCTCTATATTTTCTCTATACATATTCACATCTATTTCACGCTCACGATCGTTCCTATATCACTCTAGTGTCGTATTTCATAATACGCCCATCGATACCAATACACTAATTCTCCAATTTTCATATCGTACCATCTACTTGTTCTTATTCCTTGATTTCCACAACTTCCATTTATCACATTTTCCATATCATCTTTTTCCTCGCTATTTCTAATCACTTAAACCACTAGTACAGGCTCATGTATGAGACTCATATGCTATAGTGGGGATCAGTCATCACTATCTGCCGAAACGTGACTTATATGCATGTACTTTGACACATTTTCTCAGAACGCCCATGTAAGATTGTACTTCTGGGCTCTGATACCACAAATGTAGCACCCCACTCCCGACGAGACCCGAACCTGACATCAACAGTGATATTCGAGCCCGTGACCCGCGGGTGGCGTCTTAGAACAATCACTACCTTTTAAAACTCGTTATAACATTTATCTTCTCTTTCAAAAACAGTTGAGTGCGCAAAACGATAATGATTTCAGCCCGCAATACTAAAACATTTTCATACGAAATCATTGTTTGGCCAAACACTATTTCAATAACCAAATCAGTTCATATACATATAATCATTTCCAAATTTGGCCCAATACAATTTCAATACCAAATTACGAAAATACCAATTAGACACAATCCAAATTGACATTTATGCGGGCGTGTCTTGATCCCGACCCTTACTCGACTCTTTGCGGAGACATACTCCCGCTTCACTAACGGGTACTCTTCATTTCTGAAAATAATTGCAATGTTGGGTGAGTTTGCGAACTCGGTGAGAAACCATCATCGATGGTTCACCCAACTCATGCATCCACAATCATATACACATTATATCACATGTTAACACATTCATAAAATCACATGCATTCAATTTCAATTTCACACAGTACACCTTTGATCATTCATATATGCAATATGCATGTGACACTTTCATTTTCTTTTCGTTGTTGTGACCGTGCGCCTGAGTTCATTTTCGTTGAGCCAGTGGCTCTGAAATCGTTGGGCGTGATATGCCCTGCGGTGAGCCTGAGGCTCCAACAGTCGTTGGACCTGAAGTCCTGTGTGTTGAGCTTAAAGCTCTCATATACATTGGGCGTGATATGCCCTGATAATCCCTGTGAAAGGCACTATGCATTGAGCCTGTGGCTCTGAATACGTTGGTACCACCGGTCACAACTATCATTATCTGATCATGCAATTATGCATGAATGCACATGTTCACTTTTCATTTCGATAACACCTTTTAGTTCTTCGGACCTTTGGTCCAATATTTCGATCATATGCACATTCAATTCATTTCACTCATGCATTACAATCCAATTCGCTAATGCATTTATACACAATTATTCACGTTTACACTTCAATATCGCAATCCAATATTTCGAACACCCATGGTCCGAAATCAATCAAAATCAATCACACATATATCCATCCTTAACTCCATATGGCATTAATGCATCTAATATTAAACACATAAAGGCCGAGGAACCAACTAGGTTACTCATCTGCACTTCCGAGCTATAGCCTGGAAGTCCCAGCATATCCGTGGAATTGCTCCATCGGTGCCTTTAAAAACAATCAAATAATCACATTACCAAAGATACCAATTTCAATATTCAATAGCAAATACGATAAATACTATACATGTTGTGACATTCCCGATCCTATTCCCGATTTCCTCAATTTAATCACTCTCACTCTAATCCATAACAATTTCAATTGTTATTAACCAATTTACCAATTTCCATACTCTATAGTCACATTCCAATTAAACTCACAATCACTATACGTTTACCACTCAATTTTCGATAATCATCAAATTCAATTCCTATTCTCTCAAATGCCATTTTGATCCATAACCAATCCAAATTAGATCCCAAAATTCTCCAATTCAAAACCTCAATAATCAACTTTTCGAAATAGTCTCCTCGTCATGACGATAATTTCTTGTTAAATCGCGACGTCTGTCGCTGCTTTCGTCATGACGTGCGGACTAAGCTTTGCTTGTCATCGCGACGGCTCCACTCGTCGCGGCGTCGGTCGATACTCGCTTCGTCATGGCACACAAATTAAATATTTAATATTCGTCGTGGCGCAGACGCTAAGGGGGCTCGCCGCGGCGTGTTCATCACACGTCGCGATATGCGAACCCAGAAACTCGTCCGAAACTCAGAAATTTCGCAGATCCTCTGATATAAATCATCCCAAATCCATTCTAAACACTCTCAATCAGTTTTAAACCTTAAACCCAACTTATTTTTATCCTCAAAACATCATTTAACTCATTTTTCATCAAAAACCCAAATCAAAACCAACAAAAACCCTATCATCGAAACTTTCTAACTTTCTAACCAATTTCTTACTCACATATATGATCAAATCAAACGATTTTACTCATAAACACATAGAAACTTACCTGATTCAAGCTTCGATCCTTTGAAAATCCTTCAAGAACTCCAAATCCCAAGTTTTTCTCACCTACGACCGTCGATGATGAGAAAAATGAACTTTTTAGCTCATATCTTAAGCTTATATATATATATAAGATCATCTGCCACATGCCCAATTCTTGGGGTCTAACAAATCCGATTCTTATTCTATTTTTCTCCCAATTTCGCAATAACCATAACTAATAAACCCTGAAATTATAATCCCAATTGTTTCATATCAATTGTCAATCAATCTCGGACCCGGAATCAATTTAATCAGTCACTAAGCCAATCTTCCGGTCCAGATCCATTACTCTAAAAATCCCAGAAAAGTTCCCATAAATTCACAAAATTAGCAAATACCCATTCCTATACTCATATTCCACTTTCCATTCCTCTAAATTCCATTTCCTTCCAATTCCATATTCAAAACCTAATTTATACACTTATTTCTAAATTTCCAATTTTCACAACCAATTCTCATCTGTACAATTATAACCAATTTCCGATACACAATCAATTCGGGAATCGTCATACATGTATGTACATATATATATATACTTGTGCAGTCAATAATCTGTTACCGATATCTATAAAAACAATAATGCATGCACAATGTCACATTTGCCTGTACCCAATTCTAACCCGATCCAAATTATTGACATACCCGTCACTCCGGTAACGGGATGTTACACATGTCATTGCCTTTGTTTAATTATGTAACATTCTTTCAATAAAAATGGGTTAGTGCATAATAAGAAATAGGCATGTCTTTGCTTGTGTTTTATTCTATAGCATTCTCTCAATTGAGTTTGCTCCTCCATTGTTCAAAGCTAAAACATATGTCATAGGCTATATTTTTCATCGAAATGAAAACTTTGAATTTTTTGAGAGATATGGCCATGTTCTCTTTTCTCATACCTATGTGGTTATGTATGAATTCAACACGACTTGAAACATAGGCATGTTTCATGATGTATTGTTCACTTCTTCAATTACTTTCCTCTTGTTTCCCCTTCTTTAACTAAAATTGATTCTTCCTTTGCTTCCTTCTTATAAAAATAAAAATTAAAAAACATAAAAAAAAAACTAATAGAGTAAGAAAAACAACATTAAGATGATGTTTTAAGACTCTTGAAAAATATAACATGTTAGACCTATTAAATCAACCATAAACCAATATAAAATTAAACAATTTTTCTTAAGTAAAAGTTCTTAATTAAAATAATTGAAATTCTTTAAACTTTGATTATATTTCCTCTTAAAATGTTTAGAATTTTTTTAATTAGAGTTTCTTCTTAGAATTGGTTAATTAGTGAGGTAGCCATCTTGCTACTCCCTTCATTCGTATTATTGATGGTAATAAGCTAAGGCTCTCATCCTTTTAGTTTCCATCTCCATCATTTTTGCTCATTCTCTTCTGTACTTTGGAACCTTCACTTCTTGCTTGTTAAATTCATGAAAAATTAGAATGTTAACAGAAAATTGGACATTTTCATCCAAGATTAAATGGATAAATTCTTCTTCTCTAAACTTAAATTAGTTACCTTCTTTATCATTTATAATTGCTCTAGTTTTAGCAAGGAACGTCTACTGAATGTTAGAGGTTCCACTTTTTTCTATTCCATGTCAAGGATGTAAAAATAAGTCAAAAAATGAACCTATCAACCTTTATAAAATTTTCATCTTCATCTTAATAGTTTTTAATTCCCCTAACCCTAGTTTGATAAGTATTTTATAAGACATTAAATTAAATCTAGCCCCTAAATCCACAAATGCCTTATATATAAACAAACCACCAATATTATAAGAAATAGTAAAACCCAAATCTTAATCATAGGAGGTACAATCTTATTATGGTATAGTAGAGAGCATTCTCACCTTTCATATGAGCAACCCAATTTTGATCCTTAAAAATAACACCATAAACTTAATGAGTGTTTTCTACTACTTAATTTTTCTTTAACTCAAAATATAACTCACAACCTAATGTAAGTACACCTTTCTTTTGGTAGCAATAAAGTAAATGAGTAAAGTATTGACTCTACAAGGAAGTGTTGGAAAACTAATAAAATATTCTATTATGACCAAGGTAATTAAATAAAGAAAGTGTTTACTAATGGAAATTTAAAATAAATAAAGATATGCCAAAGATAAAACAAGCATTAGAAATAAATCAAATAATTTAATTAAGAAATGAAAGTAAGATGTAATAAGTATCTAGGTAAGAGCTCCCTAGTATTATCTTTGTATTAATGATTTAATTTGTAAAAAATGATTTATATCTAGACTTATGAAATTTCCCAAAGTAGAGAATTGCTATCTTAGTTAAATTATAACCACCTATTCTCAAATAGATTAACCAACAACCTTATTAGATTAAGCCTCTAAAGGATTTATATAAATCTATATCTAACACCTATTTAACTCCTAATATCTAAGTCATTATCCATTCATATATAATTTTTTGAAAATATCTACATGCAAATTAAAATATGATCTAATTAATATCTTTAATTAATCAACATTAAAAAATCAAAGATACGTCACATATATTAAAAAAACTCATGAAGAATATAGAATCAATCTTTACAAAGATAAATACTAGGATTCTTTCCTATTTAAATATATGAAACGATGAGCTAATATCCATTTTTGAACATAATAAACACAATCAACATAAAAAGATTATAAAGTAGACAGCTCTGTTTTAAAACCCAGACCGGACCGGCCGGTCCGACCGGTTCGACTGGTGACCGGTCGGTGATCCGGTCCGGTTGATGCTTCAAAACTGGTTGCAAATTGACCCAGTCTGAACCGGTCAAAATCGATCAATTGACCGGTCGGACCGGTCCGAGATTTTTTTTTTTTTAATTTTTTTAAATTTTTTTAATATTATATATAATTAAATATAATTATTACATAATTATTATGTCACACCGGTTCGACCGGTGGTTGAACCGGTCGAACCGATCAAATCACTGATCAGTAAGGCCACCGGTTCGATGACCGGTCCGGGTTTTAGAACATAGGTAAACAGAGAATATAAATGACCTTAATTTTTCACAAGGATCTGCTTAAATTGGGATTAATTCTAAGTTTTTTTTTTAAAATGGCCCCTCGATGTCTTTTTAAGGTCTTACTCTTCTTCCAGTAGCTAACCTTAATTCAAAAGAACAAAATTCTATACAATTCGCTTTTAAATGAGGTTTACACATGTATTTATAATAAGTCCTAGTAGTAGACATAGTTTGGAGCATAGCCATGTCTAAGGCCATGTTATTCACTCCTTCCAACTTTGGAGCTTACATAGGTATAGCCAAGCTCGTGTCTCAATCGTGTTATTCACTTTATCACATATGGAAATAGGCACTAGTATCCCAGTTTCACTAGTCATGTTTGACACTACTAATTAATTTTAATTTTTTCTAATTACAGTATTAAAAAGATGCCCTTGTCCATGATTATGGTTTACATTTTTCCTTCTCTTCATGCATTATGGTTTCCATCCACCTATATAATTTTCATGTATTCACCTTTAATTTGTTTAGAAGAAAATGATATAGAATATGAGCATCCGCCATATTATTTTTTCTAAAATTAAATTTCTTCTTGGTTTTCTTACAAGACTCTTTAATTATTAAATAAATTATCCCAAAACAAAATCTTTAATAAATATCTAAAACATACTACATATTGACTAAAATAAGGTAATTTATAAGGAAAACATATTAAAAACCTATGTAACGTAGATAAATTGTATAAGCATCAATGGCATATAAGGGAAAGTTTGACAGTTGACTATCCTTTGATCTCTAATTTTCTAGATGAATAATTACTAAAAAGATGTAAGATGCTAATCTAAGATACTTATAATGGCATGCAAGACTTGATTAATTGTGTATAGAGACACGATGAATTTATAAATTTGTATGGAACAATTGATTCCCTCAAATGAAAGGCATTATTTTATAGTTTAACAAGTGCAACTCATTCATTATTCCAAACACTACCTCTTACATCAATTTTCAAGTTCAAGTAATTAATTATCAATTTCATATAACATTTTTCTAGCAACAGATGCAAACCAATAAATTCTACCTATTTAATACATGTATCTCAATTGTAGAAGGAAAGCATAAGGCTTATTTATCACTCTTCTTTTTAAGGTAAACTAAATTATGAGCCTCGATATAGGACTGGAAGTAGTGGTCTGTATAAATGGGCTAAAACCCTATGAAATCTTATGGAATTTTTTGCCTAAAAAATGAACTTGATTTTTTTAAGAAATATGTATTTGAGCATAAAAATAAACTAATATTAAAAATGCTAAGTGGAATGTGAGAATCTTAACTAATAAAAATAACGAGACTAGAAAAGGGGCATATCTTTAGTTAATGAGACAAATAAGAAGTCTTGGACAAAGTGAGCTAAAGTAAAGAACACAGGAAAGATCAAGGAAGATCTCATCATATTCAACACATTGTTAAATATGGTGGTTAATTATCTTTGTTAATGACCCATCCTCAAAACTAGAATGAATAGTCAACACCTTGAAAAAAAAAGTTAAGAATTTATATTGTAGTTTCTACTGTGATGTTGGACTTGAGATCAAGTTTTGGAGAACCTAAAAAACTAGCCAATGACTTAGTAAAATAGGTAAGGATCAATTGTTTCTTAAAAGAGAAATACATAGATGATCATATCAGGAAAGAGTAGAGAAGTTTCCTATAAAGGTAGAGAAATAAGGAACTAGTTTGAGAATTTCACCTTCGTTAAAGGGTGATGTATATGGTCATAAGAAAAAATCATAAAGAGCTAAGATCCTATGAAAATGATACAAAACAATGAGAAAGTTATGAAAAGAAGCTTAATCAACACAAACATGAAAAGAGAATAAAGGTCTCTAAAATTGCTTTCCAAAAGAGTGATAATAGGCCTTTGATTTACCATTATAAAGACCTTATAATAATAAATATCTTAATAGCAAATTCTTTGGTAAAAGATATATTAGCATATATAGATTGCACTATAGACATTTTATTTTATGATTACTTAAAAGAGATGGAGATCTCTATGAAAGGCTAAACGTAGGATAGTGTGCTTAATTAGGTTTAGGAGTGATAAAATCTACACTAGAGGAAAAATATATCTTCATATGTCATTTATAAAATGGTTGAAGAAAATAATGAACATAGCATAGTCCTATATAACAACCTTATTGTACGTCCCTATATATGGATCAGGTGATTCTCTCACCCTAATAATTTAAATAAAATTTCTATTTCTAAAAAAATAGGAGAGGTAATAAGGGAATAGAGGATGGATAAACAATGCTACACCACCTTTTTAAAATAAAAGAATGTTGCACATATGTTGTATGTGAAAGAATAAAAAATCAAAGATCTCATAAAAGAGCTTTCAAGGAAAGATAGAAGAAAAAAAAAAGGAAAAGTGATAATAAAAAAATACTTAAAGGATTTAGAGTACAAAAATTGGGGTTCAAATGGAAAAGACCATAAATGAAGCCTTTAAGTATTATTACTTAAACACTTGTTAATGGATTTCAAATGATATTCTTTAACTAATCAGGAAGTAATCTCTTATAAATTAAATATAGACCCTCTTTTCCCATTAATAATGTAAGATAAGATAAATTTTGATATAGAAAGACAAAATGACAAAAGGAGTAGGTGATGAAGTTATTAGAAGTAAGTTTCATTAAAGATGTCAATTAGATAAAATGACATGCTAATATAAACATGGTTAAGAAGGTAAATGAGAAATAAAGAATATGAATATTTTTCATAAACTTAATTAAAGCATGCCCGAAATATAGTTACCACTTATCAAAGATAGCATAACAAGTGCATGTAACCTCAAACTACTAAATACTAAGCTTTATGAATACCTACTTTAGATATAATTAAATAAATATGAATGACGTAGATGAGGAGACATCATTTGTAACATATAAAGGGATTTATTATTGTAGAATCATGCCTTTTGACCTACAGAATGCAAGAGCAACCTATTAAAGACCAATAAGTTTAGTCTTTTGTAAATAACTAGGAAGGAATGTTTGAAGTCCTGCGGATGGTATGATAATAAAGACAAATAAAAAAAGTAGATCATATATCTAATCTAGAAGAATACTTCATAAAGTCGCATAAGTATGAGATGTAGTTTAACCCACAAAAAGTATACATTTGATGTAAGAGTAGGTAAACTTTTCATATTATGGTCACTACCAAGAGAATAAAAGCTAAATCTTAAAAAATTGAGGTTATTCTTCGTATGCACTGCCTAAAAATGTGAAAAGAAGTATAGAGGCTAACGATAAGTGAATCAAACCTATTAATATTTTTATCAAGATTAGCTTATTGATATCTACCAATTTTTAAGATACTATGAAAGCCATAGGAATTCAGTTAGACTAAAGAGTGTCAATTATTTTTATATTCTCTACTAAGAAAATGGACATAACATATAGATTACTATTTCCTTTATCATCATCTTATACCCTTAATTTATTTATTAGGGAATTCATGATTTGACTATTAAAATCCTTTAATATAATTAAATGTAACCTTTTGATGTACACCCGCCTATCCCAATCCTTTAATGTGATCCATTTTCTTAGAGTGATCTATATCTCTCTCATTATTATTGACCACTATAAGATGTTTTCTAAGGCTTTTTCTCTCTTGGGCTGCTAAACGTAAACTAAAATATAAAATTAAACTAAATACCTAATTTTATTATGAGGTTTTCAAATCTATTTAAGTAAGCTTTCTTCGTGAACCATAATTTAAGACATGAATATTTCCTGATCTATACATCATATTAATCTCTTTATCATCTAACATGGTCTTCCATCTACACGTGTAGCATGATATTTAATTAACACCAATGTATCTAAGATGAACAAATCTTATATATGGTCATATATCAAATTGTATTTAGTCTTCTTTAATTATTTCTTTCCAAAGAGCGATACACCTAATATATCGTCTAAAAATGAATTCAAAGGTCGATATATTATATAACTAAGATATTATAAGGCTTAAAGTTAAAGTGTCTAAAATTGAAGGAGGCAACTTATACACTCCTTAATTACCAAAAAAACTTATGCACTCCTTATTAGTGCGAGAAAGTTAAGAGCTAATTTAAAGGCAGACATCGTTAGCTTATATGCAAATCTTATATTAAGGTAAGTTTTCATAGATCAAACAGATCAAAATGAATGGTAAAGTGGTAAATTGGTCTCAATTATTTTGAAATCAAGTACTTCCAAAGAAAATATTTAAAATCCCAGTCATAGAATAATTTTCACCTTAAATGACATCACCTTTAAAAAGGAGGAGAAGAAAGCAACAAAAATGAGCAGCTAACATGGATAATGTACATAGATGGAGCCATAGAAGATAAGGAAAACAGAGTGGGGATATGCTTAGAATGATCAATGGGAGTAGTAATATAATATACGATCTGACATTAGATTGAAATATCTAATAATAAGGTAGAATATGAGGAACTATTGTTAATTTAAAATTATACTAAAATCTTTATAGCCAGAGGATAACTATAAAATCAAAAGCATAGCTTATAGCACGCATAGCTCATAGTAAGCAAGCTCAGTAACATGTATGAGGTTAATTAAAACACATTGAAAAAATACAAAGAAAAATTTAAGCAAATGATTGAAAACATACATATAAATATTGAATCAATACCATGATAAAAATTACAAGACTAACTATCAATGTACATGAAATGTGTTCTTTTTATATATGTTCAATGTACATAAATTTTATTCAGTGTTTTCCTATGTTTTCATGTCTAAATTACCTCAGTTTAATCATTTTATATTATGTTTTGGGTATTTGAGAAGATATTGCTTAGGAATGAGTTTGGTCAAGAATTAAAGAGTTTTATAAGGTAGATTAATGAGAAATTACAATATTGACTAGATAAAATCTCAAACATAGGCATATACTAGCCTATAACCTTTTCAAAATACAAAAAAGTTGAAAAGAATTTGACATGTCCTAGCACATAACCATATGCTAGTCTGTTCTCATAAACTCAATTTTGAAGAAATGAATTTATACGCAGTTGGATGGGAGTTTGAGTTTCATGATACAGAAGAAGTAGGGGCACAAACAATTGAGGAAAAAGATGTTTCAAAGTTTGTTTCTTTATTTGGAAATCTAACTAAAGAAATAGTAAAGAGCGTTATCTAGAATATGGGAATTTAGTGTTTGTTTCCACCTTTGAAAAAGAAATAATAAAGAACATGATGTAAAAAATAAGTGTGTTATAGCTTGATCTCCTAAAAAAACAGTGAATTACAAATCTCATAATGTGTTTATGGTAGAAATTTTATATTTAAAGAGATAGAAACCCTAGAAAGAAAAGAAGTCTTCATTTTTGTAATTTTAAAGTTAGGATTAATAAATAAAGTGGAGAAAGACCATATAACAAGACTTGGTAGCCATATTTAAGGAAGAATGAGATAAAAGATTATATCAATGAAGTATGGAACATTAGAGTATGGAGATCACATATGAAATTATTTCTTTTTATGTATTTTTGTTATTGTTTATGTTAGTTAGTTTAAAGAAGATGGGTGTCTATATATAGATAAAGGGAATCTTATTATTTTATCTTTGATAAGAATTTATTTGATATATTTATAAAAAATTTATTTATGAGAAATATCTTTATTATTCTTAAAGTTGATATAATTAAAGTTAATGATTATATCATATTATAATTTGCATGTGTATGATTCGAGAGAAACTATATGTGAGTGGTTTATGAAATTCATGTTAAGATATAAAGAAGTACTAAAGATAAGTGTACATAAATAATTCGCATTAGGGTTAAACCTTTTATGAATTTCATATATCTTATTGCATTATTAGAGGTTTTAATTAGATAGAGATATCGACTAATCAACTTAAGAATAGTTGGCTGTAAAATGAGATGGAGAAATTCATCCCTTACAAATTTATTGTATCACAAATATAAAGATAATGCTAGTGAGAGATCCTTTCTAGATATTTATTCATATTTCAATGCTTTTCTTAATGATTTGCTTTGTTCTGTTTCTCGTGGCTCTTTACCCTATTTAGGTTTAGTTTTAGATTAGAAACTAGCATTTTCATTTATTAACTAGTAAAAGTAGGAGAGCATAATGAATATTCATTGCTTCCTAATATAATTGAAAATATATTTACCATTATATTACCATAAACACTTACCTAAAGTTGTAGGTGATAATATTCTGATAGATAAAACATAACTGAAACATTAAATAGAAAATTTCAATTAGAACATAATATTTTGAAATTTTTCCATGTAGATGTCTTACTTTTTCTTTTTGAAAGGGAATTGTATTAAAGGAATCTAAAAAGGATTAAATAAGAGTGAATGTTACATGGTGAGAGAAAAACATAAAGTTATGCTTCTTTAAAAGGTAGGGATGAAGACCAACTAAAGAAAGATAAAGGAAGAGAGCTCTGAGGGTAGAAAGCCTTAAGAAGGTTCCATCTAGTTTCCATGTCCACACTTGTTATTGTGTTAATCCTTTTAGTAAAAAATATTTCCTTGATCTAATGAAAGGTACCTTAATGGAATGTTTAAATATCCTACTTTTCTTCTGTAAAAATTCTTTCATTTCTTTTCTTTTATAAGGTATATATGATAAAACTAAAGATTATTTTGAATATAATATGGTCTCCTTTTAGGGAAAATTGAGCATTACTTATGCAATCTACTATATTCATTAATTGATCTTCAATATAATGTAGATTATGTAGGCTTAACAACTTGAGTTAAAGCAATAAGAAGTAATTGCACTTGAAGAAGAATTGGTTCAAGGATTCATTCCCCTAAGTGTTAAGTCAAAATGACTTTACATATATATATGATTTTGATGAATAACAAAGAAGTAGTAAAAGAAGAAGCAAAATAAAAAACAGATAGACGGAGAATAAAACGCAGATGCAGACGCAAACGCAAAGTGAAAAACAGATGCAGACGCAGATGTAAACGCAAAGTGAAAAACAGACGTAGACGCAGACGCAGATGCAAAGTGAAAAACAAACGCAGACGTAGACGCAGACGCAAGTGAAAAATAGACGCAGACGCAAAGTGAAAAACAGACGTAAATGCAGATGCAGTCGCAAAGAGCCGCAGACGCAGATGTAAACGCAGAAACGCAGACGTAAAAATACAGACGGAGAAAAGCAGACGCAGAATTCAAAAAGAAGACGCAAGAGTCAGTTTGAGTTAGTTACAGAACTCAACTGATTAACCGTTTCTTTAAAGATTCAAGAAACAATATTCAAGAAGAAAGAATCAAGAAGCAGTTGCAGACGAAAGCTATAAATATGAGTCGAAGTCGAAGATTGCAAAGTTAGCAAGTGCGAAAATAAAAAGAGTAAAAGCTGAGATAATTGATTTACATACGCAAACTCTGTGCAAATTAGCGGAGAGCTAATTTTACTATAACAAGTTCGAAATAATTTTGTAAGAAAGTAGTGCAGATAACCTGCAGAGGCTAAGAGTGAAAGAATACTGAGTGTAGAGACCTGAAGAGGCTCAGAAAGAATACTTGTAAAAGTTGAAGAGATAGTGAAATCTCATAAAGAACTCTGAGGACTGGACGTAGCCCACGGTTTGAGGTGAACTAGGATAAAATCACCGTGTCAACTTCTCTCTACTCTATTACTTTTACAGTTTAACGTTTTTGTTATTACTCCAATTCTGAAACAAGTTTTCAAAGTCTTGATTAATTCAAACTTATTGAAGTTTCGGTAAAAAGAACTTGTTTTTAACAAAACAGTTTTGAAAGAAATTTCAAAAAGGGGAATACACAATTCAACCCCCCCTTCTCGTGTATTCGTTATCGTTTTACAAGCATTGTACTAACATGTGATTTACTTCAATTGATATCAGAGCGAGGTATCCAAGAATCACTGTAGCAAAGTGTGGATTAAAGATAATGGCAGAATCACATGTATACATTGCAGATGGTGCCTCAGTCACTAGACCTCCAGCATTCAACGGTGAAGATTATCACTACTGGAAAGATAGAATGCGGTTGTTCATAGAGTCTACTCATGTCAACCTTTGGGATGTAATAGAGAATGGACCATATACACCAGTAGACGAAGATGGAAATCTTATTCCATTAACCAGATGGACGGATGACCAAAAGGCGAGAATTCAGCTCAACTCTAAAGCAAAGTTTTTCTTGACGTGCGCTCTAAGCAGGAGTGAATATGACAAAGTTCACGGATGCGATACTGCGAAAGAGATGTGGGACACACTATCCATCGCGCATGAAGGCACAAACCAAGTCAAAGAATCCAAGATAAGCATTCTTGTGCACCAGTACGAGCTTTTCAAGATGAAGGAAGAAGAATCTATTGATCAGATGTTTGGGAGATTCCAAACAATCGTCAATGAATTGAAAGCCCTTGGAAGAACGTACAATAACCAGGATCACGTAAGAAAGATCTTAAGAAGTCTTCCGAAGAGATGGAGACCAAAGGTTACAGCGGTGCAGGAAGCGAAGGATTTGAGCGTACTAAAGCTTGACGAGTTGCTTGGATCACTGAAAATTCATGAAGTAGAGCTTGATGCTGAAGACAAGCCCAAACGAGAAAAGTCAATAGCATTGAAGGCCAGACAGAAGAACCACAAGACTCAAGGAAGGAGAAAGTCATCAAAAGCATTGAAGATAGAAGATTCGAAGAATGATGACTCAAACGAATCAAAACAAGAGTTAAGTGATGAAGATGACGAATTATCGTTCATTTCCCGGAAGATAAGACAGATGTGGAAGAAAAAGTCTAAACGAAGTCAATTCTTCAAGAAGAATAGCAAAGATGATGGCAAAGCAGAAAAGACATCTATCATATGCTACGAGTGTAATCAACCTGGAAATTACAAGTCCGAATATCCTACTCTAAAGAAGAAACCCAAGAAGAGTAGAGAAGGCAAGAAAAGCATGATGGCAACATGGGAAGATCTAGACTCATCAGAGTCAGACACAAATTCCGAGTCATCTGAACATGCTAATATCTGCCTAGAAGCCGAGGAAGAAAGTGATGAGGAGGTAACTTCTGAATACGATAACTTGCATGAAGCTTACTCAGAATTATTAGAGGATTCTCATGCTATTTTAAAACAGTACAAACTGTTAAAGAAGAAGTATGTAGAGAATCTTAAGCGTACAGAAGAAATAGAGAGAGAAAATATTTGTTTAAAGAAACAAGTAGAGGAGAAAAAGAAAGTCGTAGATAAATCCGATGAGATAAATTAGTTGAAGCTTATAATTAAAAGTCTCTCATTCGATTTAGCTACATTCACTGAAAGTACTAAAAGAATGAATGAGATGCTAGGAAAATGTAGACACCCTAGTGATAAAACTGGATTAGGGTTTACGAGTAATAAGTCTCATAATCATATAAAACCACTTTTTCAAAATAAAAGGTATCATCAAACACGTTTTCATCAACATTATGGTAAAAAGCATCAAAAGACTCATTATGTGCATTTTACTAACCAAAATGGACCCAAGAAAATATGGGTACCAAAGAGTAAAATAGTTTCTCCTGCAGATATCCTTCCTTGGAAAATGCGACAAGCACCGTTGGTATTTAGACAGTGGCTGCTTGCGACACATGACGGGAAGAAGGTCTATGTTCCTAGATCTTCAGTATAATAAGGGAGGATCGGTAACTTTCGGAGACAACCAGCAGGGCAAGATAATTGGAATCGGCAAGATAGTCACGTTCAATCAAAATCTTTGTGAAGTCAGAAACAAAGATGGGCCTATATTCTTTTCTTCCAAGAGAAGAAATAACCTTTTCAAAATTGATTTAGAAGATTTTCAAGACCAAAATGTTTCATGTTTTCTATCTTCTGAAGAAGAAAGACTAATTTGGCATAAAAAGCTAATTCATGTCTCTTTTAAACACATTTCAAAGTTGGCAAATTTTGATTTGGTAAGAGGCTTACCAAAAATGAGTTTTGACAAAGAATTTTGCTGTGAAAGTTGTTTGAAAGGAAAATAAGTTAAAACATCGTTTTCTTCTAAAAATTTTGTAACATCTTCTAGACCTTTGGAGTTATTACATATGGATTTATTTGGTCCAACTAGAACAATAAGTCTTGGCGGAAAGAAATATGGACTTGTTATTGTTGATGACTTTACTAGATTTTGTTGGATATTGTTTCTGTCACACAAAGATGAATCTTTTAAGAGTTTTAGAACCCTCTCTAGAAAGTTACAGATTTAAAAAAGGAGTATATATAGCTAGTATCAGGAGTGATCATGGTGGAGAATTCGAGAATGAGAAGTTTAGGTTATTCTGTGAGGAGAATGGAATTTCCCACAATTTCTCAGCCCCTAGAACTCCATAACAGAATGGAGTTGTTGAAAGGAAGAATAGGACGATTCAAGAGATGACAAAGACTATGCTATGTTCAAAGAATCTTTCTAAGTACTTCTGGGCAGAAGCTGTGAATACATCATGTTATATTCAGAACAGAATACTGTTGCGACCCTTGTTGAAGAAGACTCCCTATGAGTTATGGAATGGAAGGAGACCAAACATATCTTACTTTCATCCATTCGGGTGCAAGTGCTCTATTCTTGATCGCGGCTCTGTCGATTTGATCTTACGATCAATCCTTGGAAACCGGTCAAATAAAAGAAATTCCAAGATTGCGGTATAGAATGCAACCTCGGTTCGTCTCACTTAATTAGAACCAAATAAAAATGGTCTAAACTAGCCTAAATGTCAAAAATTGCAATTGAAGTTGATAAAATGGGGTTTGGTATTTTGGTCAAAATGATAAAGTAATCAAGATGGACAAAAAGTATAAAAGAATATTTTTGGAATTTTAGGAATAATGCAATTAATAAAATTAGATAGAAATAAAATTGATGAAATCCTCTTGAAAATGGGCGCAGGCTATCACGGTTCAAAAATGATTTTTAGGGACACAATCCACTAAGTTTTGAAAGATCAACCCTAAAGGACTCTTTAGGTCCAAAGATTTAATTAATGAACTCCATTATTTAAATCTTTGTTAAAAACCTTAGTGTGAAAATGGACAAATGAATGCAATCGGTCAATTAGATAAAACACAACAATCTTAATCAAACACAACTAGGCAGAAAAAGACAGTAAATGCAATATCCAACGACATATATGAAACTTCATATATCAAGCATCAAACATTCTACAAATCACTTTATCCAAATCTCAACGTAGTGTTCAAAGACACTTAAACTATAACAATGCTAATCTAGCTATAACCATGTAATCTCTAACTCAGAGCTTACAAAACCATAACTAAACTTCAGACACTAAGTGATTACTCCCCTTTTAGAACCGGTGAACTCAAACTGCTGCTACATCTTCAAGAGGAAATGGGTTTAGCTGCTCATAACTCCGGACTCTCTCACAACTTGTGGAGATTGGACGACTTCCATGGTAGCAAAAAATACGAAAAAAATGCGGACTGTGATGTAGCGGAGATGATCGAAGATGATGAAGATGGAAAATGATGGTGGCTGCTTCCCGAGTCTGTCCCCAAAGAATCCTCCTTTTTGACCTAAAAATAGCAAGTTTATAAATGATGGACGCGGGTCGGGTCAAAACAGTGAGAGATGTTCCCCAATGAGAGTTCGGGTATTTATCTCTCGTCATGCGAGATGTATATCTTGCCATGCGTTTTCTTCTGGTCTTCTCTCCGCGGCGTATGCTCATAGCGTCGCGACATTCGCCATTTGTATCCTCGCCGCGGCGAGATGAGTTTAGGCGCCGCGACGTGCTACTACGATACGCCGCCACAAGGGCGAGATGAAACGTTATGTCATGGCGGTCGACTTCTCTTAATGCTTTGACTCTTCTTTTCCCTACAAATTAAACAACAATATGGCGTAATCAATTGTCCTTGAAAATTACGATAGAATTAAAGTTAATTTGTGACAATTTTATTATCAAATTGTATAAAGTGTAAGCTCATTATGATGGACAAATTAAAGCACATTGTCACAAATTAAGAGTCAAAAGTACATTAAGAGCAAAAAAATGTAGCCAATTTATTTAATAAACTTGGGCTCAATCAAATTCCCCACACTTAAACCTTTGTACTCTGGACAAAGTTTATAAGAATCAAAAAGATACAAATGTGAAAGAAAAATTCGTCTATGCTCAAAATAATAATAAGAACTCTTGAAATTACTTAATCAAAATTCAATCAAAGCAAATTGAAAGGATGCTAATAAAACAAGCACTAAAAGAATTCAATTCAAGAGATTGCACAAAAGAAATGTCACTCATGATAAGGTGTTTGCTCTCTCCTCACATATTGGGGATATTTTACTCTCAATCTATTTAATCCATTCTCTACCATAATCTTGTAACAATTCTATTTCTCTACTACAAAAACTATAATTTGAAGATCAAGAGGACTTTTCAGGGTTGTAATGTACGGATGGCTAGATGAACGGGTGGAATGAAAGAAAGAAAGAGTATGAACACTTGCACTACAATTATTAATTGATGTCAAAAGAAAAACTGATATTGAGACACTTTTCTCTTTTTCTTCTCTTTTTTATGCAATATATACTGCTTGAATTGTTATTGCTCCTTCTTTTCTTTTCTTTTTGTAGCTTTTTTTTTTGAATAAGTACTCTCTGTTCCTTTATGGAACACACTTTTTTTTCTACTGACATCATATAAGGATGTATAAGGATGTATACATGCAAGTGCACATAAATAGAAAATGGCTCAAGGGGCTAGCAAGTGATAAGTATTTGTGGGATAAGTGTTTTGGAAAAAGGGTTAAAGAAAGAATGCCTCTATCACATCAACAAAATTCTAGTCTATAAAGCTTTGATTAAGAATTAAAACATGTTCTAGAGATATGAAATAAGCGAGATGCACACAATATCAAAGAAAAATTTAGCTCAAATATCCTTCCAACAGGGGTGATATTTTAATGAACAATCTCAAGTCTCAAAAACTTAAAGGGTTACTTTTTTAGCATACTTTAATCACTTTGAATTGAAAAGATCAAAAATAAAATGAGCCAAGACTAACTATCATTAAAAGAATGGAAGAATTTTCATAAACTCAGGTACCAGTTTGAACTTATAATGTCTTTGAAACACAAAAGGTACAAAAGTTTCATGCGGAAGAAGTTGAATTGAGAAAATTTTCATTCTCAATTTTCATTCTGCAAAAAAAAATGAGTGGACGTCGCGACGTGCATGCTGCGCGTCGCGACATACAGGCGATCAAAGTGACCTTCGTCGCGGCGTATGAGCTATTACCGCGGCGAAGAAGCGATGAATATGAAGCTTATTGCAACAGGCGTGTGAACTGTCAGCCATGAAGAATGACAAAATGACCATGCACCAAGTTAAATAATTGTAACAGTGAGCAAGATTGGCTAACATAAGCAACAAAAAGTGTCAAAAAGGGGCGTAACAAATAGTAACATCATAGGAAAAACTCCCCCACACTTAAACAACACATTGTCCTCAATGAAAATGAGAATAAAAACCTGGTATTAATCATGGTGGCAAAGAGTGGTCAGTACAAGGTGTGCTAAGAACAGAAAAATAAAAGAAAACAGAAAACGAAAGAAAACAACAGAAAAATAAAAGAAAAACAATACAGAACACAAGGTTAGAACTATGCTGAAGGATCATCAGGGGCATGATCAGGAGGAGCAGCTGCAGATGGGCTAGAACCGGCCGAAGAACCATTATCCTCAGGAGGAAGAGGACTGTTGAGATGCGCCGCAAGTCGAGCATACATCCGGTGGTGGTACCGACGATCGGCGGCTAGCTGGGCCTCGATACGAAGAAAAGCGGCATGAAGGGTGGCCACCTGATGGGAAATGTGAGACAAGGTTAGAGGAGAGGAAGGGGGTAAGGGGGTGTGTGTGTCCGGAGGAGGCACATCGGGGGCAGTAGTAGCAACAACGGGAGGGGAAGGAGGAGGTGGTGGTGGGGAAGGAGAATGTGGTGGCAGAGGGGGAGGTGAGGGGGAGTGGGGAGGAGGTGGTGGGGCTAGAAAACGCAGTTGTTTGAGGCGGACGTAGCGAAAAAGGGAGGTGGGTTCAAAAATTTTGTCAGTAGGAAGTTCCGAGACCTGGTGGGCCCGGAATAGATCACTAACAAGGTGAGGGAATAAGATGGAATGGGTGAGGGTAGAAGTGAGGACAGATTGGCGGAGGGCGGAAGTAATTGCCTGAGCAATATCAACTGGCCGGCCAACCATCAGGAGGTAAATGTACAATGCCTGTTCTTTGGGAACAAAGGCAAGGTGGGTGGTGGGAAGGACGTTGTTGCAGATGAAATGAAGCCAAGGACGGGCCTCAGGACGGAGATCAGCACGGCGAATGTATCTTTGAGGCACTCGAGGTTGATGTCATTCAGCACCCGCAGGACAAAGGGTACGAAGGACATCATCCCAAGGGTAGTCCCGAATAAGGTCGGCGTAGTGGCAGTGAAGGATGGGAGGAAGGTGGTAGTGGTCGCGGATGGCGGCAGGGGTAAAGGGTTGAGAAACGGTAACACCTCTGAAACAGATGTCAAAAGTGTCATGATAACGGGCATAGTTGTAGAAATGACGAACAAATGTGTCATTTCCAGGAGTCCTGGGCTGCACTAAACCAGAAAGTTGAGAATAGCCGAGCTGTTGGACGAAAGGGTGAGTGGATGGTGAAAGAGGGAAAGGTCGCTCCTTTAGTAGCGGCCTAGCTTCTATCTTAGCAGCTAGGGCAGTATACTCAGGGTCGACCGGAGGGGAAGAAGTGGAAGGATTAGCAGGGGAGGCTGGAGGATGGGAACGGTGGGAAGGTGAAGGGGAATGGTCGGAGTCGGAGTAGAAATCAGAGGGTGTAGAGGGGCGGATGGTGGCGTTCTTGGTGCGAGGCATTTTCCTGAACAGAAAATAAAACACAGAAAATCAGTGAAGTAAAACAAAAAGAACAGTGTCTCGCCACGGCGAGCACCCGAGATGACGCGGCGAGATGAGAGAAATCCAGACGCCGCGGCGAACGCTCGAGACGCCGCGGCGTAGGGCGAAAATGTGACACATTGCGACACGACGAACCGTCTTCGCCTCAGAAAACTAACCCTAATCTATAAAACGAAAATGAAAAAGACAAAGGGGGGAAATATCTTACAAGATGAACGCAGAGACAAACGAAGGGGAATGAAAATGGAAGCTGAGGAGAGCCACTAGCACAGACGAAGAGGGAGGAGGAAACACTCTCAGAGCAACGAAGGATGGAGAAGACGCGGCGCAAAAATGAGAGGGAGGCGGCGTGAAAGAGGGACGCCGTAGGGTTTAGAAAAGTTAGAAAGTGAAATGACTAAAAGGGCACTGGATAAAGAGAAGAACCGCCGTGCAATGAGGATAAAAAAGGGAAATTAAACCCGTTTAGGGTTTCGTTTGAAACTCTCATGCTGCGGCGTCATAATCTTCGCACGCCGCGGCGAACTAATTAATAGACGTCGCGGCGTGTCCCTCTCTGAACGCTCGCCACGGCGTGTTATTTGATACATGTCGCGGCGAGACATCTTCCTCACGACGACTACTTCCGAAAATTAACAGACCCTAAGCATCACTATTCCTGACCACTCATGCACAAAATTTCTTCAACCAAGTTACATGCATCATGCATTGGTGAACATCAAGGGCTCCAAAGGAGACTGAAGTTATTAAAAACAACCAAATTAAAAATAACCAAATTGAAATCCTACAGAACTAGACCCAATCCTACTGAGTAGTTTCTCCCCCACACTTAATCAACATATTCATGCAAAATAGTTTTAGTGTCAATCCAATCTTCAATCATCACAAATATATGATAAGGGAAAGGAAAGAAACTACCCGGTGTTTAAGGTGGATCCTGAAGTTAGGGATGGTCATCAGGCTTCATCCCAACAGCTTGGCTCTTGTGTAGCTCCATGTCCAACTCCCTACTTGAAGGCTCTCCTACAAAATCATCAGGAAACTAATGTTCTCCAAGGAGAGTGTCAGTAGACGATGTGAAGGTTTGTGCAAAATCATTAATTGCATCGTCAACAACTATATCAAGCATGTTCACTTCAAGCAGAGAATAATCCTCATGTGGGTGTTTCATTGCCTCATACATATTAAAGCTCACCTGTTGGTCACCTACCTCCATGGTGATCTTACCTTCTTTCATGCTTATCATTGTTCCTGTTGTCCGCAAAAAGGGTCGTCCAAGAATTAAGGAAGTATCCTACACAATTTCAGAAGACATATCAAGCACATAAAAATCAGCAGGAAATACTAACCCTTTAACCTGGACCAAGATGTCCTCTATGATACCCACTGGATGCCTAAATGATCTATCCGCCAACTGGAGGACAACAGATGTGGGCTTAATACTCTTCACTCCTAAGGCCTCATAAACTGACTTAGGCATCACATTTATCACTGCCCCCAGATCTAACAAAGCTCTACCTATAGTCACTTTCCCTAAGATGCAAGGGATGGTGAAAGATCCAGGGTCTTGACACTTGACAGGTATCTACGGTTTAAACAAGGCTGAAACATTGGAGCTCACTTGCACTCTCTCATTTGGCCTAAATTTCCTCTTGTTTGTGCACAAATCCTTCAAATATGTTGCATAGGCCGGGACTCTTTTTACTAAATCAAGCAAAGGCACATTCACTTCAACTTTCCCAAACAAGTCAATGATTTGTTTTTCATGTTGTTTCTCATTTAAGCGCTTGCTCATCAAATATGAATTGGGAAAAGGAAGGTCTTGAATACTTACCTCCTTACCTTTGCTGGATTGCTTGCTCGATTCTCCACTTTCGACTTGATCATTGGAACTCTCTGAAGTAGTTCCCTTGTTCCTTGAAGCATGCTTTTTCTCTCTCAAAAGCTCTTCTTCCCTCACACTTTCTGATCTCTTAATCTTTTCCTTGGGTGGAGGTACTGCCTCACTCTCAATTTCCTCATCACATGCCTCTTCATCTACTTGAGGATTAAACCTCACTTGCTTCCCACTCCGGAGGGCAATTGCATTTAGACTCTTCGGATTCATCACAGTATTTAAAGGAATAGTCCCACTACTTTTTGCTTGGTTTTCACTCATGTTATTGGATAACTGAGTGACATAGGAATTTATGTTCTCTGCCTTGGTCTCCCATTGTTCCATTCTCTTCTACAAGGCATTGAATCTAGCAACAGTCTTTGAGGAATCCTGTTGAATAAGAGAAGCAATAGAATTGAACTGGTTAGCATTAGAATCCCTCTCTTCCTTCATCAGCGTCATCATACTGTGAAGTAGCTGATTGGTGTCTTCTTTTGGTGGGACCGTCAGGGCTTGCTGTTGATTTGGGAATTGGCTAGTGGAAGGACCAGCTCCTCCCCCTTGCGAAAATCTATTTTGTGCCCTGCTCTCCTCATTCCTCCAACTGAATCTAGGATTAGATTTCCATCCTTCATTGCATGTGTTGGAGTATGGGTCCCACTTCTGATTCTGCCTTCTTTGATACATTGCCGAAACTTCCTCATATCGTCCGGGGCAAACGCTCGAAATATGCATCACGGACCCACAATTTTCACAACTAGGTGCGGTAAGCTCTGTTCAAGAAGTAGAACGTTGCACATTTAATTTTTTTAGCTCGGCCGTGATTCAAGACAGCTGTAATGTTATCCGACTTTCCAAAGAATCCACTTTCGATTCAAGGCTTTCCATTCTTTTAGCTTGAGCCGTCAAGGCTCCCAACTCATGCACTCCTCTTTGATCTCTTAAACTGTATTGCTGATGGTTTAAAGCCATCTTCTTGATCAGGTCCCATGCTTCCAATGCTGTAAGGTCAATCAGGGATCCTCCAGATGCAGCATCTAACATACCCTTCTCTTGACTCTTCAACCCATCATAAAAATATTGCACCAATTGTTCATCAGGAATTTGGTGATGGGGGCATCTGGATAGAAGATCTTGGAAGCGGTTCCAATAGTCATACAGTGACTCATCATAATCTCAAGGGTCAATAGATTTCCTTCCTCATCGAAGATGTCCTGGAGGCTGGAAAATATTTCTCCAAAAATGCTTTCCTCAGGTTGGCCCAACTATGATAGGCATTAGCCACATGCCTCGGAACACTCATGTACCACTCTCGTGCCTTCCCTTTCAAGGACAAATGGAATACCTTCCACAACACTTAGTCCAAAGTAGCTCCTACCGCTTCCATACTCTGCGCATCATTGTCAAAGCACAGTAGGTGCATGTATGGATCTTCTCCTTCCAAACCATGAAATTTAGGAAGGGAATTAATTAACAAACCTTTAATCTCAAAATTTACATCAAAATTAGGGCAAGCAGCAGTAAATGGATCATAATGCACGTCAGATGTTGTAGCTTCCCTAATTGTCCCACGCCTCTGGTTCTCATTTTCTCTCACTCTCTCATGCTCACCATTTCCTCCATTAGTCCCATTTCTAGGTTGGTGAATGGGAAAATCAGGATTTGGGAAAATGTTTGGGTTCTCGCCATATTCTCACTATCTCGCTCAACTATTTTCTTTCTCTCTTGTTCTTTCCTCTCTTTCCTAAGTCTCCTCAAATGTCTCTCAACTTCAAAGTTGGAATTGAACAAGTCTACCTCTCCGGCATGCACAAAAATCAATCCACAAATAAAATGAATGGTAACAAAATTGCTCACAGTCACACAAGATCGGATAAAAGTGAAATGCGATGAATGCGAGAGTATGGATGTATGAGTGTGTATGTGTGAAAAAAATGTGCAAAGTAAGAGACAAAAATCAAAGTATGATGTATGCGTGTGCAAAGGGCAATCAGACCTATACTATGAACAAGCGTAAAAATCAAACTATACTAAATGCAAGCAAAAACAATGATTACGATCATCAACGACAATTCAAATGGATGACAATGGCTATCCGACGGTAAACCAATTTCTTGGTTCCCCGGCAACGGCGCCAATTTGATCGCGGCTCTATCGATTTGATCTTACGATCAATCCTTGGAAATTGGTCAAATAAAAGAAATTTCAAGATTGCGGTATAGAATGCACCCTTGGGTCGTCTCACTTAATTGGAACCAAATAAAAATGGTCTAAACTAGCCTAAATGTCAAAAATTGCAATTGAAGTTGATAAAATGGGGTTTGGTATTTTGGTCAAAATGATAAAGTAATCAAGATGGACAAAAGTATAAAAGAATATTTTGGAATTTTAGAATAATGCAATTAACAAAATCAGATAGAAATAAAATTGATAAAATCCTCTTGAAAATGGGCGCAGGCTATCACGGTTCAAAAATGATTTTTAGGGACACAATCCACTATGTTTTGAAAGATCAACCCTAAAGGACTCTTTAGGTCCAAAGAATTAATTAATGAACTCCATTATTTAAATCTTTGTTAAAAACCTTAGTGTGAAAATGGACAAATGAATGCAATCGGTCAATTGGATAAAACACAACAATCGTAATCAAACACAACTAGGCAGAAGAAGACAGTAAATGCAATATCCAACGACATATATGAAAATTCATATATCAAGCATCAAACATTCTACAAATCACTTTATCCAAATCTCAACATAGTGTTCAGCACACGGTTAAACTATAACAATGCTAATCTAGCTATAACCATGTAATCTCTAACTCGTAGCTTACAAAACCATAACTAAACTTCGCACACTAAGTGATTACTCCCTTTAGAACCGGTGAACTCAAACCGCTACATCTTCAAGAGGAAATGGGTTTAGCTGCTCATAACTCTGGACTCTCTCACAACTTGTGGAGATTGGACGACTTCCATGGTAGCAGAAAATGCGGACTGTGATGTAGCGGAGATGATCAAAGATGATGAAGATGGAAAATGATGGTGGCTGCTTCCCGAGTCTGTCCCCAAAGAATCCTCCTTTTTGACCTAAAAATAACAAGTTTATAAATGATGGACGCGGGTCAATCAAAACAAAGGAGAGATGTTCCCAATGAGAGTCCGGTATTTATCTGCTTTGCCAAGGCGAGATGTATGCACCATGGCGTGCTCTTCTTCGTCTTCTCCATGGCGTATGCTCATAAAGATCGCGACGTTAAGCATTATTTGTATCCTCGCCATGAGATGAGTTTAGGCACCACGCGCGTACTACTCGACGCCGCCACAAGGCGAGATGAAAGGTTGCGTCGCGGTGTGCTGACTTCTCTTAATGCTTTTACTCTTCTTTTCCCCTACAAATTAAACAGCAATATGGCAGAATCAATTGTCCTTGAAAAATTACGATAGAATTAAAGTTAATTTGTGACAATTTTATTATCAAATTGTATAAAGTACAATAAGTGTTGGACCCCGATCTTCGAGTGAAAATAAGAAGTTTTCAAAAGTGAATGAGTTGATTGAAATTAAGTTGAAGATCATGAAATAAAGAAAGAAAGAGTGAAAATATGAAAATTGTGAAATAGTTGACTTTTTGGCCATGGAGAGTTGACTCTTGATTTAGGCAAAATTTGAGAAACTATGCAACATGAAACTTGTAGGTTATGTTAAGAGCTTTCTGTAGCCATAAAGTTTGACATTTTTTGATATCGGGAGTGAGAGTTATGATCAGTCAAAGTTGGCTTGGAAGTTTGACTTTTAGGGTAAAAAGTTGACAATTTGATTTAGGTCAAATCCGAGAAAATGATCAACGTAAAACATGTAGCCTCTGTCGAGAGCTTTTCGTGGACATAAAGTTTGCTATTTTTCGATATCGGGATTGAGAGATATGATTTTCAGAAGATATGCTTTGTTTTGAAAATGTTAATAAGTATAGATTTGCATGTGCTATACTTCGAGGCCACTCGTCGTATGGATTTAGTCTGAATTGGAATAAGTGGCCTTAATGAAAGTTGGAGCTTGTATTTCGATCTTTCCGACGCCCTAAAGTATATAATTTTTCGAGATCGGGGCAAGGAGTTATAAGCGATTAAAAATTGGAAGTTGGTTAGGAAAAGCTGATTAAGACAGAATCTTTGAGTGGAAATTTGACTTCTTTGGAAGCCAATTGGATTTTTCTGTTCTTCAGGGAAGTTGTAGAGCTTCCTTTTACCTTTCCATCGACACCAAATTTGTCAAATTCCGAGTTCGGAATTAAGAGATATGATTTTTGAAAAATTCAGTTATAAGTGGGTATTTAAGGTTTTGAAAATTTTGCTTGAACTCCGACCCTTTTGCAATCTTTTGTTATAAATCTTTCGTCCGACATCCGATTGACTTGATTCTTGAAGCGTTGGATTCCTAAGACAATTACGTTCATTTTTATGAAGAAATATGATTTTTAGGAGATTAAATGAAAAGAGATTGATTGAACTAAAGTAAGAGATGGGTTATAGGTTGTAAGTTGGATAATTTTCTGAACATGGTTCAGTATTTTGCGATTTTCGGGAGTTATACAACTCCGATTGAGTTGATTCTTGAGGGAAAATAAAGTTAAGATATAGGGCTACAAATCATGTGAAGGAATCGAAATTTAATTTCATCCCTTCGATTGTCAAATTCTGGACTGAAGTTATGTTAAAGTTCAGTTTCGGATTTTGTGCAGGTCAGTTAGTAGTTCGGCCATAATTTCTTCGTTTTAGATCCGAATTGAGCGTCGTCAGTGGCGTTGGATTCGTAAGATCGAGAGGAACAATTTTCATGAAGAAAGTTTGTCCAAATTATTTCGTTTAAATGCTGGAAATCAGGACGCAAGTTATCAATTTTTCAAGTTCCTGCAGGGGCAATTTTGGAAATAGGCAAATAAATGAGGGGCATTATGGTCTTTTCCTCCCATTTTAAATGACCTGGCATGAAACACAGCCCATAGCATCTGGAAGTCACGATTTTTACAGAAAAGAATAAGAAAGAAAATGAAGAGAAAAGAAGAGAGAAGAAACGTGGAGAAGAAGGATGAAGCAAGTTGGTTTTTCCAAGAGTTTTTAAGTAAGATTTCGTGGGTTTTCAAGGGGAAGACATGAAAGAAGAAGGAAGCTTGTCTTGCAGCTCCATAAATAATGAAAATGGAGGAAAAAAAGGTAAGAGAGAGAAAGTTGTAATTTTGATATTTTGAAGAGTTTGTTGGTTGATTAAGCTTGGAATAGTTATGAATTGAGTTTATCTATGATTAATTGAAGAGATTAGACTATGATTATGTTTAATTTTGGATTAATTGAAAATTGGAGTTTATGTCAAATTTGAAAATTGGGGTTTTTTGAAATTGATGATTTAGATAACTTGAATTAGTGATAAATTTGAGATATCCTAAGTTAATTTTGATGTTTATGCTTTAGGTGAAGTTTAATTTGAAAATTGGTAAATTTGGAGTTTAGGCCAAATTAGAAATTTGGGGTTTTTGTGAATTATTGGGGTTTTTGTGAATTAATGGTGTAGAAACATAATTAAGAGTGGGAATTGATGAAATATGAAATCAATTTTGAAGAAATTATGATTTATGACATGGAATTTGGATAAATTGGTTTAGGCCAATTTTGAAAATTGAGGATTTGCAAAATTGGAGATTGAAATAGCTTGAATTTATATGGAATTGGTGTTTTCTAAGTTTAATTTGAGTAAGTAAGTGATTTATGATATTGAATTTGACTAATTCGGTTTAGGTCAAATTTAGAATTTGGGAATTTTAAAATTTCTGGTTTTAGAAAGCTTGGAAAAGCGATGATTATGATTTTTCGATAGTTAATTGTGAGAATTATGCACTTTGTGATGTGAAATTTGGATATTATGGTTTAGGTAAATTTTAATTGAAAGAAGGAAAGAAGCAAGGAGCAATTGAGCTTGAAATCAAGTTTCGACAATAATTCGAAAGGGTAGTATATTTATTTATTGAATTATAAGCTAAATGTGAATTTTGAAAATTAAAGAAAGCAAAGTTTGGTTTTGATAAATTATTACTGATAAAATGTTTGAAAAAGGATGTAAATGTTTGAAATTATGATTTCAAAGGAGTAAAATGAGTTTTAGAAAATACAAGATTTATGAAATTCATGGTTTTCAAATTATTTGATTTATGATTGAAAGAGTTAAAGAAATTAGTGCATATTTTGTCATGAATGTGATTATTATGTGATTTATTTGATGCTATGAATTGCATTAGATGATTATGTGAATTTTTTGATATATGCTTGTGTCATTATGACACAATTTGATATTATGAGTTGAAAATATGAAAATCAAGAGATTTTAAAAAGGTGCCTTGAATCAATCTGAATTCGTTTTCGTTATGTGTTAAGTGGGTTTGGTCAGTCCTTTGTGAGTCGTATTGTCTCTACTGCTTAAGCCTTCGCCTTGCTGCAATAAGGCAAAGGAGTTCCGATTTTGACTCCCTCTGCTCACTACCGCACTTGATTGCTATGTGGAATGTGCGATCGTCTGTTAGACCGAACCAAACCAATTCGATGTGTTATGTGTTTTGATTTGTTTATAATGTGATGCATTCATATTTAAAGTCATGCATGATTTGAAAAAGGTTCGAGATTTTGAGAAATAAGACAATAATTTATAATCATGAAATTTCTAAGGTTTATGTAAGTTTTGAAAAGTTTGAAAATGAGATTTTGGATAAATGCTTAAATAGGAAATTTTGAAAAGTTTGAAAAGTTTAAAAGAAAATATTTTAAACTTATTGTTCGGTTTATAAATGTATTATCCACGAGCTTCCGAGCTCACCCCCTTTCATCCCCAAATCTCCGTGTTTTACGCAGAGATCGGATGGAAGACGAGTATGATCACAAATCCGACTTGTGCATTTTCAGTATTATGTTTAAAGTTTGATGTGGTATTAGATCTTTATGGATAGTTAGAAAGCTAGTAAAGTGTATTTTAGTCCGATTGTATATGAATGGTTTTGCTTGTGGCGATAAATGTATAAGATTGTATTGTGTTGAATGAGTTATAAGTATGATTATACTTTATGTATGAGATTGGATTTTGAATGTGGTTGGGATTGGTTGAAATTTTGAGTTGAGATGGTTATGGATTGAATTTATTAAGTGTTTAGAATTAAGATTGTGTTCTCATTGGTGTTTGGATGCGGACGGGAGGTCCGATGTTGCCTTGTGTTATTGGATGGATTACGATATTAGAAGTGCGTTTGCTTTGTTTTAAATTTTGGGCTGTCAAAATACAACGTTAGATGTTTGAAATTTTGATAAAATCTGGGTTAAAATGTAATTTGAGATTGGTACGGATTTATATAAGATTGTGTATGACCGTATGGATTGAAGATGATTCTGTATGTGTTGGAGTAACGAGAAAGAAATGAGAATAAGAAAAGAAAGAAAAAAAAAAATTATATCGGATTTTCGCATCGGATTAGTCTAAGGAATTCCAACGCGATTATGTTCATCCGATCGTTTTCTTTGATTATTGTGCTCGGATGTCGGATCTGTTCTACTTGATTTCGTCTCGCCCTCGATTTTGTTATTCGTAATTTGTTATCCAATTCGGTAGGTTTATTCGATTGGCGTCCGCATTTTGTTTCGGATTTGAAATTTCGATCCGAAATTTCCGTTTCCCTTCGTTTCCGTTTGCTTCGTTTTCCGTTCTGCGTATGTAGTTGGGTTCCGGTAACGGGATCCAACATGTATGGTTTCAGAGCCCAGTATTATGAACTTGGGCGATATGTTTGTTTCATGGGCAATCTTCGGATATGTGTCAGAGCCCAGTACTATGGTCTTAACTGGGCATAGAAGATTGATGAGAGTGTGTAAGGGTAAAAATTGAATTTGTGAGAATGTCAAAGCCCAGTAATATGATCTTACTTGGGCGTATGAGTATGAATAAGGAATTGATACGAGTTTGTAAAGATAAGAGTGAATTTGTGAGAATATGCTAAGTGATCATTTGATTTTGATGAAAGAAGTATGATTGTCTTTAGGAATTTCAAAATTGATGTGCATGACTATTTGACGCTCAAATTCAAGTGATTGGTTTGATTTAGGTGATACGAATACGAGTGATTAGAAACATGTGTTTGTGGAACTTAAGATTTGAATTTTGTGATGAATTGGGAGAAATTGATATAGACTATACTTCCGTAAGATGAAAGGATGACGAGTTGCTAAATGATCATTGAACCATATTAGGATTCTTTAAAGAATGGACCATTGATTTGTGTCCATATCTGAAGAAATAATGAGTTATAGATATAGTAAGTTAATATGATATGAGTGGTATGAGATACATATATGATGAGAAAATTAGATAAGAGAAAGTGATGTGATTATGAGTTTTGGAAAGAAATTAGTAAGACAAAGTTTGATGATTTTGTTTAAAAAAATTTATGCAAGAATGAGTTACTTGGAGTGTAAGTAAGTGTGAATTTCGAGGACGAAATTCTTTTAAGAGGGGGAGAAATGTTGGACCCTGATCTTTGAGTGAAAATAAGAAGTTTTCAAAAGTGAATGAGTTGATTGAAATTAAGTTGAAGATCATGAAATAAAGAAAGAAAGAGTGAAAATATGAAAATTGTGAAATAGTTGACTTTTTGGCCTTGGAGAGTTGACTCTTGATTTAGGCAAAATTTGAGAAAATATGCTACATGAAACTTGTAGGTTATGTTAAGAGCTTTCTGTAGCCATAAAGTTTGACATTTTTCGATATCGGGAGTGAGAGTTATGATCAGTCAAAGTTGGCTTGGAAGTTTGACTTTTAGGGTAAAAAGTTGACTATTTGATTTAGGTCAAATCCGAGAAAATGATCAACGTGAAACATGTAGCCTCTGTCGAGAGCTTTTCGTGGACATAAAGTTTGCTATTTTTCGATATCGGGATTGAGAGATATGATTTTCAGAAGATATGCTTTGTTTTGAAAATGTTAATAAGTATAGATTTGCATGTGCTATACTTCGAGGCTACTCGTCGTATGGATTTAGTCTGAATTGGAATAAGTGGCCTTAATGAAAGTTGGAGCTTGTATTTTGATTTTCCGACGCCCTAAAGTATGTAATTTTTCGAGATCGGGGCAAGGAGTTATGAGCGATTAAAAATTAGAAGTTGGTTAGGAAAAGTGATTAAGATGAGAATCTTTGAGTGGAAATTTGACTTCTTTGGAAGCCAATTGGATTTTCTGTTCTTCAGGAAGTTGTAGAGCTTCCTTTTACCTTTCCATAGACACCAAATTCGTCAAATTCGAGTTCGAATTAAGAGATATGATTTTGAAAAATTCAGTTATAAGTGGGTATTTAAGGTTTTGAAATTTTTGCTTGAACTCAATCCTTTTGCAATCTTTTGTTATAAATCTTTCGTCCGACATCCGATTGACTTGATTCTTGAAGCGTTGGATTCCTAAGACAATTACGTTCATTTTTATGAAGAAATATGATTTTTAGGAGATTAAATGAAAAGAGATTGATTGAACTAAAGTAAGAGATGGGTTATAGGTTGTAAGTTGGATAATTTTCTGAACATGGTTCAGTATTTTGCAATTTTTGGGAGTTATACAACTCCGATTGAGTTGATTCTTGAGGGAAAATAAAGTTAAGATATAGGGCTACAAATCATGTGAAGGGATCGAAATTTAATTTCATCCCTAAGATTGTCAAATTCTGGACTGAAGTTATGTTAAAGTTCAGTTTCGGATTTTGTGCAGGTCAGTTAGTAATTCGGCCATAACTTCTTCGTTTTATATCCAAAAAGAGCGCCGTCAGTGGCGTTGGATTAGTAAGATCGAGAGGAAAAATTTTCATGAAGAAAGTTTGTCCAAATTATTTCGTTTAGATGCTGGAAATCAGGACGCAAGTTATCAGTTTTTCAAGTTCCTGCAGGGGCAATTTTGAAAATAGGCAAATAAATGAGGGGCATTATGGTCTTTTCCTCCCATTTTAAATGACCTGGCATGAAACACAGCCCATAGCATCTGGAAGTCACGATTTTTACAGAAAAGAATAAGAAAGAAAATGAAGAGAAAAGAAGAGAGAAGAAACGTGGAGAAGAAGGAGAGTAGAAGAAGGATGAAGCAAGTTGGTTTTCCCAAGAGTTTTTAAGTAAGATTTCGTGGGTTTTCAAGGGGAAGACATGGAAGAAGAAGGAAGCTTGTCTTGGAGCTTCATAAATAACGAAAATGGAGGAAAAAAAGGTAAGAGAGAGAAAGTTGTGATTTTGATATTTTGAAGAGTTTGTTGGTTGATTAAGCTTGGAATAGTTATGAATTGAGTTTATCTATGATTAATTGAAGAGATTAGACTATGATTATGTTTAATTTTGGATTAATTGAAAATTGGAGTTTATGTCAAATTTGAAAATTGGGGTTTTGTGAAATTGATGATTTAGATAACTTGAATTAGTGATGAATTTGAGATATCCTAAGTTAATTTTGATGTTTATGCTTTAGGTGAAGTTTAATTTGAAAATTGGTAAATTTGGAGTTTAGGCCAAATTAGAAATTTGGGGTTTTTGTGAATTATTGGGGTTTTTGTGAATTAATGGTGTAGAAACATAATTAAGAGTGGGAATTGATGAAATATGAAATCAATTTTGAAGAAATTATGATTTATGACATGGAATTTGGATAAATTGGTTTAGGCTAATTTTGAAAATTGGAGTTTTTCAAAATTGGAGATTGAAATAGCTTGAATTTATATGGAATTGGTGTTTTCTAAGTTTAATTTGAGTAAGTAAGTGATTTATGATATTGAATTTGACTAATTCGGTTTAGGTCAAATTTGGAATTTGGGAATTTTAAAAATTCTGGTTTTAGAAAGCTTGGAAAAGCGATGATTATGATTTTCCGATAGTTAATTGTGAGAATTATGCACTTTGTGATGTGAAATTTGGATATTATGGTTTAGGTAAATTTTAATTGAAAGAAGGAAAGAAGCAAGGAGCAATTGGAGCTTGAAATCAAGTTTCTGACAATAATTCGAGGTGGGTAGTATATTTATTTATTGAATTATAAGCTAAATGTGAATTTTTGAAAATTAAAGAAAGCAAAGTTTGGTTTTTGATAAATTATTACTGATAAAAATGTTTGAAAAAGGATGTAAATGTTTGAAATTATGATTTCAAAGGAGTAAAATGAGTTTTAGAAAATACAAGATTTATGAAATTCATGGTTTTCAAATTATTTGATTTATGATTTAAAGAGTTAAAGAAATTAGTGCATATTTTGTCATGAATGTGATTATTATGTGATTTATTTGATGCTATGAATTGCATTAGATGATTATGTGAATTTTTGTGGATATATGCTTGTGTCATTATGACACAATTTGATATTATGAGTTGAAAATATGAAAATCAAGAGATTTTAAAAGGTGCCTTCGCAATCAATTCTGTTTTAGTTATGTGTTAAGTGGGTTTGGTCGGTCCTTTGTGAGTCGGTCGTTGTCTCTACTGTTTAAGCCTTCGCATTTGCTGCAATAGGCAAAGGAGTTCGATTTCGGACTCCCCTTCATTTCACTTGTACGCATATGACCGCTATCTTGAAATGTGCGAGACGTCTCTATTAGGACCGAACCAAACCAATTCGATGTGTTATGTGTTTTGATTTGTTTATAATGTGATGCATTCATATTTAAAGTCATGCATGATTTGAAAAAGGTTCGAGATTTTGAGAAATAAGACAAGAATTTATAATCATGAAATTTCTAAGGTTTATGTAAGTTTTGAAAAGTTTGAAAATGAGATTTTGGATAAATGCTTAAATAGGAAATTTTTGAAAAGTTTGAAAAGTTTAAAAAGAAAATATTTTTCGCTTATTGTTCGGTTTATAAATGTATTATCCACGAGCTTCCGAGCTCACCCCTTTCATCCCCAAATCTCCAGGTTTTTACGCAGGAGATCGGATGGAAGACGAGTATGATCACAGTCCGACTTGTGCATGTTCGTATTATGTTTAAAGTTTGATGTGGTATTAGATCTTTATGGATAGTTAGAAAGCTAGTAAAGTGTATTTTAGTCCGATTGTATATGAATGGTTTTGCTTGTGGCCAGTAAATGTATAAGATTGTATTATGTTCGGAATGAGTTATAAGTATGATTATACTTTATGTATGAGATTGGATTTTGAATGTGGTTGGGATTGGTTGAAATTTTGAGTTGAGATGGTTATGGATTGAATTTATGAAGTGTTTAGAATTAAGATTGTGTTCATTGGTGTTTGGATGCTTGGACGGGAGGTCCGATGTTGCCTTGTGTTATTGGATGGATTACGATATTAGAAGTGCGTTTGCTTTGTTTTAAATTTTGAAATTTGTCAAAATACAAGTTATCTTTTAGAAATTCGATAAAATCTGGGTTAAAATGTAATTTGAGATTGGTACGGATTTATATAAGATTGTGTATGACTATATGGATTGAAGATGATTCTGTATGTGTTGGAGTAACGAGAAAAGAAATGAGAATAAGAAAAGAAAGAAAAGAAAAAAAATTATATCGGATTTTCGCATCGGATTAGTCTAAGGAATTTCAACGTGATTATGTTCATCCGATCGTTTTCTTTGATTATTGTGCTCGGATGTCGGATCTGTTCTACTTGATTTCGTCTCACCCTCGATTTTGTTATTCGTAATTTGTTATCCGCTTCGGTAGGTTTATTCGATTGGCATCCGCATTTTGTTTCCGATTTGAAATTTCGATCTGAAATTTCCGTTTCCCTTCGTTTCCTTTTGCTTCGTTTTCCGTTCTGCGTATGTAGTTGGGTTCTGGTAACGGGATCCAACATTAAGAGCAGTAAAAATGTAGCCAATTTATTTAATAAACTTGGGCTCAATCAATTCTGAATATAAAGGAGTCGTTGGATAAGTTCGACTCAAAGACCTATTCAGGAATATTTCTAGGTTACTCATCATCGTCTAAGGCATTTCGAGTTTACAACCTTATCTTAAAGACAGTTAAGGAAACTATCCATGTCAAGTTTGATGATCGTTCTCAACCCCACAAGGAAGATGACATGGAGAGTGAAGATCCTTCAAAGAACTTAGATGATACAACAGAAACTCCATCATCAGGAACTCAAATAGATAAGATCGAGGATATTCCAGAAACTATAGGATTAAAGAGAGATTGGAAGTGTAGGAGTTCTCATCCAGAAGAGCTAATTATCGGAGAGACCTCAGAAGGAGTTAGGACAAGGTCCAAATTCAGAAGAGAAGCTAATGTGGCGTTCATCTTTGAAATAGAGCCTAAGAAGATTGAGGAAGCCCTTCAGGACGAAGCTTAGATTTTAGCCATGCAAGAAGAGCTGAATCAGTTTACTAGGAATAATGTTTGGTCCTTAGTTCCAAAACCCTCAAAGAAATCCATTATAGGAACCAGATGGGTTTTAAAGAATAAGCTAGACGAATCAGGCAAGGTAAGTCGGAATAAAGCTAGATTAGTAACACAAGGCTATAATCAGCAAGAAGGGATAGACTTCAATGAGACATATGCTCCAGTAGCAAGACTTAAAGCTATTCGGATATTGATGGCATATGCTGTTTGTCATAACATAAAGATTTTTCAGATGGACGTGAAGAGTGCCTTTCTTAATGGTCTTATAGGCGAAGAGGTGTATGTGAAGCAACCTCCTGGCTTTGAGGATGTCAAGAATCCAGAGCATGTTTATAGATTTCATAAAGCTTTATACGGCCTGAAGCAAGCTCCTAGAGCTTGGTATGATCATCTAAGTAATTTTCTTTTGGAGAATGGGTTTAGTAGAGGTCAAGTGGATAAAACGCTTTTCAGAAAGGTTTATGAGAATGACTTTATCTTAGTGCAAATTTACGTTGATGATATTATTTTTGGTGCTACCGCAAAGATGTTGTGTATGAGTTTTGAGAGTCTGATGAAAAATGAATTTGAAATGAGTATGATGGGTGAGTTAAAGTTCTTTTTTAGGTTGCAAGTTAAGCAAACCGAAGAGAAAATTTTCATTCATCAACAAAAGTATGTGAAAGAATTGTTGTCCAAATTTGATATGAATAATGTGAAGCCTATGGCGACTCCGATGCATCCTTCAAACCTTTTGTCGAAAGATGAACTTGGTAAGAAGGTGGATCAAACCCTGTATAGAGGGATGATCGGTTCTTTGCTGTATCTTACCGCAAGTAGACTTGATATTCTGTTCAGTGTATGCTTGTGTGCAAGGTTTCAAGCCGATCCTAGAGAGTCTCATTTTATTGCTGTTAAAAAATTATGAGATATCTCGCAGGCACTACTGATCTTTGCTTAATGTTTGAGAAAGGTAAAGATTTCAGGTTAATCGGATATTGCGATGCGGACTATGCCGGAGATAGAATTGAAAGGAAGAGCACCAGTGGAGGATGTCACTTTCTTGGCGCAAACCTAGTTTCCTGGTCAAGCAAGAGGCAAAGCTCGATAGCTCTATCAACTGCCGAAGCCGAGTACATGTCTGTCGCAAGCTGTTGTTCACAAACATTGTGGATTAAATATCAACTGGAGGATTATTCAGTTCGAGAAGATGAGATCCCAATCTATTGCGACAACACCAGCGCCATAAATCTATCAAAGAATCCGATACAACATTCAAGAGTGAAGCATATCGAAGTCAGACATCATTTCTTGAGAGATTACGTTCAGAGGAAGGTGGTGACACTACAGTTCATTGAAACAAAGTATCAATGGGCAGATATCTTCACTAAACCACTGAGTGAAGATCGATTTAAGGAAATCAGACGGAACCTTAATATGGTTATGTTAAATGACCAGTCAGGCTAGAAGGCCGTCAAAGTTAACGGCGTCAAAAACAGTATGTTACGGCTGGTAACTTCTCTCACAAGGAAGTCTTGGAGGGAAAATTTTGGCAGCCTTGAGGATCCCAACGATTCTAGAACCCATCGGATAAGACCCTTCGAGTAGTCTGAAACAATAATCATTTCGATTACTTTTACTCCCAAACGCTTCAACTCTGTTTCGAAAAAATCTTGTAAACAACTTTACTTTTGAAGAATATCCTACCAGAAGCAATCTCAAATCAGAAGCAATGGAGTCAGCTATGATTTTTGGAAGATATGTAGATTTCGAATCTCTGAGGAGTGACAGCATGAATGTTGAGCGAGATTGTAGAAGCTAGATGGAGAAATTTCTTCCAGATCACGGGAACCAAAGATATATCTGAGATGAGGTATATGACTTTTTGAAGCAGCATGCGAATCGGTTGATAACACCATCGTCTCCACAGAGATGGAATAACCGTTATTATTGTGACAAAGGAGTTAGTGGAGAAGGTGATCAATGCTCTTCAGTTGGAGAAACCCTATCAACCAAAGCCAGATGGATGTCCAAGGTTAGTATGAAGGAAGAAGATGTCAGAAAACAGTTATATAGAGCCAATGACCCATGGGAGAGAAAGACTTCAAGTCTGGTCCCGAAGGCTAGGGTTCTACATGCGATTTTGTTTAATTGCATCTTACCAAGAGCCGGGTGAAGACATCCTGTGACTACCTTGGATGAACAATGTCTGTTCTATCTGCTGAATCGCCGTCCAATAGACCTACCATTTTTTTTATTTTTCATTATATGGTTAAGGGGATGAAGGATACCAACAGCTATCCTTACGGCATGCTACTTACCAGGAATTTTAAGGAATCCAGAGTCCTTCTTCATAGAGGAATCAGAAGGATGGTTTCTGTTAAGAGTACTATTAACTCTGATACAGTAAGAAGAATGAGTTTGAAGGTAGTGGCGAAAGAAGTAGCAGAGTCTACAAAGAAAGCTAGAACTGAGGGGGAGCGGTCATTGAAGAAGTCTCCCGCCACTAGCTCTAAATCTCAAGCAAGTATGAGATTACCGATAGATGAAAGAAGAAAACTATCGGGTAGACAGTTGATGAAACAGGCAAGTCCTCAAAAAGAAGTGAGCCCAGTTCGGAGAACAGAAGAAGGTGCGCAGAAAAGAAAATGAGAGAATCTTTTGGGTGAAATCTCTAAAAAGACGAAGAGATCACCAAGGATTCGAACCCTGAGACAACAGTAAGACAAGAGAGCCAGAGAGCAGAGTCAAGAACAAATATCTGGATCTCAAGTACCGAAGGGAACAAGATCTCTAATCTCAATTTTAGAAGAAGACTCAGCCAAAAAGGCTAAAGAGACTGAGAAGAAAAGAAAATCAGAGTCTGAGAAGGAAAAATCTCAAGTGCAGAAATCTTCAAGACTGACTAAAGCAGAAGAAAAGACTAAGAAGATTAGTCGGAAGAAGAATGTGTCCACTGCTGGGGAAGTTAGTCGAAAGAAAGAAACCTTCAATGCTGCTCAAAAAGAAAAAGAAATCGAGCATAGCAGAGTTCAGGAAATTCCCACTACTCAACAGGAGGAACCAGAGGAGATAAGCTTAGTTCAGGAGAATCCTATTGAAGCGGAACTAGAGGCAGCAACAGAACCAAACTTGGTTCAGGTACCACAGGAGAAATCCAATGAATCTGGTCTAACTATATAAAACTATTCAAAAATTTTGAGAAGATACAAGTTGAAGATCAAAATGGTTGAAGTGGTTACCAAGAGGAGGACTGCAATCGCCATCTGCAATCAACCAAGGAAGAAGATAATGGCTGTCGTACAACCTATTTTAATAAATAGTGACACTTGGCATCTACTGAAAGAAGATGAAAAGATGTTATATGATGTCTTGAGGGATGCAGCTACTAAGCCATACCCTACGAAAATGTCCAGCAGACCATGTATTATTTATCCGATCACAGAGAAGACGGAAATAAAGGTTGTACCGGATATTCAGCCACGATATCCTTTGAATTTCAATAAAGGAAAAATGAAGCTATTTCCTGAAGAAGAAGTTAGTGATGATCTGTCCGCAGATGAAATTGAAGAAAAAGTGCATAAAATTGATGAAGCATGCGCTTCAAAAGAGAATACAGACGGAGATGGTTGCAATTTAACGGATAAAAATGAACGCTGTCAAGTAGGGGGAAGACTGTTTACAGGCACTTTCATTGAATCGTTTGTGCAGATAGTATTACGTATTAGATCACTTTCTGATACACTGCCTTTATAAGATGAAGCCATACCCCTGTAAGGAAGACAGTTGCTCAAGCTACCTACCCCGTATGACTTAGATCTTCCTGAATCTAATACATTTATTCGTCCACCAACTATTGAGATCAATGAAGATTACATTCCATCCTCGGACGCATATGCTACAACAATTACGTTCACTTTACCCTCAGCAGATAATGGTCAATCCTCTTCACCGTTGGACTCACAAGCTGAAATCAGCAAATTACGCGGAGAAGTCAACGAGATAAAGGAGACAATGAATGATTTGAAGAAGATGAAGACAGAACTGTTGAAGAGCCATCGTCGTTAATCATTTTTTATTATAACAAATAGGGGGAGAAGAGAATGAGCAGAGGAGAAGAGAATGTTCATAAAAGAATCTCAAAAGGTGTGATTGAAGCAGACGAAGAAAAGAAAGGAAGAAGAGAAAGAAGAATTTTTGAAGATAAGTTTTTTTTTTATGTTTTCAAACATTGTATTTTATTTTTCTTTTTATGTGTATAATTTGTTATCATCAAAAAGGGGGAGATTGTTAAGTCAAAATGACTTTACATATATATATATGATTTTGATGAATAACAAAGAAGTAGTAAAAGAAGAAGCAAAATAGAAAACAGACAGACGGAGAATAAAACGCAGATGCAGACGCAGACGCAGACGCAAAGTGAAAAACAGACGCAGACGCAGACGCAGACGTAAAGTGAAAAATAGACGCAGACGTAGACGCAGATGCAAAGTGAAAAACAGACACAGACGTAGATGCAAACGCAAGTGAAAAATAGATGCAGACGCAAAGTGAAAAACAGACATAGATGCAGACGCAGACGCAAAGTGAAAAACAGACATAGATGCTGACGCAGACGCAAAGAGATGCTGACGCAGAAACATAGACGTAAAAATACAGACGGAGAAAAGCAGATGCAGAATTCAAAAAGAAGACGTAAGAGTCAGTTTGAGTTGAAGAAACTTAAAAGACATACTGATTATAAAAGAATTATGAGTTGAAGAAACTTGAAAGTGAGTAATTAGGTTAAAATTGAATTGAAGAATATAAACTTCATCTAGATTAAAAGCCACTAGGATTCACTATTATTTATAATAACATTAATTATGTTTAGTTTAAATTTGGTGTTGTTAACTATGACTAATATGTCTTTAATGAAGTTTTGACTATTTAAATTTTCCAATTTTTGTAGTTGTTGAGTGTCATTTTCTTAAATTATAGGAGATGCTTCTTCTTGTACCATTGAATCATATTATTCATAAAAATTATCTTGGTAATCTCCTCTCAATCTGCAATTGTTCAATTCCTATAAGCTCAGGATAATATCTAGTCATTAGTTTCTAGAATTTAGGGGTTTATGGTTTATAAGGCCTCTATTGATAATTAGTGGCAACATTTGCCTTTATTCATTATCCATCTTCATTAAACTTCATAGGCTTTAAAGTACCAGGTAGATCCACTTCCAGTCCTACCTCAATGCAAATTTTTACATAACCTATATGTCTTATAATAGTTGCGTTCTATCTAAACAAATTGGTTTGCCTAGTGAAAACATAACCTATATGTGTTATAATAGTCACGCTTTATCTAAATAAATTGGTTCGCCTAGTGAACCTGTTAGGTAGCTAGATCCTAAGGTATATGTAAGTTTATCCAAATAAACTTATTCTTATTTTTTGCTCATTCTAGATCCATTCTCAATCTCCATTTCTTAAGAATTAGAGGCTTCTTATTAATTTTCCAGGGTCTTCAATCTATATTTTCATTAGATTTTCCTTTCAACTAATTTTAAACATAAACATATCTTCTTCACTGGTTATGATGTTTTTAAAATTCATCTTTCTCCAATTAGATCAAAATTTTCTTTTTTATGCAAAATATACAACTAGAATGTTTAACCATTTTGAAGCTCCTAATATAAACACTTAAATTCAAAGAGTGACTACTATATAACCTTTCTAACTAGAGGGAGGAAAAAGGTTAGTTTTTAAAAGGAAATGTTTCACGAAGTACCTGACACTAAAATTGCATCATTCCTTGTATTGTTAATAGCATGATTTATTGAGATGAATTCAAATCATCTTTCCTAATGAAAATAATTTTAAAATTGACCTTTAAATGGTTGGAGTTCCTTTTAATAGCTAACTCTATGCTTTTAAAGAGAAAAGAATACTAAGAAGTGTAAAGTCTTCAAAACTCCTATAGAAATTAGGTGTCCACACTTTGACTATGTTTATCTACCTAAGACAAATTCTAAAACACATCCTCTAGGTGAAGAACAAAGGCTATGATGTGCCATTTTTTAGACCATGGACATTCCTTCTTTTCTTTTCTAGCATGCATATGACTTGAGGCACGACCTTGTCTCAAGCCATATCACTCTTTTAATTTTTTACATGTTTTTACTTGAAATGGACTCCGATTCTTGGAAAATGTTATCCTTATGTCAAATCTTCGTAATTACCTAAAATATATTAAATATTAACAAAGAAAGGTAATTTAGTATGAAAATAAAGAAAATATTTGAAAAATGTGCATATTTCATGTACAAAAATATTAAAATCTAACAATTGAATTTTCAACTATAAACTTGAATATAAAATATGGCTGTTGGACCCCGAACCTTGAAGCATAAAAATGAAATTAAATGAGTGTTTTATATGTGATTTGTGTTATAGATGAGGAAATGTGAATTATGTAAAGATATGAGTTGGGAAATCTTAAGTATGAATTATGGTTATATATGTGAGATCTTATGCAAAAGTAAGAGATTATAAATGACAAGATGATATGGAATGTAAGAAATCATATAAATTGAGGTTGAGATTTGGATAAATTCCAAATGATAGTTGAATTATTATTAATGTTGTGCAATTAAGAAAGTGAAGTTAGCATGAATGTTGAGTTTTTGCATGTAGATAAAAATGTATATGCTGATTCAAGGGAATTAGGGAACAATTGAAATAGAATTGGCCAAAGTTACCTTCTTTGAAGTTGTAGCTTGATCTTTTATCTTTCCAACGAGATTAAGTATGAAAGATTTCGATATCGGAGTTAAGAGATATAGTTGATGCAAGTTATGATGTTATATAAGATTTTTGTTAGTGACAGCTTGATGACATGTTTGAAAGTTGAGGTTTTGATGAACCAATTTAGTTGAGTTTTGAGAAGTTCCTGAATAGAATTTGTTGCTAGAATTGTTATGAAGTATTTAGACTTTTGAATAAGTCGATATGTGAAGATTATAGGTGTATGTGATTGTAGTTTGGATGAGAAAAACATTGGAAGAAGGTTGAAGAAGTTGTGAAAATTAGCATGTCCGTTAAACGGACATGGGAGTCCGTTTAACGGACAGCTACGGGTCAAAAGGACCCCTTGCTATGTGTATGTCCGTTAGGCAGACATGGGTGTCCGTTTAACGGACTTTCTCGGATGGTTTGGTATCATTTTGGCCGTACGTGTCGGTTAAACGGACATGCCTGTCCGTTTAACGGACAGCTACGGGTCACCTTGGGGAATTTGTGTTTTTGACCCATTTTGAGGCCGAATTTGGTTTCGAGGCCTCTAATACGAGTTGTAGATATTGATCTTATCTTTCAAATTGAGCAAGAAAGAAGTCATTTGGATATTGGTAGAGAAAGTTATGGCATTTTCTCCAAAAGAGTTTCAAATCGATTTTTGTTTTGAACATGTTGAGTTGTTTTGATCATAACTCACGTATCCGACCTCGGATTGAGGCGATTATTGAAGCATTGGATCCCTAACATATGTATCTTTCTCTCCATAAAAATTTGTATCAATTGGATTTGAATTGAAAAAGTTTGATTGAATCACATGATAATCAGAATGTTTTGTCTCATTCTGAGCTTGCTATTTTCCTTCCTCATCCGGCTTTGTCAAATCATTTGCTTATATCTTTTCCGTCCGACATCCGAATGACTTGGTTCTCGAAGCGTTGGATTCCTAAGATACTAAATTTCATATTAATGGAAAATGATGAGTTTTAGGGATTTAATTGAGCAAGATTATGTGAATCAAATTGAGTCAAGAAAGTTTATGAACATAGTTCAGTATTTTGCAAATTTAAGGATCTGTGGAGATCCGATTGAAGCGAGGTTTGAGGCGAAATAAAGTTAAGACATGGGGCTACAATTGTTAAGAAGAAATGAAATTTTATTTTAGCCTTTAAGAATGTTTATTTGTGGAAGGAAGTGAATTCTAGAAACTGTGATAGTAAAAGGATATGTCCGACATGTTTGGACTATAAATTTTGATATAGTGCTCCGAATTGGACAATTCTTGAGGTATTATGAAGTTAAGACATAGAGGAACAATTCTATAGAAGGAAGTTTTAGCAAATTCCTTCATTTATATGTGAGAATAATTGTTCAAAAGTAAGCATGACTTAAAGAAAAGTTCAGGGGCATATTCGGAAGTTCACTTAAGGTTTTGAGTTTAAAGCTTATGAGACAAGGGCAAAAGGGTATTTACACTCCAATTAAATGTTTTGACCTATAAAAGAGGAGGAAGAAGTCGTGGGTTGGGAGAAGGCTCACGAATTTTCTAGAAAAAAGAAGAAGAAAGAAGAAAGAGGAAGAGAGAAGGGGAAGAATCGTGAAGAAGAAGAAGAAGGGGGAAGAAGAGGTAAGCTTTTGGACTCTCCAAACTTCTCTTCTACATAGATTCTTGAAGGAAAAGAGAGAAGGAGAAGAGATTTATTCTCTAAGCCATGAGGATTTCGAAATTTAGGGAGAGAAAGGTGACTTATATGGGAAGAAAGAGTGAAGGAAAGAGGAATGTGAGGAATGGACAAGAGTATAGCATGGAATTAAAGGTGGGTGATATGTTTATTCTTCAAGTTATGAGCTAATTCTAATTGTTGGTTTTATAAGATATTGTTTTACAAATGATTGAATCAATTGCATTTGAAAAGGTTTATAAAATGTGAAAGTCATTGTTTCAAAAAGATTTACAAAAATTTCCGCAATGGTTCGGACGATTCTCCGAAAATGACTTGAATTGTCTATTAAATGGATTTTTTTTAAGTAAATTGACAAAGATGACATATTCATTGAGCTCATTGTGTTTTATTGATTGATAAGTTGAGTATGTGAATTAGTGTGATATAGTTTTCATTGATGGATAAGTTGGGTATGTGAATTTGTGTGAGATTGTGATTAATCAGCACTGCATCTGAATATGACATTACATGAAAAGTTGAATTCTCGAAATGTGCCTTCGGGCAATATGAGCTTTCAAGCATGAATACGTGTTACATGGGTTTGGTTAGGTCCTTCATATGGAGTCAGTGCACTGGTCTCATTTTAAAGCCTTCACCCGGCTGCACGCTAGTGGCATAGGAGCTCCGTTTTCAGACTCCCTTCACGGCTACACTGGACCGCTATGCGGAAAGTGTAGACGTCTCTGTTCACGGCCAAGGACCGCTTTGCGGAATGTGCGACGCCTTGTTTTTGACCGACCCAAACCGATTGATATGTTATATGTTTTACTTTGTTTAGAATATGCTGCATATATATGAAATGCATTTCATGTGTTCAATGGTTTGAAAGTTTGACAAAATGAGAATTTGGATTTTCAACTATGAGAGTTTTGCAAAACGATTTGTAAAGCTTTATGAAAGATTTTTTAATTTGAGAAATTTTGAGAAGTAACCCTTCACTGGTTTCAATCAACAGAAAGAAAGGTTTGAAAATGCTTTTGCTTATTATTTGTTTAATAAACATGTTATTCACGAGCTTCCGAGCTCACCCCCTTTCATCCCCATCTTCAGGTATTCATGCAGGAGATTGGATGAAAGACGTCAAGACATCAGTAGTTGTACATGATTTGTCAACTGTGTATTTGTTTTAAGATTATTGGGAATGGTCTATGGCTTGAGAATGCCATTAGAATATTGTAAGCCTTCGATTCATAATGTATTGTTTGGGATTATGCAATTGTATAAGAATTTGAGTCATGAGTTATGGAATTAGCAAATGTGTATTAGTTATAATTGCGCATTTTAGTTTTGTATATTAATTGGATTGAGATGATGAATGCAATTGGGACATATGTATGGATATTTAGATATGGATGAATGTACTGGATGATGGGATATGAGTTTAAATGTGATGATTATGATTTGTTATGAAAATGATTAGAAGTGGTTGAGAATCTAGGTTTGCGTTTTTGCTGAGATCCCGGACGGAGGGTCCGGTTGATCATGATGTATGTGTGATGTTATTAGAAGTGAATTTTTCTATTTGCAGATTTTTGGATAGGTTATAGTGCAGTCGTTATGCTGCCGGATTTTTTTTTAATGGTATATGTATTTATGGGTTTATTGGCATGAGCATGAGATAGTATGATAAGGAATGGAAATTTTAATGTGATGAATAAGAAGAATCAAGTAAGATGAGATTTAGTATGAGTTTTAGATGAAAAGCAAAAGAAAGCAAGACAAAAAGAAAAAAAAATGTACATCGACTTTCGGATAGGTTAAGTCATAAGTGTTTCCAACACGACAAGATTTTCTATGTTCAAGCCTCGGATGTCGGGATTTTGAAATGTCAGTTTCAATTGACCATTTTGTCTCACATTTGTATTCGATCCTATCAGCTTCGCATTTGTTTCATTTCACTTGTTATTCCGATTCATGTGTCTGATTCCCATTTCATTATGTGATCCGTTTCAGCTTGTTGTTATTGTTTTCTTTCGATTTGAATTCTATTCAAGAGTGCCCATGATCAAGTGTTTAAGCAGTGAGGTTCAGTGTTAAGTGTAAGTATGGGTTCAGGTAAGAAGTTGGGTCTCGAAAACAGGATCCAACAGCTCTGATGCCAAATTTTGATCCCTCTCCAATAAGACTAGTGAGATTTGATACTAATATGATATTCACAAGGACCATTTTACCACGACAAGTTTGATCTAGGAAAAACAAATAAAACATAAAGAATAATATGAATTATCACACTACAAAAAAGAAAGCATTAGGAGTGATAAGATCCTAGAATTTGATCACCACTAGTAAGCTAGATAGGATTATAAGTTTTTGAAGAATGAAAAGTAAGAGTTTCTCTAAAAGTTTGAAGAAATTTTTCTAAGGTTTTTATTGATAAAAATAATGATAAGTTATCTATAATAAAAAGAATTTCAATACATTTGAAGATGTCTATTGGTAAATTGAAAGATGTTACCCTATAAGAAAAACAACATTTTGATAGGCCTTTATGTTTATTTTCATTTTCAAACCATGTAACAAAAGAAATTAATTGATAAATAATATACCCTTAGCACATGTATAAGATAAGATTTATTTATTTGACTTGGACGAATCTTCTTTTTAAGCTTGTTAATTTTAAACTCTATTATACATTTCTTATATTCAAACTTGGATTTTATGGCCCATTTAAAAACTCAAAGATGCTTAATAAATAAGATCTACTTTAATAACAAAAGATATGTTTAATTAGGATATGGTTCATCTAAGTGTGGAAATATAATTCAAAGAAAGAATTATCTAACTTCATTGCAACAATAGATTCAACCTATCTTTGGATAGTTGGATTTAAACTCTATCTCTTGAAGGATCACTTATGAAAGGAGATACCCTAAAGTAAGTATGCACATGGTCATATCTAATTCACTTTAAGAATTATCTCTACATACTTATCATCTTTCCATATCATTGCATTTAGCTTTATAGAGCTTTTTATAAACCAAAAAAATCCTAACAATCTAACTGGTTTGTTATTTTTATGAACTTGAAATATAATGAATAAAGGAAATAAAGTTTAATTTTAAAAAATGAGTTATCCATAGGCTTTAAAGCAATCTAACAGTTAAGTTGTCATTTTGCACTCATTTGGTGTATAAATCTCTCTCATATGTTGAAATTATTATTTAAATTTTATGAAATTGTTTCTTAGTTGTTTTTAGATGATTTTCAACACTTGGGAGATGAAATTGAATCAAAAAGAGGAAAGGAAAGTAAAGATAAGTCAAAATTCTAGAATGGCAGAAAATTCATTGACTAAGCGTGGGCATGTCCAAAGATTAAAACTATCTACAAAATATATTTTCTAATCCAGATTTGATTCTTTTGAGATTTTCATAATCTTGAAAGATCATATTGCTACCTTACTGATGGGGCTTTGCATCCTAAATACGTGGGAGGTGAGATATGCTAGAGATCATGGAAAAAAGAAGGGATCGAAAAGCATAAAAGGAAGGGAATTACTACTATTCACGTCAGCCTTTAGTGTTAGAATAGTTTGAGAATTTCTACAGATTTTCCATTTGTTTATTTTACGTTTCTGCATTAATTTTCTAAGGATTTTCGGATTTTCGAATTTGCTAGGAAAAGACTAGGGATGGAGACTTTGTGTTTTATTATTTCTTTGATTTTCACTTTTGTTATGAGTAGCTAAATCCCTTTTCTTGGTTGAGGGGAACCATGTTATCATCTATTATGTGTGAGACGTTCCAATAAAGTTTGTTTTGTTAATGAATATTGAGTGCCTTCTAAATTACTTTTATGACTGAGTTGGATGATTTCTAGGATGCACAGCTAGGAATTGATTCGTTTAATAGCCAGATTAGTAAAATATGACGTTCAGTTTTACTAATCACAAGTGGCAATTAGGGTTACCATCTTTACGTTAGAGTTGAAAATTCTAAGAAGAAACTCATCATGATTAAATGCACGTCGTATATGTGTTATCTTGTTCATTGGTTTCTTAGTTCTTAAAGTTATTACTCAATTGAACTTTTGATCGTATCTAAGTTGTTGATTAATAAGAATGCTTAGAGTACATGTTTCTATTCATTTACGCTTAAGAGAAAACATCACCCAATAATGGTTATTGATGAACTGAATTTTATATCAAGGATCCATTTTAGTATGATAATGTCGGTAACCCAAAACCAAGGTTTGTTTACTGAAATTATCAGATTTGATTAGTTTTATTAATTTTCGATTTTTGCATTTTTTTCTTAAATTGTCGTGAATTAAAATCAACCCCCCTTTTTACTTTGTTTTAGTTTTGAACTCGTATAATCTTTGTCATTAAAATTCCTAATGGGAACAATCTCCACTCTTCACTAACTACATTTTTCATTGCTAAAGTTGTTATTAATTTGGTTACAGGTGACAGGAGTACCAAAATTTGGCGTTGTTGCTAGGGAATTTCTTGACGGTTTTTTTAGTGATGTTTTTGTTTTTGTTTTTGGTTTTGTTGCTTTTGATTACCTTGTCTTCTGTTTATTTTAGTTTCACAGCTTTTTTCGATTTTTTGATCTTTTAGTGGCATGGCTCACTTTTAGTATGCTTTTGATTATGATTTTTCATATTATCCTTATTATGATGATAAGTTTCCATTTGTTGCTACTTCCAGGTTTGACCATCAAGTGGCAGATTTCGTACCCTTAATCGTGCAAGTACTGAGGGATGACCAACAAGCTAAGGTATGTGAAGCTTGCTCATTTTTTGGGTTATTCTTTTTGTACGTGTCCTGTTTTGCAGGATACATAATACAGATTTGCTTCTTCACCGATCAACTATCAAGAGCAGCCCTACTTCTAGCTAGAGCCTCCACCTCCACCATCGCTACCACAAGCTGATAAGATGTCTTTGGAGGATATCGTAATAAGTTTGACGACAAGCACTCTTTAATTCCAACAGAAAATGAGGAGTAGCTTGAAGACCTTGGAAGATCAATTGAGCCACTTAGCGAAGAGACTAAAAGCCCAAGTGTCTGTAAGAGTTCTTAGCCAACAGGAGAGTGATGCGGAGGAGTTGTGCATTCCTTCAGAGAGTAGAGATCATTTAGAGAACCCATAAGCAATAAAAGGAAGAGCAAGCAGAGTTAGGAGAGGAAGAGGTTATAGCTCGAGAAAAGATGGAGGATGTGCAACCTCCTAAGGTAAGCAATGCAGTTCATGTTATCGCTAACTAAATTTTGTTTCCTTTTGCTTATTTTTTACAGGTAAAAGAAGAAGAAGAATAAGAAGAGAAGCAAGAAGAAGAAAAACCACTAATCACATATGAGTTGCACGAGCTATGGGCGAGCAAGCTGAAGACTGAAGGTGGCAAGCAGGATGTTGAGTCTCCACACCCATTGGCGATACTCTTACAAAGACCATCCTGGTGTGAAAAGGGTGATGCTCGAAAATACGAGTGGACATTGCAATATGATGGTGAAACGATGAAGTTCCACTCCTCAGAAGCCTCGAGGCATCGTGATAATAAAGAGCCTACTTCGAGGGAAGGTGCTCTAGGCTCCTCATGGAGTTTGAGCATGCTTCCTATTGGGCTCAAGCATCCATTCGATAATGGATGATGTACATATGCCAAGGGTCAAGCTTATGACCTTTAATAAGTGCTTGATGGGAGGCACCCCATCCGTATCCCTTTCTTTTATGTATTTTTCTCTTTTATGCATTTCTTTTGGGTGTTTTCTTTGAGTGCTTTACTTGTTTTCTTTGGTTTGTTTTGTTTGTAGGCGTTTGAAAAGGAAGCTACAATCTTTCACTTCAACACTTCTATCTATCTTTTCAAAGCTGCAATCATTCATTTCAAGGCTGCATATGATGTCTTTAATCTAAGGGAGTACTTCTATTTCCATCCCTCTTTTGTGCTTTTATTGTTTTTGGACATTGAGGACAATGCCCATTTTAGGTGCGGGGGAAGGAATTGGAGTTTTTTTGTAATTCTTTTTCAATTTTTGTGTGATTCTTGTCAGTTTTTGCATGATTGTTGTATGTTAAGCCATAAAGCTTTGTCATATTAATTTGGATGTGATTGAGTGTGTGCATAAAATTAAATTGGGCTATGAGATTCTAAGGCGAACCATCCTGATTAATTGCAATAACCGATCTTGTACACTTAGTCAAAGTTTGACATTTGAGTGATTAGGTAATTTGTGAAATTAAGGTGAAATTTTAAATTAAACCTGTGAGCGGATTTGAGCTTTAATGATATCATCTTTATGTCATTCTATTTCTTTGTATTTTGTGATGTTCCTCTAATCAGGCTTGCCTTCAGAACTTGCATTGAACCAGATTGAATTTGTTTGACTATATGGTTTATGGAAATGATTAAGATCTTTTTTTGTTTTTACACCCTTTAGCTTAAAAATGGCCCACCTAGTTATTTTCCCTTTGCAACACTTTTGAGCCTTTAAAGGCTTTAACCTTGTTGTTTTTCAATTAATCACCTTACAATGAAACCCAAAAAAGCCCATTAGCCTTACCCTATCACAAGTTGAATGAAGCACTAAGTAATTTGGGACTTTTGTTTTGTATTGTGTTCTAAGATATTTTTATAGGTACCTCTACTTATGTGTTTAATAAATTATGTTGCTATTAATTTCTCTTGTCTTTATTGTTCTCCCTTATTCAAGTTAAAAAAGGGGCAAAACAAAAAAAGGAGAAAAGAAAACGAAAAAAATAAAACATAGTAGCATTAGTTAGTATGAGTAGTTGTAGTCCTTTGTATTCATATGTTTATCTCAGAATTTTAATTCAAGTGTCCCTTTTACTTGGTACTTTGTGAATGCTTGTGATTAACTCTTGCCATTTTTACCTTACCTTTGAACCTGGCCCCATTATAACCCATAATAAAGTCCTTACGATCTATAAGCTCATGCAATTCGAATAAATGATAACTGGTAAATTTGCAAGCCTGTGGTTGTGTAATCTATTAGAGGGAGATTTGAGAGAAACAATTTAACCTTAAACACTAAAAGTGTCAAAAAGAAATACGTGAGAAGAACTCACTTTGGTCTCATGCTTGCCTTTTGAACAAAGATGTCTTATTTTGACTCTGTTTATTTGTATCGATGAAAAGTGATTATGATGTATGTCGCAACCTAAGTCTTACTGGCCTAAGTTAATGGATTGTGTGCACTTAATCTTATGAAGGATGAATTGATAAAGTGTAGTGGTTTGGCATGTTTGCTCGAGGGCAAGCAAAGGTTTGATGTGGGGGAATTTATTAAGTTGTCATTTTGCACTCATTTAGTATATAAATCTCTCTCATATGTTGAAATTATTAGTCAAAATTTATGGATTTGTTTCTTAATTATTTTCAGATGATTTTCAACACTTGGGGGATGAAATTGAATAAAAAAGAGGTAGGGAAAGTCAAGATAAGTAAAAATTCTAGACTAACAGAAAATTCATTGACTAAGTGTGGGCACTTGCAAGGATTGAAACCATCTATAGAATCTATTTTCAAATCCAGATTTGATTCTCTTGAGATTTTCATAATCTTGGAAGATCATATTACTACCTTACTAATAGGGATTTGCAATCCAAATACGTGGGAGGTGTGATCTGCTGAAGATCATGGAAAAAGGAAGGGATCGAAAAGTATAAAAGGAAGGGAATTACTACTGTTCACGTCAGCCTTTAGTGTTAGAATAGATTGAGAATTTCTACAGATTTTCCATTATTTTATTTTACGTTTCTACATTAATTTTCTAAGGATTTTTAGATTTTCTAGGAAAAGACCAGTGATGGAGACTTTGTGATTTGTTATTTCTTTGATTTTAACTTTTGTTATGAGTAGCTAAATCCCTTTTCTTGGTTGAGGGGAACCCTGTTATCATCTATTATATGTGAGATGTTCCAATAAAGTTAGTTTTGTTAATGAATATTGATTGCCTTCCGAATTGCTTTTATGATTGAATTGGTTGATTTCTAGGATGCGCAGCTAGGAATTGATTTGTTTAATAGCCAGATTAGTAAAATATGATGTTCAGTTTTGCTAATCATAAGGGGCAATTAGGATTACCATCTTGACGTTTGAGTTGGAAATTTTAAGAAGAAACTCATCTTGATTAAATGCATGTCATACATATGTTATCTTGTTCATTGATTTCCTAGTTCTTAAAGCTATTACTCAATTGAACTTGCGATCGTATATAAGTTGTTGATTAATAAGAATGCATAGAATACATGTTTCAATTCATTTACACTTAAGAGAAAACATCACTCAATGAATATTTATTGATGAACTGAATTTTATATCAAGGATCTATATTAGTATGATAATGTCGATGACCCGAAACCAAGGTTTGTTTACTGAAATTTCTAGATTTGATTAGTTTTGGTAATTTTTTATTTTTGTCATCTTTTTCTTAAATTGCCGTGAATTAAAAGTATAATCTTTACCATTAAAATTCCTCGTGGGAACGATCTCAACTCTTCACTAACTACATTTTTCATTGCTAGAGTTATTATTAATTTGGTTGCAGGTGACAGCAGTACCACTAACCATCAAGCACTAAGAAAATAGCTCCTTAGAATAAAATCAAAAGCAAGATAAGAAGTTAAGTCCTTAAGCATCTCCTCCTTCTAATCCATAGTTTTGCCAATAAGACATTCTTAAGTGGATTACATGAACATCTTCACTTGCTAAAGAGGAAAGTGGTTTATATTAACTTCATAACAGTTATCATTATTAAGCAAGGTTGTGTAAGCTACCATATGCCAACCATGCTTTAAGAAATCTCTCAATTTGTCACCATATAATCAATGGATATCCAAAAAAGTTAGTGAGATATGATCTACTCTCTAATGGGATCAATGATTGTGTTAAGAAGAATTCATTCCTATGCAAAAATTTTTATAAAAATCCTTCTATCCGTCTCCATTCAGATTCAATACACTATGTTAATTAAATGTTGGCTAGTTCTTTATGTAAGCTTGCATAGTTGAACAACAGTCTAACAAGCCTTTCCTTGATCTCAATTTACATTACTAGAAAAATGTATGATGAAATGACGAATTATTAAAAAACCTATGATGGAAAAGGTAAGCTAAGACTTAATTCATGATATTTAATTAGTCATGATGTGTTGCTAGATGAAAATCTTGATCCGTATATTAGATTGTCTAATTAGGTGAATTAAAGGATTTTAATTAATATAATCTTAAATATAAATTATGATTATATTTTATATCTACTATTAACATAATATAGAGTCTAATGGCTATGCACAAGAAAAGGTTGAAAAAAATTTAATCAAGTTAAATGTAATTGTAAAATCTAAGGAAATTTAAGGTCAAATATAAAATATTTGACTAATAGGAACTAATTTTATATCTTTAATTTTATGAGGATTTAATTATTAATTAATTAAATTAAAATTTAAAAGAGATTTAAGTTGTATTTCAATTGAATAACTAATAGGTTTTAACCCTTTATAATTGGTCAAACACTCTACAAGAGTTATAATTCCTTATGTACCTTTCTCTATACTACTTTTAAAATTCTCTTAAGTCATTAATATATGTATTATTAAAATTGTGAATACATAGGATGATATTATGGTTTCTCATAACTTATTTAAAATAGTGATATAGAGGATAAATAAAAAGTTTTTAAAAGGTTCGTTTTAACTTTTGTTCTTTGTTAAGAATATTTTAAGGGATAATAGATTTTAAAGTACCAAATCTTTTGAGATATTTTCAATTCAGTGCCTGAACTTTTAAATTTTTAATAAGTGACCAATCTTTTTAATCTTAATAACTCAGTTCAAAATTATTATTATTATTATTTTTATTTGAATAACATTTTTTAGGTCCATAAGATGTAGTTATTCACGTAAAAAATTAACTACTAACTAATGATCTATGTGGACTAATGTTAATTTTTTAACTAATCATTCACGTGGATTAAATGTTGGACCTTGTTTCCAGAGTCCAACTATCTCTCAGATATTATAAGTGTTGGATCCCATTTTTGGAACCCAATTTTGGAATCATAAAACTTGACCGTATTTCCCTATATGCTTATTTCAATGAAATCTCTGTAACCATCATCAGTTCATCTTCATTCTTTGATACCATAAGTGTTGGACATCGTGCCCAATGTCACTTACAAATCCCACAAGGGTGGCGAGCCCACACCAGTCAGACACCAAAATTTCGAAATGAACTTTTTAGAAAAATTGTAGCTCCATATCTCTAGTTCATTTTGCAATAAGAATCATCTCATTCGGACCTCTATAGCTCAAGATATGATCAAAAAGCCAATGTATGTTCATAACCAATTTATTCTTTTCCAACCCATACTCTCACTTTCTTTTCATAAATCTTTTTCAAATCAACTCCAAAGGCTACCAATTTTTATAGAGAGATAGAGGAATATGTCAGGAATCTAATGATTAAATAATCAAGTCATTTGTAGGTTGGATAACAAAGTTATGGCCAAAAAGCCCGAGTGCAATCACACCAGACGCTCTCGCGATCGCACCAGTGAGGTGTTGTTTTTCCTTCAATCTGCAACTTCTGTCGCGCTCGCATCTTGCTCCTTGCGATCAAACCCTATACATATTTATGCATAACTTTCACTAAAAAGGTCGGATTAAGGTCATTATTAAACCATTTCGAAGAATACTTCTAGACCTACAGCTTTTATGAAGAACTTAAAGAATTTTTTTGCCTTTAAAAGGGACAAAAATTTCAGTTTAACGTAGTTGTCCCATATGTACATCCCAGGCAGCATTACTAACTTATAATGATCATATGTCTCAACTTGGATATCCAAAAGTTACAAATTTTATACTGTTGGAAAGCTAGAAAGATAATCTACAACTTTTAAGAAAACAACCTTGTCTAATTCATCTTAGATCAATACAGTTCTTCCCCTGAAGTTAGAACACACATTTTACCCTTATGAAAGCTTGAAAAATCCAATACAAATTCTCTCCCTCTAATGTAACTTCATTTCATAACAATTCAGCTACCAATATTATTCCCTTATACTGTCTAATCTCTACTCATTTAATTCATTAACTACAACTAATTCTCATTCTTCACAATTTCCTATCTTTCTTTTTCCATAGCACATCTCAGTTAAATATCACAACAATTCGTATTCAAAGATTTATCATCTCAAATCGATAACTTCCTCAAGTATACCTCATTTGAACTCAAACTCATCCATACACAAACTCATGTTTCATTAACCTCAAAGGAAAAGAGTTTTTACAAAGCTCTAATGGGCATTCCGAGCCACATTATATCATAACCCAAAAATATACAAGCTTTACATGAACGAGTAATTCAAAAACAACTAAAACCTTGTGTTTTTCATAAACTAGCTTAAAATACAAAAATATGCAAGTTCGAAGTGATGCCTTGACTCTCGATCACTCGATCTCTTGCTCATCACCTAGAGATGAGGAGGAATGGGGAGTGTGCTTAAAAGCTCGTAGGTAACAGTTTATAACGGAGAATAAGCAAAATCATTGAAACGTTCATTTGTCATAGAAAATTCATATCGAATTCATGAAGTGCATAGTTCTCCAATTATCAACGAAATTCATAATTCTAACTTAAAACTAATAATTAAAACATCATCACATAAATATAACATATACATCTAACCACCAAAGCATGACACTCAATTATGCACCATTCTTGACAATTCAAAGATGCAATGTACAACAAATGACTCGAGGGTTTCATGGAACGAAATGGAAAAACCGAAGTTTGCACCATAAATGAAATGATTCCATTTTTTGGAGCTCATATACCATAAGTTGGGAGCCGAAAGAAGGTTCTTATCAACGTGCATGTGATGAATGAAATGGTTCCAATCTTTCCTAAACAAAAGCACTTATTTATACTCAAATCATTTCATCATATGCTCATAGTGTCATATTCTTTTCATTTATACAAAATGCCATGACATTTTCAAGGCATAACATAAAATGTTTCAATGCATTTCCATCTTCATTTCACAATTCATCAACAAAATTCATATACCAAACATATAAAGACTTCTCAAATCATTCAAATAGTAGTCATGCAACATTTATAAAACAATTGAAATAATTTAATTCTCTTGCTTTTGAAAACACAGTCATGGCTAATTACTCAATTATAAACATGTAACCTACCTTGAATTCCTTACTTAAAGACTTGCTAAAAAATGCCTCTCCTCATGCTCCTCTTGCCTCTCTTGATTTTCTTAACATTAACAAAATTCCCAATTCAATAGGAATTCCAATTTGAGTACCCAAACAAAAAAATGCGTAAAATTGATCCTAGAAAGCTTAAACACATGCATTTTCTAAGCTTTTTGAACTAAAACCTTTCCAAAAATCCAAAAGATTAAGTAAGACCTTACCTTGAATCTTCACCAAATGATGTTTTTCTTACCTCTAAAGAAAACTCCTCTCTTCTTCTTTCTTTTTCTCTTCTTGAACAACCTCAAAATCTCTCTAGAGAACTTAGAAAAGATGAACCCTATCTTGTTTTCTCTTCTTTTCTCTCCTTTCTCCTCTTCTCTTCGTATTTTCTCTCTTCTCCTCTCTCACTCACGTTCTTCTCTTCTTTAAATGCAAGGCAAATATTTCTTCTTCCCCCTATACCCTTAATGAGTCTAAAATATCCATTTTACCCTTCGTTCATGCCTTTTGGCTCTTTATCCTTAAGTGACTTGCCAAAAATGCCCTCGAAGATTCTTACTACTTTAATTCAACAATCCAATGAAATAAATCCTACTAACATAGATATAACAATTAAACTCCCAAAAATAAATCTATCAAAGCCCCATAATTCATTTAAATCATGCTTAACTAGAGAAAAAGATCCAGGGGCCAACATTAAAGCACCCTAATTTTTAACTAATCATTTATGTTGGAATCTTTTTTTCATGACATGTAGACATCCATATGAATGTGTCATGAAAAAAGAGATTCTGTTAGCCAAACTAATTTTTTGAATTAAGTTGCTAAGGTTATGAAGAGTTGGTCACTTAATTGGAAATTTTAAAAACTTGTACACTGAATTGAAAAAAATCTCAAAAGTTTAGTTATCCACATTTTTAATCATATTATATTAAATAAACTGATATTGATTTTTTAAAAATTATTAAAATATTTTATTTTTATACGACGTGTAAATTAAACCCTACATTTTTTTCTATTTTTATTAAATCCAAAATCTATTCAAAGCATTAGGTCTCAAATAACTAAACCATATGCTTCATCTATTTCAAAATTGAGCCAAAACTTGTTCAAAGCCCTAAGTCCCAACTAACTAAATCATAGACTTTCATCCAGTTCAAAATAAAATGAGTACTCACTTAAGAATTTAGGTCTTAAATCACATAACTTAGGCTTTTATTCCTTTTTAAATTTTAATGGACACCTATTGAAAACCATAGGTTCCATATAAATAAACCCTAGGTTTGTACCTATTTGAAATCAAGTTAATTTTTTTTCAAGTTATAAGTCCTCAAACCTCAAACTCCCAATCTTTTTTCTAGGTTTTTTAAAAAAATTATGCAAGCCTTAGGTTTTTACTCAAATTCCAAAGCCAAATTTCTTTTAATGATAATTTTTAAATAATATTTATCATACCTTAAATTCATAAGGATTTTTTCTTTTATTTTTAATTTTAAAACCCTTTTTTCCTCTTTTCCTCAATTCTTATACCTTCATCTATTCTTCTTTTGTACACAACTATGCCTCATGTTCAAAATCTCTAAAAATTCTTAGGCACACTTTTATTTTCTTATCATATACTAACTCTTACGAGGAGTCACTTTTAATCATATTTGATTAATAAAATTCATTCAAAACATAAGTAATCTTTCAGAATGATAAAATAGAGTATCTAATACATGGTAGCTCAATGTTTATTATTAATGATTTTGATGATAACTACATAATATTTCAAAATTCAAATTGGATTTATTTCTTTTTATTGTTAATGGGTTAATTCTCCAAAGAAAATAAAATCAAAAGAAATGCACTTCTTTTCTTGTAGGACCCTTCTTCGTGAACTTACCTTATTAGAAATGGTTTATCCAAAAGGATCCTACTAATTATGAAGGTCGTATATTAGCCCCGTGATTACTGTAAGACTTTTGGAAAATATGACATCAGTGTTATTCAGATTTAAATCTATCCAGTTCACTAAGGATGCAAGGGAAGCAATGGTTAGTTGAAGAATTGACTATTTAAGAAAGAGCAACAACACTTATGAAGCAATGAATATACACAGACTTTCGAAACATTTGAATAGCATCTATACTCTTGAGAGTCATATCATTCTTATTATGCCTTATAAAGTGAAATCACTATATTAAGAAAGAAATTATTTTTTATTCTAAATTTTATTTTTTGTGAGCCTTCAGAAGCTTGTTATACACTTCAAGTGTGGAAGGTTGGAGAACTTTGAAAAATATGTACTCGTGAGCTTGAAGAGGCTCATCAAATTACTAATTGATTTTTTTAATGAAACACTCAAGTTGGATACTTGGGGATAAGACGTGGGCATGGGTTATAAGTCGGACCAGTATAAATTGACCACATCCTTCTTCTCTCTCTCCTTATCTTTTATATTTCCGCATTATATTGTTTGTGTGTTCATTTCAACAAGAGGCTCCTTCATTTTTGTAATAGGCCCCTTCTATTTTCAACTTGCTAACAATTCCTTTCATTTTAACAGGTGCCTTCCTTTTTATTGTTTTCAACAAAACTTATAATGTAGCAAGCTCCTATTGTTTATCAGGCTACTATCATTTCATAGGCACCTATTGTTTTAATTTTAACAGGCCCTTATTTTTATATGAATTGAAAGTAACTTGCGATTTTTTTAAGTCACACATAATTCACCCACCCCTTGTATGTATTTGCTTTACCATTTGGTATCAGAATAAGATTTCACATTTTTTGTATTTTGCAACACGTGATAGATCGTAGTGAACAACTTGGGAAGTTTTGAAGACAATCCATCTTAAAGTCTCCTTACTTTAATGGAAACAACTACTCATACTAGAAAGAGAGAATGACCATATATCTCCAATATGTAGATATCGAAGTATTGCAAGTAATTAGAGTTGAAGCTATAATTCCCACTTTTGATAATGTAGAAATATAGATTGATGCTGACAGGAGAAAAGCATAACTAAATGCTAAGGAAAAACATCACCTAGTATGTGTGTTATTTCTAAAAAAATACAAAAAGATATCCTACTGCTTTATAGCAAAAGAAATGTGGGACAAACTACAAGTCACGTTTGAAGGAACAAATGATCTAAAGAAGCATAGAATAAGTCTTTTAGTGCATCAATACAAAACTATTGGCATGAAATAGGGAGAGATTATAGAAGAATTCTTCGGATGCTTCTAAAACATCATCACAGCCTTAAAGAATTTGGGAAAGATATATCCTAATGACGAGCTCATAAAAAAGATTTTGAGGTCACTACCAAAGGAATGGAGACCTAAGGTGATAGCTCTAGAAATGATAAAGGATCTAGACACTAGTTCACTTGATTGGCTATAAGGAAATCTGAGATCCATGAAACTGAGCTTCAACGAGATGAAGGATCCTCTTACAGAAAAGGAATGGCACTAAAAGCAAATGATGAATCAAACGGTGATGAAAGTGACATTGAGTTGTAAATAGATGGAGATGACAAGTTAAAATTTATGGAAAAATATATGCCCACTTCTATAAAAAAGAAGCTGATGAAGAAAAGAGAAGGAAACAAGAAAGTTGGAAACAATAAATTCCTATCAAAAGGTAGCAGCAGTAATAACAATACACAAAATAATCAAATCATATACTATCACTACAAGAAGCCTAGACACAAAAAACTAGAATTTCCTCTTATTCAAAAGGACAATTAGAAAATAGAAAATTCATAAAGCAAGCGAGGACTGCAGCCTAGTTAGATGAGGATTTTGAAAATTTTGAAGAAGAAGAGCTAAAAGAAGTCAACAACATTTGCTTCATAGTTGAATCAGAAGACGATGAGGTATATTATTCTAACTCTAAAATTGAAGTTGATGAATTAAAAATGCATATCATGAATTGTATGATCAGTATAAAAGGTTGACAATGAAGTATTTCAAAGAAGTTAAGAAGTCTAATAGCAATGATGCATCTCTAAAGAGTAAGATTAAATCACTGAAATCTGCAAATGAGAATTTGGTAACTAGGAATATATCTCTTGAGGTTGACTATAAACAAAAGGTTTCTAAAAAGGAAGTTCTAGAAGAAAGAATAGCTAAGTTGGAAAATATGATGCTAAAAAATGATTCCAATAAAGTAAGACAGCTAGAAGAAACAATCCCCACCTTAGAACTTGAAAAGGAGAAAAGTGCTAGAAAGTTCTTATCTCTAGAAAAAGATCTAGAAAATTTCTTTGATGGAAGGAAGAATCTTGATACATTTCTTGCTGGTGGTAAATGCATTTTTAGTAAGGCTGGAATAGGATACCATGAAAATAATAATATCGAGGCTTACAAAAACTTCTTTGTTAAATTCAACAACAAGAACCTGCTAAGTGGAAAAAATCATAATATCTATTATTCATCTATTTTGTGCAATTACTATGGTAAACATGGTCACATTAGTCATTCTTGTAATTTTCATAAAAAGAAATTATCTCAGATATATGTTTGGAGATCGAAAGGTCAAACTACTAACCTGAAAGGACCTAAAAAAATTTAGGTACCTAAAATGAGATAATTCTTTCTGCAAATATATTTTAAAACAAAGACAAGAGAGAATTAATGGATAGTTGATAGTGGCTATTCAAGACACATAACAGGTGAAATATTACACTACAACTGCATTGAAAGAAAGGACAGAGGTAATGTTTTCTTTGCAGACAAAAATAAAGTGAAGGTCAATGGAATTGGTAAAATTGGTGATTTTCACTCTACCTCTATTGATAACGATATCTTTGTTGATGGTTTGAAGCATAAACTATTGAGTGTGAGCCAGCTATGTGACAAAGGTTACAAAGTTATTTTCTATGCATCTCATTGTGAAATTGTTGATATTCATAATGATAATATTGTGTTTTTTAGTCTTAGAAATAAGAAAATATTGTGCTCAACTGAAAGACATGTCCTCACAAAGTGTTAAGTGTTTTGTTTCTCTAGAAAAGGTGTTGGACCCCAAATGTCTCATAGAAGTTAGAACTATTTGAAGGAGAAATTCTGACAAGTAGTCATGAGTAAAGAGAAAACGAATGAGAAATGTGGATATGTCCAAGTTTTACTTTGGTGATTCTAGTGGATAAAAGATTTTGAAGAGAGAAGAATAAAGGTGAAAGTTAGAAGTAAAATGAAAGCCAAAAATGAAGTTACATTTGTGTAGAAAGTGAATGAAGAATATGTACATATGTGTATGTTATGTTATTGGTGTTTATGATTAATCATGCACTATATTTTCTATATGGATGATATTGAATTGAGATGGAGTTGAGAAAGAGGAGTAAATGAAGTAAAAAAGGTCATCTTAGTATGATTTGTGTTAAGGAAAGATTGTGAAACAAAAAGAATGGTCGATCAGGAAAATGTTTATAGAGAATGTTTCAGTCTTTTAGCCACAAATTTTTCTTTAGTTATCCGAACGATATTATTTTTAATTTAGATTAAATTACAAACATATGGTTACATTTCTTATAAAGACATCAAATTTCAATTTTGTCTCTAAGAGTCTCAAAATTTGTCATAAATTGAGAACTGAGTGTAGCACATTGGTGGATGAATGTAAAATTCATCTTCAGACTTTAGGGAAAAATTGGGATTGATCTAGATATATTTTGGCAAAGTTTCCTTCTTAAAGTTGTAGATCTTTCATTTAGCCTTCCAGTGCTATATAGTATGAAATTTTTGGACTTCTAGGTTGAAATTCATGGTTCTTATAAGGGAAGATGTGCAAGAGAAGAGTAGCTTCTTCTGTCTTTTGCTTTTTTTGTGATGACGTCATCTCCTTCTGAGTTTTCTTTGTGATAATGTCATTTCCTTCTATGTTTTTCTATCATCTGTGATTCGCTATCATCTCTGTTTCACTATCGGCTGTGTTTTACTATCATCTGTGTTTTGCTATCGTCTGTGTTTCACTATCATTTGTGTTTTGCTATCGTCTGTGTTTCGCTATCACTTGTTTTTTGCTGAGGCATCTTCTTCTATGTTTTGCTGACGCATCTTCTTTTGTTTTTTGCTGACGTGTCTTCTTCTGGGCTTTGCTCCTTCTGGGTTACTATTCATAAACTTATTTTGGGTTACTATTTATGAACTTCTTATGTCATTTGCTATCTTCTGTGTTTTGCCTTCTCGCTTCTTCTGTCTTTTTCTTCTACTGAGTTTTTCTTCGTCTACCTTTTTGTTTCTTCTGAGTTTTGGTTCGTCTTCCTTTTTGCTTCTTTCGATTTTTGTTTCATCTGTCTTTTACTTCTTCTAAATTTCTGCCTTTCGCTTCTTCTGTTTTTGTTTCTTCTGTGCTTTGTTATCTTCTGCCTTTTTCTTTTTCGGTCTTTCGTTTCTTCTGTGTTTTGCTATCATCTATCTTTTGTTTCTTTTTTCTTTCGCTTCATCTATGTTTTGCTATCTTCTGAGTTACTATTTATCTTATATCTTCTGTTCCATTTTTTATCCTTCAAAAGATAGAATCTATCTTCAAGGTCTTCATAAAAGTTGTAGATCTTGAAGTCTTCTTTCAAACCATATACAGAACATCTTAATACGATATCTATGGGGAAAGTTATAGGAATTTTCCCACTTCTATTTTTTTCCATTCATCTGCTTTTTCCTTTGGCTTCGTCAAATCCTATCGTCTGATTTATTTTGACCCTTCAGATGATAAAATCTGACCTCAAGGTCTTCTTCAAAGTTGTAAATTTCAAAGTTAAATGAAGTGATTCTTAAACTCTTAGATTCCTAACATTTTTTGTTTGCATCTCCATTGAAGGTCATAGCTTTTGGTATTGATGTGAAAAAGATGGATTGAATCAAGTAAGGGTGTCGTTTTGAAAAGAGAAGGAATTAGATATTTTACTAAACATGCTTCAATATTTTCATGATTTTTGGATCAGCAGAGCTCATAATAAGATGATTTTTGTTTCAAGATAAACTAGATACACGGAACTAATTAAGTTTCTAAGAGCTTTAAATTTCCGATAGGAGTTGTGCATAGTATACTAATTTGGACAAGAGCAGTCCAAAAATCTTTAAAGTGTATCTTTCGAATCATTGATTTGAATTGAATGATTTTGATGTCAGTGAAAACGGAAGACAATAGAGAAGATTCTTCTAGAATAAGGTGTTATGTCAGAATATTCAATGGTGCTTTTGGCAAGACACTTACGTGTAAAAGACATAAGGTATAAATGGAAGGTCATCATTGGAAGAAGAAGTGTTGTCTTGCCTATAAATGGAAGAAAGTATAAGAGAATAAGGAAAGGAGAAAGAAAGAGAAAGAGAGAATGTCATGAAAGAGAGAGAAATACAAAGAGAAGAAGAGAATGAGGGAAAGAAGAGAAAACAAGCTAGGGTTTCAATTTCCTTAGCCTATAAGAGAGATTCTTAAGTTGTTCAAGAAGAGAAAATGGTAGAGGAAGAGAAGAGCTTCCATTTGAGCCAAGGATCTCTTCATTTGGTGAAGAACCAAAGGGATTGAAGAGACCTATTTCAGTTAGATCAGCTCAAGGAGCACACATGAAAGATACAACATGAAAGGACTTTAAAGACCTCAGGTTGTTTGCAAAGAGAAGAGACATTCTGAGCAAGCCTACAAGCAAGGAAATCAGGTGGGTACATGTTTATAATAGAGTAAATAAGCCAGTACTATTTTCTTAAATCAAAGAAGTTTTCTGATTTCCAATTGCATCATAAGTGTTGCATTCATTGTCCATGAATGATTCATGAAATTTGTTAAGTGTTTGCTACATGAGTTGTGTGATGATTTATAAAAGTCATTTTCTTTTGAAAAGATCAAATGTACATGAAATCATGTTTTCGAGAATGGTTTTCAAGATATATATCAAGTATATGAAAAAGCAAGTTTACAAGAAGTGTCATTTTGGGCAACAAGCTTACAAAATTTTGAAAAATATGTGTTATGTGGGTTTGTGATGGTCCCCTAAGTATGTCAAGTGCACTTGTTTAAAGGCTTCTCCCGCCTGCCCGTTAGTGACATGGAGCTCCCTCGCAGACTCCCATAAATTCACGGCTACGCAAGATTATTACGTGGGACTGTGTTAGTACGTTCTGTTCACGGCTACACATGACTGTTATGGGAAATGTGTAGTACGTTCTGTTTTAGATCCACCCAAACATTTCTAATGTGTTTATGTGTTTATGATTTGCAAATAAGTTGAAAAATTCATTGATCGCGGCTTTGTCGATTCAACCTTAAGATCGATCCTTGGAAACCGATCAAAAATAATAAATTCCAAGATTGCAGTATAGGTTGCAACCTCGGGTCGTCTCACTTAATCGAAACCTAATGAAATGGACCTAAGCTAGCCTATATGTCATAAAGTACAAGTGAAATCAGTAAGGAGAGGGGGGTTTTGATTTTTTTGAAAATATTAATGAACTGAAAATGAAAAGATTAAGAAAAGTGATAAAAATCCCTTGAAAATGAGCTTTGGCTATCACCGTTCAAAACTAATTTGATGGGATTAGAAATCACTAAGTTTGAATGGTAAACCTTAAAGGGCTCTCTTTAAGTCCAGGGTCTTGATTAATGAACTCCATTTCTCAAGACCCCATTAAGTGCTCTTAAGCCTTAGAACCTTAAAGGACTCTTTAAGTCCAGGATCTTGATCAATGAACTCCATTGCTCAAGATCCCGTTAAGCGCATCTCAGTGTGTGCGATGGATTAAACATCACTAAGTTTGAAATGATAAACCTTAAAGAACTCTCTTTAAGTCCAGGATCTTGATCAATGAACTCCATTTCTCAAGATCCCATTGAGTGCTCTTGAGCCTCAGAACCTTAAAGGATTCTTTAAGTCCAAGGCTTTAATCAATGAACTCCATTGCTTAAAACCTTATTAAAAGCATCTTAGTGTGTGCGGTGGATTTTCTAATGCAATGGGTCAAATGAAATCTAGCATCAACTCAATATCAAACACAACTAGGCAGATAAAAAAGAATCAATAAGATCACAAGTTGACATATATGAGACTTCATATATTTAAGCACAGAATTCTACATAAACAAATCCACACACCTTACATTGTTCAACGCTTAATTAAACTCTAATTAAGCAAATTTAACTATAAGGCAATAAACCCCAACTCGGCTGTTCAAAACAAAGTAGTTAAACGTGACAATGTAAACTACTAATCCAAACAACACATTAAATGTCCAACATTTAATTAAGCTACAATCGAGTAGCTTCACTACAAGTTACAAATCCTAGACCTAGGCATTCATAAATCATAGCTAAACTACTGATTAAGCTACTGGTTAGGCATTCATTTTCTCCTGGAGATGCAGTGATGGTTGGAGTTCACGGAGAGCTCCGTGAACTCCAACCATCACTGCATCTCCAGGAGAAAATGAATGCCTAACCGCACATTGTAACCGGAAACTTCACAACTCATGACGAATCCAAGCTACTCATGATGGAGTCGGCAGTGAAAATGGAAAACAAAACTTATGTGAAATTGTCCCCAGAGAACCCCGAAGGGAACCTTAGGTGGTAGACGATGTTGCTTCCTCTTCTTCTCTCTTCACTCATCGGTCTCCTTTTTTTCCCCGAATGAATGTCGATCCCCCAAAAGATCCTTCTTCTAACCTAATTTTGGTAAGGTTTTTATAGGATGGATCCGGGTCGGGCTAAAATAGTGAGAGGAATTTCTATTTGGAGTCCGAGTATTCGTCTGCTCGCCGCGGTGAGATGACTCTTAGACGTCGCGGCATGCTCCTCTTGATCCTCGCGGCGGTGAGATGCTTTGTAGGCGCCGCGGCGTGCAGTTCTTTGCTCCTCGCCGCGGCGTGTGAATTTTTAGACGTCGCGACTTGCTGTTCTTCGATCATACGCCACGACGTAAGAATTGTTTGACGTCGCGATGTGCTTTTTGTTGGATGTGCCGCGACGTGCATGGAAGGCTCACGTCCTGTTGACTTTCTGATGAGTTGACTCCCTTGTTCTCCTACAAAAAAAAATAGCCATTTGCAGTATTAATTGTCCTTAGAAAAATTATAATGCAATTAATATCAATTTGCGACAATTTTACTAACAAATTTCAAATCATATGAGCTCAATATAAGGAACTATTTTAAGCACAAAAGTTATAATTAGGAGTCAAAAAGTGCACTAATAGTTATGAAAGTGTAGCCAATTAATAAGATAAACTTGGGCTCAATCAAATTCCCCCACACTTGGACCTTTGTACTCTTGGACAAAGTTTATAAGAGTGAAAAAGATACAAGTGTAAAAGAAAATTCTTCCATGCTCAAAACAATAACAGGAACTTGGCGCAAATCACTTCTTCAAAATTCAATCAAAGCAAATTGAAAGAGTGCTAATAAAACAAACACTAAAAGAATTCAAGTCAAGAGATTGGACAAAAGAGATGTCACTCAAGATAAGGTGTTTGCTCTCTCTCCTCACATATTGGGGATATTTCACTCTCAATCTACTTAACCCATTCTCTACCATAAGCTTGTAGCAATTCTATTTCTCCACTATAAAAACTATAATTTGAAGATCAAGAGGACTTTTCAGGGTTGTAATGTACGGAGGGCTAGATGAATGAATGGAATGAATGAAAGAAAAAGTATGAACACATGCACTAAAATTATGAACTGGATGTCGAAAGATAAACTAATATTGACACTTTTTTAAAAAAAATGCAATATATATTGCTTGAATTGTTATTGCTCTTTCTTTTCTTTTCTTTTTGTAACCCCTTTTTCTTTTTGATAAACACTCTCTGTCCCTTTTTGGAACACTTTTTTTTAAGTAAACTACTGACATCATGTAGGGGTGCATACATGCAAGTGCTCATAAATAAAAATGGCTCAAGGGGCTAGCAAGTGATAAGTGTTTGTGGGATAAGTGTTTGGGGAAAAGGGTTGAAAAAAGAATGCCTCTATCACATCAACAAAATTCTAGTCCAAAAACTTTGATTAAGAATTGAAACAAGTTCTAGAGAGATATGAAATAAGCAGATACACACAATGTCAAAGAAAAATTTATGCTCAAATATCCTTCCACAGGGGTAATATCTTAATGAACAATCTCAAGTCTCAAAAACTTAAAGTGTTACTTTGTTAGCATGCCTTAATTCACTTTGCATTGAAAACATCAAAAGTAAAATTAGTCAAGACCAACTATCATTAAAAGAATGGAAGGTATTTTCATAAACTCAAGTATCACTTTGAAACTTATAAGGTCCTTGAAACACAAAAGTGACAAGAGTCAATGTGGAAAAAGTTAGAATTGAGGAAAAATTTTTGCACAAGCCTTCTGTAAAAAGGGTTGACGTCGCGACGTGTAGCATGCACGCTGCGGCGTATAGGTATGAATCACACCTCGCCGCGGCGACGTGCAGTGTGCACGCTGCGACGTGTTGGCGTGAACCGTGGCTTGCCGTAGAGTGTGAACTGTCGCCGCGGCGAGAAACAATAGAGAGGCAGAAAAAATAATTTGCACCAAATCTAAAATGTGTAACATCATGCAAGATTGGCTAACACACACATAAAAAATGCACTATGGAGCAGAACAAAAATAAGAACATAAGAACAGCTCCCCCACACTTAAACAACACATTGTCTGCAATGTAGAACAAGGATAGATAAATCATAAGGTAAGAAAGCACAAAGGACAATTCAACACAACAAGGGGAGGCCAAGAGACAGAACTCAAAGGGGAAATTATTGAATTGAAAGGGTGCTGATTAAACTAAAAGCTAATCTATGTTCCGACTGGGCGGTTTCTCCCTGACACTTACTTAACAAACCAATGCACCAATATATGTCACGTGCAATCACAAGGCATAAGTAAGTAAACAAGTGAAGGAAAGAAACAACCTGGGAGTTATGGAGGTTTTTTTTATTCTCCCGGTCAACCTTCGATAGATGGCCATGGTGTGACGAAATAACATCATCCATTCCTATGTCCATGTCAGCCTCCACTATGCCAGATTCACCTGAAATGATTGTCGCAGAAAAAATAAGAGTTATTCTCAGCGAACTTCCACGGAAGGTGTAATCTGTAAAATGCCAGCTATGAAAGATAAAGGAAAACTATCAATGAGGATGAAACTAAACTATCTAGAATGCAATCTAAAAGAAAAGACTCCTAACTTCACTTAGCAAAAAAATGAAAAAAGCTAAACTAAAGAACCATTCTAGGTTCCCCTACAACGGCGCCATTTTGATCGCCGCTCTGTCGATTCGACCTTAAGATCGATCCTTGGAAACCGATCAAAAATAATAAATTCCAAGATTGCAGTATAGGTTGCAACCTCGGGTCGTCTCACTTAATCGGAACCTAATGAAATGGACCTAAGCTAGCCTATATGTCATAAAGTACAAGTGAAATTAGTAAGGAGAGGGGGGTTTTGATTTTTTTGAAAATATTAATGAACTAAAAAAGAAAAGATTAAGAAAAGTGATAAAATTCCCTTGAAAATGAGCTTTGGCTATCACCGTTCAAAACTAATTTGATGGGATTAGAAATCACTAAGTTTGAATGGTAAACCTTAAAGGGCTCTCTTTAAGTCCAGGGTCTTGATTAATGAACTCCATTTCTCAAGACCCCATTAAGTGCTCTTAAGCCTTAGAACCTTAAAGGACTCTTTAAGTCCAGGATCTTGATCAATGAAGTCCATTGCTCAAGATCCCGTTAAGCGCATCTCAGTGTGTGCGATGGATTAAACATCACTAAGTTTGAAATGATAAACCTTAAAGAACTCTCTTTAAGTCCAGGATCTTGATCAATGAACTCCATTTCTCAAGATCCCATTGAGTGCTCTTGAGCCTCAGAACCTTAAAGGATTCTTTAAGTCCAAGGCTTTAATCAATAAACTCCATTGCTTAAAACCTTGTTAAAAGCATCTTAGTGTGTGCGGTGGATTTGCCAATGCAATGGGTCAAATGAAATCTAGCATCAACTCAATATCAAACACAAGTAGGCAGATAAAAGAGAATCAACAAGATCACAAGTTGATTTATATGAGGCTTCATATATTTAAGCACAGAATTCTACATAAACAAATCCACACACCTTACAATGTTCAACGCTTAATTAAACTCTAATTAAGCAAATCTAACTACAAAGTAATAAACCCCAACTCGGCTGTTCATAGCAAAGTAGTTAAACATGACAATGTAAACTACTTATCCAACAACACATTAAATGTCCAACATTTAATTAAGCTACAATCGAGTAGCTTCACTACAAGTTACAAATCCTAGACCTAGGCATTAATAAATCATAGCTAAACTGTTGATTAAGCTACTCCCCTTTGAAGCTCCGTGAACTCCAACCATCACTGCATCTCCAGGAGAAAATGAATGCCTAACCACACATTGTGACCGGAAACTTCACAACTCCTGACGAATCCAAGCTACTAATGATGGAGTCAGCAGTGAAAATGAAAAAAAAAAACTTATGTGAAATTGTCCCCAGAGAACCCTGAAGGGAACCCTGGGTGGTAGACGATGTTGCTTCCTCTTCTTCTCTCTTCGCTCGTCGGTCTTCTTTTTCTCCCCGAATGAATGTCGATCCCCCAAAAGATCCTTCTTCTAACCTAATTTTGGTAAGGTTTTTATAGGATGGATTCGAGTCAGGCTGAAATAGTGAGAGGAATTTCTATTTGGAGTTCGAGTATTCGTCTGCTTGCCGCAGCGAGATGACTTTTAGACTTCGCGGCGTGCTCCTCTTGATCCTCGCCGCGGTGAGATGCTTTGTAGGTGCCGCAACGTGCACTTCTTTGCTCCTCGCCGCGGCGTGTAAATTTTTAGACGTCGCGACGTGCTGGTCTTCGATCATACCCCGCGATATAAGAATTGTTTGACGTCACGACGTGCTTTTTGCTGGATGCGCCGCGACGTGCATGGAAGGCTCACGTCCTGTTGACTTTCTAATGAGTTGACTCCCTTGTTCTCCTACAAAACAAAATAGTCATTTGCAGTATTAATTGTCCTTAGAAAAATTATAATGCAATTAATATCAATTTGCGACAATTTTACTAACAAATTGCAAATCATATGAGCTCAATATAAGGAACTATTTTAAGCACAAAAGTTATAATTAGGAGTCAAAAAGTGCACTAACAGTTATGAAAGTGTAGCCAATTAATAAGATAAACTTGGGCTCAATCATGCATACATTGTGTTGTTTGTAATTTTTATTACATGACAAGACAAGGATTTTAAGAAAGGTGTGTTTTATAGACTCAATGAAAGTTTTCTATGACAAGTATAATGGTTTAAAAAGTTTTTACTTATCTTTTTATTATAAACTGTTACCCACAAGCTTTCATGCTCACCCCCTTTCTATCCTCACCTCCAGGTGATAAGCAAGAGATGGAGTGAAAGAGAGTCAAAGCATCACTCCAAATTTGCTTATGTCACATGTTAAGTTAGTTTTGGAAAACACAAGGATTTAGTCACCTTTCAAGAATTTGTAGTTCATGTAACTTTTGTATTTTGGGATTTGTGATTATGTTGTAATATGGCTAGAAAGGCCATTATAACTTTGTAAAACCCTCTTGTTTTGAGGATATTGCAATGTGAATGATGAAAATCATTTGTACGTAGCTTATTAAAGAGAATGATGTATTAAAGATATGCTCAAGTCTTATGATATTCGCAAGAGGTTGGGTTCCGGAAATGGGTTCTAACAAAAGGATTTGTTTATCTAGCATAGAAGATTGGATATACCAGCATGAGCATTCTATCAAAATTGTTCAAAAATGAGTTAGTAAGAGGACTACTGACCAAAAAGTTTGAAATTAATTCGGTTTGTGAGGATTGTTTAAAAGGTAAATAAGTCAGAAGCAGCTTTCCTCCTAAAAATATTGTGTCTAATATCCAACCACTTGAACTTGTGCACAAGGATTTATTCGGTCTCACTACTCAAAGTTTTAGTGGTAAACATTACAGTTTTGTTCTAGTATATGATTACCCTAGATTTATATGTGTTTATTTCTTATCAAATAAAGATGATGCTTTTGAAGTGATTGAGAAGTTTTGCAGAAAAATTCAAATAGAAAAAGGATACTGCATCACTTCAATTTAGAACGATCATGGAGGAGAATTTGATAACACAAAGTTTGAAGAATTCTATGACAGTAATAATATAAATTATAACTTCTCTTATTTAAGGACACCTCAGCAAAATGGAGATGTAGAGAGAAAGAATTGAGCTTTGGTTAATACAACCAAGACTATTTTGTATAAAAGTGGACTACCTTATAGATACTGGGTAAAAGTAGTATCCATGGCATGTTTTGTACTTAAAAGATGTCTCATGATGAAAAAGACCCCCTACGAATTGTGGAAAGAAAGAAAATCAAATGTTGCTTATTTTTGAGCATTTGGCTGCAAGTATTTCATTCTAAATAATAGAAAAGACAACTTTGGAAAGTTCGATATGAGATTAGACAAAACTATCTTTTTGGGTTACAATACCACTAGTAAAGGATTCAAAGTATATAATAAAAGAACAAAGAAGATAGAAGAATCGATACATGTGGTATTTGATGAAACACTACCTTCGACAATAGTAACTAACTCAGATGATGAAGAGCATCCATTGGTACCTAAAAATACTTTAGAGAATCGAACTAAACCTATAATACCTTCAAAATTACAAATCAAGAAGGCCCCTTTGAAGTTAGAACAAATCAGGCTTCTTCATCTCAGTAAGAGCCTATGCAACAAAAAACTTTGAGAGAATGGAGAGGTCTTAATACACATCGGTATATTCTTAGAGATCCCTCTGAAAGTCTAAAAACAAGATCATGGTTCAAGAACAACTTTGTTGCTATCATCTCACAAATTGAACCAAAAATAATAGAAGAGGCCCTTACTAAGTAAAACTAGGTTTTAGCCATGAAAGATGAAATGAATCAATTTGACAAAAACAAAGTCAGGAATATAGTACCTCGTCCTCAAAATAAGTCAATCATTAAGACTCGATGGGTATTTTGAAACAAACTTGAAAAAAATGGTAAGGTGGTAAGAAATGAAGCTAGACTTGTAGCTCAAGGTTACAATGAATAGGAAGGTATTGATTTTGATGAAACTTATGCACTTGTTACAATATTGGAATCGAATAGAATTTTACTTGCCTTTGCATGCTAAAAAAATTCAAGTTGCTCCAAATGGATGTCAAAAGTGCATTCTTAAATGATTACATTAACAAAGAAGTATTTGTTAAGCAACCCCCAGGTTTTGAAGATGACAAACATCCGAATTACGTGATAATGTTAACCAAAGTTCTATATGGTTTAAAGTAGGCTCCTTAAGCATAGTATGAAAGGATAAGTAACTTTCTTCTTGAGAATAATTTTAAAAGAGGAAAGGTCGATAAAACCTTATTTATTAAGAGAAATGACATAATATTTAGTGCTACTAATCCATCATTCTGTGAAGAATTTTTAACATTAATACAGGGGGAGTTTGAAATGAACATGATGGGAGAATTTTCATTCTTTCTCAAATTACAAATCAGACAAACAGAAAAAGGAATCTTCATTATCCAAGACAAATATACAACGAAACTCATCAAGAAATATCATTTTGAGAATGCCAAACTGACAGGTACTCCCATGTTAACTGGAACTAAACTTAATAAAGATGAAGAAGGCAACGCTACGGATGATACAAAGCATAGAGGAATGGTTGGATCACTACTATATTTTACAAACTCAATATAAGATATTATATTTTGTGTGTTTCTTTGCACACGCTTTCAATCAAATCCAAAAGAAAGTCACCTTCAAGCAGTCAAAAGAATCTTTTTTAATCTCTACAAAACTATGGATTTTGGACTATGATATCCAAAAACTGATTCATTTGACATAGTGGGCTATTGTGATGTAGATTATGCTGGTGATAAAGTTGATAAAAAAAGTATAAGTGGCCACTGTCAATTTCTTGGAGGATGTCTAGTATCTTGGTCCTGCAAAAAGTAAAATTACATAGCACTTTCGATGACTGAAGTATAATACATAGTAGCTGCTAACTGTTATGCTCAAATCTTATGGACGAAGCATCAACTAGAGGATTTTTCTCTAAACTTTTCTCATATTCCTATATTATGTGATAATACTAATGTTATAAATCTTTCTAATAATCCTGTGCATCATTATAAGACTGAGCATATAGAAATCAAACATCATTTTATTAAAGATCATGTTTTAGAAGGAACCATTGATCTTTTGCATGTTAATACTGAGAATTTAGTAGCTGATATTTTCACCAAGCCACTATCTGAAGATAAATTTTTCTCATTAAGAAAAGTGCTTGGTTTGTGTAACTCTTTGATATTATTTCTGCATGAATATTCTTTGCTACTTGTCTTTACATTTTTGTTGGGCACCCATTGTCGGAACCTAACTCTTGCAAAATCATGAAACGTTAGCATAAACCCATAGGGTTATTTCCATGAACCCTTATTTGGCATCATCCCACAAAGGTGGAGTGCCCCATGACAATCAAACATCAAAATGAACTTATTACTCCAACTCAACCGTATAACGAGGAAGTCAATATGAACATACATAAGCGAACTACTTCAATCTATCATTTCATTTCTAAAGCAACAGAGTTTGAAAATCTTTATTTACATATCAAAATCCACACCATCGGCTTATTACAAAAATACAAATAAAAATTTGTGGAAGTTCCCTTAGGCTCTTAATCACTTGATCTCTTAACTATCACCTGAAAGAGGGGACAAAAAGGGGGTGAGATTGATAACACGTAGGTAACAGTTTATAACGGAAAAATAAGCAAAATCTATTGAGAACGCTCACTTGTCATAGAAAATTTTCATATGGTTCTTAAAACACATGTTTCTTAGGCTTTCAGCTAAAATTCACAAGTTACAAAACATGAATGCATCAAACTTGTTAACATAACATGAGTGCATAAACACCTTATAACGGTTTGGGTTATGCGAACTATGCATGCATCACTATTGTTATGAGCACATAAGCATAGCGAATGGTTTCGGTAAGTCCAAAAACATGACTCATTACACATTTCCAATATAATGGTCCTGTGTAGTTGTGAATTCTTGAGGGAGTCCTTGAGGCAATTCCATGCCACTAGCGGGCAGGTGAGAGAAGCCTATACTTGGGTCAACGTGCACGTGACGGTTCCTGAGGGACTACCACAAACCCACATAACATGTAGCGCCCCCTCACCGTCACATCGGGACGCCTGAAGGTCACTCCGACACGTATCCCACGATAAAGGTGCACCACTAGAACATTCCCACTGATAATCCACATGGCATCGCAATAATTAAAACCAAATATCATAAATCAGTAAACTTTTAAATCCAAAAGAATCTTAATACAGTCATCCAGAAGTAGAATAGACAAGTCTATCAGTCTCCTAAACAAAACCAAAAAGGAAACTGATACAAGCATCTATCCTAAGATCATCCGCAAAAGTCCAACCCAGCTGACCGACCTATGTGCCATCGCTTCTCTTGCCAGCACGCTCGCACGGCAGGAAAAGACTATCTCTGGAGCTAGGGGTCTACTCTATCATCTAAAAATTAGATACAATTTTGGGTGAGTTTATGAACTCGGTGAAACCATCATCGATGGTTCACTCAAATCATGCATTACGCAGATTAAGTCTGAAGCACGATAATATTCAATTAACGATTATATAACATTTTACAAGAGTCTATAACAGTTTGCGATATCAAATAACAATTTACAATAACATATAACAATTTACGAGATCATATCACAATTCACATAATTATGCAATATTCACGTAGCATGTAACAATTTGCAATCTCTCATGTCATCACACAATTCAGTAAGTTTGCAATTCAATCAGTCATGTGTATACAATGCATACGAGACTCCTTTCCAGTTATTCAGTGTTGTGCCCAAGTGCTCAGTCAGTATTTAGTGGGGGACGCGTCAGGGATTTCTCCCCTCGGGCTCGAGGCACAGTCAAGATCTGATTCGAGCTCAAGGCTCTTTCCAGTGATAGTAGCAACTTGGGTCACACATCCATTATCTGATCATGCATTTAAGCAAGCAATGCAGTGTTCAGTAATTCAGTGTTTAGTAATCTACAGTGTACGGCTATAAAAGCCCAGTATTACATTCCTCAATATCATACAGTAATTCAATCCAATACAGTAGTCCAATCCAATACAGTAGAAACATGCCACTCGATCATGTATATTTCAGTAATCATGCAATTTCACATTGGCAAGTAATTCACATTGAGCATTTAGACAGTTAGGAATTTGAGAAACCAACTAGGTTACTCACCAGAACCCGAAGCTTGCTGGAAGTTCCAAAATGTCCGTGGAATGACGATCCAACGGCGCCTCTATAACAGTAAAATACAGTCCCATTACTAGATGCTCAATTAAACAATTCAGTGATGCATATGTCTCTATGAAATTTTGTACAATGCATGTTCACGATTTTCCCAGCGCCAAAACCCAATTCGAACTCTTATGTCCCATTCTAACTCTTCGCTCAATTAATCGACAATAATTTGATCCAATTCTAAAATTCAGTTCAATTTCCTCAATTCATACTTCCTATAGCAATTCCCTATCCATTGGGTCAAAACCCCTATTGAAATCCCAATTAAAGCTCCAATTGTCTCAATTCAATATTTAGGTCACACTATGAACCACAATTGACCTTATTCTCTATGAATCAATACCATTTAAATTAAATTCTAACTCCCATAATTATCCTCAATAGTAGACCTCTTTCTCTAGTTCATAATGAATCGAGAATCACCTCAATCAGAGGTCTATACCATAAGTTATGCCCAATAAACAAACACTCGTTCAATCAGAATTCCATTCCTCGCGCGACCTCGCACGCTCGTCGTCGACGCATGAAGGTTGCTCACATGGCGTGAATGGCGCCGTCGTCGCGGCGTCCTCTTCCCGCTCGTTGCGATGTAAGCCAGAAGACTCGTCGCGACGTACATTCAGGCGCTCGCCGCGACGAGCACTAAATTTTCTCACCGCGGCGAGGCCATGCCAGATGTCACGACGTGCGACTGCGCCACCTTCTTCTTCGATCGATTTTTTCCATTAAAGCTCTCTAAAACCTCCATTAAACATCCTAACTACTTAATCTTTCACAATAAATTCCATAAATACATGTAACAACCATAATAACAACATTAATGCCATTAAAACTTACCAATCGAAGATCAATCCACAAATTTCTCAAAAATCACCATAACCCTAAAATCTTTCAAACTCAACGATAACCCACTCCAAATCCTTCTCAACCTTCATCAATCACAATAAACTAGTTAGGCTAGCATAATGATAAGAAAACCATAAAGAAAGATCAAGGAATCCTCACCGGTGGGAGGAGTCGAAGATCGCCGTGGGAGGAGGAAGAGAAGAAATGCTTTTTGCCTTAGGAAAATCCTCAATTTCAAACCTAGGTATATATAGACATAGGTCTCCAAACCAGTTCAAATTTCAGTTTCTAAATTTCAATGGCTCAACATTTTTATTTCCTAACAGTATAACTCTAATTTTTTCCATTGCCATTGGACAATCCTTTCAGTACTATACAGTCAATCAGTCGGTCACTCCAAAATTTCCGGTCCGGGCATTTTCTCCCGAATTTCCCAAAAATTTCCTATAAGTCACTATCAGTAATCAATCACTCTTAGACTATTCTAAATCAGTCATTCGAGTCCACTTACTCCAAATTTCTCAATTAATCATGATTCAGTCAGTTCAGTCAGTTTCCAGTTCACAATCCAATCAATTCATACTCACAATTAAAATGCCGAAAAATCATAAATGCATGTACCTATGAATAAATGCATATGCAAGAAACCTGTTCCTTTATAATTAGAGGCCAGTAACATGCTCAATCAGTGAATGCAATGAAACCTATCAGTCTGACCCACTATTACCATAATACCCTTGCTAACAATAATGGGATGTTACAATTCACCCCTCCTAATAAAAATTTCGTCCTTGAAATTTAATACCTGCCCGATCGAATAAATGAGGATACTGACTCCTCATATGCTCCTCAGTCTCCCATGTAGCTTCCTCGAAAGAGTGGTTCTTCCAAAGGACTTTCACCAATGGAATCACCTTGTTCCTGAACTGCTTGACCCGTGATCCTATAATCTGTACCGGCTCCTTGACATAACTCAAATCACTGGATATCTCAATCTCTTGAGCTGGAATCACATACGTCAGGTCTGAACGGTACCGTCGGAGCATACTAACATGAAATACGTCATGCATCTGGGACATCTCACTCGGTAATGCCAATCTGTAAGCCAACGGTCCTATCCTCTCAACGATCTCATACGGACTGATATACCGAGGGCTCAACTTGCCCTTATGGCCAAACCTCAGTACTCCTTTCCAAGGAGACACTCGGAGAAACACTCTATCACCTATACTGTACTCCATCTCTCGCCGATGCTGATCCACATAGCTTTTACATGCATCCTTAGCCGCTTGATGCGACTCGGATCAAGCTGCATTTATCCATCAGATCTGAATTAGCTCGGGACCCTCAATCGATCTCATACCCTCTTCATCTCAATACAGGGGCGATCGACACGGCCTCCCATACAAGGCCTCATACGGTGTCATCCCAATACTACTTTGATACTGGTTATTATATGCAAACTCGATCAGTGCCAAATACTGATCCCATGATCCTCTGAACTCCAATACACATGCCCGAAGCATGTCCTCAACAGTCTTAATCGTCCTCTCACTCTGTGCATCTGTCTGAGGATGAAACACTGTACTGAAGTTCAATCGAGTACCCATAGCAGTCTGAAGGCTCTTCCAGAACCTCGAAGTGAACCTGGGATCCCTTTACGAGACTATCGACAAAGGAACCCCATGCAACCGTACGATCTCTGCTACATACTTCTGGGCCAACTGATCGAGAGTATTGCTCTCTCTCACTGGCAAGAAGTCAGTCGATTTAGTCAATCGGTCCACTATGACCCAGATAGCATCATGCTGCCTCGGTGACCTAGGCAATCCCATCATAAAGTCTATGGTAATTCGCTCCCATTTCCACTCTGGAATGGGCAATGAATGCAACTTTCCCACTGGAGCCTGATGCTCTGCCTTAACCTGCTGACAAATCAGACACCTGGAAACATACTCTGCCACTTGCCTCTTCATACCAGGCTACCAGAAATGCTGTCTCAGAGTATTATACATCTTGGTAGTACCAGGATGCATAGCATAGGTAGCTATATGTGCCTCCTCCAGAATCTCACGCCTCAAATCATCTATATCAGGCACACACAGTCTCTGTCCCATCCATAAAGTCCCATCTCTCAACTCAAACTCCGAATCAGTACCGGCCTGGACTCTCTCAATCAGTCTCACTATCACTGGGTCTTGATCCTGAACTCTCTGGATCCTATCATGCAACATCGGCCTCGACCTCGAGTAGCGATCGAGCTCCATCCTAGCCCAAATCTATCTCAGACATTAAGAGCTCTCAATCAATCGCACTGTAACCTCGAAACTCAAACTCGAGTGCACTACCATGCGATCTCCTACTCGATTGCATCGGCCACCACATTGGCCTTCCTGGATGATACTCAATCGCATCATAATCCTTGATAACTCTATCCATCTCCTCTGTCTTAGATTGAGCTCTCTCTGACTCAACAGATATCTGAGACTCTTATGATCAGTGAAGATCGGGAACGTCTCCCCATACAGGTAATGTCTCCAGATCTTCAGAGCAAATACAATCGCGCCAACTCTAAGTCATGACTTTGGATAATTCACCTCGTGAGACCTCAATCGCTCTCAAGGCATACGCTATAACTCTCCCATGCTGCATCAATACACATCCCAATCCCTAATGCGAGACATCATCAGAAACCACAAAGCCCCAAGTGCGTAAGGAATGCCTAACACCGGCATTAGTCATCGATGTTTCACTCCTCAAAGCTCTTCGGCACTCCTCGCACCATCCAACAGACATTCTTCCTCAATAAGCTTCATCAAAGGGCGGAGATCAACGAAAACCCTCGACAAACCTCCGTAATATCCGCCAATCTAGAAACTCCGCACTCGCACACTCCTCGGAATCTCCCAACTCATAACTGCCTCTATCTTGTGAGGATCCACCTGGATACCCTCACCGGATACCACGTGCCCCAGAAATACAATCTCATCAAGCCAAAATTTGCACTTAGCGAATTTGGCAAACAGCTGCCTCTCTCTCATGACCTGAAGAACAATCCTCAGATGCTCAGCGTGCTCCTGTCTACTCCTCGAATAAACCAGTATATCATCAATAAACACTATCACGAACCGATCCAGGTAGGGCTGAAAAACTCTATTCATCAAAGCCATGAAGGCTGCCGGGGCATTAGTCAACCCAAACGGCATCACTAGGAACTCGAAATGCCCATACCTGCTCCTGAAAGCACTCTTAGGCACATCGGCCTCTACAATCCTCAACTGGTAATAACCTGATCTCAGATCCAATTTAGTGAACACCTGAGCTCCCTGCAACTGATCAAATAAATCGTCAATCCTAGGCAGTGGATACTTATTCTTCACCGTCACCCGATTCAACTGCCTATAATCAATACATAGTCTCAGCGTCCCGTCCTTCTTCTTCACAAACAGTATCGGAGCTCCCCATGGTGAAACACTCGGTCTAATAAACCCCTTATCTAGTAGCTCCTGCAACTGAGCCTTAAGCTCTCTCAGTTCCACCGGTGCCATCCTATACGGAGGGATCGATATAGGGGCTGTACCGGGAGCGAGATCAATCTCGAACTCTGTCTCCGCCTCTGGCGGCAATCCCAGAACTCCTGGGAAACACATCCGGAAATCCCGACTACGGAACATCCTGCGCACTCGCCGACTCTGAATCCACTACATGAGCCAAATAGGCCTCACAGCCTCCCTGCATCAATCTCAGGGCACTCAAGAAGGATATCATCCTTGCTGGCACTGCCTGACCAACTCCTCGAAACACAGCTCTGGGCTGACCAGGAGACTCCAATACAACCTCCTTGGTATAACATTCCATAATAGCCCTATGCGCAGCCAACTAGTCCATCCCCAATATCACATCAATCTCCCTCAGAGGCAAAATGATCAGATCGGCACTCAAAACTGCTCGATCGATCTGAACCTGACACCCTATACAGATCTCTCCCAATACAACAGACTACCTAGAGGTGTACTCACCTCTAACCCAAATCAGAACCTCTGCCTATCCCCATGCGGTCTACATGCTAAATGCGGTGCAATGAAAGAATGAGTGGATCCAGATCCAACAATGCATATGCTTCAAAACCAAATCGAAGCATACCCGCAACAACATCCGGGAATCTCGAGCCTCCCCGCCGAGTCATGGCATAGACCCAAGCTCAGGATCGCTTTACCGCTCGGTCCCTCGACCTCCTGCGGACCCTTCTGCCGACCTCGGCCTCGGCCTCGACCTCTCCATCCCGAGCCACCTCCACGGCTCTGCTTGCACCATGGTATTCTTTGCCGATCGTCCGATTCTGATGAAAGGGCTCCCAAAGTCTCTGGCGGCTCCTCACTAGTGGTCCATCGAACCACACCTCAAACAGGCTCAGATACCATCGACACTCTCCACTGTGTCTCTTGCCACAATACTCACATAAAGGAGTAGACTGCCCTGAAACTCTGGCACTGCCGCCACCACTAATAATCTGTACAAATCTGCCCCTCTGCCTATGACCAGTCTGTCTAGCCCCTCCTGCAGATCTGAAGGGCCTACTCTACCACTTGCTATACCCTCTCCAAAGATCGCAGCTATCACTAGATCTCTTAATCCAGATCCCCGACTCGGTCTCCATACATCTGTTGTCTCGATGGCTGCTCGATCCTCACTGCTGCAGCCCTCAACTCAATAAAACTGGCCATATCGGATCTAGCCAATAGGGTACGGATCTCCAGATTTAGTTCGCCCTCGAAACGCCGACACCTGTCAGCCTCAGTAGCCACCAATGAAGAAGCATAAACCACCAACTCGTTGAACCGCACCTCATAGTAGGCCATGGTCAACTGCCCTTGTCTCAGCTCTAGGAACTCTTGCAACTTCATTTCCAGATAGATCTTGGGCATGAAATTGTCCTTGAACGCCCTCAAAAAATCATCCCATGTCAATGTACAAGGCCTGGTGGTACTGCCCAGGACAGTCTTCCACCACTGATATGCAGGACCCTGAAGCAGAGAAACCGCGTAGTCAAAACGCTCATCTGGGTCACAGTCCATCTGGTCGAGGACTCTCTCAGTCCTCTCTAGCCATCCCTCAGCCTCCGCAGGGTCGGTTGCTACTATAGAAGTCAATCCCCGCCACGATTGATAATATCTCTGTTCCCATCTCACAGGAACTCGAGGAGGCAACTCCTCTGAAAGAGGCATCGGGGACTCCCTACTAGCTCCTACCGATTCCAGGTCAGCTGGTAACTCAACTCGATCTCCAAGGACGGATGACCTAAAACAGACAAGAAATTTCGATCAGTTCTGCTATACTTACAGTGATTCAAGCCTAATTTACACTATGCCCAAAAGATGCCAAACCATGTTCTGATACCACTTAATGTAGCGCCCCCTCACCGTAGGGTACACATCGGGACGCCCAAAGGTCGCTCCGACACGTATCCCACGATAAAGGTGCACCACCAGAACATTCCCACTGATAATCCATATGGCATCGCAATAATTAAAACCAAATATCATAAATCAGTAAACTTTTAAATTCAAAAGAATCTTAATACAGTCATCCAGAAGAAGAATAGACAAGTCTATCAGTCTCCTAAACAAAACCAAAAAGGAAACTGATACAAGCATCTATCCTAAGATCATCCGCAAAAGTCCAACCCAGCTGACCGACCTGTGTGCCATCGCTTCTCTTGACGCAGCACGGCAAAGAAAAGACTATCTCTGGAGCTAGGGGTCTACTCTATCAGTCCTGAAAAATTAGATGCAATTTTGGCTGAGTTTGTGAACTCAGTGAGAAACCATCATCGATGGTTCACTCAAATCATGCATTACGCAGATTAAGTGCAAAGACCGCGACCGGATAATATTCAATTAATAAAGATTATATAACATTTTACAAGAGTCTATAACGGTTTGCGATGTCAAATAACAATTTACAATAACATATAACAATTTACAGTATCATATCACAATTCACAGAATTATGCAACAGTTCACAGTAGCATGTAACAATTTGCAATCTCTCATGTCATCACACAATTCAATAAGTTTGCAATTCAATCAGTCATGCGTATACAATGTATACGAGACTCCTTTCCAGTTATTCAGTGTTGTGCCCAAGTGCTCACTCAGTATTTAGTGGGGGCGCGTCGATTTTCTCCCCTGGGCTCGAGGCGGTCAATCTGATATTCGAGCTCAAGGCTCTTTCCAGTGATAATAACAACTTGGGTCACACATCCATTATCTGATCATGCATTTATGCATGCAATGCAGTGTTCATTAATTCAGTGTTCAGTAATCTACAGTGTACGGCTATAAAAGCCCAGTATTACATTCCTCAATATCATACAGTAATTCAATCCAATACAGTAGTCCAATCCAATACAGTAGAAACATGCCACTCGATCATGTATATTTTAGTAATCATGCAATTTCACATTGGCAAGTAATTCACATTGAGCATTTAGACAGTCAGGAATTTGAGAAACCAACTAGGTTACTCACCTGTAACTCCGAAGCTCTTGCTCGAAGTTCCAAAGAATGTCTGTGGAATGACGATCCAACGGCGCCTCTATAACAGTAAAATACAGTCCCATTACTAGATGCTCAATTAAACAATTCAGTGATGCATATGTCTCTATGAAATTTTGTACAATGCATGTTCACGATTTTCCCAGCGCCAAAACCCAATTCGAACTCTTATGTCCCATTCTAACTCTTCGCTCAATTAATCGACAATAATTTGATCCAATTCTAAAATTCAGTTCAATTTCCTCAATTCATACTTCCTATAGTAATTCCCTATCCATTGGGTCAAAACCCCTATTGAAATCCCAATTAAAGCTCCAATTGTCTCAATTCAATATTTAGGTCACACTATGAACCACAATTGACCTTATTCTCTATGAATCAATACCATTTAAATTAAATTCTAACTCCCATATTTATCCTCAATAGTAGACCTCTTTCTCTAGTTCATAATGAATCGAGAATCACCTCAATCGGAGGTCTATACCATAAGTTATGCCTAATAAACAAACACTCGTTCAATCAGAATTCCATTCCTCGCCGCGACCTACGCCCCTCGTCGCGACGTACAGAAGGTCGCTCTCTGCGACGTGAATGACGCTTGTCGCGGCGTGCGTCCTCTTCCCGCTCATCGCGATGTAAGCCAGAAGGCTCGTCGCGACGTACATCCAGGCGCTCGCCGCGGCGTCCCGATCGATTTTCGTCATTAAAGCTCTCTAAAACCTCCATTAAACATCCTAACTACTCAATCTTTCACAATAAATGCCATAAATACATGTAACAACCATAATAACAACATTAATGTCATTAAAACTTACCAATCGAAGATCAATCCACAAATTTCTCAAAAATCACCATAACCCTAAAATCTTTCAAACTCAACGATAACCCACTCCAAATCCTTCTCAACCTTCATCAATCACAATAAACTAGTTAGGCTAGCATAATGATAAGAAAACCATAAGGAAAGATCAAGGAGTCCTCACCGGTGGGAGGAGTCGAAGATCGCCGTGGGAGGAGGAAGAGAAGAAATGCTTTTTGCCTTAGGAAAATCCCCAATTTCAAACCTAGGTATATATAGACATAGGTCTCCAAACTAGTTCAAATTTCAGTCTCTAAATTTCAATGGCTCAACATTTTTATTTCCTAACAGTATAACTCTAATTTTTTCCATTGCCATTGGACAATCCTTTCAGTACTATACAGTCAATCAATCGGTCACTCCAAAATTTTCGGTCCGGGCATTTTTTCCCGAATTTCTCGAAAATTTCTTATAAGTCACTATCAGTAATCAATCACTCTTAGACTATTATAAATCAGTCATTCGAGTCCACTTACTCCAAATTTCTCAATTAATCATGATTCAGTAAGTTCAGTCAGTTCCCAGTTCACAATCCAATCAATTCATACTCACAATTAAAATGCCGGAAAATCATGAATGCATGTACCTATGAATAAATGCATATGCAAGAAACCTGTTCCTCTATAATTAGAGGCCAGTAACATGCTCAATCAGTGAATGCAATGAAACCTATCAGTCTGACCCACTATTACCATAATACCCTTGCTAACAGTAACAGGATGTTACATAACACATAGATTTCAAAATCTTGTAAACTTGATGCCCCAAAATGGCACATTCTCTTGAAAACTTGCTTTTCACATGCTTGTTATACCTTAAAAATCATTTCCAAAAGTATGGTTTCATAATTATGCATCATTTCAAAGAATCATTTTAAAAAATAAATTTTCATAAATCATCACACAAATCATATAATAAGCATATAGCAATAATTGCAACACCTATGATGCAATTGGAAACATTAAACTTTTTTTATTCAAAGAAAACATTAGTGGCTTATTTACTCTAATATAAACATGTACCTAACTTGATTTTCTTGATTATGGACTTGCTCAAGAAGTCTTTTCTCTTGTTTCTCTTGCCTCTTTGATCCCTTTATACAATAACAAAAATCTCACTCAATTGGGTTTTCAATTTAAAATTTCTCAAAGCACAATCACTAAAATTGATTCTAGAATACTTAAACCCAAGCCCTTTCTAAACTCCATGAACTAAAATCCTCCTAAAAATCTAAAAGATTTAAAATGATCTTATCTTCATTCTTTACCAAATGAAGGGATCTTTAGCTCAAAGGAAAGCTCTTCTCTTCCTCTTCCTTTTTCCTTTCTTGAACAACTCCAAAATCTCTTTTGAAGATCAAGAAATGATGGAACCCTAGCTCATCTCTCTTTTTTCCTCCCTTTGGTTTTTTTATTTCACTTCCTTTTCTCCCTTTTTCGTTTTCCCCCCTCTTAAGGGAGGAAACAACACTTCTTTCTTCCCATTTTACCCTTAATGGCTGATAAAAGTCCTCCTTGCCCTTCCTTTAATGCCTTATGTCTTTTATACTTAAGTGTCTTGCCAAAAGCATCTTTGAATATTCTAACATAGCTCTTTCTTCTAGAAAAGTGTTCTCCCTTGTCTTAAGTTTCCAATGACACCAAAATCAATCCATTTGGTTCAGAAATCTGAAAGTTAGGGCCCAAACATTAAAAACGATTGTTAGATTGAAATAATAAACTATACCCAAATTCCATCCAGAAATTGAAAGTCCTAGAGATTGAATTACATTTCAACTTCTTCATACTATTTGTAGCTCCATGTCTCTAGTTTATCTTGAAATAAGAACCATCTCATTTGGAATCCTATAGATCCAGATATATTCAAAATAATGAAGCATATTCAGTAAAATATCCAATTTCCACTCTTCCTACTGATACCTTTTGATTCAATCCATCTTTTTCAAATCAACACCAAAAGCTATAACCTTTCATGGAGACTTATAAAAAAAAAATTAGGAATCTAAGGGTCTAAGAATCACTTAATTTGTAGGTCGGATAACAAAATTATGGCCGAAAAAATCAAACAAGATTTGGTCCTCAATCATATTGAACTTATCTCGGGAAAAAGGGCATAACTTTCACTAGAGATGTTGGATTAAGATAATATTAGATGATTTCAAAGAGGAATTTAAGATATACAACTTTGAAGAAGACCTTGAGGTCAGATTTTATCATCTGGGCGGGTCAAAATAGACCAAAAAGTAGGTACAGATGAAACCAAACGAAAAAATAGACGAATGGAAAAAGATAGACAAATGGGGAAAATTCTCATAACTTTCCCTAAAAATATCAGATTTATGTGTTATTTAGATTGTATTAAAGAGGACTTTAAGATATAAAACTTCCATGCAGACCTCAAAGATAAATTCTATAAAAAAATGGATCAAAATATAGGTACAGATGAAACCGAATGAAAAAGCAGACTAATAGAAAAAGATGGACAAATGTGGAAAATTGCTATAAATTTCCCTAAAGATATTAGATTAAGGTTTTCTTTATATGGATTGAAAACAAAATTCAATATCTACAACTTTTATTAAGACCTTGAAGATAGATTCTATCTTCTGAAGGATAAAAAATGCACTAGAAGATAGGTACAGAAAAAATTAAATGAAAAAGCAAAAAAATCAAAAAAGACAAATGAATAGGGAAAATTACCATAACTTTCCTTACAGATATTGGATTAAGATATTATTTATATGGTTTGAAATAAGACTTCAAGATCTAAAAATTTTATGAAGACCTAAAAGACATATTCTATCTTTTGAAGGCACAAAAATAGACCAAAAGATAGGTATAGATGAAACCAAATGAAAAAACAGAAGAATAGAAAAAGGCAGATGAATGGGGAAATTTGCTATAACTCTCCCTAAAGATATTGGATTTGGGTGTTCTTTAGAGGGTTCAAAATATGACTTTAAGATCTACAAATTTCATGAAGATCTCGAAGATAGATTCTATCTTCTGAGGGATAAAAAATGGAATAGAATATAGGTATAGACGAAAAACAAACTAATGAAAAAAAAGATAAACGAAATGGGAAAATTGCTATAACTTTCCCTACAGATATCAGATGAATATTTTATTTATATGGTTCGAAAGAGGACTTCAATATCTACAACTTTCATGAAGATTTAGAAGATAGATCCTATATTATAAGGGGTGAAAAATAGAACAGAAGATAGGTATAGACAAAGACAAATGAAAAAGCAGACGAATGGAAAAAGACAAACGAATTGGGAAATTTTCGATAACTTTCCCTAAAGATATCATATTTGTGTGCTCTTTAGATGATTCGAAATAGAACTTCCATATCTACAACTTTCATAAAGACCTTGAAGATAGATTCTATCTTCTGAAGGGTAAAAAATGGAACAGAAGATAGGCACAGACGAAACCAAATGAAAAAGCAGAGTAATGGAAAAAGACAGACAAATGGGGAAAATTGCCATAACTTTACCTAAAAATATTAGATTAAGGTTTTCTTTATATGGTTATAAAGAAGACTTCAAGATCTACAGCTTTTATGAAGACCTTGAACACAGATTCTATCTTCTGAAGGGTCAAAAATAGACCAGAAGATAAGCCAGATGAAAAAACAGAAGAAGCAAAACATAGAAGATATGATGTCATCACAGACCATATGACGTCATCACAGAAGAAACAAAACATAAAAGAAGCGAAAAGACAGAAGAAGTAAAATATAGATGATATGAAGTCATCACAGAAGAAACAAAATATAGAAGAAGCTAAAAGATAGAAGAATCAAAACACAGAAGATACATCTTCCCTTTTCTACTTCATTTACTCCTCATTCTCAACTCCATTTCAAATCAATATCCTCTAAAGAAAAATATAGTCCGTGATTAATCATGAACATCAATAACAAAACATACACATATGTACATATTCTTCATCAATTTACTACGCAAATTTAACTTCATTTTTTCTTTCATTCTACTTCTAACTTTCACCTTAATTCTTCCAATTCCAAAATCTCTTGTCCACCAAATCACCAAAACAAAACATAAATTTATCCACATTTCCCATTCGCTACTTTACTCTTGTCTATCATTTCTAATTCAAGAAATTTCATTCATTTGTTCTTTAATCATGACTAATCACCAAAATTTCTCATTCAATAGTTCTAACTCCTATGAAATGTTCGGGGTCCAACAATTTCATTTAGCAAGCTCTTTCTGTTTTCATTCCTTAAAAACTCTCTTAGCTTGGTAGGCTCCCTAGAATTTAAAAGCTCATCTCGGTTTAATAGAGAAAGATTACATGTGTACTAAAAAGGTAATTTTTATTTTATCGTTTCAATATTTAAAGATGTGCCAAGTTCGATGTTGGTATGTCTGAAGTTGATGAGGTTACGCAAATGGTCATAATTCCTGTATTAGCATATGATCGTTCATCTTCACATAAGATCAACACTCAAGAAACACCTAATATAATAGAAACAGACTTCTCTCCTCTACTCACCCTCATTGTTATTTGAAGCACCACTTTCTAACTTTCTATTTTCATTTGAAATTTTCTAAACCTCATATATCACTCTTACAATGGCAGGAACCAAATCAAAAGGACAAAAGGAAACTTCAACTTCTACTGATAATTATAGTGAAGCTCATGTTACTGAACTTATCTCCTCTAAGCCCCAAGTATCAAAAGTGCATTGGGTTGTAAATGATGATGATTCAGATGAAGAACATTCTCAGTTGATTAAACAACCATGAACAATAGGAAGTCTTGCAAAGCAAGTTGAGAAAATTTCTGAACAAAATGAAAACCTTGATGTTGAAAAGAAAGAGGAAGAAGATTCTAAAAAAAGAAAAAAAGGAAGAAAAAAAGAACGGAAAAGCGTATGTGACTGAAGAAACTATTGATAGAAATAAGTTGTTTCATGAAGAGATGATTCCTAAAGAAAAAAGGGCTAAGAAGATAAAATAGTTGCACAAAAAGGAAAGACATCTGTAACACCCCACTCCGAGTGACCCGAACCCGATATCGTTGGTGATATCCGAGTTCGTGCCCCGCGAGGGTGGCGTACTACATCATTCGATTAAACCCAGTATACATTTTTTTTTTGAAGCCATTGATTCCACGTTAGTGCGGAAAAAACAGTAAGTAACTAAAACCTATGTTCATAATAAACCAGTTTCAGTTAATGCAGTCATCCAAGAATAATTTACAATCAGTCAATGAGTAAAACATTAAAACCACAATGGGCTCAGTAGAAATACAAAGCATTGTTATACAGTGATTGCGGAACACAGTTTGATAAGACACTAATGCAGACATGCACTGATCCCGACCTCTATCCTTTATTTGCCTACAGTAGACATACTCCCGTGTCAACCGGGGTATTCTTCAGGACCTGAAAAAATAGATGCAAATTTTGGGTGAGTTTTGCGAACTCGGTGAGAAACCATCATCGATGGTTCACCCAATTCATACATTACGCGAATAGCGTCACGGATTATCACAATTGCACATTCGAAATATCATATGGCAATTTACGATTTTCACAACAAAGATAATCGAAAGAATCTAAAACAAGATAACAAAATGCAAGACATATTGCCTCTTTCCCAATCCAAAATCAATTGAATGTATACTTACTTAAATACATGACATTTTCCATTTTATTTCAAAGATTCAAGTGTTTTCCCAATTCACAATACAATCAAATACATATATAACATTTTCTATTTCTTCCCATTTAGATTATGTGTTGTGATTTGAGCGCAGATCTTCCCTATTCGGACGCGTTAATCGGTGAGCCTATGGCTCTGAATCGTCCTTTCGGGCTTATTAAGCATTGAGCATAAAGCTCTGAATGTCCTTTCGGGCTCATTAAGCATTGAGCATAAAGCTCGAGAACTGTCCTTTCGGGCTCATTAAGCATTGAACATATAGCTCTTTGGCAGCTCCAAATCAATCATATCAATTAATCATGTATGAATTCATTTATTACAATTCTACCATATCACATTGAAAGTCAAAACCAATTTATCGAAACGAACAATTAACACTTCAATATCAATTTCTCATTCCCTCGGACCTTTGGTCCGAGATCTCAACGTAATCATTCACAAACAGTTACACACAATTAGCACTTCGATAATAAGTTCCCAATACTTCGGACACCTATGGTCCGAAATCAATCAAAGCAAACACACATAATCCCTCCATTGTCTCCACATGGCATAACCACATAATCTTCATCACATATAGATTGAGGAACCAACTAGGTTACTCACCTGCACTTCCGAGCTAATATCTGGAAGTCTCAAGAACATCGGTGATCGGCGCTCCAAATGTGCCTCTATAATAATCGAAAATATAACAATTACCACTTGTCCAATCGTAACTATTTAATAATGCATATGAAGCAATTTGCAGGTGCACAATGCATGTTCATGATATTCTGGCCCTAATCTCATCTTTTTCCACAGAAAATCCGTCCAAAATTAGAAACCTATTAGCGGCGGCGATGCGCAAATCGGACTTCTATAGGTCCTCAATTAAACAAAGCAGTGATTACATGACTTTTACCGGACCCACGTCAATTTTCCGTCAAAAATCTCCAATCTCTCAGAAAATGAAATTCAATATTCTACGAATCCGATGCCTCAAGAATCAGGTCAATCGGATGTTGGACGGAAAAGTTATTCACGAAAGAAACCAAAATTCATATTAATATATAACCCTTATTTCCTTTCATTTTTCCTAATTTCCAACCAAACTCCCAACACCCATAACTCTTTGCACACAATTCAGAAAACTATAAACCACATCTCATTGGAAAGATCATGACAAGCTCTACAAGTTTCATCTAGACCATTTAAAGTAATTCCACCCCTAAGGGTGTCAAAGACCCCATGAAAGCTACTTCTCACTCAAAGTCACTCAACACAGTACAGTACCTTGTAAATTCAGTAACTTTCATTGTCTTCGGTCAAACATTACACAATAAATATTCTCATCAAGGACACAATGTTATCTAAAACTTTCATGAATAGTCTAAATTCAAATTCAATGGCTAACTAGGTCAAACAATTCAGTGAAGGCTGCTGCCCTTGGAAGTACTCAAATTGGGCAGTAATTTTTCAAATAGTATAACTCCTTGTACAAATGTCAAAAAATTGCATACTTTATACCCATGAAAAGATAAAACACAGTAATAAACTTCTCATTAAGGGCTTATAATCAAATTCTATCATTTACCAATTCAAAACAGTCCTGCAAGTTACTGCCCTGTTCAACAGTCCCTGACCTAACTTCAGTCCAATCTTTGAAAAATCATAAGTCCCAATTCTGTTATCTAAAAATAGCATGCTATATACCATTTTCAAGATAATTGTTTCCTATACAACTCTTCAGAAGATCACTTAAGCCAATTCAATTCAAAGAAATTACTAAAATTGCCTCTAAATAGAATGGTCACAATACCTACACTGATAGCTAGGTTTCACCAATTGCTCACAATCAGTCAATATTCCACAGTGGATATCTCCCAATATACAGATCGAAAAATTGAAAAATCAGTGGCAATGGAAAGCTAACAATATAGGCTTCAACTCTCATGAAGACCATTTTCACTAATTCCCTCTCAATTAATTTAGAAAAATCATCAAAACAATCAGGTTATTAATCCGGACACTGTTCACATAAGTCAAAACAGTAACTTTCCAAGCCAAATTTCAACCTATTAGAGTTACAATTTGACAACACCTATTTCACACAAAAATGTAGCCAACAAACCAAAGTTTCATTGGACACAAACCTCAACTCATTTTCATAACCACACAATAAGGTATGCCCAAAACAGTACAGTAGGTCAAAAACAAAATTTCTAGCTTTACTTCTCCATTCACTTCCTATCATGCCAAGTCCAATTCTACTTCACTAAGCATACCAAATGAACAAGAAATCAGTCCCTAGGTCATGCATACATTCACTAGGAAATACTACCTCAACTTGGCAGCACCATACACAATCATTTTCATGTAAGAAAAATCATCAAGAATCATCCAAAAGCAAGTTAAACCAAGTTACAACACATCTTTCATGCTAACTTCCTCAAATCATATTCAAACTTAACCCAACAATTCAAACTATCATTTTCATAACATTTAACCATCATAACTCATGATTAGTAGTAAACAATAACCCCCTTTGGATGCATCTAATAACCATGATTCATTCAATGCACAATTCAAAGCATAATTAATTAAAGCTTCATGAATTCTTACCTATTTCAAGCTTCCAACAATTTGTCCTTCACTTTTCCAATTTATTGCACTAACTCCTCTAATCTACCACACCATGCATGACCATCATCAAGATAAGAAACTTCAACTTATAAGCAAGGAAGAAGAAGAACAAGTAGGAAAAGAAAAGGAAAGAAAACGATGGAGAGGTTTGAAAGGAGGAGGTGTTGGATGAAAGGAGATAATAAAGCAATAAATCATCTTTTTATTCACTCAATTAGAAGAAGCAACGAGAAAAACCCAAGCAATTAAGTGTGTTGATGAGGTGTCATCTAGACACTTGGCATAAAAAAAATGGGAAAAAGACAAAATAGAAATAAAACAAAATGATGTATAGGATTTAGAAATCCTACTACAATGTGACTCATTCTAGTCCAATGACCCTAATTTTAATTTCAAAATAATATACCCAATATGACAGTGCCATTGGGTAGCAATTTTCGCTACCGAAAATCGATCGGTTCGCCACTTGGCGATTTTTTCCGGTCCAGGAATTTTCTCTGAAAAATTTCAGAAAAATTTCTAAAAATTCCTTAAAATAGAAAACAATTTATGGCGCACTCAGAATAATTTTTCAAACCCATTAACCACGTTAATCTCAATAAAATTGTCTTAGGCACGCAAACCGGGAATATCATGTATGCATGTACAGTAATTTCATGTGCACAATTGTGACTGTGTATCAGTCCTATTATGCATGAACAGTACTAATTAAATCCCAATCTAGCACATCCTATGCCAATTTACTATTCTACCCTTCCAATTCAGGGTGGGATGTTACAACATCAATACCACCAAAAAAGTTTCAATCAACGGAAGATGAAGTTCATTATAAAATGCAGTATAAGAAAAGAAAGGTGGTTGTTGGGTGGATCTTGCCTCCCATGATGTTTGATGACACATGTATACCTATCTCTCCTTACTTTGTTGTCATTGGTTAGAAAAAAAATTTTGAAAGTAGATGAGATAATATTCGATGAGCTAGTTTGGATATTCTACACATACATGAAAATGGAAGAAATTAATGGAAAGATGTCCATTATCTCATGGGTGCATGAATGTGAAATTTAATTTCTAAGGAAATATTAGGAGATATACTCAAAGTAGCTCTTGTCATAAGTGGGATATTGATGATCTAAAGTTAGTCGAAGTTGTTAAATCTATCAACCTTAATCTTAAGAACACCAAAGATAGGAGACTCTGAAGCAAAGAATTAGACTTAATATCATGATGTCTTACATCGCTTTCAACTACTTTAATTTTTCCCAGGAGTATCTCAGTTGAAAGGTGCAACCTGCGAGACACTTACATGGTGTATAATTTGCTAAAAGGGAATATAATGAACCTTTCAACTATGATCTTGAGGTTCATGGTGGATAAGGGAAATCATAAGAATACCACTAGTTGCCTACCTTATAAGATATTGCTCACCAAGATTTTCAACCATTATGGAGTCCCTTTCGCAAATTTGAATTTGTATGCTCCAGTTAAGTTTCACTTTTCCATTCCCTATCAATTTGGATATAGATTGCAAAACAATGTCTAGGTTGACAGAAGATCTAAAAGAGTAGCAAAAAACTTAGATCTTGCTCTAGACCAACAAACTCTTGCCCCTCCTCGAGATGAAAATATTGCAAATCTTCAACAACAGTTGAAGGATATTCAAGCCAATTCAGAACAAATGCGATAACAAATAGATTGCATGCATAATCAACTTCTTGACTAGCAGATTTTGCTCAGAAGAATCTTTGAATCTCGTCAATATCTTTGTTGCTATATGTTTTCTGCTTGGCTTAGTTATACTAATGATTTTATTTGATGCATTATTTACTCTTTCCGTTTATTTTTTTATAATGACAAAGGGGGAGAGTTTATGTGGATATATTTTTGCATTTATGATTATATATTTCTCAATGCTACCTCAATTATTATTGGACCTCGCTGCTGGAGCCCAACATCGGACATGAGAGCGTGACGTGAAACATGCTAATAATGCATTTAGAAAAGACCAGCGGAAGATTAATGGGTCTGCTGGAAAAACAAACTTGAAACCTGCCTTCATGCGATTAAATAAACCAGGAGAATATGTAAATTTAACGATTGAGAAAGGAACCCATTGGAAGTTCAATGGACCCATGTAACATCCCGTTACCGAAGTGACGAGTATATTTGTAAATTGGATCGAGTCAGGTTAAAGTACAGGCAAATGTGAATTCTTCATGCATTATAGTTTCTATAGTCATCGGTAAATGATTATTGATGGCATAAGTATATGAATATGTGTACATGTATGACATTTCCCGATTGAATTGTGGAAATTGGAAATTTGTGCGAAAAGTGTATAAATGAGTTTTGTATATGAATTGGAATGAGAAAAAAATTGAATTTAGAGAACTGGATTATGAGATTGGAGTGTAGGAGTATGCAATTCCTAACTTTGTGAATTTATGGAAAAAAATTTAGAATTTTTAGAGAATCGAGTCCGGACCGGAAAAATGGTATAGTGACTGATAAACCGGATTCCGGGTCCGTGATTGATTGGCAATTGATATGAGGCAAGTTGAATTATGACTTTAGGATTTATTATTAATTGTTATTGCGTATTGGGAGAAATTAGAATCAGAAATTGGATTGAGGTTGTTTGATCTGGACTGGTGGCAATTCATTGCCAAACAAGTCTTAAGGTATTCAGTATATATATATATAACTTAAGCCTTTGAAATTTGACGATGCTTGCTTCAGTTCTGGAGAAATTGCTTTGTTCTTCTTCTTCTTGCAAGGTGGATTTCTTGGTGATTTGGAAAGGTTTAAAGCTTGAATCAAGTAAGTCTTTGTTTCCTTATGATATAAGTTGTTTAATTTGATCATTGATTGAGTTATGAAATTGTTTAGAGAATTTGAAAGTTTGGATGTTAGGGTTTTGAGAAAATGTTGAGTTTGATTTGGGATTTTGATGAATAATAAGTTTTAGATAGTTTTGAGGTTAGAAAGGAGTTCAAGATAGTGTATGAAACTAATTGGGAGTGTTTAGAATGGATTTGGATGGAGTTGAATCTGAGAAATCTGGAAATTTCGGGTTTTAGGCGTGTTCATTGTTGCCGCAATAAGATGAAAAGCACGCCATGCAAGCATTTCAGAAATGCTTCAGACGCTTGCATGACGTCTTGCTGAAGCGTCTTGTGACGAGGAAGAAGGAACGCGTCGCGGCGTCTGACGCGATCGTCATGACGAAGACAACCTTGATTCGCCGCGACGAGGCGAAAGTTACGCCAATGACGTGGCGAGAATGGAGCTTCGCCATGCGAAGGATTTGATGTCATGGCGAGGAATGCTGATTTTTCAAAATGAGATTTTGAGGTTTTAAATTATGGGGATCTAGGAATTTGATAGTTCAATTACCTATGGATTAAATTCATATGGAGATTATGAATTTGGAGGATTAGTTTCTAATGGATTGGCTATGGATCAATTGAATTTACGAGACTAGGAATTTCAATCTGGAGAATGAAATGAAGTGATTTTAAGATGATTGTTACAAGTAATGAATTTGAGATTTGATTTCAATTGAATTGTTTTCTAAGTGATTAATTGGAATTTAGAGATTAAGAATTTGAATTGATAAGGTGGAATTTGGATTTTAATTCGATGATTATGGAATCTAGTGACAATAAATAGTGATTGTGATTTTAATTGGAAGGTGACTGCAGAGAATTGGATATTAGTCTATTGACTTATGGTAATTGGATTTTGCTATGAATTAGAGTGAAAGTGATCGAATTGGGAAAAATTTAGGAATGTCATAACATGTACGATTACTCGATGTATTTGCTATATTTGCATTTTTTATATTGGAAATTGTCTTTATGAGTGATATTCGATTTTTCCGATTGTTTTAAAGGCATAGATGGAGCAATTCCACGGGTAGTCTTTGAGACTTCAGTGTCAGAAGAGAAGTGCAGTGAGTAACCTAGTTGGTTTCTCAACCTATATGTGTTACATTTTGTATATATGCCATGTGCTGAATACGGATGGATATGTGTGATCGTTTTGATTGATTTGAACCATGGGTGTTGAAATATTGAATTGAGATATGGAAGTGCAAAATGTGAATAAATGTGCATAAATGCAATAGTGAATCGAATTGTAAAAGTGTTAGTGAAGTAAATGAGATATCACGTGAAATGTGAATGACATATGCACTCATGCATAATTAAATGATCGATAATGATAGTTGTTGACCCGAGGCGCCATCAGATATTTGAGGACGCCTTGAAGAAAACCCATGAACACACGCCGCAATAAAACTCGCAAACACCTACGGGTGGGGTGTGGGTCCTATTATGTGAAAGGGATTAGTGCATACCAGTGGCTCTCCTATCCCTAATGTGAGTGGGCGATGAGTGCATACCCGGAGGCCTCCTACTTGCCAAAAATGTGATTCTTGATTTACGATTACTTCGGTCACAAAAATGAAATGAAATCAGAAGTGTCACATGCATCTGCATATGTAAATGATCTAAAGTGAACTGTGTGAAAGTGAAATTGAATGCACGTGAATATATGAAAGTGTGAATATGTGATTCAAGGTGTATATGAATTGTGAATGCATGAGTTGGGTGAACCATCGATGATGGTTTCTCATTGAGTTCGCAAACTCACCCAACATTGCATCTATTTTTCAGAATCGAAGAATACCCGCTTAGACTAACGGAGTATGATCGTTACTAGCAAGGCGAGTAACGGTCGGGATTAGTGTCGCCACATCTGCATGAGTACAAGTGTTTTGTTTGGTGGGCCTAGCTAAATAAATGTAATAGTGTGTTGAGATTTTGATTTGAATTGTGTTCGAAATGGCATCGAGCCCAGTTGGGTCATGCCTTTACGCTTATGTCTTGATTGAGCAATCGTTGAGTGCTAATTAATAACGAAAGTGTTTTGTATCTGAAAATGTTTTTGTCATATGTCGCCCAAAGTGTGTTTTGATTTACTGCGCGTTAAAGCGTTGTTGGAAGAAAAATTTCATAACGAGTTTTAAATTGTGATTGATCGCTCTAGCATGCTACCCTCATGGTCACGAGCTCGGATGTCATTTGTAGATGTCGGGTTCGGGTCTCATGGGAGTTAGGTGCTACATTTGTGGTATCGAGCCCGTAAGTACAATCTTACATGGGCTTTCGAAAAGTGTGTCAAATTGCATACATTTAAGTCATGTCATTGGCGAGATAGTGACAATCGATCCCGATCTAGCATATGAGTCTCATACATGAGCTGTACTAGTGTTTAAGTGATGAGAAATACTTGAGGAAAAGATGATATGTGAGAATGTGATAAAAGGAAATTGGGAATGTTGTGAAATAAGAAAAAGTGTATGGTTCGATTTGACAAATGAGGATTTAGTGTATTGGTATTAGTGAATATGTTATGGCGAGCAACATCATGCTATATTGGAGTGTATCTTGGGATGGAGAATAGATATGAATGTATAGTGGTAAATTGATAAAGGAAATAGCGATATGATAAAATTGGTAAGATTGACGATTATAAACAAAGTGAATGGAATTAAAATGTTCTGCAATTATAGAGAATACAATTGGGTTTGATTTCGGTGATAAGAGTTATGAATAGGATTTGTGACTTAAAGTCGAGAATGTGTTAAGTGAGGAAATCGAGAATAATTGCATAACTGTGATATTGATTTGAGAATGAAAATTTATAAGTATGAATCAATAATGAAAAGATGGAATGTACATCCGTGATATGTATCTACGCAGTGACTAATCTTGTGTAAGGCAAATGAATAAAAGATTGAAATGTAAGACAATGGTAAGGGTAGATGAAAAGGTTATCAAGGATGAGTTGAATTGCTATGTGAATGCACACCGATGATGGGAATACATCACGATGAAGTGAAAATATGAAGCTATGGGAATGATATCAGAATCAATTGGTGAGTTAGTAGAGAACTGCCAGTCATAGTTTTTATGATTAAAGATCATTGTGAGTTAGAGTAAGAAGTGAAAGTGCCTATAGTGATTTATTGAAATGAACTAAGATTGTAAACTGGATATGAATCAAGTCATAGATTGGATAGTGTAAGCGATTAATTGGTGAATTATTTTACACTTGTCTCTTGATGTCGACGAAATGATTTTGATGGTACATACCTCAATGTGTAGTATTTAAAAGGATGTTCTGATTTATATGAATTGAGGCATAACTGATTCATATGGGATAGTATGAGTATAGTTAAAAGTGATTTCATAAGGCATTTCGAATGTCTGGCAAGAAATGTGACAATTGTTGTTGATTAGGAATTTCATAAGTGGTTTTATGTGCATAGGGATAAATATAATTTCAAGGGTCGAATTGTGATTTGATGATTGATAAATATGTCTTTGGATATTTGTTTGAAAATTTTGGATACCCTATTTGTGCGAAATGTGTTTAGATGTATCTATGGATACGCAAAGTGATAATGGTTGAGATATTGGTGAATTTAAAAACAGTGAAAAGGATTATGCGATTGAGGTATTTCGTGAATTTGAAAGATTTGAATGCAAATTATGTGTTTGAGTATTTTAGAATCTAATAGTATTGCAATGTGAAGTATTGAATTGGAAAATGTGACGACAAAAATTTCAATTTTGAGAGCGATAAGGTTATTAAACCCGTTGTTATAGTAAACGCGATCTGTTGAACCAAGAAGGACAAAAGAAAGCATTATGGGCAATTGGTATTCCAAATCGGATGTGTGTATGTGTAAAAGAATTTGGCAAAAGCAATTGTGGATTTAGAAAATGAATTTGACCGTTGAGGAAATTTAATTATTAGATCGAATTACGAAATGTGGGTGATACCACTTAAGGAATTGTAAGAGGAATGTATGAAATGATTAAAGCTTTATGTTCTAATAAGAGTGTATTGGAAGGGTGATAGAAAGTAGAGTGTGACATCGAGTAATTGTTTGTGTGAATAACCAATGACTTGGATTGGAGATAAATGTGAAATCGATATTGTGGAATTCATAAGAATATGAGATTGATGTAAAATTCACATTGATAGAGAGTATATTAATTGTATTGGTATTACCAGTTGAAAAGTGTATAAGGGGTCAAAAGTGTGCGCTATTAGAGATTGTGTAAATCAGGTGAAATGAATCTGAAATAGGAATTGTGAAACATGGTAAATGACGATGAATTGAATTGATTTTTATCGAGGTTGCTGGCATCGTATGAAATTGGTTTTTTAACCATATAGTGATGTGATCTGATAATTGATTAATGAAATGTTGTGAAGTGTATCGCCTCGATCAAGATACACTTAGATTGAGAATAAAGGTAAAATTGGGAGAAAATAAATTTGTTATAAGCGGCCTCGATGTGATTATCTTGTGAATCGATGTGATTGTCTTTGTAAATAGAAGTTAGTGTAAAATTAAAAGAGTGATTGGGATTTGTAAAGTGTTATATGAACAGAGATAAGGAATATTGATATGATCGGATGTGTGTATGATTGGATTAAAATAAAGAATAGTAAAAACAGTGTGGAAATTGAGAAAGGAAAAAGAGGTAATTGATTGTATTAATTTCAGTGAATTGGCATAAATAGAATTCTATATTGATATAGAGGGAAACAGTGTTATAGTGATCGGAATAAATCTCCCGACTTCCTAATCGATCATATGTGAAATTTCGAGGACGAAATTTTTATTAGGAGGGCAGAATTGTAACATCTCGTTACTGAAGTGACGAGTATATTTGTAAATTGGATCGGGTCAGGTTAAAGTACAGGCAAATGTGAATTCTTCATGCATTATAGTTTCTATAGTCATCGGTAAATGATTATTGATGGCATAAGTATATGAATATGTGTACATGTATGACATTTCCCGATTGAATTGTGGAAATTGGAAATTTGTGCGAAAAGTGTATAAATGAGTTTTGTATATGAATTGGAATGAGAAAAAATTGAATTTACAGAACTGGATTATGAGATTGGAGTGTAGGAGTATGCAATTCCTAACTTTGTGAATTTATGGAAATTTTTCTGGAATTTTTAGAGAATCGAGTCCGGATCGGAAAAATGGTATAGTGACTGATAAACCGGATTCTGGGTCCGTGATTGATTGGCAATTGATATGAGGCAAGTTGAATTATGACTTTAGGATTTATTATTAATTGTTATTGCGTATTGGGAGAAATTAGAATCAGAAATTGGATTGAGGTTGTTTGATCTGGACTGGTGGCAATTCATTGCCAAACAAGTCTTAAGGTATTCAGTATATATATATATAACTTAAGCCTTTGAAATTTGACGATGCTTATACATTCGGAGAAATTGCTTTGTTCTTCTTCTTCCCTTGCGTGGATTTCTTGGTGATTTGGAAAGGTTTAAAGCTTGAATCAAGTAAGTCTTTGTTTCCTTATGATATAAGTTGTTTAATTTGATCATTGATTGAGTTATGAAATTGTTTAGAGAATTTGAAAGTTTCGGATGTTAGGGTTTTTGAGAAAATGTTGAGTTTGATTTGGGATTTTGATGAATAATAAGTTTTAGATAGTTTTGAGGTTAGAAAGGAGTTCAGTATAGTGTATGAAACTAATTGGTAGTGTTTAGAATGGATTTGGATGGAGTTGAATCTGAGAAATCTGGAAATTTCTAGGTTTTCTGGGCGTGTTCGTTGTTGCACGCCAAGTAGCATTTCAGAATGCTTCATGCGCTTGCGACATCTTGTGGAAGGCGCACCGTGGCGAGGAAGAAAGGAGCACGTCAGAGCGACGCGATGCGTACATCATGACAACGAGTGATTCATTCGCCATGCGCGAACGTGGCGAGAAATGGGAGCTCGCCGCGGCAAAGGATCTGATGCCGCGACGAGGAATGATGATTTTTCCAAAATGAGATTTTTGAGGTTTTAAATTATGGGGATTTAGGAATTTGATAGTTCAATTACCTATGGATTAAATTCATATGGAGATTATGAATTTGGAGGATTAGTTTCTAATGGATTGGCTATGGATCAATTGAATTTCTGAGACTAGGAATTTCAATCTGGGAGAATGAAATGAAGTGATTTTAAGATGATTGTTACAAGTAATGAATTTGAGATTTGATTTCAATTGAATTGTTTTCTAAGTGATTAATTGGAATTTAGAGATTAAGAATTTGAATTGATAAGATGGAATTTCGGATTTTAATTCGATGATTATGGGAATCTAGTGACAATAAATAGTGATTGTGATTTTAATTGGAAGGTGACTGCAGAGAATTGGATATTAGTCTATTGACTTATGGTAATTGGATTTTGCTATGAATTAGAGTGAAAGTGATCGAATTGGGAAAAATTTAGGGAATGTCATAACATGTACAGTACTCAGTGTATTTGCTATATTTGCATTTTTTAATATTGGAAATTGTGCTATGAGTGATATTCGATTTTTCTGATTGTTTTAAAGGCATGATGGAGCAATTCCACAGGCGGTCTTTGAGACTTCAGTCAGAGCTTCGGAAGTGCGGTGAGTAACCTAGTTGGTTTCTCAACCTATATGTGTTACATTTATGTATATATGCCATGTGGAATACGGATGGATATGTGTGATTGTTTTGATTGATTTCGAACCATGGGTGTTCGAAATATTGAATTGAGATATGGAAGTGCAAAATGTGAATAAATGTGCATAAATGCAATAGTGAATCGAATTGTAAAAGTGTTAGTGAAGTAAATGAGATATCACAGTGAAATGTGAATGACATATGCACTCATGCATAATTAAATGATCAGATAATGATAGTTGTTGACCCGAGACGCCATCAGATATTTGAGGACGCCATGTAAAACCCATGAAACACACGCCAAAGAAAAATCGCAAACACCTACGGGTGGGGTGTGGGGTCCTATTATGTGAAAGGGATTAGTGCATACCAGTGGGCTCTCCTATCCCTAATGTGAGTGGGCGATAGTGCATACCCGAGGCCTCCTACTTGCCAAAAATGTGATTCTTGATTTACGATTGCGCTCGGTCACAACAATGAAATGAAACTGAAAGTGTCACATGCATACTGCATATGTAAATGATCTAAAGTGAACTGTGTGAAAGTGAAATTGAATGCACGTGAATATATGAAAGTGTGAATATGTGATTCAGTGTGTATATGAATTGTGAATGCATGAGTTGGGTGAACCATCGATGATGGTTTCTCATTGAGTTCATAAACTCACCCAACATTGCATCTATTTTTAGAATCGAAGAATACCCGTTAGACTAACGGGAGTATGATCGTTGCTAGCAAGGCAGAGTAACGGGTCGGGATCAGTGTCGTCACATCTGCATGAGTACAGTGTTTTGTTTGGTGGGCCCTAGCTAAATAAATGTAATAGTGTGTTGAGATTTTGATTTGAATTGTGTTGAAATGGCATCGAGCCCAATGGGTCATGCCTTTACCTTATGTCTTGATTGAGCACCTTTGAGTGCTAATTAATAACTGAAAGTGTTTTGTATCTGAAAATATTTTTGCCATATGTCGGGCCCAAAGTGTGTTTTGATTTCCGCGCGTTAAAACGTTTTTGGAAGAAAAATTTCATAACGAGTTTTAAATTGTGATTGATCGCTCTAGCATGCCACCCTCATGGTCACGGGCTCGGATGTCCTTTGTAGATGTCGGGTTCGGGTCTCATGGGAGTTGGGTGCTACTGACCCATCGTGAAACTTTCATGCTTTTAAACATATCCATAATTCATGCTCCAAAAGATGAGTTTCATAAAGTGTTAAAAATATCTCAAACCAAATTACAACTTTGAGTTCAAGAGCCAAAAATACAAAATACTCTTGAACCAATAGTACTTGAAATGAAACTAAAGTCTTGACTTCCAAAAATATAACATTGAAAAAATAAACAAACATAACAAAATGAAACGGGAGTGCTGCCGTAACTCGTGACTCACTCGATCTCTGACTCGTCACCTGAATGGGGGAGATTAGAGGGGGTGAGCTATAAAGCTCGTGAGAATATATTTATAATATAGCAATAAGCAAAAATATTCAAAAATAACTCATTGCCGTGGTACTTGTTGAAATCATAACACTTAAGCATGTATGAGTCATTGTCTTGAAAAAATGCTTGATTCTTGAACAATTCATGATGCATGTCATATAACAACAAATCATAAACACATAACATAACATAACGGTTTGGGTTGTCCCTGGTTCATGACGTACTACACATACCATCGAAATGTTGATGTGTAGACGTAGTTTCGTGAGGGAATCCTTGTGAGAAACCCTATGCCACTAGCGGGCAGGCGGGAGAAGCCTTTTCGTGAGTCAATGTGCACTTGACTATTCGTGAGGGACATACCGCAAACCCACATAAATATGCATGATTCATGTTCTTGTAAACTTGTTTGCCAAACTGGCACTTGCTTGTAAACTTGCTTGTAATCTTGCTTGTCATATATTTCGTAAAAACATGATTTCATGTACTTGTATTTGTGAAAGGAGAACACCCCTTTGTGAAAACCTTGTTAATAATCATGAATGCAAATCACATAGCAGAATATAATCATTCATAATAACACGTAATGCAATCGCTAATGATGCAATTTAAATGCCTTGAATCTTTCTTGATTTGAACAAAACAATGAGTGACTTATTTACTCTATTATAAACATGAACCCACCTTATTTCCTTGCTTTTTCTTGCCTAGGAATGAGTTTACTCTTGAGCCTCTTGATCCTCTTGCCTCACTTGATCTCCTAAAATAAGAACCAAAATCCCATTTAATAACTCATGCTGAAATAATAATTTCATTCCTAACTTCCATCCAAAATTCCATAGTCTTATAAACTGATTCATCATTTCATCTCTTCACAAAACTTGTAGATCTATGTCCCTAGTTTACAACGCCTCAAAAATCACCTCAAAAGGACTTCTGTAGCAAAAGATATGATAAAAACAATAAAAATCAACTCTGCTGGAAAAACTGGGCTCGCCGTCAAGAGGCTTGCTCGTCGCGACGAGCGGCCTGGCACGTAACGGCGTGCGGCCTGGCACGTCGCGGCGTGCGGCTCTTCTTCAGCACGTTGCGACGTGCAGCCCTTCTGCACGTTGCGGGGTGCGGCTTGGCACGTCGCGACGTGCGGCCTTCTGGCAGTCGTGCAGCACGGCTCTCGCCGTCAGCGACGTCTTGGACGGGAAAACGACTCCGAACCCAGATTTTCGCCATTTTCAACCTTAAAATCCTTCCCTTTTCTCAACTACAAAACATCTAAGCCATAAATCAAGTTATACACTTCCATTCTAAACTCATTCTAGCATAAAATCACCAACAAACACAACAACTCATGCAAATCTACAAATCTTTCCCATAAACCCTAACTCCATCGATTTCTACTCAACCCAAGCAAATCTAGGGTTTGATTCAACCCAAACAAGAGTAAAAGAGTTAAACAAACCTGAAGAATGCTTCTAAACCTTTGAAATCTATAACTGGAGCTTTCCTCTTTTCTTCTTCTTCTTCTCCTCTCTCTCCCGACTCTCTTCTTCGTTTCTTCTCTTCTTCTTTCTATTTTCTTTTCTTTTCTTTTCTTTCTTTCTTTATTTCCTTAAACCTACAAGATAGGGCAAGTACTAAAATGCCCCTCCATGCAAGCCTTAAACATCCTAACTCATGTGCCTTGACCATTTTTCCCTCAACATTTCTATTCTTTCAAACACTTATTCCATACTAATCTCAAATAATTCAAATTTTCCATTAACATCTCCAATAAAATCAAACTATGCCATAAATCATAAATCAAATTAATTCATACTTAATAACATCAAGAAAAACAAAATTTGGGGCCCAACATTTCTGCCCCTCTTAAAAGAAATTTCGTCCTCGAAATTTACCTAAATCATCGAAAAGACTAGGATACTTCTCTTTCATAGCGTCCAATGGCTCCCACGTGGCTTCTTCCACTGAATGGTTCCTCCACAGAACCTTAACTAGCTGAATTGTCTTGTTCCTGAGGACCTTTTCCTTGGTGTCAAGATCTCTACTAGAATTTCCTCATAACTCAAGTCATCTCTCAACTGAACCTCTGAAACCTGAATGACATGAGAAGGATCTAATATGTACCTCCTCAGCATAGAAACATGAAAGACGTCATGAATCTCTGGCGGCAACGCCAACCTGTAAGCTAGAGGTCCGATCCTCTCAAGAATCTCATAAGGACCTACATATCTTGGACTCAACTTGCCTTTCTTGCCAAACCTCAATACTCCCTTCCAAGGAGATGTCTTGAGAAACACTTTCTCACCAACTTCATATTCCATCTCCTTCCGATGAGCATCAGTGTAACTCTTCATCCTATCCTGGGCTGCCTTAGGCCGCTGCTTAACCAGATTGACTTTATCCACTGTCATCTGGATCAACTCTAGTCCGACTAGTTTCCTCTCTCCTTCTTCATCCCAACATATTGGAGTTCTACACCTTCTTCCATACAAAGCCTCATATGGAGCCATCTGAATGCTCGAATGGTACGAATTACTGTAAGCGAATTCGACCAATGACAAATGCTCATCCCAAGCTCCCTTGAAATCCAACACACATGCCCTGAGCATTCCCTCAAGTGTCCGAATGGTCCTCTCAGATTGTCCATCCGTCTGAGGGTGAAATGTCGTACTAAAATGCAGCTTAGTACCTAAAGCTTCTTGCAAGCTTCCCCAGAATCTCGAAGTGAACCGAGGATCCCTGTCAGAAACAATGGAATCTGGAATTCCATGCAATCTCACTACCTCATCAATGTACTTCTTAGCTAGCACATGCAACGAATCACCGCTGATTGCGGAAAATGGGCTGACTTCACAACCTATCCACAATAACCCATATGGCATCATGCTTCCCTCGGGTCTTAGGCAAACCCATCGAAAATCCATGGTTACTCTTTGCCACTTCCACTCAGGAATGGACAATGGCCTTAACTTGCCTGAAGGCGCCTGGTGTTCAGCCTTGACTTGCTGACACACGAGACACTTACTGACATACTCTGCTACATCCCTCTTCATGCCCTTCCACCAGAAATGCTCTCTCAAATCTCTGTACATCCTGGTGCTACCTGGGTGCATGGCATAAGGTGCATTGTGTGCCTCATCCAAAATCTCATCCTTAACCTCCCTGCTATCTGGAGTACAAAGCCTGACTCCCACTTTCATGAGTCCATCATCTCTCACTACGACTTCAGAAACCTTACCATTCTAAATTTCCTCCCTAAGCTTGCTCAACTCTGCATCCTGTGCCTGCAACTCCTTAACCTTCTCCCTGAGTATAGGCCTCACTCTGAAATTAGCTAGGAGGCAATTTGGTTCCTCCTGCTTCAAACTTATCTTAAGCTTGGCCATCTCTTCCAATAAAGGAAGATACACTGTCTGAACGTGAGCAATGGAAGACTTCATGTTCAAAGCATCAGCCACTACATTCGCCTTGCCTGGATGGTACTCAATCAACAAATCATAATCCTTGAGTAACTTAATCCACCTTCTCTGTCTCAAATTCAGTTCCTTCTGGCTCAGTAAGTACTTGAGACTCTTGTGATCAGTAAAGATCCTGGTCTGAACTCCATAAAGATAATGCCTCCAAATCTTGAGGCAAAGATCATCGCTTGCTAACTCCAAGTCATGAGTCGGGTAATTCAACTCATACTGCTTCAGTTGCCTTGAAGCATAAGCTATCACCCTGTCTCCTTGCATCAATACAAAACCTAGACCCTTCCTCGAGGCATCACTGAACATTGTATAGCCCTCATCACCAGAAGGCAAAATCAGCACTGGAGCACTTGTCAGTCTGAGCTTGAGCTCCTCAAAGCTCTTCTGGCATTCATCAGTCCAAATAAATTTCTGATTCTTCCTCAATAGCTTGGTCATCGGAGCAGCTATCATGGAGAATCCTTCTACAAACCTCCTGTAGTAACCTGCTAGACCCAGAAAACTCCTTACCTCTGTTACTATCTTGGGTGCATGCCAACTTACTACTGCTTCAACTTTCCTCGGGTCAACATGTACACCATCCTGCGAAATCACATGTCCAAGGAATGTCACCTCATGAAGCCAGAACTCACACTTGCTGAACTTGGCATAAAGCTCTCTCTCCCTAAGAGTCTGCAATACAATCCTGAGATGCTCCTCATGCTCTTCTTCACTCTTGGAAAACACCAGAATGTCATCTATAAACACTATGACAAACTGATCCAGAAACTCCCTGAAGACCCTGTTCATAAGATCCATGAAAGCAGCTGGAGCATTGGTCAAGCCGAATGGCATACCCAAAAACTCATAATGCCCATAACGGGTCCTGAATGATGTCTTGCTTACATCAGACTCCTTGATTCTGAGTTGATGATAGCCTGACCTGAGATCGATCTTGGAGAAAACCCTTGCTCCCTGCAGCTGGTCAAACAGATCATCAATCCGTGGCAACGGATACTTATTCTTAATTGTCACCTTGTTAAGTCTCCGATAGTCAATACACATCCGCCATGATCCATCCTTCTTCTTGACAAACAAAACCGGTGCTCCCCAAGGAGACGAACTCGGCCTGACATACCCCTTCTCTAACAGTTCCTCCAACTATTCCTTAAGCTCCCTCAACTCAGCTGGAGCCATCCTGTAAGGCGGTATCGAAATAGGCGCGGTTCCGGGAATCAAGTCAATGGCAAACTCGATTTTCCTCACCGGCGGCAAACCTGGTAACTCATCTGGGAAAACATCTGGAAACTCCCTCACAATCGAGAAATCCTCTAACTTCCCTTCATGCACATCGACATCTACAACATGTGCCAAGAAAGATTCACATCCCTGACCCATCATCCTTTCAGCCAACATAGCTGAAATCAATCTTGGCGAGGGTGTCTTCCTATCCCCTCTGAATATCACCTTCTCACCATTGCCCAGATCAAACTCTACCTCTTTCCGACCACAATCTAGCTTGGCCAGATACTTCTCTATGGTATCCATCCCCAGAATAACATCTAATCCTCTAAGGTCTAGCGGTAGTAAGTCCACTACCAAACTAGCACCATCAATGAAAAGCTCACACTGCTCATACACCTGACTGATCACCACATTCCTCCCTAGAGGAGTACTAACAATCAAAGGCCTATCCAACGGCACAGAATTCATACCATGCAATGCTATGCTTGCAGAAACAAATGAATGCGTGGAACCAGAATCAATCAAAACAAATACTGCTGAATCAAATAACTGAGCCATACCCGTGACAACCTCAGGTGCAGCTGCAGCTTCCTTCCTAGTCATGGCAAACACTCTTGCCGGCGCCTGACCCCTTGGTCTTCCTGGAGGAATAGTCTTCCTTGCAGTCCTAGAGCTGCCTACCTCAGTGACTGGCCTGGTTCCCACTGTCTCTGCATGCCTTGGAGCTTGAAACTGCGACCCCTCTTGTCTCGATGCCTGTGGACAATGCTTGGCTATATGTCCCTTCTCTCCGCATCTAAAACAGACTCCAAGTGACCTGAGGCACTCTCCCTGGTGATGCTTCCCACACTGGTCACATAAGGGATAGTTGAACCAGCTTCTTCGTGCTCTAACGGCACCTCCCACATTAGAGGCTTGCCCTGATACTGCCCTCACCTGCTTGTTCCTGGTAGCCCCACTTCTACCCACTTCACTCTGACTGTAAGAGCTCCTCGTGCTCCTCTCAGGCATTGGAGCACTAGTACCCTTCCTGAATGTCTGCTCCCTGTTCTTCCTCTTCTTGTTCGCTTCATTTCTAATATTCTCCAGTTTTTTAGCCTGGAGAGCAGCATCCACCAACTGCTGGTAGTCACAGAAATTATGGATCAGTACTTTCTCCCTGATCCCTTCCCTGATCCCTAAGTGAAGACCTCCTTCAAACTTGCGGCACTTGTCTTCCTCTATTGCCACAATGTTGGCTGAATAACGGGAAAGCTGTGTGAACTTCATCTCATACTCGCTCACACTCATATCCCTCTGCATAAGATTCAAAAATTCCCTGGACTTCTCTTGCACATAGACCCTGGAGAGATACTTCTTTCGGAATATTTCTACAAAGTCCCTCCATGTCAAGACCAAGGAACAACTGATCGCGAGGCATTGACTCACCAATGCAAAGGCATCACCACGCAATGATCGATGCATAATCTAACTTGTCCTCATCTGAGCATCTCATCTGAACTAGAACCCTCTCGGTCCTCTTCAACCAAGCTTCTTCCTCTTCTGGATTAGTAGTCCCACCGAAATCCACAGCCCTAAACTTCCGGAGCTTATCATACTGCCCACTCCTGTCTACTGGAGCTTGCATCGGCATCTGAGATCTCTGACCCATGGCATACATGAAAGCCTTAGCAAAGGCTTGAAAGAAACTCGGATCCATGGGAGTTCCCTGAGGCATAGGAGGAGGCGGTGGAGGCACTTCTTGTTGCAAACTAGGTGCCTCTGAAATCGGAACAGAATGTGTCCCGACATCCTGAGGAATATGGGATTCATCCGTACTCCCTTGACGAGAATGAGATCGAGTCATAGCTCCCCGAGTTCTCCTTCGAGGTGGCATGTTCACTCCTTGAATAGAAAACCATTGAAAACTTTAGTTCAAGTACGACAATTTTCAAAATATGCAAAAACAGTTCCAATCGTGTAAAACAATGCAAGTTATTCCTTGAAAGCACCGTCATGCAGCCCTAGATCAAAAACCTAGGCGCTCTGATACCACAACATGTTGGACACCGCTGCTGGAGCCCAACATCGGACATGAGAGCGTGACGTGAAACATGCTAATAATGCATTTAGAAAAGACCCGCGGAAGATTAATGGGTCTGCTGGAAAAACAAACTTGAAACCTGCCTTCATGCGATTAAATAAACCAGGCGAATATGTAAATTTAACGATTGAGAAAGGAACCCATTGGAAGTTCAATGGACCCATCGTGAAACTTTCATGCTTTTAAACATATCCATAATTCATGCTCCAAAAGATGAGTTTCATAAAGTGTTAAGAATATCTCAAACCAAATTACAACTTTGAGTTCAAGAGTCAAAAATACAAAATACTCTTGAACCAATAGTACTTGAAATGAAACTAAAGTCTTGACTTCCAAAAATATAACATTGAAAAAATAAACAAACATAACAAAATGAAACGGGAGTGCTGCCGCAACTCGTGAATCACTCGATCTCTGGCTCGTCACCTGAATGGGGGGAGATTAGAGGGGGTGAGCTATAAAGCTCGTGGGAACATATTTATAATATAGCAATAAGCAAAAATATTCAAAAATAACTCATTGTCGTGTTACTTGTTGAAATCATAACATTTGAGCATGTATGAGTCATTGTCTTGAAAAAATGCTTGATTCTTGAACAATTCATGATGCATGTCACATAACAACAAATCATAAACACATAACATAACATAACGGTTTGGGTTGTCCCTGGTTCATGACGTATTACACATACCATCAAAATGTTGATGTATAGACGTAGTTTCGTGAGGGAATCCTTGTGAGAAACCCTGTGCCACTAGCGGGCAGGCGGGAGAAGCCTTTTCGTGAGTCAATGTGCACTTGACTATTCGTGAGGGACATACCGCAAACCCACATAAATATGCATGATTCATGTTCTTGTAAACTTGTTTGTCAAACTGGCACTTGCTTGTAAACTTCCTTGTAATCTTGCTTGTCATATATTTCGTAAAAACATGATTTCATGTACTTGTATATGTGAAAGGAGAACACCCCTTTGTGAAAACCTTGTTAATAATCATGAATGCAAATCACATAGCAGAATATAATCATTCATAATAACACGTAATGCAATCGCTAATGATGCAATTTAAATGCCTTGAATCTTTCTTGATTTGAACAAAACAATGAGTGACTTATTTACTCTATTATAAACATGAACCCACCTTATTTCCTTGCTTGTTCTTGCCTAGGAATGAGTTTCCTCTTGAGCCTTTTGATCCTCTTGCCTCACTTGATCTCCTAAAATAAGAACCAAAATCCCATTTAATAACTCATGCTGAAACAATAATTCCATTCCTAACTTCCATCCAAAATTCCATAGTCTTAGAAACTGATTCATCATTTCATCTCTTCACAAAACTTGTAGATCTATGTCTCTAGTTTACAACGCCTCAAAAATCACCTCAAAAGGACTTCTGTAGCAAAAGATATGATAAAAACAATAAAAATCAACTCTGCTGGAAAAATTGGGCTCATGCCCATGACGAAGCGGCCCAGCGCGTCATGACGTGGGGCCTTTCTTCACCGACGTCGTGACGCAGCAGCTCGACGTCGTCACGCGTCGGCCCTTCTGCACGTCGCGACATGCGGACAGGAAAAACGACTCCCGAACTCAGATTTTCGTCATTTTCAACCTTAAAATCCTTCCCTTTTCTCAACTACAACACATCTAAGCCATAAATCAAGTTATACACTTCCATTCTAAACTCATTCTAGCATAAAATCACCAACAAACACAACAACTCATGCAAATCTACAAATCTTTCCCATAAACCCTAACTTAATCGATTTCTACTCAACCCAAGCAAATCTAGGGTTTGATTCAACCCAAACAAGAGTAAAAGAGTTAAACAAACCTGAAGAATGCTTCTAAACCTTCGAAATCCACAACTGGAGCTTTCCTCTTTTCTTCTTCTTCTTCTCCTCTCTCTCCCTTCTCTCTTCTTCGTTTCTTCTCTTCTTCTTTCTATTTTCTTTTCTTTTCTTTTCTTTCTTTCTTTATTTCCTTAAACCTACAAGATAGGGCAAGTACTAAAATGCCCCTCCATGCAAGCCTTAAACATCCTAACTCATGTGCCTTGACCATTTTGCCCTCAACATTTCTATTCTTTCAAACACTTATTCCATACTAATCTCAAATAATTCAAATTTTCTATTAACATCTCCAATAAAATCAAACTATGCCATAAATCATAAATCAAATTAATTCATACTTACTAACATCAAGAAAAAAAAAATTTGGGGCCCAACAATTATATATGTGATTGATTCTGCTTTTGAACTTACGAAAATCTGTGATATATAAACGATAAGTTCCTTCCTTACGAGACAAGCTGCTTCTAATTATATTTGAACATATAAAAGTCACAGGTATCTTTCTAAATCATCTATTATCTCTTTAAAATTTGAAAAATATATCTATTATTACTTGTCATCATCAAAAAGCGGGAGATTGTTAGCCTAAGGTTTATTATTAATGATTTTTATGATAACTACATAATATTTCAAATTTCAAATTAGATTTATTTTCATTTATTGTTAACAGTTTATTTCTCAAAAGGAAAAAAATTATAAGAAATGCGCTTCCTTTCTTGCAGGAACCTTCTTTATGAACTTACCTTATTAAAAATGGTTTATCCAAAAGGATCCTACTAATTATGAAGGTCGTATATTAGCCCCATAATTACTGGAAGATTTTTGGCAAAGATGACATCAAATTTATTTATATTTAATTCCATCCAGTTTACTAAGGATGCAAGTAAAGCAACGACTAGTTAAAGAAATTGACTATTGAAGGAAGAGCAACAGAACTTGCGAAGCAACGAATATATACAGACTTTCGAAACATTTGAGCAGTTTTTCATATTCTTGAGAGTCGTATCATTATTATTATACATTAGAAAGTGAAATCACTCTATCAAGAGAGATTTTTTTTTTATTCTACATTTTATTTTTATGTGAACTTTTAGAAGCTTGTTATACATTTTGAGTGTGGAAGGTTGGAGAACCTTGAAAAATATGTACTCGTGAGCTAAAAGACTCGTCAAATTACTACTTGGTTTTTATAGTGAAACACTCATGTTAGATACTTGAGGATTGGACGTAGGCTTAAGTTGTAAGTCGAACTAGTATAAATTGACTACATCCTTCTTCTCTCTCTCTCCTTATCTTTTATATTTCCGAATTATATTGTATGTGTTCATGTCAACAAGAGGCTCATTTACTTTTATAATAGGCCTATTCTGTTTCAACTTGTTGACAAATCCTGTCATTTTAACAGACGCCTTCCTTTTTATTGTTTTCAATAGGATTTATAACTTAGCAGACTCTTGTCGTTTAATAGACTACTATTGTCTAACAGGCACCTATTGTTTAAATTTTTAACAAGCCCCCATTTTCTATATCAATTGAAAGTAACTTGTGAAAAAATTTTAAGTCACACACAATTCACCCTTTTCTTGCATGTGATTGCTTTATCACTACCTTTTTTAATTTGTAATTATAACTACAAACTCATTCTTCTAATTAAAGGTATTTTAATTTCTTTTTATTTACATTTTATCTTTATTTTAATTAGGTCAGGTGATAAGTTCATTGACCCTTTTTTTAATTTTTTTTACTTTAAACATTCTTCTGAGTTAAACATAATGCTTTAACAATTTGGGACAACAATGAGACTAATCGGCTTAATTAACAATTATTGCTAATAATCTAAGTCTACCCTAAAGCTTGATAGTACTTGAGTTGCACATGTGCCCCGTCGAGCCATACTAAAATAATATTATTTTGATTTTTAAAATTTTAAATATATAGATCAAAATTTTAAAATTTTGATCTATATATTAAAATAATATCGTTTTGATGGTAAAAGGTCTAGCCTTTCAAATTTTCAAGTTGACCACTACATTTTTACCTGAGCTAAATTCCAATTAATTTAGATCAAATTTGCTTAGCGTTACATAGTGCATGGCATAACGTGTTGCCATGTATTATTTTATGCTAAGCAAACTCATCAAATCTTATTATGGATCACGATGACTAGGTCCGTGCCATACTACCCGAAAGATTAAAGTCCATTGTTCAGCAAATTTTCCTAGTATGTCCTTTTTCTTCTGAAACATGGGATTTACGGGACAAGATCTTCTGTCCAATATTACCCTGTCTTATTCTGTCTCATGAAATCTCAGTCATTTATTTTGCGGGACCCACACGGGACCTACATGGGACCCCCATAAATAAATGACTGAGATTCATTGGACATAATAAGACACCATAATATTGAACAGGGGATCTGGACTCGGGATTTACATACTAACACATACGATTACTGTTAGCCCTCTTGATGCCAATCTGTTTGTATCCTACTTTGCTCTAAATATTGGAACAAGGAACAAAATACGAAAAGATTTAAGTAAATAATGAATGGTCTGTAGGGAATACACAAGGAGTCACATTACATCGTTAAGGGAAGAGGACCACCTTGTCTTTTGTGTTGGCTTAACATGACACAAGCAACCAAGTAGATCTTATGCAAGTGGAAGAATGAGAATGAAGGGTAGCCATCAATATGTAAATTGAATTGCGAAAAACTCTGTTAATAATAACAAACTTTTAGATTTGTCCTAAGTGGCATTCCGTGGGAACAAATTCGACAAAGAGTGGCCGGCTAAGACAAGTTCCTTAACCTATCCTTCATACCCAGTTAAACGATCACCATGGTGACTCCTCCAGGAAAAAGAATAAAGTTAGAAAGATAAATTGACAAGCAGACAAACTAGCTTAGAAAGGCCCTATCAACGTTACTGTGAGATTGATTAATTCCCACATTAATAATGCTAATTATAATATTCCGAGTAAACAAAATTTGCATATTGGAATCCAGGGTACGTTAGCTTATTTTAATGTTCTTATCTCTAGGTTTGGTCTGTCTAGTTTCTATGTGTATGTTTTTGTGCATATGAAGGTACTTTGGATCCCGTTAAGATGAAATCAGTTGATGAGATATTAACTATGTAATATACGCGTATAGTATAGTATCATGATTAGTTACTATTTCTATTGCTTCCAAGACTACTATAAATATATTTCAATGGTGAAAGTATGTATTATTGATTGAATGAATGAAACTAATAATATACCATCCATGTTTGTTATCAGGTAATTATTCTATCATCATTAATTGAACAAACATGATAAGTATTTTCCAAGTTTGTTATCTTTAAGGCATGAAGTTAAAACCAGAAATCTTTGTGATTCAGTAATAAAGAGCTTCACAAATCTTTCCTCCATAAATATCTTTATGCTTTTAATTGATGAAAAGATATATAATAATAATTTTTTAAGTTGGTAAAATTTTACTGTCAAATTCTAAAGTTCAAAAGATCGTGATTGAATTTCAAAAGATTTCAAGGTATGCAATAATCTTGAGCTTACTAAATTTAGTTGATTTAAGTGAAGGAGGCCATCTCTTCCAATTGCATTTTCTTCAAAGAACGGATATTCCTAATCTCTTTCGTTCATCATGTTTAATACTCAATTGTGTATATATATATATATATAGGCTTTAGTTGGCAATCATCACAATTGATTTTATCAGCGATTAGCTAACAGTGAATTAATATAGCTGATTTAGACAACAAATAACATCAGTTATTTATTTAAAGATATTTGATAAAATTAACTGTTGAGTATTAAAAGTTTATGTGTAAAATGACTTATAGAAGCATAACATAAAAAAGAATTTATAATAATGTAGTATTATATCTTAGTATTTCTTTTAATATTCTACTCAGAATTTATTATTTCTATCTCTATCTTTATATCTTTAAGTAATTTATAATAATTTTAGATATAATAGTCTGTAAGTTTCTTAATTTCTCGGAGAAAACGATCTTCATAAGAACATTTTCAAAATATTAATCCGTTAACTTAATCAGTCAATTATCAAACATAATTACCAGTAGTTTGATACGATATGTAACTAAAATCTTTTAATTTGCAAAAAAAAAGAAAAAAGAACTGATTTATCATACAAGGCCATATATGCCCGTCTTTAGTATATAATAGAGGCCTTTCGATAAGAGAGAAATGACATGACAAAACCCTAGCTCTAACAACAAATGAAAGGAGTACTTGATGACTTGTCTGCTAACCCTGGTACTCTTGTCATTTTAGAGTAAACGACAAGCTTCACTTAACTCGAACTTTTGGCTGCATTCTATCTAAATAATACTTCAAGGAACGACATCTCCCTACTATATAAATTGATTCAAGTAGCTGCAAGCTAGTTCTATAACTCATCTTCTTTCTTGCTTTCCTTCGACATTAAACGCATCAAAACACAAAAGCTATGTCCGGAATTGCACAAACTGGGACATCATATGATTCTCCAAGCTGGGAGATGGAGAACTAAACATCTACAATCAGATAAATTGATAATGCCCTAGATTTTCAAATCCTATTAACCAATATTTACCGCGAGCGTGTTAAAATTTCTTACTTGGAAAGGTATTACTTCTGTGCGCCACCTTCTTCCTCTCTGCTTTTCATCTCTTACTCTTCATACATGTTAAAGGAGCGAATCCTAGCTAATCCTTCATCTCGTTTTGCCTTTTTCTTTAGCGCTAGTCTTCGCAGCCATGAAAACTGAAGTTAGAGGGAACGCTACCTCCATATCTCTTCGGAACCCTAGTCTCTTCAACAACCCACAAAATTCTCTGTCAGGTGCACTTAAGGGATGCCTTGGTAGTCTTGATGGAGCGTGCATAGAGAAGCTTCTCCTCCACTGTGCTAATGCTCTTGAGGGAAATGATGGGACCCTGGCCCAACAAGTCATGTGGGTCCTCAATAATGTTGCGTCTTTGGTTGGTGATCCGAACCAAAGGCTCACTTCTTGGTTCTTGAGAGCACTTATATCTAGGGCATCCAAGGTTTGCCCTACGGCGATGAACTTTGATGGTAGCAGCACAATCCAGAGGAGGCAAATGACTGTGACGGAGCTTGCCGCTTATGTTGATCTAATCCCTTGGCACAGGTTTGGATTTTGTGCATCAAACAGTGCGATATATAAGGCTGTCGAAGGATGCTCTAAAGTTCATATATTGGATTTGAGCATCACTCATTGTATGCAGTGGCCTACACTAATAGATGCATTGGCCAAAAGGCCTGAAGGGCCTCCTTCACTTAAGATTACCGTGCCTAGTTGTAGGCCTGTAGTCCCTCCTTTGCTTAATGTTTCAAGTGAAGAAGTAGGCATCCGATTGTGTAATTTCGCGAAGTTCAGAGATGTCCCCTTCGAATTCAACGTAATTGGCGACACATCAAGTGAAATTACGTGCAGAGAGTCGTCTGACTTTGTTTTCGAGGCACTACTCAGTCATTTGACCCCTTCTATGTTAGATATTAGGGACGATGAAGCCTTGGTAATAAACTGCCAGAATTGGTTACGCTATGTATCGGACGAGCAAAAGGGTAGTGTTAAAGACTCTTCTCCAAGAGATGTCTTCCTTCGTGCAATTGAAGCGCTTAGCCCTTGTATTGTGGTTGTTGTGGATGAAGATTGTGATTTAAGTGCGACAAGTCTCACAGCAAGAATTACTACTTGCTTCAATTACTTATGGATACCCTTTGATGCCTTGGAAACTTTCTTGCCGAAAGATAGCTGCCAAAGGATGGAATATGAATCCGATATTGGTCACAAGATTGAAAACATCATTGGTTTCGAGGGATTTCAAAGGATAGAGAGATTAGAATCGGGCGTTAAACTATCACAAAGAATGAAGAATGCTGATTTTTCTAGTTTGCCATTTTGTGAAGAGACTATTAACGAACTCAAGTCCTTGCTTGATGAACACGCTAGTGGGTGGGGGATGAAAAGAGAAGAAGACATGTTGGTGCTCACATGGAAGGGTCACAATTCAGTTTTTGCAACAGCTTGGGTGCCAGGTGGTTTAGAAGGCATGGTCTGAACTTCAGGTACTCAAAGCTAGCGTTGCTTAAGTGGCTTGATTAGTCATAGCAATGTATAAGGTTGATCTGGTTTCCATTAGTTGTCTGGAACAAGAAGCAATCTAGACAAAACAAAGTGCTTTTCATTGTTGTCAAATGCTGCAAAAGAGGCTCAAGACAAGTAGGAAAAGGGCAAACGTTTGATAATGACATGAACATGACACATCTTCGTTCCCACTTTACATCTGATCACATGAAAAGAAATGAGAGAAAAATGTACATAATGTCTTCTGAAAAAGACAACTCTATAGCACTCTGTTTTCCCATCAGTTCACATTTTTGTTTCAGGAACTTTGAAAGTAACGGGCTAGCTATCCCACTGCTCCAATCAACCTTATCTCCGTTCGTCTTTAATAAAATTCCCATGTACAACAAAACTTTGTTTTCCTAAAGTTTCCTTATAATCTTGAGCCATAACGGAAACCATAACTAGGAATTAGTTCGGGCTTTAGGCATTCGTTTATCACTGATTTTCTTTTAAAAATTGAAATAAATTAATAAAAACAATTAAGCAGTGAGGACAAAAGTGTTTATCCCAACCGAATAAATCAGCACAAAGAGATGGAACATGAGAGCTCAGGCAGATTTCTACTAGATTACAGTATAGCTTAATCCACTAAGTAGCTACTTCAATGGATACCAGATAACTCGTAGTAGGTTCCATCTTAATATTGTGTCAACTAAATATATCTTTTGGTTCACTTTCTTATTAAAACACATTTAGTTCCAAATTATTTATTTCAAAATTTTAAGTACATTTGACATGTATAATTTTTTAAAAATCATACATTAAGTAATTGTGTGTTAATCTACATTTTCATATAAAATCTTTTGGTTCACTTTTTCAAAAATAATATTTAGCTTGATCAAATTCATTTCAAAATTTTATGAACATTATATATATATATAATTGTGTTAATTAATTGAATGTTGCATTTCACGTATACAATCTTTTAGTTCACTTTCTATGAAAATAATATTCAGTTTGAGCTTATTTATTTCATAATTGTATGTACATTTAGTACTTATATTTTAAAAATCATTTTCATTAAGTAATTGTGTCAATTAAATAAATGTTACATTTCAGTTGTCTAATCTTTTGGTTCGTTCACTTTCTTTAAAAGTAATATTTAGTTTGAATTTATTAATTTCAAAATTTTATGTATATTTGGTATATTCAGTTTAAAAAACTCATTTTGATTAAGCAATTTTGTTAACTAATTTATTGCCGGATATCTTCTATATAATCTTTTGATTCACTTTCTTTAAAAATAATATTTAGATCGAACTTATTTGTTTTAAAAATTTTGTACATTTACTATATAAATTTTTAAAACTTATTTTATTAAGCAGTTGTGTTAATTAAATGAATGTTGCATTTCTTATACACAATCTTTTCATTCACTTTCTTTAAAATTAAGATTTAGCTTGAACTTATTCATATCACAATTTTGTGCACATTTAATATATACATTTAAAAATTAATTTAATTAAGTAATTATGTTAATTAAATGAATGTTGCATATCTCATATATATATAATATTTTGGTTCATTTTCTTTAAAATTATATTTAATTTGAACTTATTTATTTTAAATTTAATGTACATTTAATATATAAATTTTAAAAACTCATTTTATTAAACAATTGTGTTGATTAAATACATTTTGCATTTCCCATATATAATATTTTGTTCACTTTCTTTAAAAACTCATTTTCTTTAAGCAATTATGTTAATTAAATAAATGTTGCATTTGTCATATATAATCTTTTGGTTTACTTTATTTACAAATAATATTTAGTTTGAACTTCTTAATTTCAAAATTTTAAGCATAGTTAATAAATGCATTTGAAAAACCATTTTCATTAAGCAATTATGTTAATTAAATGAATGTTGCATTTTCATATATAATCTTTTGGTTTATTTTCTTTAAAATAATATTTAGTTTGAACTTATTCATTTCAAAATTTTATGTATATTTAATATATACATTTAAAAATTCAATTTAATTTAGCAATTTTTATTAAATGAATGTTACATTTCTTGTATATAATCGTTTGGTTCACTTTATTCAAAAATAATATTTATTTTAAACTTATTCATTTCAAAATTTACATTTAACATGTAAATTAAAAAAATACTCATTCTCATTAAGCAATTATGTTAATTAAATGAATGTTGCATTTCTCATTTATAATCTTTTGGTTTACTTTCTTTAAAAATAATATTTAGTTTGAACTTTTCATTTCAAAATTTCATGTATATTTAATATATACATTAAAAAACTCATTTTATTAGACTTAATTAAATGAATGTTGAGTTTCTTATAGATAATCTTTTGGTTAACTTTCCTTTGAAATAATATTTAGCTTGAACTCATTCATTTCAAAATTTTCAGTACATTTGATATATACTTTTTTTCAAAATCATTTCCATTAAGCAATTGCATTAATTAAATGAATGTTGTATTTCTCACATAAAATCTATAGGCCAAGTTTCTTTAAAAATAGTATTTAATTTGAACTTATTCATTTCAAAATTCTATTTACACTTTAAAAATTCAATTTCAATATGTCAGGAGTTAATTAAATCAATTTTTCATTTCTTATATGCAATATTTTGGATTTGGTTCACTTTCTTCAAAAGTAATATTTATTTTGGACTTATTCATTACAAAAATTTAAGTACATTTAGCAAATACATTTTAAAATAATCAATTTTATTAAGCTATTGTGTTAAGTAAATTAAGACTGCATTTCTATATATAATCGTTTGGTTCACTTTCTTTAAAATAATATTTAGTATGGACTTATTGATTTCAAAATTCTATGAACATTTGATATATGTATTTAAAACAAAACTCATTTTTAAATAAAATTGTTAATTAAATTAAAGTTGCATGTCTAGAAGGGATTGCTTTTCCTTACTAGAGAAGATTAATGCTAGGATTAACAAACGGATCAATAAATACCTATCCTATGCTAGTAGGCTTCAATTGGTCATTTTAGTACTTTCTTCTTTTCAAGTTTACTAGTTTACTATTTCAATCGTAAAAGAGATAGAGGCAAAACTTAGGAATTTTCTTTAGGCTAGGAAGGTAGATTCAAAATCCCACGCTAAGGTCAAATGGATATGCAACATCCCACTATCATAAGGTAAATACCCGAATACCCGAAGAACATTCAAGTACATACCCTATGATAATGGTATGTTGGAGCAAAAGCAAATCCAACTTATACATGGCATCACTAATATCATTTAAAAGTCAACAAATTTTGAAACCCTTCATTTCTTTTATACACCTAATTTACACTATTTCCTTTAGACAAATATTTGCAAAACCTTTTTATAGATTCTAGCCAAAACTACAAAATACAAAACTATAAACCCTTCACTCTAAATTCGTCAACCATACTTTACATTTAACCTTTAACATTTTCATCATCAAAAAGCCTCTCATAATCCACATATAATTGTTACTTTAAATATGGGATTTCAGCAAGCTAGATTTATATATTCACTAAACTTTTTCCAGTAATATATATTCATACATTTACCCAATTCTCATTCATAATTACCCCCTGTTCTTCAATGCTCATTCATCCATACCTTATAAACATTACTTATGTCCTTACGATCATGCTTGCATTAAAATAACTCATTTGTTTCTTTAACAAATCGAATTTTCCATATTTGAGCTCAACAACATCAAAACAGTCCATTCTTTAGGTTATGACATCAATTAACTACATAAACTTATCAAGCTCTTAACCAATTAATCAAGCAACAATCTAGGCTCATTCCTAGCCTTAATCAAGTCCAAATATACCAACTTATAGTGAAATTTCTCAGATGGTTCGACATGTATACAAGGCTGAAATTAAAATTCCAAAATTTGCCATCAACATCACGAATGTGTGTAATTTTACTACCTTCAATACTACATGAATTTTACAAGCTTAAAGACATCACTAATACCTAAAATATTCCATATTTAATTTCCTTTCATGTTACTTCATTTCAGGTTAATATAACTTCTATATTGGTTACACTAAGGCTTGCAAAATTCTACGTACTTATGACATTAACAATCACTTTTTACAACCACACACTTAGCTCTAATTTTCCAAATTTTAGAACACTTCAATAACACCTATCTTTATGATGAATCCACCTTCATTTATACTTCAAATTTCAATATAATTCATCCATAAAACAACCTAGAACCTACAGTTAAGAACAAAGAATAATAGTATCCAATTCATGTATCATTTTCCATCACATTTCATCATTAACATCATATATAATCCATCCCAATTCAATCATCATAAATCTTTCTATTATAAAATGCCATAAAGATCAATCTTTTACTTACTTCTCTAGATAAAATTTCCACATCGAAGATCAAACTAATTTAGCTCTCCAAGCATTTAAAATCATCATAAATTCAAGGTAGAAATAGGTTGGTTTTTGGTTAGGATAAAAGACCACAACAAGAACAACAATTTTCTAGTTCTATGACTATCTTATAAAGGTTAAAAGCATGGTTTTTGGTGTAGCAATTTATCAAGACTTAATCCAAAATACAGAGATGTGAGATGGAAGCAAGTTTCGGTGGATAGAGTGAAGAAAGAAGAGGAATGAACTCAGCAGAAACTTTTCCAACGTTTGCTTAATTCAACTAGGTGCAAGGTGTCATTTTCTTAGATTAACATTTGTCCTTAGGCATGTACTCCATTTGTCATGTATATATGCTGCCTTATGTCACTTTGTTACTTAGTTCATTTGTCACACAACCATTACTGCCATTTGTCAATTAATTAGCTATTTCATTTGTCACTTAATTTTTCACGCCAAATGTCACTAATTCATAGGCTTAGTCATCCTAATTTTCCATGTGTCAATTTGTCTTACCAATTGGAATTTTTCCTAGACCAAATGTGCATTTTAATTCTTCAATTTTCCTATTATAACAATAAATTCCAAGTTTACTAATCCTATTCCACCAAACCAAAATTCAAGACATAAACAACATACAATTCACATCATGATCATTTTAAACCTTACATACCCAGGAATATATCAATTGAGTGCATATATTATCTTTGCAATGTATACTACTTCATAATTCATGTGTGTATAGTAATGATATGCATGTGAACGAAATGCAATTCATGAATTCTCAATGATATGACTTATGTGCAATATTCTAAGGCTCTAACCCTTTGTATGGAAAGCAGGCTATTACATCTGCTAAGCCTATCATTGACCTTACCATGTCCAACAAAGTTTGGTTTCTCCTTTCAGCCACAACATTATGTTGAGATGTGTAAGGTGAAGTACACTAGGATACAATCCTATTATCCTTGAGATAACTTAAAAACTCCTTGTTCAAGTATTCCTCACCTCAATCTGATTAAAATGTCTTGATACTTTTACTAAGCTATTTCTCAACTTCATGTCTAAATTGTTTGAACATTTCAAATGCTTCAGTTTGTATCTCATTAGATACACTTACCAATATCATGAATAATCATCGATAAAGGTAATGAAGTACATAAAATCACCTCTAGCGTGAATGGACATCGGACCACATACATCATAATGTATTAGGTCTAACCCATTCGCTCGTTCACCCTTTCCTTTAAAAGGTAATTTAGTCATCTTGCCTAACAAGTAAGATTCACATGTGTTATATGATTCATAATCAAATGCCCCTAAGCTACCACTCCTGTATAGCTTAAACAAACGTCTCTCACTTATATGGCCAAGTCGACTATGCCATAAGTAAGATGATTTTAAGTTATCCCATTTTTGTCTATTATTGTCATTGATATTTAAAATTGGATTGCACATATCTAATATGTAAATACCATGGCACAATGTAGCAGTACCATACAACATTTCATTCAAATTAATTGAACAGTCATTGCTTGAAAAGGTTAAATGAAATCTTGTTTCATTAAGACATGAAAGAGATACAATGTTCTTTGTCACAAGGGTACATAATAGTAATTATCCAAATTGACTCTAGCCTACAAGGAAGATACAAAACATAGGTTCCTACGACTAATGCAGTAACTATTGCTCCATTTCTCACTAAGTCCATCTCTCCTTCTTGAGCAATCTATATCCCTGAGGCCCTGTATATGAACACATATGTGTGAGCCACATTTGGTATCTAATACCTAAATATTATGACCAGAAATAGAATTAACCTCAATGAAAAATAACATACCTAAAGTAGATGGTGGAGCATCTAATACCTTCTTCTGCTTTAGTGACTCCAGATAAGCTTTACATTTCCTATTCCAATGCCATTCTTTGATACAATGGAAGCATATTCCCTTTTGTGTATTCTCCTTTTATCTTCTTCTTGGCTACACCTCCCACTGGCTTCTTGGACTTCTTCTTCTTTTGGCTCCTCTTACAAGAACCAAAGGCATAGTCCACCAACATCATGGCCTTACTGTCCTTCCTGACAGTTTGCTCAACTGCTTTGAGTAGATTAATCAACTCAGGTATTGAGGTCGATATTTGGTTCCTCCGATAGTTAAACAAAAACTGTAAATAACTATAAATCAAACTAGTCAAAATTAATTCTATACTTAATTCATGATCCATTATGAAACCCAATCTGGCTAACCTCTCAATGTATTCATTATGAAACCTAAACCTTTCAAATCGAGCTTGCTCATCAAACAATTCCCTTAGATGGTACACTATGGTATGAGCATTCATAGCCTCATACTGCCTTTACAATTCTAGTGACATAGAAGTCAGCATAATATAACTAGTCAGCTCACTATCATCCAGTAGCTTCTTGTAAGCTTTCTGATCCCCATCAGAGGCATCAATAGCAAAGGGATCGGAAAGTGGTTTACTTAGGACATATCCTAGCTTATCATATTTGAGAACAATTTTCAAATTCTATAGCCAATATAAGAAATTTGGTCCTGTGAGTTTGTTGGAATCTAATAAAGAGCTTAAGTTCACATTGGATGAAGACATCATGGCGATTCAATAACCTAGAAGAATGAGAGAGAGTGTTAGAATGTACATAAATGCATATTGATAAGAACTTCAATCACATGCATTATGGGTACCAATATTTTATTCGAATCTATAGCCCTTACTACGAATATGAGAAAACTTATAGTTTTCCTATTGGGTTGATATCCAATATCATTAAGAATGACCTTGGGTTTGTCTAACAAACCACCTCAGGTCAATCGATAGGTATCATTTATACCAATTACATTCAGTTATGCAACTATCGACTTGTGCCATCAACTGTTGATTTAGCACACTCATTGGGTTATCAACTCTTAATATGTATACATCCTATATATATTACCCAACTTTGCCTATATCCATGTTGACCTTGAAATTACCCAACAAATCAACGCTTTTAGTTAGGACCATCCCATTAATCTGGAAATCTAATTTCCATGGTTTGAACATATGCGTGTAGAGTAGGCTTAGGTTTTCTTAGCAACCCAACACTAAAAGAACTCTGGTTCTTGCCATATCTATGGAAGGCATAACTCCTAATATTTTGGTTAAGGGATTTGTTCTTAGGTCTCATCAATACTTGGATGGACTTATATATATCTCACATATATATTCAGATAGTTACTATAACTAAATGGCATGATTATGGATGCTTCAATTAAATTGAACCTATGTCCATAACCACCCTATCATGCCTTTTTAACTAACCCTTAAAATGCATCTAATGCATGTAACACACAAACGAGGTTTAATTTAGGTTGTGACTTGGCTATGCATCAAAAGTTCGTGATTCAATTCAACTCTTAAACCAAATCGGGTGCTAGTTTTATTCTCGATTAATTTGAATTATGAATGTGATTCAATTAGGAACCCTAAAATTCAATTATTTTGATGTTCAAATTAAACACTTTTGTTATAGTAAACATGCCTTTTCTAGTCACACTAGAAATTCACTGCTCTACTTGGATTAATTCTAAATTAATCCTTAGGGTTCCAAAATTTCCGAGCATCAATTACTCATCTAAAACATCCATAGTTCATCTCAAATTTATCAAAACAGTTTTGGCATAAGTCAAAAAAATATCTTGAAGGTCAAAATTATCAAGATAAATGAGTTAACCTACTAGACATTAAAGAGATCGATGCGTTGTTTGAAAATTTTCTGGAACCCTAATTTTAAGCACATGCTACTATAATCAAAATAATACATTTCTTATCTCATAAAAATGTTTCAAGGTCATATAATTGAAACACATACACATAACTCATCAATCAAGTCAGCCCTATCAATATTCAAAAGCCTTACCAATGTTGACTTTGGCTTGATATATTAATTGAATCAAGTTCAATTAATTATGGAAAAATTACAGAGTCTTATAAATATTCTAAATGTGCCTAGTAAAAAATTCTAAAAATTAATTCCTAGTAATTCTTTATGAACTAAGTGGAATTAGCCAGCACATCATATGTCCACTAACACTTGTCATACAGTACCAGCATGCATGTAAAATCGAGAGTATATAATTAATTATTTCAAAAATAGGTTTCATGAATGTCATACACATGGAAACATCATACGTGCATGTTCATTAAGGAAATGCATAAAAACAATTTTTATAAAATTATTTTGGAATTTACAAGCATGCACGTTCATCAGATTTCCAAAACTTCATACATGCATCGAAGTTGAAATTAAAATCATAATAAAATATCAAATGACATTCAATTGCAATTTACTTGGACAAAAACATAATATAACTCCTTATAAATATTTATGTGAAAGAAAATTAGAAAAAAATCTAGAAGTATTACAAAATTTTCAAAATCAACACATACATTTTGTTTTCCCAAAACCAACATATGAATAGATTGGAAATTATTCTCAATAAAATAGAAAATGAAATTCAATTGCAATTTAATTTTATAAAAACATAATATAACATATTATAAACATTTCTATGAAAGAAAATCAGGAAAAACATTTTTTTCTAATTTATGTGAATTTTTTAAAATCAATATGCATGTCAATCACAACCCAACAAACAGTTTGCACATATTCAATAGCTCATCTAATACATGCATAAGTGGCTTTGATACCACAATTAGGGAGCCATAGGTCCATGTATCTTATGAATGGCTATGTATTGGAAGCATTGGAATCAAAATTCCAACACTATAACATCCCCAAAAAATCCAGAATCCATGTGCATGTATAAGAAAAATGTAAGAACATGAAATTACAACATATGTACCTTACAAATGCTCCTCCTTTCTTGAACCTTCTACTTTTTTGGGTTGTAGCAAACACAAAATACCATCAGCAGCCAGTGAAGAACACGTAAAGACAAAGAAAAATTAGTGTATTAGCGTAGTTAAAGCATTAAACAAGATGAATTCAAGTAGATAGTCAATTGAGAGTTAGATCGTAAACAAGTCACATGTAAAATAAACTCATGCAACAATTGCATAAAATTGCATGAACAAACCTCAAGATCACTTCTCTCAACCTCCATAAATCTTTTGGACCCTTAGCCCCTCAATTGAGTGTGTTTTAGCTTAATAGCTTAATTTCGCATGTACATAAGTGAAGAACTCACTTATGCACCACCTGTCATAAAGTAGGTCTCGTGACTTGCTTAAAATGGCGTCTGTGCATACTTTGTATTTCATATGATCTTTTATGCATGTGACCCTAAGGTTCTTGGTTATTTTAGGCACTTAATTCGAGTATATCATGAATGGTTTCATACCACTTGAATTAACTCTTAATCTAAGCAAATCATGAAGGGTTCCATGATGCAATTTATGAAAACCTAAATCACGAACTCTTTGATAGTTAATTATCTGACTTAAAAACCTTTTCATAGAAAATTATCATGCAATTCATCCCTTTACCATCCTATACCCCCACTTGGTTCGGAGTATGGGCTATGTGTCAACTCCCACTAGACTGAATATGTCACATCTAGTCTATGTGATGTTAGTTCTTATCGTGGGGATCTCATTACTCTATGTGTCGTTGTAGACTCTCTTCATAACACATAACTGCTCTAGCTATAGACTCCCGAGTAATGACCCTAACAAGAGGTCATGGGTATCATCTCCTTCTATCAGGAGTGGTGAATCCTTTATTGACTACCTAATTACCTTCGAATACCAAAAGTTGTACCTAATCACCACCTTATGAGTGACCTCGTCTTAAGGCAACAAAGAATTGTGTCAAAGCACAGGATCAATATCCAAGATATTCTTAAGTACCTCAAGTCTAAGGATATTTTCACCATTGCTATGATGAGATTAATCACTGATATTTGATAGATCATCCATATGATAATCTCATAGCGGGTCATCTGATGTACTTACTACTCTTAGTAAGCATTCTCAAGTTAACTCTAAACATCTCATGCTTACAGTTTATGAGATCCACTATTTGATCAAATTAAGGAGTATAACATGTGCTAGTATATTCAAATTAACAATGCCTTGTCTCATTAATCCTATAACTAGGAATAATTTAGATACTAATATAATTGTACATTATAGGAATCTCATTATCATTATCTCATCAATATTTCCTTTATGCTATGTTTTGTATCATGTACTTCGTTAATTTAATTTAAAATCGACATCAATTCATAAATAAATGAATATCAAATTAATGAAAATTGTCTTTCTCTTTATTAATCAAAATAAATTTTATACAAAAGTGCTAAAGGTGATTGCCTTTAGAGTCCGAATTCTAACATATAATAGGAACCTAATGGGCACACATTAAATAGCGGTATGTAAAGGAAAAATCAAATTTAATTAAGTTGGACTTAATATAAAGTTTAAGAAACTTTGAGGATCAAATATGAGATATTTGATTTTATTAAAATTTAATTAATTATAACTAGAGTTTGACTTTAATTATAATTAAGGTATTTAATTTTAATAGAAATATTAAAAACCTAATGTTTTTTTATAAATATGAATAAGGATTAGGGAGCTAGTACTCCTGCTTAATTCCTCTCAAGAGTTGAGAGCTGTTAAGTGGATACCATTAGAGGTTGGATAAGTGAACAACTTGTGGTTGACACATCAAAAAGCTTTTAGAAGATTTGAATAGGAAAAATGAATTAGGTACAATTTCTTATTTAATGATTTGTGTTTTATTATTCAAGTTATTCAATTATTAGGATTCAATTAAAAATCGTAAAATTTTGTTTTTTCGTTGCGTCCGTGATTCGATCATGGTTAGTTTCTAACAGGGGTATCAAAGCCTCCTTTAATTGTTTAACTTGAATTAAAGGTTCGATTGTTATTTATTTGATAAAATTTAAGGTTTTATTACTTATTAAATTCAAAATTGTTTCTAAAATTAATTAATTTTGCGATTGTAAATGTTGGCCCCTGGATATTTTTTTTATTTACTTAAGCATGTCTAAATTATTTGTAGGCTTTAACTCTTAAGAAATGGAAATTAAATGAGGGATTATGTTTAAATTAGAGTTGATCAAGTTGTTAGAGATTAAAAGGAATAAAATGGCTTGAGGGCAATTTAGGTATATCACCTATGTTTTAAAGACCAAAGGTTTTCAAGGAAGGCTTCATTGGTCTTTTTAGTTTACTTAAAATGAAAAAGAAGGAAACAAATGAGTAGGAGCCATGTGGAATGAAGAGAGCCACGAAATTTACAAGCAAAATAAGTGACTTGATCAAACCTATGTAGTTTTGATGGTGAGCTTAGGTGTTTAAGTTAAAAGACATGTGTTAAGGCTTAGGAGGGAAAGTCACGAAATTTCTAGAAGGAGATAGGGAGATTTCGGCAAATAAAAAGAAGAGAAGAAGAAGAAGAAGAAGAAGAAGAAGAAGAAGGGAGAAGAAGAAAGGTTAGAGCCTTAGTTTCATCTTGTATTAGAAAGGAGAAGGAAAAAGGAAAGAAGAAGGATCAAGCTTCCATGAGAAGCCAAGAGAGAGGGGATTTTCGTGGGTCTCTCCTTAAGGTAAGAGAAATATGATTTCTTTTGGAATTATGGATGGGTTTTAGTGAAACTAGCATAAGTTAGGTATGGGTAAAGTTAGATAGGCTTTTCTCCATACTTTCCTCTCCTAGAAATGTTTAATTTGGGTTATCATCATGTTAATTTGGGTTATTATTGCTTAATGAAGTTGAAGAGAGGTTATTAGAGCTAGAAGCAAGGTCAATTGACTAATTGCAAGGCTAAAGGATTAAGGTGGGTAATATTTTAATGATTAAGATAATAGGCTACTCAATTGTTTTGAAATAAATGTCAATGAAGGTTTTATTTTTGCCTATGACCTTTCATTTGTAAATAAGTTGCTTTTTATGATGGTTTAATCATGTATCAGATGTTTTTGATGTAAATGCCTTATGGAAATGTTTGTTACTTTGTTTTATCAAGTGAAAGAGATTTAAATGTGTTATTTCAACGATTATGTGAAAGTGATTTTGCCATTTGAGGCTAATGATCATGAATTGTGTTAATTATATGATATACATGTTTGTTTAGGTTTGTGGTGGTCCCTCATGTGTGATAGGTGCACCTGTCAAAATTATAGCCTTCTCTCGGCTGCCCGCTAGTGACAATGGAGCTCCTCACGGACTCCCTCATGTGTTTACGGCTACACATGACCGCTCTGCGGAAATGTGTAGTATGTCCTGTTTGGATCCACCCAAACCATCTTTTATGTGATTATGTGATATGTTTGATTAAATTGTTTTTGTTATGTTATATTGTTTGGAAATTGCCTTTGATAAATTGATAAACCACTTTATCTATACTTATGTGATAGCTTGATGTGTGAAAAGTTTTAAATAAAATTGTAAAGGTTTTCATCAATGTGATATTGGCTTTGAAATCAAGGAGTTTTGATGAAGTGAAAGAATTTTAAGCAATGTAAATTGACCTTGATAAGTTTGAAAGATTTTTATCAATCTGAAAGTTGCTTTCAAAATAAAGGAATTAAGAACGTTTTTGCTTATTTCTTAATTATTAAGTTGTTACCCACTGAGCCGTCGAGCTCACACCCCTTTTCTCCCTCCATAGGTAATGAGTGGGAACACGAGTTACAGTATTGGGAGTGAGACACCACTTCAATGTTCTAAATTTAGAAGTCTTTTTTTTAGAAATGAAGCATTAGGTTGCATTTGGAGATTTGCTTCACTTTGTACTTTGATTTGATCTTTTGGATTGTAATCGGGCTAAATGCCCTCTAAAGTGTTGTAATAACTCAAATTGTTCATGTAAATGCAAGAATGTTGGGTATGAATGTAATCTATGAAATTTGCATATGTCTTATTCAAATGCACCATTGTATGGTTTGAATTAGCAAAAGAAGAAGGATTGAGATTGTATTATTTTATAATGTGGAATGGTATAGATATCTAGGAGTGTGGTTGTTGCCCTTAAATTTGTATCTGAAGACACTTTGGAATTGAATTATGTTGTATGAGGTTGGATTTTGAGTTATATGCAGATGAGGGTAATTGAATTGAAGTTTGGCTAGTTAAATATACATAGTAGGTGCTGTCAAATTTTTACAAAATTTGACAGAACTTTACTTAGGTTTTAGACCATCTTAATGTCGGAATTGAATTGAGGTGTCTTCTTGAAGAATGTAGCATAAGTTTAGAGCTTTCTAATGGTATATGATGTGCCTTATTTGGAGTTAGAAGTAAAAACTTATGGGGGTTAAACCTATACCAGTTACTGTTCATGTGGCTATTTCACTGTTTCATTGGTCATTATAAGAGTAATGCATTTGAGTGAGTTTTTAGCTCCTTTAATGATGGAATTGAGTTTATCGTCCTTCATGAAAGTTTTATAGAATCTTGTTATCTTTCCATTGAGGTATCATATGTACTTTTTAGGATTTGGAGTAAGAAGTTATGACAATTGGAAGATATCTGTTTAAGTCATTTTTTATGTTCATGTTGCTTGTGAGTTTATGATAACCTTGATGATTAAGGATTAAATTCATGGTTTGATGAGCCAATTAAGCTGGAAATTGTGAAGTTGGTGAGTTGAACTTGGAGTTTGAAGGGTTGTGAAGTGCTTATGCTTTAGAATAAGTTAAATTTGTTAAGTATACAAGTGGTTATAAAGTTAGGTTGAAGGTGAGACGTTTGGAGTGGAATTGGAGTTTTGAAAAATGGCATGTCCGTTAAACGGACATGGATGTCCGTTAAACGGACAGCCTCAGGTTCAAAAACACCCCTTAGCCTGCCCATGTCCGTTAGACGGACTTGCATGTCCGTTTAATGGACATTCTCGAAGCTTTTGGACCACTTTCACCCAAATGTGTCCGTTTAACGGATAGCTACGGGAAAGATTGTGTTTTTGGTCAAAGTTAGAGGGCGAATCTCGTTTTGTGGTCTTCATACAAGTTGTAGACCTAGATGTCTTCTTTTTAATGGTCAAAGAACGAACTCAATCCCACATATATATTAAACGTTATGATAATCGCGCCAAAAGAGTTTCATTTTGATTTTGGAAGTGAACATAGTCTATTCTTTTGGGCATAAATCCCTCATCCGACCCCCAATTGAGGTGAGACTTGAACCATTAGATTTCTAAGACATATATATTTCTCCCTACAAAAATGTGTACCATTTAGAGTTAAATTGAAGAATTTTTCATTAAAATAAGTGAGAGGTCGGTTTGGAGATCATTTTTGGAGTCTGAGCTCTTTTAGGATTTTTTAGAATAACTTGAGTTATACAACTCCGTTTGAGGTGATTCTTGTCCCAAAACGAACTTGAGACATAAAGCTACAACTTATATGAATAAGTTAACTCATGATTTTGGTGTTTAAATAGCGAACGCTCGCCACGAATGTAGAGTTACAGCTAAGGACACTGTAAGGAAATAAGCACAAGGCTTTAGGACTCCGGAATTTGGGCTCTGGAAATGAGTCCAATAGATGTGAAATTAAAGCAAGAGTAAGAGTGTTAAATTATAAGCAGTTGGGGTCCGGTCTCCGGATCGGGTTCCAACAGTTTATTATCTGCTTCTGAAGTTTTAATTCATCTACTACAGCTACTTGCATTTGCTTTGGAAATTTTATGCTCCATGTTTTGTTTTTGTTCTATTTATGTGTGGTTTTTGTTCTGAACAATACAATCCTTGAAGCAAAATCATATCTTGCGCTTTGGAAATTTGTTTGTGCATTACATGATTTCTATTTCTTATTTAGATTTGAATGGATTTGTCTTTATTATTAAGAATAAGAGTTGTTCTTTTATAAAGATGATGTTTATTATGGATATGGATTACTTACAAATGGTTTGTATGAGTTAGATCTTAAAAGGAACATCTTTTCTATTTCTTATTTAGATTTGAATGGATTTGTCTTTATTATTAAGAATAAGAGTTGTTCTTTTTATAAAGATGATGTTTATTATGGATATGGATTCCTTACAAATGGTTTGTATGAGTTAGATCTTAAAAGGAACATCATTTCTATTTCTTATTTAGATTTGAATGGATTTGTCTTTATTATTAAGAATAAGAGTTGTTCTTTTTATAAAGATGATGTTTATTATGGATATGGATTACTTACAAATGGTTTGTATGAGTTAGATCTTAAAAGGCCAATTCTTAACATAAATAGCAAGAAAAAAAGTTAAATGACCAAAATCCATCTTATTTATGGCATTATACGTTAGGTCATATTAATGAAACTAGAATCACAAAGTTACATAAAGGAGGATATTTGGATTCTTTTGATTATGAATTATATGAAACTTGTGAATCTTGCTTATTGGGAAAGGTGACTAAACTACCCTTTAATGGAAAGGGAGAACATGCTAGTGAGTTATTGAAGTTAATACATTCAGATGTATTTAGACCTATGTCCACAAGTACTCGAGTATTAAAGTTAATACATTCAGATGTATTTGACCTATGTCCACAAGTACTCGAGGTGAATTCTTATATTTCATTAGATTCATATATGATCAATCTAGATATGGTTATGTGTACTTAATGAAACAAAAGTATGAATCATTTGAAAAGTTCAAAGAATTTATACTTAAGATTAAGAAACAAACTACTAAGAGTATTAATACACTAAGATTACATCGAGGTGGTGAATACTTGGATCACAAATTTCTTGCTTACTTAAAAGAGAACGACATTCTGTCACAATGGACTCCTCCAACAACTCCATAGCATAATGAAGTATCTGAGAGGAGAAATCATACTCTATTAGATATTGTACATTCCTTGATGAGTCATGCAATCCTTCCTATTTTCTTTTGGGGATATACCATAGAAACCACTGCTTACCTTCTAAATGAAGTTCCATCCCAATTGATTTACAAAACACCATATGAGATATAGACTAGTAAAAGACTAAGATTGTCACACTTAAAGATTTGGGGATGTGATGCTTATATAAAGCATGCTAAGTCTGGCAAGCTTCCAACTAAATCAGATAAATGTAAATTTATGGGTTATCCAAAAGAGAGTATCAAATATCAATTTTACCATCTTCTTAAACAAAAGGTGTTTATCTTAAGACATGTTACATTTTTTAAATGAGAATTTATTCTCGAAGAAAGTAATGGGAGTGAGGTAGAACTTAGCGAAGTTCAAAAGTCACAAATTTACATCGAGATGAAACAAAAACCTTAAGATGACATATATGATGTACAACCGAAGATTCAAGAGACACGTAGTTTGTGACACACTAGTAGGATATATTGTCCCCCACTAGATTAGATCTAGCTATCGAGTAGGGGAAGGATAATGTATCACCCATAAATGATGAGCCTGCTACATTTAAAGAATCATTGTCTAACATTGATTCTTTAAAATGACGTGAAGCCATAAGATATGAAATGTGATGGCGTGTCAAACCAACAAAAATAAATTCCTACTCTATAACACTTAAGGGAGTAAAGTGGTGAATAGGGTCGAACCACGTAGACCAATGAAGTAATTATTTATTTGTGCAAAATCGAAAATAAAAATAATAAAAATAATTTGATTTGAGAATGATTGATTTTAGAAACACGAAATCACGCAAGAAGAAATTAAAAATAAGATTGAAAATAATATGAATAAAAACCTAGCCAAGGTACTATCCCGTTTGATACCGTAATTCGATCATAGACTCAAAAATATAAATTCCGTTCATTCCTATGGACAAAGTTATAGCTGATCGTGAACAGCACAAATCTACCAATCCATTCGTAATTATTCGATAATCCCGAGTAAAACTCCGCATATTATTTCCCTAAGCAATTAGACTATTCCCGAGTAAAGCTCCGCAGAATATAATCTATGGCAGCTATAGGCTCTAATGGACCCTCATCTTAGCCAACAGAATCGGACACCCGCAATCTATTTAGACTAAATTATTTAATCTCATTAACCTCTTAATTGAAATTAATTCACCACTCGATAGACAGCAATCACGGATTAACTAATCTATTCGGCAATTTATTATTAAGTTAATTAATTAACAGACCTCATTAATCAACAAACTCAACAATAATTAATCGATCAAGCGCAGAGATTAAATAAACATAAGAAATTCACGAAAACAATTAAACCACGAGAGTCTCACGAACTACATGTATCAAACATCAAGTACCTTGTCTAGATTAAAAACTTAGCCACACATAATTCTAGTCTCTAACAATTGAAACTGAAATTAACAAATAAAAATGGAGTTCACTTCACTGTTACCAAACAATTCTCAACTCAACTATTGCCCAATGCCGTCTACTGTTGTGCCTTCAATGTCGATGATTAATCCATCCTTTGCTCACAAGTCATGAATCTATCTTTCTCCAGCTCCCGCCATCACTGCCTCTAGCTTTATGATTGTAATGAAATATGTATTCCTCTCAAACTCTCCGATTGCTGCTGTCCACTCTCCTTTTGTTATATATAAAAAAATAGTCTCTCCAAGTTCCAAAACTTTCTTCACGCTGACACCTTTTTCTCGTTCCTTTCAATAGTTTCTTCAAGCTCTCTTTTCTCCAAGGCTGTCGTCACGCATCTCCAAAGTTTCCTAGGTTTTTTTTTGTTCTTATTTTATGACGTGGGCCCCCTTATTAAATGAAGTGGCTCCTTTCTTTTGTAAATTCCTTGGTTTCTGCCGCCACTCCACTTGGTCCCTTCAATCTCTAGGTTTGTCTTCCTTTTCATTAAATAACGTGGGCCCCATGACAATTAAAAATCCTCTTCTGCATTATGCTTGGGCCCAAAAGGATAGGTCTCCTCCAAAAAATGCTACCTATGCTCTCCATTTAATTTTGTCTTTCATTTAATCTGTTGCTCCTCCAACGTGCGTGGGTGTTGCGTTGTGTGTCTCCTGTTTCTACGTTTTGCATTATACACGTCTGCGTTTCTGCTCCTTATAGCTCCTTCATGATTTAATTTAAAACGTCCCTCCAGCTGTGATTGCTATGCATGTCTTGTCGCCACCTGTAGCTATTGTTCCAAACGTAAATTCTCTGTGCATTGAACCATTGATTTTGCTCTCCTCAAATTAATACTTAATTCTTCATCCGTAGTCCATAATGCTGACTGACTTGCTTGTTGCTTCCTTCGAGTCTTTATTTAATTTGCCCTTCTAATTTATGTCGCACCACCTGTAGCTGTAGCCAATCGATTGGATAATTAAAATACCTCTAGCTTTCACTTCAAATTACATCACTTTGTATTTCATCACCTAGAACATGTAAAGACACAAATTATCATAAAAATACAAACAAAACATCACAAAAGTCTGCCAAAAGAACATGAAACAAAAAGAATTAACGTGACAAAAATGCAAGTTATCAAACTCCCCCACACTTAACTCTTGCTCGTCCTCGAGAAAGGTTCAAAACATAAAATTTGAAAGCCTAAGAAAACCAAGAATGCAAAAACTAAGTATGGATGCAAAAACAAAAAGAAATAAATATGCAAATGCAGGGGACATTTTCTTAAGTGTCAAAGTTTTTCTCCCAATCTTCCAACAACCTCAAAGATATACAAGGATTATAAACAAGAGGGAACCCGCGACATTTAATCCATAAAAATAATGAACTCACTTTAAATGTAAGAGTCAAGCGAGATAGCAAGATAGACTTAGACGAAATCTACACCATGTCAAAATAATAGGTCCTCTCATTGTCATACACTCCAACACTCAAGTGTTTATGGCTCAAATGTGTTTTAACTCTCATAAATTCAAACAATGCAATGCTCTACCATAGGCTTGCTCTTCAATCTTGAATACACTACTAAGTATTACATGCATAACATAAATCAAGAGGTCTTAAACAAGGATGCAACTTGGCTAGGTTAGGGGTGAGGTAAAAGAAAGGTAAGAAAAGGCTAAGTATTAAAGTGAGTAGAGCATAACAGATAATCAATAACACATATGCGCGCATCCTGCATATCATCAAATAATTAAGCACATTTCTCTCTTTTCTTTTCTTTTTTTTTCTTTTTTTTAAATTTTCATTCTCCAAACATTTATCAATCAAGCACATGGTGAATCCTTTTCTTTCCTTTCTCTACTTGGCCTCAAACCTTTTTTTTCTTTTTCTTTGTTTTTCGATTCCTTCCCCATTGACAACAAGTACAATACAAGTCATATACCACTGATATTCCTTTATGCGCAACCTTCACAAATTTAACTCAACGAGCATGCTCTACTAACCATGATAAGGGTTAGAAAGATAAATCAATTAAGAAAAGGTTAAGTTAAACATGGTAAAGTAAAGAACGGATAATAAGCTCAAATGGGCTCACTAGTGGACAACATGCTTTGGGTTAGCTTTTTGGTCAAGTGGTTAAAATCCTAAGTGCCTTTATCATCTACATGCATGCATGTAAAAGTGTAGTCTCAACAAGATATCAAGCAAGTTCTAGAGATACAAAGCATTGAATGAACACACATCAAAGAATTGCGTTGAAGGTTCAAAATCTCATATGGGACAATCATCTATTAAGTTAACACAATGTAGTTTCAAAATCAATCTAAAAGCTATCAAGCTTAAAACTCACATAAAAACTCATTCACCAAGTTCATGATTCAAATATCAAAGATCAACTCTCACCTATAATACTCATATTCTTATCAATCATTGGGAGATCAAAAGACAAAACTAAACACTTAAGGTGCAAAAGCATGCAAAAACGAAAAATCTTTTTGTGTTTTTCAAAAAAAATATATGGATTTTTGAACTAAAACATGCAAGTACAAGTGAAAATCTTCAAGTTCAAGCAAGAGTAAAGGTGTGACACTTTGAAGCACAAAAACCTTGAAAAATCTGAACCATTCACCCACTAAAACCTGAAAATTTCATGCAAAACTTAACATAAATCCTTCCCCCACACTTTAGACCAAACATTGTCCTCAATGTTAGCAAAGAAAGACAAAAACAGTAAAAAAAAAAAGGAAAGAGTGAGAGAAAGCTTCTCAAAGGGACGCGCTAAGGTGACGGTGGATGTGGTGGATCGCCATGACCACTACATTTGAACCGATGGGCTAAGTTAAGCTCGATTTTAGTGACTGAGATTGTAGCTTGGAATAAATTTTCCAAAGCGCTTTGTCGTCGCTCCAATCTCCCCATTTGCTCCAAAAGTACCATGGATGGAGCGCGAGATGACTCGGCTGTGTCAACATCCGGTGGTTGGATCACAAACTCTCCATCAGCTAACGCTCGAGTAACCTGCATCTTGCAAAGAGCACTCATATCCAAGGCAAGGACCGTTGGTCCTGAGGTTAATGGATGAAAACGACAAAGATCAAAGTTACAAAGTTTGACCGCAAGCAGTGTTGTCATAGAGCCCAAAATTAGTGGATGTGTGTGATGTGCCAAGATGTACATAATATGTGTTATATAAAATTATCCCATGTTAACGCACATATTATTCTGAGCACACCATACAAGAAAGAGCTCGGCTTTGGAAATTACATGCACATTGTTGGTTTTTCCAGAAAAATTAAATGTCAAAAAACGGTGGAAAATCCTATGCACTGGATCAATTAAAGAATTAGCCTTAGAAGAACTGGGATTATACCTTTGTGGATCAGCGGATAACAGTGAGTAAGTCTCTTTCTCATTAAACCAGTCAGGATAATCACAAAAAGAATTAATATAGGAATAATGAGAAAGCATAGACTCAGGTACGAAACCTAACACTGCATTCCAATCATTGACAGACATAGAAAAATTACGCTCTAAGATCCGAAACCGAACGGTATCCGGTGTAGTGATATCACCATTAGCGGGCATTTCAAACGCAAAGGAGGTATAAAAATCCCAAACTATTTCTTTAAAGATTGGCAGCTGCAAATCATAAAGCACATTCAATCCTAGATTATTCACTAAATTCCTAAACCGGGATTGAAAATTAAAGTAAGTTAGGCAAGATTCGTCCACATACCGACCCGGCAAATTGTTCTCCTTTAAAATTGGTTGAGTGGCGGATATCCTCGCCGACCTCGTCTGCAAATTTTGTCTTGTCCGCACCTTTGTGAGGTTATTCTTCTGGATGCGCGGACCACGTTTAGACTGGGAGCGACGTCGACGCTCCTTTGGAAGGGTCGCATTGTCGGTTTCTGTTGTGCCCTCTGCCACATTAGGTTGGACATCCTCCTCATTGGCAGTAGGAATCTCCTCTGCCACATTTTGCTCGTCATCATTGTCATATACATCAATAGGAGGTGGAGGGGATGGTGTTATTGCCAGACGTTTGCGATTGGACCGTCGAATGGGAGCAGAATCTGCCGGTCTAGTAGAGCTACTGCCGGATTTCCTAGGCATGGTTCCAAGCTAGGAAAATCAACCTGCAAAATCAGAGAATCACGCAACACAACAAGGAGCAAAAAATTAGCTATGGAAAAGAAGTCGAAAGGTTGGAGAAAACACACAAAAATGCAACAACGACAACGCACAAGACAAGGAGCAAAGCAGCAAAAATCATTAAATCAGCAGTGGCAAATGAAATTAAATCAACACATGAAATTCAATCAGCAAATGAAATTAAAGCAGCAGTGAAATTAAATGGGGTTAAAATTAAATGGCTGTAGCGTTGGTGGTGCGTTGGGCGTAGCTGTTGGAGTGCGACGTGGGTAGGCTGCGTCTGTTGTGACTGCTTGGTGTGCTGGTGTTGCTGGGTCGTGCGTGGGAGGTTGGGCAGATGTGGAGGAAAGGGTTCTGTTGAGGTTGACGCATGTGCAGCTGGAGAGGGAGGACGTAGGGGAGGGGTTGACTGGTCTGCTGGTGGATGGTGTAGGCAGAAGATGAGAGGATTAGGGATTTAGATGAATTTGGGGATTTTGAGGAGAATGGGCTGTTGGGCTTTAGTGTAATGGAAGGTGGGCTTCAAAAATTAATGGGCTCCTACTTGTCATAAAGTCTTGATTCCTTCTAAATAAAAGCTTTCCGCGCAAACCCGCTTCTTTGTTGCATGATTTTCATCTACTTTCCTCCAATTGCCAATAACTGATCAAACTATACCGTCCTACAAGGCAATAAAATCCTCTCGACCAAGTGATGTTTAGCAAAGTGTTGGAACAGAGCATAAAAAGAAAATGTCGAAAAACAAGAAACTCGACAAAATGAAGATCAACTAAAAATTAAATGACGAAGAACAAGATAAAAGCAAACCTTGGGTTGCTTCCCAAGAAGCGTGTTTGTTTAACGTCGTTAGCCCGACACGGACCCCATTCAATTGTATGAAGGTTCATTCAAAGAGTTAACTTCGATGAAATGGGGTTGAAACCCTTCATAAAATGGCTTCAAACGATGGCCATTCACCTTGAAAATTTTTCTTGTTTCCATGCTTTGAATATCCACAGCACCGTAAGGATAAACCTTTGTGACCACAAAAGGCCCAGTCCATTTGGATCGCATTTTCCCTGCAAAAATTTTCAAAGTTGAATTAAATAAAAGTACCTTTTGTCCGACTTTAAACTTCTTGTCAAAAAGCTGCTTGTCGTGAAAAGCTTTAGTTTTGGCCTTGTATGTAACAGCGTTGTCAAAAGCATGGTTCCGTAATTCTTCCAATTCCTAAATCTGCAACTTTCTTTGTTGCCCCGCAGCATCAAAATTCATGTTGCACTGCTTCACAACCCAAAACGCTCGATGCTCAACTTCCATTGGAAAATGACAGGCCTTGCCATAAACAAGTCTGTAAGGAGACATATTTAATGGCGTTTTGTAGGCAGTGCGGTAAGCCCACAAAGCATCGTCCAAGCGCCCGCTCCAATCTTTCCTGCTAAAGTTCACAGTTTTCTCCAATATACTCTTTACCTCTCGATTGGACAATTCCGCCAATCCATTGGTTTGCGGATGATAGGCTGTGGAGGTCCTGTGCACAACTCCATATTTCTTCAATAATGCAAAGAACACTCATTGCGTAAATGAGTCCCACGATCACTAATGATTGCTTTCGGGGTGCCGAACCTGACAAAGATATTAGTTTTCACAAAGTCGACAACAACCTTAGAATCATTAGTACGAGTAGCTTTTGCCTCTACCCATTTCGAAACATAATCGACAGCTAATAAAATGTACTGGAAACCAAATGATGATGGAAAAGGGCCCATGAAATCAATACCCCACACATCAAATATTTCACAAACAATGACCGGGGTCTGAGGCATCTCATTCTTCGGCCTATGTTGCCAGTCATTTGGCACCTGTCACATGCTTTGCAAAATGCATAAGAATCTCGAAAAATGTCAGGCCAGTAAAAACCAGATTCAAGCACTTTCCTAGCTGTCCTATTAGGGCCGAAATGGCCACCACAAGCAGATGCATGACAAAATTGCAATATGGAAGAAATCTCATATTCAGGTACGCACCTTCGCACAATCTGATCAGAGCACATTTTCCATAAATATGGATCATCCCAAATATAATACCTGGCATCATTCTTCAGTTTATGGCACTGGGCATATGTGATACCAACTGGGTATCCATTCTGGGTGATAAAATTGACCAAATCTGCGTACCATGGGTTTCGACATGGCCACGTTAAAGTCACTGTGAATAACTGTTCATCGGAAAACTCCTCAGTAATGACCAAATCATCTCCAGAAGTGTTCTGCAGCCTACTCAGGTGATCTGCGACTAGGTTTTCCACTCCTCTTTTATCTCAGACCTCAATGTCAAATTCTTGCAGCAGAAGAACCCATCGGATAAGTCTTGGCTTCGCATCCTTTTTGCTCATTAGGTATCAAAGGGCAACATGGTCTGAATACACTATCACCTTCGTACCAAGCAAGTATGATCGGAATTTCTCTAATGCGAAGACCACAACAAACATCTCCTTCTCTGTGGTTGAATAGTTTTGTTGAGCACTATCCAACGTCTTTGATGTATAATAGATCACATGAGGGTCACGGCCTACCCTCTACCCAAGAGCTGCTCCTACAGCGTAGTTACTGGCATCGCACATGAGCTCGAAAGGGATGTTCCAATCCGGTGGTTTGATGATAGGTGCGGTGAGTTCAAAATGTCAAACGCCTTTTTACAGTCTTCATTGAATTCAAACGGCACATCTTTTTGTAGGAGGTTGCTCATTGGATAAGCTATCTTCGAAAAATCTTTGATGAATCGCCTATAAAAACCTGCATGACCAAGAAAGGAGCGTACTTCCCGCACATTTGCAGGGTAAGGCAGCGAGCTAATCACATCAATTTTCCACTTATCCACTTTAATGCCCCTAGCCGAAACTATATAACCCAATATGATGCCTTGGTTAACCATGAAATGATACTTTTCATAATTAAGCACAAGATTTTTTTCAATGCATCTTTTCAACACTTTCCTCAAATTTTCTAAACAGGATGTAAAGGAATCTCCATACACAGTAAAGTCATCCATGAAAACTTCAATGATTTCCTCTACATAGTCAGAAAAGATACTTACCATACATCTCTGAAATATCGCCGGAGCGTTGCAGAGACCAAATGGCATGCGCTTGTAGGCGAAAGTGCCAAATGGGCAAGTAAACGTCGTCTTTTCCTGATCTTCAGGCGCTACATGAATCTGGTGAAAGCCTAAATAACCGTCTAAACAGCAATAGTGAGAACGACCTGCAAGTCTCTCAAGCATCTGATTAATAAACGGTAAAGGAAAATGATCTTTACGGGTAGCAGCATTTAACTTTCTGAAATCAATACACACACACCACCCATTTTGAACTCTCGTGGGTACTAATTCACCTTTTTTATTCTCAACAATGGTAATGCCAGTTTTTTTAGGAACTACCTGTGTTGGACTTACCCACTTGCTATCTAAAATAGCATAGATCACGTCATGACCAATAATTTCAGATCTCCTTTTTACAACCTCCATCATTGGTGGATTCAATCGACGCTGAGGTTGCCTGCTGGGTTTGCAATCATCCTCCAACAGGATTCGATGCATGCAAATGGTAGGGCTGATTCCCTTGATGTCTGCAATCGACCATCCAATGGCTTCTTTATTCTCCCTGAGTACACGGATAAGCCTCTCCTCCTCCAGATCGCTCAACTGATTGGAAACAATCACAGGTAATGTTTCAGCCTCCCCCAAGAAGACATACTTGAGGTGCAAAGGTAATGCCTTAAGCTCCAATGCTGGCGGCTGAAGAATGGATGGGAGCAATTTATTGTCGTCAATCTTCAGTGGTTGCTGTAGCATGCCAGATGCAACCTGTAATACCTGCAAATCCTGCACTGCATGGACCATGCCTCGCGGAACTACCCATTCAGTCTCGATCTCTGATAGCTTCGCAGGAGTAATGTTGTCAGTTATCGCAGCCTGCAAAAAATCATCAACACACAACTCGAGAACTTTCTCGGTCAAGGGGTTAATACAATCAACAACAAAAGCTGTACAATAATCAACAGGATGCTTAATGGTATTATTAATATTGAATGTAACTTTGGCACCATCAAACTCCATAGTTAAAGTTCCCCCGTGAACATTAATTTTTGTCCTAGAAGTGCTCAAAAATGGGCGTCCTAACAACATCATTCTAGAAGCAGGTGACCCCTCATCCTCCATTCTCATCACATAGAAATCTGCAGGAAATACCAAATCATCTACCTGCACTAAAACATCCTCTAACAATCCCTCGGGGTACCTAGTGGTGCTATCAGCAAGTGTTAAAATCACCCCATCTTGCTTCAGTGGACCAGCATTCAATGTAGTATAAATGGACAATGGCATAAGATTTATAGAAGCTCCTAAATCTAGCATAGCCCGTTCTATACCAACATTGCCAATTTTACAAGGAATGGTAAACATACCTGGGTCCTTCTCCTTTATCGGTAACTTACCTTGCAACACTGCTGAGACATTCTCACTCATCACCACACGCTGATTGCCTCTCATCTTGGTCATGCTAGTAACCAAATCCTTCAGAAATTTGCAGTATCTTGGTGTTTGCCTAAGCAATGTAAGAAAGGGATATTGATCTCCACTTTCTCAAAAATCTTTAAGATCTCCTCTTCATTCTGCAATTTCTTCTTTTTAGCCAACCTGTGTGGGAATGGTGGTCTTTCTGGATTAGCTGTCACTATTTTTTCGATTTCTGCCTCTTTTTCTGGCTCGGCAGTTTCAACATGGTCATGTTGAAGTTTCTGCGATCCTCCAGCACTTTCGATTTCTTTTCCACTACGTAAGGTAATGGCACTGATATTCTGCCTAGGGTTGACAGTAGGCTGAGAGGGCAATTTCCCTTGATTCTGTGCAGCGGCCAATTGACTAATTTGCTCCCTCAGTTCTTGAAAATTTTTATTTGTCTGAGCCTGGAATTGTGCTGAATCAGTTTGAAATTGAACCAAACTCTGCAATTGTGTGTTGGTGGTCATTTGGGCCGTAGTCAACTGTGACATGAGATCCTCCAAGGTGGAAATTCAGTCACTGTGATTAGGCCTCGGATATTCTTTGGTGTTCTTCTTTCTTTGAGGCCGAGGTAACGACTGCGACTACTCGTCCTTCTCATCCATTCCCATATCTCATATTAGGATGATCCCTCCATCCTGGGTTGTAAGTATTCGAATAGGGATCATATTTCCTTTAAGGCTGATAATTGTCATTGATCGCCTTAACTTCAGCTTCCACAGTACCATCTTGCAGAGTCAGACAAGCATCAGTAAAATGACCCTGAAATCTACAAATTTGACAAATAGGGACTTGTGGTCTCTTGGTTACAGCATTTGTAGTGACATTATTGGCATTGGAAGAATTAATAACTTGCCTCTCCAACAAATCAGCAATCTTGTCAAGTCTACTTTCAAGTCCAGAATTACTTACCTCATGGACACCTCGAGTCTGTGTGTCCGAACGATACCCGAATTGCTGAAGATTTGCAGCCATTGCTGCAATTAAGTTTCTGGCCTCCTGAGGTGTCTTGTTCACTATGGCTCCCCCACTAGCAGCATCAAGAATCTTCCTATCATTTAGTAATATCCCATCATAGAAGTACTGAATAAGGAGTTGCTCTATAATTCCATGCTGAGGACAACTTGCATGAAAGCCTCTTGAATCTCTCATAATATTCATACATGTTTTACAGATCTATCATGCGATGCCACAAATCTCTCTCAAATTAGCGTACGGATCTTGGGAAGTATTTTTCCAAAAACAATCTCGCCATATCAGGCCATGTATCCACTGTCTCAGGCGGAAGATAGTACAACCAATCTCTAGCTGTGCCCTCAAGAGAAAAAGGGAAAGCACGTAGCTTCAACTGATCCTCAGTTATGCCTATCGGTTTAAATCCAGAACATACCACATAAAAATCCTTAAGATGCCTGTTCGGGTCGTCAGAAAGTAACCCATGAAATTTCGACAATGCCTGAGTCAACCCATCCTTCAACTCGAACCCATCATCTGCAGCTCGGTACTGTATACATAGAGGTTGATCCTCTACTGGTGGTGCAAGCATATCCCTCAGAGTTGCAGGAGCTCGATTTCTGACTGGTTGTGCAGGTGGAATAGGTTGTTGATCTGCCATCTCTGCTTCTTCAAAATCTTCCACTGACTCGGTCTCAAAGGTAGGCAAATTCTTAGTTTGATCAGGCAAGACCTGTGCAGAAATAGAAGCTTGGCTCTTACGCAATTTAGTGGCTTTTCGGAGTCGTTTTGCGGTCTTCTCTATCTCCGGATCAAACAATAAATAATCTGCAGAAACACAATGTCGCATGCAAACAACTAGAAAGAAAGAAAGAAAGAAAGAAAAATGATTAGCAACATAAACAAACAAAAACTTAAGCACCGGTCCCCGGCAACGGCGCCAAAATTTGATGGCGTGTCAAACCAACAAAAATAAATTCCTACTCTAGAACACTTAAGTGAGTAAAGTGATGAATAGGGTCGAACCACAGAGACCAATGAAGTAATTATTTATTTGTGCGAAATCGAAAATAAAAATAATAAAAATAATAATAAAAATAATTTGATTTGAGAATGATTGATTTTAGAAACACGAAATCACGCAAGAAGAAATTAAAAATAAGATTGAAAATAATATGAATAAAAACCTAGCCAAGGTACTATCCCGTTTGATACCGTAATTCGATCATAGACTCAAAAATATAAATTTCGTTCATTCCTATGGACAAAGTTATAGCAGACCGTGAACAGCACAAATCTACCAATCCATTCGTAATTATTCGATAATCTCGAGTAAAGTTTATGATTATTTCCCTAACCAATTAGACTATTCCTAGTAAAGCTCATGAAATATAATCTATGGCATTATAGGCTCTAATGGACCCTCGTCTTAGCCAATGTAATCGGACACCCACAATCTATTTAGACTAAATTATTTAATCCCATTAACCTCTTAATTGAAATTAATTAGCCACTCGATAGACAGCAATCACGGATTAACTAATCTATTCGGAAATTTATTATTAAGTTAATTAATTAACAGACCTCATTAATCAACAAACTCAACAATAATTAATCGATCAAGCGCAGAGATTAAATAAACATAAGAAATTCACGAAAACAATTAAACCACGAGAGTCTCACGAACTACATGTATCAAACATCAAGTACCTTGTCTAGATTAAAAACTTAGCCACACATAATTCTAGTCTCTAACAATTAAAACTGAAATTAACAAATAAAAATGGAGTTCACTTCACTGTTACCAAACAATTCTCAACTCAACTCTCGCCCAATGCCGCTCTCATTGTCAGCCTTCAATGTCGATGATTAATCCTTTCTTTGCTCACAGTGCCGCAATTTATCTTTCTCCAGCTCCCCAGTTACCGCTGTCTCTAGCTTTATGATTGTAATGAAATATGTATTCCTCTCAAACTCTCCGATTGCTGCTGTCCACTCTCCTTTTGTTATATATAAAAAAATAGTCTCTCCAAGTTCCAAAGCTTTCTTCACGCTGACACCTTTTTCTCGTTCCTTTCAATAGTTTCTTCAAGCTCTCTTTTCTCCAAGGCTGCCGTCACGCATCTCCAAAGTTCCCTAGGTTTTTTTTGTTCTTATTTTATGACGTGGGCCCCCTTATTAAATGAAATGGCTCCTTTCTTTTGTAAATTCCTTGGTTTCTGCCGCCACTCCACTTGGTCCCTTCAATCTCTAGGTTTGTCTTCCTTTTCATTAAATAACGTGGGCCCCATGATAATTAAAAATCCTCTTCTGCGTTATGCTTGGGCCCAAAAGGATAAGTCTCCTCCAAAAAACGCTACCTATGCTCTCCATTTAATTTTGTCTTTCATTTAATCTGCTGCTCCTTCAACGTGCGTAGGTGTTGCGTTGTGCGTCTCCTGTTTCTGCGTTTTGCATTATACACGTCTGCGTTTCTGCTCCTTGTAGCTCCTTCATGATTTAATTTAAAACGTCCCTCCAGCTGTGATTGCTATGCGTGTCTTGCCGCCACCTGTAGCTATTGTTCCAAACGTAAATTCTCTATGTGTTGAACCATTGATTTTGCTCTCCTCAAATTAATACTTAATTGATGTCCGTAAGTCCATAGCTGCTTGACTTGCGTTGTTGTTTCCTTCGAGTCTTTATTTAATTTGCCCTTCTAATTTGTGCCGCACCACCTGTAGTTGTAGCCAATCGATTGGATAATTAAAATACCTCTAGCTTTCACTTCAAATTACATCACTTTGTATTTCATCACTTAGAACATGTAAAGACACAAATTATCGTAAAAATACAAACAAAACATCACAAAAGTCTGCCAAAAGAACATGAAACAAAAAGAATTAACGTGACAAAAATTCAAGTTATCAAAATGGAATCCATTTACACTAACCAAGTATGGACTTTGGTGGATGCATCAGATCGTATTGTACCTATTAGATGCAATAGGGTTTTTAAGTGAAAAACTAACATGAATGGTAATGAACAATATGTAGAAAGCAAGGTTAGTGGCTAAAGGTTACAAACAAATATAAGGAGTTCATTTTGATGAAACCTTTTCGCCAGTAGCTATGTTAAAATCCAATAAGATCTTATTGGCTATAGTCGCATGTCATGATTATGAAATCTGGTTGATCGATGTCAAAGCAACATTTCTCAATGAGAATTTGCTAGAGGATGTATATATGATACAACCTGAGGGTTTTGAATCCAAATGATTTCCTAATCAAGTATGCAAGTTGTAAAATGGAACATTCATTTTGATAAGACTATCAAAGAGTTTGATTTTATCAAAAATATGGATGAACCATGTGTCTATAAGAAGGTTAGTAAGAGTGTAGTTTTTTATATAGTGCTATATATGGATGACATAATGTTGATTGAAATGACATATCTATTCTTTAGTCTATAAATATTTAGTTATCCAAGAACTTCTCCATTAAGGATATGGTAAAAGCAACCTATATTTTGGGAATAAAAATCTATAATGATAGATCAAAGAGATTGTTTAGGTTATCCCAGTCCACGTATATAGAAAAAGTACTAAAGAAGTTTAGCATGGAGAATCCCAATAAGGGATTCTTACCCATATCACATGGGATTTCTCTCTCAGATAGTATGTGTCCAAAGGCACATAAAAGAGAGATAAAAACATATTGTATTCTATATGCTTTGGCAATTAGATCAACCATGTATACGATGTTATATACTAGACCAGATGTCTTTTATGCTTTGAGCATAACGAGCAAGTTTCAAGTCAATCCAGGTGAGTTTCACGGGACTAATGTGGAAAACATCTTAAAGTACTTTAGAAGAACTAAAGATATTTTCTTTATCTATAGGGGAGTTAAACTGAGAGTTCAATGATATTTAAATGCTAGTTTCTAGTTAGATCTTGATAATAATATATCACATTCAAGATACATCTTCACAATAAATGGTGGTACAGTAAGTTAGAAGTGTTCCAAATAACCAACCACTACAGATTCAACAATCGAGGCAGAGTTAGTGTTAGAGGTGACAAAGGAAGCAGTTTGGACCAATAAGTTCATTACTAAATTGGAGTGGTTCCTAGCATTGTTGAGCCTATAATATTATAATGTGACAACAACAGTGTTATTGCATAGGCAAAGGTACTAAGATCTCATCAATGATCCAAACATATTATTAGGAAGTTTCACTTAATTATGGAGATAGTGGAGCGGAAAGTCATAGCATTAGAGCGAATTATCACTGAAGAGAATCTTGCAGATCCTCTCACTAAGTCATTGTCTCAGGATCAACATATGGACGGATATGGTATTAGATACATAGGCGATTGACTTTAGTGTAAGTGGGGGATTGTTAGTTTATGCCCTTACAGTCAATCGGTTGGTTGTAATTTGATGCATAAATTTATTATTTAATTAATAAAAAGGCATTATTTATCTTTGTGTATTAAGTTAATTACATTTCTTGTTTTAATATTAAAGGTAAAATCCATGGAATAATTACTATATAACTGATATTATGACAACATGATAGTAAAGGTAAAATCCTAGTTATAGTTTCATCAAGACAACATATTGTTGAAATGGTAAAACTAGCATGCATTATGTTTCTTTCTTATCAAGAAAGTAATTGATCTCATTAATTAAAGTATGGAGATATTTGAACTAACGTGTAGGTGCTTATTATAGAATATGTCACTAAACTGACTCAACTATGAGAATCCCAAGGTATCTCACATGGGAATTACTGTGTTTTGATGCTACTTATAAACTGTCCAAGGATAATTCAGTTGATAGTATTCGGATGCAGTATGAACCATATGGATATAGTTGAGTAAGTTAATAAAAGATTCGTCACTCTAAAGTAATTAGAGATAATGTTCTACTATTTTTAGTTAGTAGTGATTTATAGAATTCTCTGGCCAAACTGAATTGATATTTAAAAAGGCATTTTCAAATATTAATTACTAATTAGCAAGAATGAATATGATTGGATATAAAAGAGTAGACACTATAGTCATCCTCTATCCAATTGGAACATTTGATGATAAAAGAATTAAATTATACATTATAATTATGCATGAATAAGTTAAGTCAAAGCAATCTGACATTCATAATATTTGAGTGGTCATGTCATATTGCTAGATGTCAATCTTGATCTATGATTATAAATTGTTAGAACTAAAATAAATTTAAAAGAGTTTTAATTTATTTGATTCTAGAGATAAATTAAATTATAATTTATAATCATTGTCAATATATTAGGAATCCAATAAGTCACATATTAAAAAGTAGTTTGTCAAGAAAAAACAAATTTAATTAAGTTGAACTTAATTATAAAGTTTAAAAACTTTAGAGATCAAATATGAGATATTTGATTTTATTAAAATTAAATTAATTGTAATTAAAGTTTACCTTTAATTATAATTAAGGTATTTAATTTTAATAGAAATTTTAGAAACCCTAACACTTTTTCTATAAAAAGTAATAAGCGTAAGAGAGGTAGTACTCCTAGTTAATTCCTTTCAAAAGTTAAGAAGCTAATATGTGGAGATCATTAGAGATTAGATACGTGAATAGCTTGTGATTGATAGATCAAAAAGATTTTAACGGGAAAAATGAATGAAACACAATTTCTTATTTTCCAATTTATGTTTTATCATTTAAGTTATTCAATAATTGGTTTCAATCGAAAACCATAAAATTTTATTTTTCCATTGCATCAATGATTTGATAACATTTGATTTCCCCACAAATTTAATAATTTTATCAAATATTTCCCATAATACTTTGATGCGTGGAAGACGAGCATTGAGTTTGAAATTTGAAATAAAAGGGACGCGATCAACTCGACACAAAAAAAAAACATCCATTTCGTTGTCACAACTTCTTTTGCAGTCCTCTAACTAAATAATTAACCTTTGTTTTCAATTCACTTTCTTTCGCAAAAGGGGACATCATATGTGATTTTTTTAAATGCAATCGTATCTTCATGGGTGGAGAGGTTAACTTTAGGTTGTAGGAAAAAAATATATATATTTTTTGAAAAATTAATAGAAATAATAGTGGAAGGCGACAAGTCGTTTGAGACAGCTAAAACAACACGAATACGAGCCAATTACAAGCAAAATGAAATAAACGTCGAGATTGAAACGACGTTGTCGTGGGATGAACGCCTCTATTTTTGCGAAGTTTGATTGGTTAATGATTTCATTTAAGGGATCACCCTTTTGACACATCACGATCTTAGAAAAGATCAATCAAGTAGGCTCAAGCCCAAAATTAATACACGGGTTGACCGCAGAATTACCCGAAATACCCTTGATGGATTCTTCAGTCAAGGGCAAAAATGTCATTTGCTGTTGGTAATCACGTGCCCTCCCATCCAAACTCGAAAGTGGTTGAAGATACACATTTAAGTTTAATTAACCACTTAATGAGCGTTGAACGACGGGCAAATCCTAGTCTAATTAACCAACGGTGTGATGTGATCAAGGTCAACGAATAGAAAGTAGGAAGATCAATGTACGGTCCAGCCCACCAAGATGGTCCATTTCCCTAGTGAAATTTTTTTTTTGTTAGTAGGCCCCATTTGGAGGGACCAATGAAGACGAGTGAGCCCCATCTCCATCCATTTTTGCGTGCTGGATGAAGATAGACATGAAATCAAATGAAGAGGCCAATAAAGAGCCTAAGAAATGGGAAGAATAGTACAAGAAAAAGCCACCGCACAAGCTTCAGTTTTGAAGATTAGGGTCCTGCTAAGTCACCATTTTCACGGATACGATAGCTTCTTCTTCTTTGGTGACTATGATTATTATAATGGTTTGAAATAACCGAGAGGTGGTTAAGGTTTACTAAAGGAATTTTTTTGTTTTTGTTTTGGTTAGTGGGAAAATATTGTTTTACAGGAATGTCAGACGGAGGCTACTGGGAGTGGTCACACTCTCACACATAATCAACTGTTTTTCTTCTCTCTCTTCTCTTTATAGTTTGACATACTGTTTATGTCTCTGAGTAAAGCTCGCTTTCTCTGGGTCCTTGCACTATATAATTTTCTCATGTCTCTGAGTAAAGCACCTGATCTGGTTGCTCCTTGCACTATTTTTGGCTTATGTATATTCATCGTAGTTGAGAACCGCAGGGCGTGTTTAGCGTGTAAGTGACGTTGCTTGCTCACAAGTCACACCCTTTCTGCAAAACCAAAGCAAGTCACCTGCTTCTTTTCTGTTTGTCTTCTTTCACATCGCAGAATATGGCCTTGTGTGGCTCTCTCTTGGGTTGTTAAAGTTTTTCTTTTCTGAAACTATTTCTATACCCCAGAAACAAACAATTTTCTTTTTTTTAAAGTCAAAAGGAACTTGAAGGAAGACACTTCATTTGAGGTGGGTTTCAACGTCATTCATCTGGGTCATGGCAGTTAGCTGTGATCTTGAAGTGGATGTCAATGGCGGAGAGACTTTCATGGTGCACAAGGTAAACTCAACCTTTTTCCTTTCCAGACTTTTTGGCACTGATGTTTTGATTTAAGTTTTCCCCTGCTAATTCGGTGTACTCTTACTATCTATCAGTCAGTATTGTACAATTTATTCACAATTAGCTCTTTCTTTTGTGTTCTTTGGGTACTGGATGATGCTAGTATATTTGTTAATGTTTTTAATTGTCGCCATTGTCCGAGTTATTAATGCAGTAGCAGAAACGGATAGATTTTCCTTAAGCGTGTAAAATATGGAATTTGAGTAGTTCTGTGACCCCCACATTTCCTTTTACTGTTTCCTCATTACCTCCCATATCAATAACCTCCTGATCTCTGCTTTAACTCTCCATTAAATTTGCACCTACATTGTGGGAGCAATGCCCATAGCGTCCTTTTCTGCTATTTTGGCTACTCGCTATTCCCATCTTCTGTTTCTTCTCTCATTTATTGCTGTTTTTATAAGGGACTTCATTGTTGAAACCTTTATTTTTCTGAGGACTAGTAGTTGCTTTCCCGGCATTTACTACTGTTTATTACCCTTTTTTGCTATGTTGGGTTGTTTAGTAGCAGATATCTCCTCCTCTGATTGTCCATGCACAATTTATTGCTTATAACGACCTGTCACCTTTCTTTTGCAGGTTTGGCTGTAGATTCCCTTTTTAATCGCACTTTTATTTCCTTTTTGCTTATTTCAATGTGGTACATTCTTTTGGGGATTTCTACTCCAAAGATTCCATTATGAAAATGATTGAGCGTTAACTTTATTATGTTTTTGTTAGCTTGAATCCTAGCAACTTCGTTTGACGTGGTGTCGTTTCTCAGCAGCGAAAACAGTTTTTTGTTTCTCCTCTTTTCTCTTTTCTTCATATTTTTCGAATACTGGTCTATGGTTGTTTCTTGAAGTAATTGGTTCTGTCCTGTGTCAGTAATAGTGGCATTAATTTGTACATCCCTAATTTCAGCAAATGGTGCTGATATCCTAATTTCAGTAATTTTTGCATCCTTAGATACTTTTTGGTTCCTAACTCTCTTTTGTGATGAGTTTTTGCAGAAGATTGTAACTTCATATTCAGGCAGATTAAGCAAATTATTTAGTAAATTCACAGGAGATACAAGAAATTGCAAGGTGATATTTAATGATTTTCCTGGAGGGCCTCGAAATTTTGAGCTTGTGTCAAGGTTCTGTTACAACAATGGTGAAATTGACATAAATCCGTACAATATTTTTCTTCTACACTCTGCTGCACAGTTCATGGAAATGGACCATTCCGTCTCTGGCACTCCTAACTTACAGGAGAAGACTGAGAAAGCACTTCAAGAGATGAATTATTGGACATGGTCGGAATTGTTGGTTGCTACGAGACAGTGCCAGGATTTACTTCCTTTAGCCATTTGTTCACCTGTTCTTGACAAATTTATGAATTCCCTTACCGAACGGATGGTTTTGCCCAGTGAATCTAGTCCTTGCCCATCAGCTTCATCCCCAGATAGTTTTGGATTCCGGTTCTCATCTGACACTAGAAGCACGGAGAGTCTGAAGAATGGCACGTCTAAGGCAAACTGGTGGTTTGATGATCTTCTAATCTTGAGTACTGAATTGGTCGAAATGGTGATAAAGGCAATGGTTTCACAAAAGGTTGATCATGCCATCATTAGCAGATTTCTTCTTTATTATCAAAAGTCGAAGTTCTATACTGCCACATCTGATCAAAAGTGCAAAATTCTTGAAACTGTGATTGATTTGTTGTATACAATTGATTCAAATTGGGTTACATGCAAGAGTTTATTTGGAATACTTCGAGTTGCTTTAAGTTTGGACATAAGTAAGAGCAGCAGGAAAAAATTGGAGAGTATGATAGGTTCTCAAATGGATCAAGCAACATTAGACAATCTTCTTATTCCATCTCCATATGGGACAGATTATTTATATGATGTGAAACTTGTTTTGAGGCTTTTGAAATCATTTCTTCGTAAAGGAACTCATCAAGTTTCTCCAATGCGACTACAGAAAGTTGCTAGCTTGGTTGACTTGTATATAGCAGAAGTGGCCCCTGATCCTTGTTTGAAACCTTCAAAGTTCATGTCCTTAGCTATGGCTCTGCCAGATTCAGCTCGAGATTGCTATGATGAAATCTACCGGGCTGTTGACATGTATCTACAGGTAATATTGTCTTGCCCCTATTCTCTGAGAGGTTGAACTTCTCCACCTCTTTACAACTTTTAGGAAATATCCCTTAAATGATTGTCATATGTGACATCAAAATCAGGCAGTTTAAGCTCCCTACCTTATTTCATTTTATCATATAACTTTGTGATGGTCATTTGTGACCACAGAAACTTTCGTATTGAAATTTCGTTAGTCTGAAATACTCCAAAACATTTTCTATTCCCCGAATCAGATTATTTGAAGTGTCTAACTTGGTATGTTTGTTTATTCTCAAATAATTGTGCAGGTACATGCTGGACTGTCTAAAGAAGAAAAGATGAAGATTTGTTGTGCAATAAATTATGAGAAACTTTCAGCTGAAGTTTGTGTACATATCTCTAAAAACAAAAGGTTCCCATCAAAGGATTCTGTTCAAGCTCTCGTATGTGAACAATTCAAGCTTAAAAGTTCTTTCCAGAGCCATGATGATAAAAATATCTATGGTGATTCACCTAGTTATGTTGGTAAAATTGGACATAAGGGAAAGATAACTGAAGCTAGTGAGCAAATTGTACTCTATGCCGAGAATGTTGACCTTTCTACTAATAACGTTAAGCTCAGGGAAGATTTGCAAGGTATGCAGTGGAGGGTGATGGAATTGGAGAAAGTTTGCAAGAAGATGCAAGCCCAGATGGCTAAAGTTATGAAGTCAAGGGTATCAAGCCACAGCAGTGCAAGATCTTTACCCAGGCTTTGTTCATGATAGGAAATTTGCTTCATATTTATGTGCCTAGGATGTGTTATATCTGTACAGGATAAGCATGGTAAACAACTTTCTTTGATTTTATGCAATCTAAAGTTGATCGAGGGTATTTTGTTTAGCAGGGATCAGTATAACAATAAGTTAACGGGAAAGGAAAGAAAAGGTTTGTCAGAGTCATTTGAGGTGTATTATCAGTACTCTCTTTACTGTCGTATATGAGTACTAGCAGGTTAACACTCTTGCAAATCTTGCGATGAAAGTCTTGATGAATTTATCTGTGAGCAAAATTTAACATGACAGTTAAATAAAAAATAATATGAAAATGTAATGAAATAATCATCGGTTGGGAGAAGAACTAAGATGAAATGAGTTTCTTTCATATGTGATTAAAATAAGACATATGTCTGCTGGATAAATAACTCATCTAAATGATTTTGACGATCATATGTTTCCTTTATGACATTTTTCAAATATTTTTGCGTTCGAAATAAATTGAAATTCATATCTAAAGATTAAAATAACGAAATTAGTGTATAAATGTGATAATTATTTCACAACTTTATTGAGAAGCGAAGAATAAGACGAAGGTTGGAGTGGCAAAATGCAAAGACGAGTAAGGAGGAACCTATAAAAATGTTGCGTAAAGATAAAGAAAGGGTTTTGTTGACATTATAAATTGAAAAATTAGGATGAAAAAGTAATCGAGAAAAAATCGGTTATTGACCGAACGATTGATTTTTGTTTGTTGAAATAGAAGAAATAACATTGACTATTCTATCTTTCCTGAATGGAGAATGAGATGTATTTAGGTTAAAAGAAGAAGGCAAAAGAAGAGGGTAGGAATTGTTTGGTGAAGTTAGAGGAGAAAGGATATACAATTTAAATATAGAGTTGTTAGGGGACCATATGGAAGGTGAGACTTGAAAAGTTGCGAGGTATTAAATAAGGGGCAGTACTCGAAATGATTTTCCTAGAGATAGGCAAAAACATAGCTTCATTTATCAATTGAAACGTCAATCTATGTTTTGATCTTATGTTTGTTTATACGCAATACGTTATTGGTAGTATTTGACATTATTATAGCGGTTAGAAGATTATTCGATATAACGAAAAGACGTCTCGATATCTGCTTTGTAGATTTTGGGGGTTACATGTTTTCGAAGAAGGATTAGTCAATTCGTATACTCCAAGAAGAATTATGGAGAAATTTAATCGGAGTTAGAAATGACATCAACTGAACTGCTTTAAATAAAGAAGAACAAGAGCAAACTCAAAGAAGCAAAAATAAGTTGAAGTAGTAAGGCGTTGAAAAGCGAATTTACGGAAGAAAAGCGGACGGAAGTAAAAGAATCGGTTATTGACACGAGCAGTGCGTTCTTTGTTTGTTGAAATAGAAGAAGTAACCTTGACTATTGCTATCTTTCTGGAATGGAGAATGAGATGTATTTAGGTTAAACAAGAAGAAGGCAAAAGAAAAGGGTAGGAATTGTTTGACTGAAGTTAGAGGAGAAAGGATATAAAGTTTAAATATAGAGTTGTTAGGGGACCATATGGAAGGTGAGACTTGAAAAGTTGCGAGGTATTAAATAAGGGGCAGTACTCGAAATGATTTTCCTAGAGATAGGCAAAAACATAGCTCAGCTATCAATTGAAACGTCAATCTATGTTTTGATCTTATGTTTGTTTACTTTTGCAATACGTTATTGGTAGTATTTCACATTATTATAGCAGTTAGAAGATCATTCGATATAACGAAAAGACATCTCGATATCTGCTTTGTAGATTTTGGGGGTTACATGTTTTCGAAGAAGGATTAGTCAATTCGTATACTCCAAGAAGAATTATGGAATTGGTAAGTGAAATTTAATCGGAGTTGGAAATGACATCAACTGAACTGCTTTAAATAAAGAAAAACAAGAGCAAACTCAAAGAAGCAAAAATAAGTTGAAGTAGTAAGACGTTGAAAAGCAGACGAAAGAAGAAAAACGGACGGAAATTCAAAAGTTCAAAAGTAGATGAGGAATTTATTAGTATTATTAAATTCCTCATGAGTATTATATATTTGTTTTTATATCTATATATCTATATTATATACACATATCTAATAGGAATAATAATAATAATAATAACAAATGCACGATAGCCACATTGAGCCTGCTATACCGAAATCACTATCGTGCAAATGCACCCTATCGTGCAAATTAACTTATTAATCTTTAATTATGTGCGCACATTTGTTAACTGCGTCAAGGAGCTGCAAATTTTGATTTCCCTATTAATAATTATAATATAATTAATTAATTAATTAATATTGATATGATAATTAGCTTAATATAAGATGCGCTTTTCTAAATTCAAGCTCCCGTAAGGTTTGCAATTGCGGACTAACAATAACTTCTCTGCTTCAAGTTCAAAATATTTATCATTAATATTTGTATTATTATACGTTATTATGATTAAATGCATATATCTTGACATATTTATATCTATTTAATTAAATTTCATTACATATTTAAATTATTTATCATTTCATTACTAATTTAAAATTGCCCATATTTATTATACATTAAAATTATATAATAATATAATCAAATACATATTTTTAACATTGAGAATTTAATTACAAAATTTTTAAATTTTCTTAAAATTTAATTACAAATTTTTAATTTTTCATATCAACTATCACAAATAATCCCATGGACATAGCAATTCGAGCGCTACTTTTAGTGCCTAACTTCGTGCATTTACATTATGTTACTCAAGAATATCCTTTTGATCGAGTACTTGTTGACATATAAATATACAACTGCACAGAAAAATTTGTTGGAAAACTTGAAAATAGTTCTATAAATTATTGATCACCAACCTAAAATTCTGCCACAATGGAGCATATTTAGAATAATAAGCATTTTCAATCAATCTGCAAGACAATACTGACATAAGTGAAGTAATATCTCTAGCATTTATTAAAACAAGATAGAATACTTCTTCAAAAAGAAATACATCTTCTCCTCCAGTTTAATAAGTTGCTTCCAGTTAGAAATAAAAGCTTTGACATAGGTAAGATCTTTATAGATGTATCTATATATATATATATATATATATATATATATATATATATATATATATTTTATTATTATTATTACTTTTAAATTTATTATTATTATTATTATTATTATTATTATTATTATTATTATTATTATTATTATTATTATTATTATTATATAGATATAATAACATATATATATATATATATATATACTAATTAGTATTAATTTATATATTTATGTAAATATTACAAACCATTTATAAAAATACATCACAATTTCTTCTTCTTCTTCTTATTATTATTATTATATAGATATAATAACATATATATATATATATATATATATATATATATATATATATATACTAATTAGTATTAACTTATATATTTATGTAAATATTACAAACCATTTATAAAAAATACATCACAATTTCTTAAATTTATAACAAATACATTACACTTTACATTTCCTAATTCTAACTTATATATTATAAATATATATATATATATAAATATATAATAAAAAATAGTTACATAAATATATAAATATATATAATAAAGTTCAATCAATCTATCAATTATAATATAATTAATAAATTAATTATATATAAATTAAAATTAAGAAAAATGACAAAATATATGAACTAATTAGTCAATAATATTAAATATTAATTAATCTATATTAATTTTTAAAATTATTATTTAATAAATAAATAAATTTATTATATTATAATTATTAATAGTTAAATCAAAATTAACTAATTAGATAATTAATTAATTATATTCTAAAGAACAAATTTTTTGATTCTTTGTTAAATATATTATAATTAATAGTATATAAGTGAATTCTTCAACACTTATTATCTGAGGTTGATGGTTAAGCAACAAATAAGTGAATTCAACAAACTTCCAAAAAGAGAAAGTGGCTAAGTTGAATTATGTTCTAAATCTAAAATGCCACATGTCAACCAATTATTCATCAATCACACTGAAAGCCTAGAGCTAAAGCGACTCAATACTCAGCAAATTCAATTGTCATTTCCTTCAAGGTTTTGTCCGCAGGTTGCAGCAACTTATGTACCTCCTGCAATCCAGTAGCAATGTCATAAGCATTTATATTGTTTTAGAAGTTTCTTTCCAGAGTTTGAACAATTAGGTTAGCAAACAAATGGCAGTAAAGAACCTAAGAGATAACAGTCATATAATTAGTAAACTTCCATAGCATCAAGTTGGCATAACAAACACATATACAAACATTAAAGTGATACAATATTTTAAAACTGCAAGTAACTTTTGACTATGCTGGACACGGGAAAAGGAAAGGAAGGTCAAGCCATAGGCTAAATATACTTTCCCTCGCCAAATTTCTCTCAAATAATTATAATTGTACATAAGAGACAATTAAAAAAACGAAGAAAGATGCTCATTTTTTAGAATTTTGGGCATCCTCCAGAATCAGGTAGCAACACAGATAAATGGGCACCATAAAAATAGCCAATTAACCCCAACTTGTTGATTCTTCTCTGACAACGCTAGAGGAGCTGAAAAAATAAAGAAACACAAAGGTTCACAAAAAACTAGAAAGATGTAAACTATGTGGTCAGACATGACGTCGACTTAAGTCAAGATTTCAATTAATAGGGCAAACCTAAGGTTGCTTAATTATACAAATATATGAGGATAAGATGACCTCCCTAGTTATCATCTCACAAATGACACAACGTGAGAAGAAATAAAAGCAACCACAAAATAGCAAGTATTATTACAAAGAATACAACAAGACATGGGCTCATGTAGGATTGTTTACCTTCTTATCATCTTACACAAATGACACACTCAATGAGAAGAAAAAAAAAGCAACCACATAACAGCAAGAGATGGGAACATGCAAGAACATTTACCTTCTCCCCAGTAGAGACGAGACTTCTTCCCCCTGCTTCTCTTGCAGAGAGGGCTCCAATCCCAACTGATGGCAATACTAAAATTTGACATTAACTTCAGAATATTTTTACAGTTGAAAGTTAACTTTGAATTAAAGATGCAAAGAAATCAAGGATAGATTTAAGGGCTTGATTGTATCATTCAAGCATCCAAAATGCAAACTGAAACTAAACGAATTGTAAAGGACTAATGCAAAATAATTGAAGGGTAGAAAAAGTTTATAAGCTTGCCTGATTGAAATACCAAAAGCTTTCCTCCATTACTCTTCATTGCTAAGAATGTTGCTGAATACGTAGTAGTTCAAACATCTAAACATGAAACTTTCTAATAAACATACATATTTGCAAGCACATGGACAATTTCTTCGAACTGTAGGTATTTCAAATATTTCGCAGCTAGAAAATAATAGTAAAACAAGTATGAAATGTAAAATGCACTTCTTTTACCACTAAAAACAACTAAAGAACCTTTCCCCCCAAAGAAAAAAAACTAAAAGCATCAAGCACTACGTGTATAACAACTCATGGTTAGCCCCATTGCGATCCAGGGCAGAATAATACAAATCCCATTTAAACACTTAAAGTTCCACCATCCTTCAAATATGATTCCCACCATGGTGTTTCCATATTATCTTATGTCATACTCTCAAACTTTCTATTCATCGGCTACTATAAACTACAGTTGCCTCAAAAGAAACAACATATACCTTAATTGCAGCACCAAAGGCTGATTCAGCTGTTCTACCATTCTGAAACATAGTTGGAATGCTTTTCAGTAACAGTTCAAGGTGCTCACGACACTGAATCCACAAAAATATAAAAACGGTAACCTAAACATCGATGCTCATTCAAATAACTTGATTGTATACGTAAATCAAATAAAGAAGACCAATTTTTTATTCCTCACATCAAAAAGGGGAACAATGACATCAATATGCAAAGGAGTGTACACATCTTTAACATCAGGAACAATAAGCATTAATGGCTGCAAATGAACAACAACAATCAAATTAGCTTTAGAGAGTTCCATAAGATTAAAGATAGAAATTGATTTAATTCAAATTAATTAAAACACAAATAAAATATCTTTTGTACGAACAATTGGAATCAGAAACTATTAAGACAAGATTTTGAGAAACTAGTTCTGTAAGATCTATGGGCAGTAGCATGTGCTAAAGTGCAAACAGAGTGTTCATCCTTATAATAAGATAATCAACTTGCATGTCTGCCAACTAACTGCTAACTAAGAAACCAAAACTTCTAAATAATGCACTTAACTTGCTGAAGTGCAGGTTTCAAATTATAGAAATGAATTGTTGAATCAAATGTTGCAATTCCGACCATTGTCTGCGGCCCTTCCCGAAAAAAATATTAAGTGGAAGAATAATAACTAAAAGTATCCTCTATTTTGCAAGAACCATTTGTACCAACAAGAAAGCATTTACAAACATCTCAGCAGATGATGAAAAATGCAATGGAGAACTTAGGATGGAGACAAGCCAGAAGAAACATTTTGAGGATGGGCAGATGCATGAATGAAAGGTAAGAAAGTTTAACACAATGATCACCCAAGTCAATCACCACGAAAAGAATGATGCTTTGAAAGTTCAAAAAGGCATTGTCACAAGCACTCAAACCCACCGGAAGGTCACCAATGACTTGGTTGATTGAACTGCAAGCTGCAAAGCAGATTGCACCGGTTGTATAGCATTCATGGATACATCAATGAGGACGAAGTACACTGCTTCCATTGGTTCCCGCACCTAGAACATAAATGTAGAAACTAATAATATATCCAAAAGACTGATGTAGATATCATGCTGTAAGAGAAATTGAACTTTCACAGAACTATTCAATTGGAGAAAGAAATAATAAAAAAGTCATTTTGCAAGCCCTAGTAAACTAACCATGTATTAACTCAGGCCTTTCATCAGCATCGCTACGCCTGCCATCCGGACCTAGATTGCAATGGTAGTCACGAGGTGTTTCATCGGTGAATCCTGCAAAAAGATACCATATATCTTGAACACTTAGTGGAACAAACAAAATATATTCTATCTGAAAGTGGATAACATTCCTAATCACACACGAAGTACACAGTACTTATGAGAGGAAGATTTTGATAGTGAATAACTACATTACTGCATATCATAGCATCTAATAACAATAACTACATTACTGCATATCATAGCATCTACTAACAATAACTACATTACTGCATATCATAGCATCTAATAACACCTCAAAACTAAAGTTGCATAAGAACTAAAAAAGGACATTAATGTGAACTGACCACAGAAATTGCAAATGAACCGTCTTCTTTGGTCAACGAACTTCATCAAAGGATTTATGCAACCTTTCCAACGAGAACTGCATGACAGACCACCTCTCCAAAATCTACAACTGTAAGAAGAAAAGTACACTGGATAAGTAAAATTAACTGTTCAAATATGAATTAACGATAGAATGTGTAATAAGCTGATTTAATAAATGCACCAAAACAAGAGAGCATCGATTAAATAACTTTAATCCATCTGATCATCACAAAACGGAGGTGGTTAACAAAGTTGTGCATCAAGTACTGAGGATTTCGATTCCCTCTAACAGAGATGATTTTCTGACATCGACCAAATGGGAAAGAATAAGCTTAAAAGTATAAAACCATATAATGTTGAGCATATCGCACGTGTATGAGACCATACAACATCTCGGTTGCAGATTCTACCAACTCATTTTTCTCTTCGGTGAATATATCACCTAGCAATGAGCAAAAGCTCTCGTGGCAAGATTCGCTGTAGATATACTCTCAACATAACAAATCAACCTTACAAATAAAACCTCAGGTACCCTAAAAACACTTACCGTGAGAAGATTCAATGTGCAGAATTAGATCCAGTGCATAATCATAATATGGAACTTGACTGCTCAATCCACAGAGATTGAAATTGCCGTGGAAGTATTCATCATCAACTTCACAGAAAAACTCATTTCCTCGCAAATTGTAGAACCATCAAATCTATGATATGTCATCTCCATTGGAACCACTAACATCTGATTCTCCACTGTCAGTTTTAGATTCTTCTGCAGCTTGTTTAATTATGCCAGAATCAGCAGGTAACATATACAAACTAATGAACTTGTCAATTGCATTTCAAAGAAGGTAAAACCAAAAAACAACTCATAGGTTGAGGACAATGCTTTGAATACTCGGAGTAAGGTAAATTTTATAACCAAAATCTGAAGGCTGCATTATTTATTTCCAATCATATTGTGTTCAACTATGAGAACAGTACCTGATGCCATTCAAAAAAATATGAGTCAAACTAATAACAAGAGTATTTCTACTAAAACATCTTTCATAACACAAAATATTGATTTATCAATATAAGGGATACTCAAATCAAGTTATTTTACCCTAGTCGTTGAATACCCAATCATAATTGTGAAAGAAATACATGTACCTTTTTCTCCTCACGCTTTCTTTTTTTCTCTTTGGCCTTTTCCTGCAAATGTGCAATGTACTCCTAAAAAATCTCTCTCCTCAAACTATCTTCCTCAATTGCCTTGCAAGAGAAAAGCAAGATGAAAAAACCATTAAACAAATCTAACATGGAAAAGGATCTTACTAGTGCTACCAACAACTGTACTACCTATGTAACATCTCATCACCGATGGGAAGGGTATTTTAGTAAATTGGGACGGGTTAGAAGTATTAAATTATAGCTCGGCATGCGCATACAGCTTATAGTCTCTATGAATGATGGGTTGTTGCACTTACACATGGTAAACATGCATTCATGACATTTTCCGGCTTAGGTTTCAAATTGAGACATTTTGTGAAATTTATGGGATAATCGTAATTGGAAAATTATTTTGAGTGCGTCATAAATTGTTTTCCATTTTTAGGGATTTATGAGAATTTTCTAGAATTTTTCATGGTTCTTGCCCGGACCGGAAAATTCCAACTGACGGGCTAAGTGAGCCTTTTTGTACTGAAAAGGGATTGCCTAATGGCATGAGATTAGTGAATAAATAATTTTGGGAATTATGTTAGTGTCATGTTTAGAGTTTAAGTGGGATTAGTGCTTAATTAATTGAGATTAACTCATTTTGTCTTTTCTTCTTTTAAATTGCCAAGTGTCCCACCTTAGAATGAATGGTTAGCTTGTATATTACGGGAACTCATTGAATAAAAGACCAAATGCCTTGTTTTTTTCCATCTCCATCCGAAATTCATTGAATTAAAGCATGAAAAGTCAAGTTGCCTTGCTTTCTTTTGCAACCATCCGAAAACCTTCTTCATTTGTTCCTCTCACCATCGATTTTCTTCTTCCTCTCTCAAACCTCCCTCCAAACCTTAAGAGCTCCTTCATGAAATCAAGTTATTTTCTTTCCATGGAGAGCTTGCCCTTGCTTGGTGTTAGGAGAAGTTGTTAGAGAAGGTAGGAAGCAAAGATTTGAAAGGAAGTGAAGATTGGAAGTTTAAGTAGGTAAGGTTTGAAGTTAATTTTTAATTAAGCTTTAATTATGTAGTATTGAATCATGGTTGTTAGATGTATTTAATTGGAGTTATGGTGCATTTATTATGAGTATTGATGCATGAATTTAATGAAACTTATAGGTGGAAATGATGGGTATAAAGTTAGGTTGAAGTAAGATTTGATGAAGTAGTAGGAATGAGTGTTTTTAACTTGATTTTGATTACATATTGATGATTGATTTTACTTAAAAATGAAGAATTGAGTGTTGCCAATTCGTGAATGTTAGCCCTAGTGAATGTATGAATGTTAGGAATACTGATTTTTATGCTTTATTGAAATGCATATGGTGTTAGAAGTTCAATTGGCATGATAGGAAGAGGAATTGTATAGTATAGCTGAAAATGTGAGTTTGACCTATTGTAATGTTTTGATCATAACTAATTGTGTAGGTGTGTAAATGAGGTGAGGTTTGTGCCCAATTAAACTTTGGGATGTTGGTTTCAAATTTGTGTGAAATAGGTGTTGTTAAATTGTAATGTTAGGAAGGTGAATTTTTGCATGGAAAGTTTCTGGTTGTAGGGTCTGTGAACAGTACCCGCATATATGACCTGATTATTTTTCTGATTTTTCTAAATTAATTGAGATGGAATTTGGGAAAATGGTCTTCCTGAAAGTTGTAGCATATTGAGTTAGCTTTCCATTTCCACTGATCTTGCTAATTTTCGAGTTGTATATTGGGAGATATGAACTGATTTCTATTGACTGGTTTTGAGCATTTTGATGAAACCTAACCTAAGTATTGAGTTTGTGAGCTTGCGGATTGGAAGAAATTTTAGCAAATTATGTGAACTGAATTGGTGTGAGTGATCTTCTGCAAAGTTTCAGAGGAAGAAAGTACCTTGAAAATGATATATGGTGTGTAATTTTTAGAGGTCAGAGTTGGGAGTTATGATTTTGTAAAAACTGACCCTGCATTAGGATGTGAATTGCTGATAATGGCAGTAACTTGCAAGACTATTTTAAATTGGTTAATGATGGAATTTGATTCTGAGCCCTTCATGAGAAGTATAGTAATATGTTTTATCTTTGTATGGGTATAAAGTATGCAATTTTTCGACATTTGTACAAGGAGTTATACTGTTTGCAAAATCACTGTCCAGATTGGTTGAATTCAGTAGACAGATTCTTTGTGGAATTGTTTGACCTAGTTAGCAAGTGAATTTGATTTTGGGTTGTTTATAAAAGTTGTAGACGACATTGTGAACTTATTGAGCATATTTATGTGGTAATTTTTGGCTGAAGAATCAGAGAGTTATGTAATTTGCAATGTACTGGTCTGTTTTAATGGGATTTGAGTAGGCAGTAGCTTTGAAGGGATTTTTGCCACCCTTAGGGGTGAGATTGATTTTTATGGCCTTCTTGAGAATTGTAGAGGGTTTTATGATCTTTCCAATGAGATATAGTTGGTAATTGTTTGAATTGTGTGTAATGAGTTATTGGTGGTGAAAGTTGGATTGGAAATCAAGAAATTAAAGAAGGGAATAAGGGTAAGGTATATATATAGATATTAATTGTTTAAATTGAATTTTGGTGTTTCTTTTGTCAATTTCTTTTCCGTCTGACGTCCGATTGACCTGATTCTTAAGGCATCGGATTAGTGAAATATTGAATTTCATTTTATGAGAAATTGGGAATTTTGAGACGGGAAATTGACGTAGCCCTGGGAAATTGTTCTATGGTCACTGTTTTATTTATTTTTGGACCGATCGGGGTCCGAATTGAGTGCTGTCAGTGGCTATAGTTTTCTAATTTTTGATGGAATTTTTATGATGGGAAAAATTTGGATTTAGGGCCGGAAATCTCATGAATATGCATTATACACTTACATGTGCATTATACTAGTTCGGATTGGATAATTAGTGATCGGATTTCCTCTCTGTTTGTTATAGAGGCACATTTGGAGCGTCGATCTACCGACGTTACTGAAACTTCCAGATGTTAGCTCGGAAGTACAGGTGAGTAACCTAGTTGGTTCCTCAACCTTATGTGTTTAAGATTTTGCAATTATGCCATGTGGAGATAATAGAGGGTTTATGTGTGTTTGATTTTGATTGATTTGGACCATAGGTGTCCAAATATTTGGAATGAGATAACGGTGCTACTTGTGTGTACACTGTGTGAATGTTTATATTGAGATCTCGGACCAAAGGTCCGAGGAAATGGGAAATTGATATTGAAGTGTTAATTGTCTGTTTCAATACATTGGATGTGACTTCTAAATGCGATATGGTGTGATGCAATAAATTGGAAAAATATATGATTGAAATACCGGATCAAGGTCCAAGAAATAGGAAATGGCATTGAATGTAAGTGATAGAAATAACTGTAAATAAAATTGGAACATATGCATTCATGCATAAGGACATGATCGATAAAAAAGCGGTTGTGACCGGAGCACCACCGTATCGTAGGCATATCACGCCTAACGATATCTGGCTTTCACCAACGCACAGGACCTCGGTCCAACGTATTGAGCCTCGGGCTCAATGTATTAGGCTTCAAGCCCAATGTTTGAGAGCCATCGGCTCAACGCAATGTGCCCAAGCTTCGGGCAGCCAAAGCATTGGTCACAACAACGTAATGAAAATGGAAAGGGTCTCATGTGCATTGCATATATGGTATGATTGAATTTGGATTGTATGAAAGGTGATACGCCTTACATTTGTGAAATGTAATGGTATGTATTATTTGAGATTACATTTGTGAATCGTGATCGTATGTGATATTTGGTAAGTCGATTGAACATGCATGAATTGAGTGAACCATCGATGATGGTTTCTCACCGAGTTCGCAAAACTCACCCAAAATTTGCATCTATTTTCAGACTTAGAAGAATACCCGTTAGCAACCAGGCGTATGACATCTGCTAGTTGAGGAAGCGGAGAAGTGGTCGGGATCGGTTAGTGTATGCATCTTAGTATTTCTATTCTTGGACTTTTGTATTACTAAATTGGACAAGTTGTAAAGTCAATTGACTGAAATAAATTGTAAATGTAAACAAGGCCCCAAGGCCATTGAATTGTTTATATAAATTGTTTTCCGCATTCACGATAATATGTGCGAGTATGTGTTTAAAAAAAATTTATACTGAGTTTTCTACTGGGTGATGTAACACGCCACCCTCGCGGGGCACGGACCTGGATATCACCGTCGATGTCGGGTTCAGGTCTTGCGGGAGTGGGGTGTTACAACCTATACTCTTGGCTCTCTTCAACTAGTGATTTGCAATCCTCCCAATCAGAATTTGCAATTATGTCCTAGAAAAGAACATCTGATTGTAATACAAATAGGAGAAAAATATAAACATTTATTTTTCAACAAAATAAGTAGAAACATTTGAAAAATAATCCAAAGACAAAATTGCATTCAACATGACGTTCCCAAAATATATTTTCCGTACTTTACATGTTTGCAACACTTTTGTGAATTCATCAGCAAGGCACTGACGCTTTTTAGCTTCCTTCTCCTCCTTCTCCTTGGCTCTCTCAACCAGCTCCCCATACAAAAACTTCAAAATACCAGACACAATTAGATCAGTATGTTGATAATAGACCAAATATTGCTAATGAACTACACATAAAAGTAAGCAGAAAGCTGAAGCAGTATGAAGTTTGCATGCAAATGTCCAAGAAGCTTGCTTGTACAATTGTCTCTCTGATAATTGCCATTTCATGTTCACATTCTTTGACTTCTTCAAGTGGAAATAGACAAAGGTAGGTATCAAACATGTCCACACAGCAATGGGTGAAGGCAACATTGTTTACATAAAAAATAAAGGCAAAAATATAACAAAAAATGTTTTAGAAGTTTAACGAACTACTTATTCTTCATGAGAAACTTTGCGGTTTAATAAACACCGCATATCTAAGACGAGAATATGGTTATCATATATAGCCGTTAACTTCATATGTGAATTGAGTTCCAATAACATCAAGATCTCAGCCTCAAGGGTGAAAATTGTGACCTTGAGAGCATTAAATGTCATATACCTTTTCCAATAGTACCAGCCACTTAATACAAAGCTACCTAAATATAATACAATAATACTCCACACCTCATCTAGAATCGAAGAATCAATAATTTCAATTTGAAAACTGCCATCCAATTCATGATGCAAGCCTCTAACTCCACAATATATGATGAGCTCACAATTCAAGTTATTTCTTATTCTTGTTAAAATTCCTTGGTAACAAATTTGAGAGGTCATTATTTGATTTGACTAAACAGATTACCTTGATTGATATCGATATATCGAGAACCGATATCATCAGAAGTAGCAGACTTGAAGTCTTCAAACGTCCAAGTTGACAACATAGTGATCTGCAACCATAAATGTTAGACACGCATTAAGGGCAGTAAACATAGAAAGGAAGGTATGATAAACCCTTACCTTTCCTGACTTCATTGCATCCTTTATTCGAGTTTTGTCATCGTGATACTGTTAACTTACAAAACAAGTTAGAACTGTTGGGGGGTTAAGACAACATTCCTCCAAACTTTGCTTGCAGGAATTTTTGCTGCCTTGCAACTGCAAATTACATTCAATAAGTAATAAAAAAACTAAAAACAATCACATGTTTTCCTTAACTTAAAGAAACAAATATTTTATCATGAACATGTATAGACATGTATATTCTAACAAATGAAGTAGGGCAATAAAGAAATTCAATCAGGGAAAGCATTTCATACTAAACAACAACAAAATTATGCTGCTTGTAAACAAAACTTGGTGAAGCATTCACGAAAAACTTAAATCATTTAGAGCTTTTGTAGCAGCATCAACATCTTCCGCAGCAAAAACATTCAACTATTGCGACTTACTACAGAAATGAAAGGAAACAAAGGTTGCTAAACTATTTACTTCTAAGAAATGTGGATAGCAGGGGTGCTTCATAATCTGTCTGTAATTCTAAGGGCAGGGAAACAGAGGGAGAGGAAATAAGACGAACATAGACAAAGAAACATTCCCTAACTAATTACAATCGCTGCATATCCCAAATGGTGGCATATTAACTCTATCTAAACCTGTAACTCTAATCATACAGATTGATAAAAGTGGAAACACATCACACACAAGCTCTGCAATAAGATATATGTGGCTCCTTTTAGTCTGTGCACAACAATAAACAAGTATGCATTAAAGAGGTGAGAGGTTTTACACAACAAAAGAGAATTTCCAAACAGTATTTAGAACTTTCCAGCTGATGTCTCCCATATTTTCATTTGCCTACAATATCAAAATAAGGAAAGAACTTTTCAGCAAACAAGATTAGATTGATTTTTACACAAGATTATTTAGAGAATCTTCATAGTGGCCTATCAGAATGTACGAGATATTTTGAAGGAATAAATTTCACATGACAAAATGATAGCCTTCCATGAACAAAAAAAAACATTTTGATCTATGTTAAATTGTCTAGGAAGTCACTAAAACATATCATAGAACCGAGTGATTTCATTTCAATCGCATATTAAAACACATGAAAATGCACTAAATATTCTCAATTTCCCATTTCATGGTCATTGGAAGAAATGCACTAAATAATCTTTACGACTGAGGTTTAGAATTTAGCTGCCACTGGCAACCTCAAGTTAACAAAGAAGATAAATAGTGGGTAGAAGAAGATCCCATATCGTGACAAAGATCTCCTAAAGATATTAAAGAATGTTGTTGTTTCTATTTAATCTTTCTGTTATTGGGGCATTCTATATTTTGAATAACTTTTCTTTCATAAACCAAACAATAGGGGGAAAAAAGAAAAAATGAAAAAAGTATGTCCCTCTCACAAATATATTACCTCAAGTAAATTCAAAAAGCTTGACTATTAATTGAGGGCTATAAAGGAAATATAATAGAGTTTTATGTGATTAAAGGGAAACACAACTAGATCAAGAAAACATTTAACACAAGCTTAAATGGTAGAGGAAAAACCAAGTTCGTATGAGTTGCAAATTCCCTCAGTATTTAAGGAAATAGTCACTTACTGGAAAGGACTTTCAATAAATAATCATCCATTAGATTTCTAACCTCCAAGGAGACCATATGTACTTTAAAATCTAAACCATATAAATCAATTGATTCCACATACCTTGTAAGTTAGAAATTTCAACTTGATCACCAAGTTTGCATCATCATCAGCTAAACCCTCTTTAGCTGTTATTTCACTATCATCCTTAAAAGTCCTCACTACAGACTTGTGGTTTCTTGCAATTTCAATAGCATTATGCTTGTTAGCCTTGAATAAATTAATATCCACAAAGAAGCCTGGAGAAGGGAAAAAAAGTGCGGAACACAGATATAATTATATATCCCATTAAATAAAAACACCTTTAGCAATCACCTCCATCAGCTTGCCAACTCCACAATGTCAACATATAACAACTGGGTAGCAAGATATTCCACCTCATACACAACAAAAAACACCAGGACATATTGTCTCAAATTTCAATTGCAGAAACTAATAAATCCGCCTTTTGTGTTATTTTGGGGTCATTAAACTAAAAGAAATATTTGTTTGTGATAGGCACACTCACATTATTGACCAAAAACATAAAAGAAAGAAATTTCTAAATTAGATCAAATTTAGAAAAAGGCAACCCCAAGAAAGAAATACTGATGAAATAATAATCTACGTAAAATTAGATCAAGTAGAAATATCTAAAATGAAAAAAAAAAAGAAAACAGCAGCTTCTACCTTATCATCATCAAAATCATATAATTCAGCAGCTATAAAAAAAACATAAAAGAAAGAAATTTCTAAATTAGATCAAATTTAGAAAAAGGCAACCCCAAGAAAGAAACACTGATGAAATAATAATCTACGTAAAATTAGATCAAATAGAAATATCTAAAATGGAAAAAAAGAAAACAACAGCTTCTACCTTATCATCATCAAAATCATATAATTCAACAGAATTGTAAAAAAACATAAAAGAAAGAAAATTCTAAATTAGATCAAATTTAGAAAAGGCAACCCCAAGAAAGAAACACCGATGAAATAATAATCTCGTAAAATTAGATCAAATAGAAATTTCTAAAATGGAAAAAAAAAAAAACAACTTTACCTTATCATCATCAAAATCATATAATTCGAAGTCGTAAAAGAAATAAAATTAATAAGAGCATCTTATATTTAACCCCTGAATAGAGTAGAACAAAATTACAGGTGTGCTACACCTGTGTTCATGTAAAAGACAAAGATAAACTAGAGGAAGAGCAAACTTGTTGGATTCGCATACTTTCATCCACCTTAAATTTTATTGCATCTTTCATAAATTTCTTCATCTTAGTATCAAGCTCAGTTGTTGCCTCTTCTCCTTTAGCAATGATTTTGTCAATATCATCATCCGTAATTGTAATATCTTTCAAGCTGAAAACCATTTCAGCACCAACTCTTACCATTTGAAGCAATTCATCTTTGTTGACAGCTGCATGGTGACAAAAAGACAATGTTTTTCAGGTATAAATCTAAAAGCAAATGTCAGAAAATTTAAAATAGCAATGCCATTACCTTTCTGCTCTGCAAGTCAACCTTGTTGAATGACCAAAGCATCAAGTGCAAGCTTTTTATATGCTCTCCCAATCACTTTTTCCTCAATACTATACTGCGATACACAATAAATAATAATGAGAGACCACATAAGTATTACTCAACTTCTAGGAAAGGAGATGAACAATATCTAAACCTATGTGCAAAATCGTAACACTTTAACTTCTTTTTTCTGGCCAATTCTATGAGCACGATCCTGTGCTTGCAAATCAACTTGTGGATTCCAAGAACAAATGCACACAATGTCAAGAAAACAAAGAAATGCAATGAAGAAAAGAAACCATAAAAAAATGATTAGAGACGAGAGATAACTCTTTCATTGATAACTGCAGATGAAGATAGTTTCTGATTAGCAATCTTGGGTGGTTCCTCAGATGATAATGAGGTAGGTCATTGCTTGATCGTCATGATTGTTCGAGTGCCACAAACAGATTCAAGGAAAGCCATGGCGAAGAAGTAGTAGGCGCTACTGGAATTTGAGGGATACCCAATCACCACAGAGATTATCAAACATGGCAAAGAAATAAATGAACTAAAAAAAACGAAGCAAGTACCCAAAAAACCTATGAAACCCCAATATACACGATTAAGAAAAATCGCAACTTTGCACATCAATCAATCGATTTGCTTCAACAAACATAACAAGCCGGATCCATGAGTAGTTCTTAGCAATTAAGTACCAATTCTAAAGCTTGAGGAAAGAGCTCACACTTCAACCCATTTGATGATGATTCAGGAAAATGAGAAATAGAAGACTTGTGGCCTCCGGTGATGAACCGAAATGCGCTTATTCATTATAACCGAGGAAGTTCCTCGACTTGGGTCCAAATTACGGCTACGAACACAACAGGACAAGAGAAGCAGGAATAAAAATGAAACCAGAAAAAGAATTCCCAAAGCAACCATTTATAGGGAGAGGGAACATGAAGAAACAAGGAAAAGATAAACCATGAGAAATAGAACTCATTTTCCCATCTTGTCAGTGTCAATAATTATCATATTCTTTGAGAGTTGCTCTTGTATAACCTTTTCCACTTTAGATTTTTGATCATGACTCCCTTGAATATACTCTATATTAACCAATATCGGTGCAGCATAACTGAAATTGACAGTAATTAAAACCCAGTTTAGAAGTTACTCAGTATGATGCCTAAAGGCAGAACATGTGCAGACCAATGACTTCATATGTCCCAATGTAATAAACTTTTTAAATAAGCAAAAGAAAACAAAAATATATAAAACGGTTCTACAGAGAAGTGAAAATGTAATGTAACATATGTCAAGTTCGATAATCAGCACATATGAGGAATAAGTTGTTCACTAACCCCGTCCACTATCAAGGAAGGTGTTCCAATTCTCACATCTCTGAACCTGAATAATCACACAAGTAAAGAAATAACACGAGGAAGAGGAAAGAATAAAAAGCACAGAAAGTACACGGGAAGAGAAGCATAGCAAACCTTAAAACCTGAGATAAAGACTAGGATCAACAGTGGATACAATTCGATCATTAGCACAAACAATCTTCTTTATTCCAACGTTAACAAAATAATTGAAGGAGTCCAAATGTTGTTTCACCAACCCTCTAACCTGAAAAAAGCAATTACAAGCATAAAGATAGAAACTTCAACAAAATGATGGAAACGACCAAGCAAAGCACAAAGCAAAATGAAGAACCCATGTTTCCGGATCTGAAACTATGCAATTGGTTCTAGAGCCAAAAAGCTCAAAACTTTACACTTGAAAACCGTGTCTTCAAGCAACTACAATGAGTAAGAGAGAGTAATTACCGATGATCAAAAGGCGTTTGTCGGGCTTGGTGGAGGGTGATGCCGGTCGTGCTAGCGGTTCTTTTGATGGGTGGTCGTGGACGCTTTCCCAGCAACATATTATCTTTAGATGGCTTGCTAGATCTTGCTTGTTTGCTGAGAAAAACAACAGAGGACTTCGTAATATGACAAAGAAAATATCTCTAGAACTTTCAGAGAGTAGGGAGAAAAAGGGTCATGTAATCATAATCAAAAGCCCAAGAAAACCACCAAAAACTAAGCATAAACACGAAAACACAAACCTTTGATCGTTTGAAGTAGTTCGGCAGAGGAGAACTAGGGGACGAGGAAGAACAGAGAGGACGCTTGTTGGGAGGCGCAGGAGGAAACAAAAAACATAAACAAAACCCAAGGTTTGGTTCGGGGCTTGAATGATAAATGCTTTGGATGGTTAGTTGGCTGGCTAAATATTAGCCGTGAGATTAAAGCAGATGGTGGGGAAAGTGAGGGGCCGAAGAAGTCGACGGCGAAGGAGAGGAAGTCTACGGCAGAGAGCAAAATAATAAGAGAGAATACTTTCTGGAACTTTGAGAGAGGTAGGAGAAGAATAATAAAGATAGAACATTTTAGAGAGTGTCAAAATAGCAGTTGCGTGACCGTCAGATTAAATGGACGATGGGGATGGATTGCGTGGTCGTCCATCCCCATCGCTCTTAGTAAATATACTAAATAAGCGAGGTAGAGTCCCTTTCCAAATCACTCTCACCTTGCTGGGAACTGTGGTGCAAGCAGGCTAAATGGTCTGCACTGAGACGTGAGAGCATGTTTTACAAGGAAAATAAAAAAGCCCTTTGGTTCACGTGGGTACATATACGCCATAATACTTAGCGTAACAGCAATGCAGTTGACTCTCTGTGTGCCCAATTCCATCAGTATAACATCATGAATCAGCCAAGCTGTCCCATCTGAGAATTGTTCTTAAAGCAATTCAATCAAGAATCAAATAGCGTTAACGTTTATTCCTGGTTAATTTGAAAAACTTCCCATCACAAGATGATTTCTCCTCGTAGATCATATTCCCCCCTTGATAACAGATCATTTTGCACCAACTAGAGGAATGTAGTAAGAGCAATTGGAATATGGGTCCAGGGGAAGGATTCTGCTAACGTCTCCAATTACTACGTAACGAATTCAGTTGATTGACGGTTAAGTATACGGTCAGACATTATTGATTTGATGTCGGATAAGGTTAGCATGATCTGAAAGCCTGGGAAGAGACAAGAAGTCAGAATAAATGTGTCGTAACAAACAAGGAAGAGAGCGAGACCCACATCAAGTATTTAGCCTTGGGGCAATTGCATCCGGTTCGCCTATTTGGCATTAAGGGTGCTTTATAGCTTAATAATTGTCACCATAAACTTGCTTATAGAATTTTTATTGAAGTTTAAACAAGGTGAAAGTAGGATGGCAATGTACTGGGCTAAGTTTGGGTCGTTTCTAGTCTGGCTCGTGGCCAGACTTGACTACAGACTGATCAATCTATGGTCTGGCTCCCAGTTTAATTAGCCACTGGCGGGTCAAGTTGGCCCGACCGACTTTATGAATTTTAAAAAAAATGACCTCAATGTGTGTGAGTGGGGAATATTAGTTGAATGAGGGTTGTGCGTGAGTGAGTCCTTCCTTGCCACCTCAACTTAGTTGCTTCATTTAATATCCACCAGCTGCAATGTTGGGGGTGGAGAGTGTTGAGTCGTGTGTAAAATTTTGGTGTCTCCACCAACTATTTCAATCTTCACGTACTATCTTTTTTGGTTCCCTATGCTGCCACCTTTCTTCAACACTCACGTAGTCATTCTCCTCTTGTCAGCAGCCTTTTGTTATATGTATTAAAATCATTTTTTGCTCTCTTGGTCCCTTTCTTTTCACACCTCCAGCACTGTTTTCCTTGCTCTCCGCAACTCTTAATTCCTTGATTGTCGCCGCTATTTTGTCTCTTATGTATTGAATGATTTATTGAGAATTTTTTGGTCCACCTTTCAAGCACATTCACACCTAGCTCTTGCATTTTTTCAATCCTTCGCCGCTAGCCTCCTGCTTTGGTTTTTATGTATATTGAATGTCCCTTCCAGTTGTCTTTATAGGTTTTGTTCCTCTCTGTTTTATTTTTATCCGCCACTGCCTTGTTTTCGTTCTATGTAATGTCCATTCATGTCTCCTTTTGTGTGAAACGTCTCCGTGCTTTGCATTCCCACAAACACACTACTGTCATCTCCTTTTGATGTTGCCATATTGCTGCTTCTCTTGTTCTTCTGATGTGATAAATAAGCCCATTTATTTTTAAGTCCACTAGTACTGTTCACTCTTCTTAAAAACTCACGTACATTCTCTACCTTTTGGCCAACTATTCTTGCATGCAAATGTAAACGATCTAGAAGGAGGGGTTGAATAGATCTTTGAACCTTTTTCGTAAAGTTCTACAAAAACCAGAAGTTAATACACACAAAACAATTAAACAAATTTAAATGCAAGGAGTAAGGAAGAGAGACAAACACTGTTTTTATAGAGGTTCAGTGCTAAGACCTACGTCCTCTACCTAAGCTCCCACTTAGGATTTTGTTAAAACACTTTACTACACACTTTTTAGTTTAGTGTGAACTTTTCAATACAACTTGACTTCCGGCTCAAGCTACGCCTTACAACTGATTTGTTTTCCAGCACAAATCCTACCTCACAAGTGATTTTCTATCAATCACTCAACTCATAATAATAACAAAAATAAAGGTGAAGTAATAATGCTCAGTACAGATTTAGAACAAGCTAAGATCAAAATGAGAGCAAATTAGGAACAATAGTTGTATGCTTTTGCTTTTGGACTTCACTGCTCGATCATTTGATCTTCCTCTATTTATTTGCAGACTTCCAGATGAATATAGTCGTTGGAGATCTTTTTCTAGTCGTTGTTGATTGCTCATAGACGTTGTAAAATGATTTTCTTTCCTTTTGTGATTAATCCGGATAAATTTTGTTCAGCTCCACTTGATAGTCGACTAGTCGAGGTGATATAGTCGACTAGTGCCAACGTTTTTTCATGCAAATTTCATCTCCGCTCTTCGAATAATCGACTAGTGTGATGTTAGTCGACTAGTGCACCTATCTAGCTGATTAATAGTCAACTTGTCACATGTTAGTCGACTAATGCACCTATCCAACTGATTAATAGTCGACTTGTCACATGTTAGTCGATTTGTTTCGTGCCCCATCTGACATATCTGAATTTATTAGTCGACTTGTGATATGCTACTCGACTGGTGCTGACTCCAACGGATAGATTTAACAAAGATTTCCCATAATCTTCTTGTTTGAATATCTTTAGCATGTTGAAGATAATTTCCATCTTGATTTCACAATGGTTTATCTCTTGCCCATAGAAGATTAATGCTGTCTTGATTTTGCACAAATTTTTTATTTAAATTTCAATCCAAAACATCTGAAATAATTTCTTAACTAATTCTATACATTTTATTATTATCAAAACATAAAAGGATTTAATTTTTCAACCACCATTGGTCCAACAATCTCCCCCTTTTTGATAATGACAAAACATTTAGAAATTGTTTAAGAAATGAAAACAAAGAAACATTGATCAAGGTTTTTATGCCTTGTCTTTTTAGTTAGATTGTCTCCCCCTCAATCATATAAATCAATGAATTCAATAACCTTGCAAAATCAAATTTTGTATAATCCATAATTTTAATTTCAAATCAAGATAGATTGAAAAACATGTTATGATCCATATAAGCCAAAACAATTTTAACACATAGTACTCCCCCTTTTTTTCATAGTCAAAATAATTAATACAAACCAACAAAAATCACTATCACATTAATAAACGAGCAAACTATCAAAATACACATGTCCATGGTCTCAAGTAGCAATTTCAGCACAGAATGAAAATTACAAACAATAGAAGAATATATTATGAAATGTTGGTCTAAAGCAAATTCAACAACCATCAGGATGAAGAAGCATCATCATGTCGACAGCTTAACTTATCAAAAATTTTCTTAATGCTTTTCTCCAAGCGTCTGAGCATACTTCGTTGATCATCAACACTTTTCTCCAATCGCATGAGCATACTTTGTTGATCATCAAAACGATCATTTAATTCTTCCATTTGATCTCTAATTTCCTAAAGTTCGTCTTGAGACGCATCACTTCGTCGCACACTACTTGGTCTTGAGCTGCTAGGACGATCATCGAACCTCTTGGAACGTTGCCTCTTAGGCACTTGTTCACTTTCCAAAGTCAAACCTAGCTTCTCCACATGATATGAATACACCTATCCTTTCTCAACTGTTTTGACCAACTTCATACTTCGGAGATTGTAAGGAGTAAATCGCCAACTCGGTGGATAAGGATAATGATCATAAGAACTCACATTACATTTTTGCAACTTAGCAATGTAAGTTATCAAGGCTCTATATGGCATCCTTTTATGCTTGGCTATTTTTCCTTTAAGCTCACCTCTTAATAAGTTAGCCTTTTTTCTCATCATCTGAATAATCAAACTTGGAAAGTTTATTTTCCTTCCTTTTTCTAAGTGCCAAAGAATTTCTTTATCCAACGATGTAATATGATTATTACTTGTTTTCTTTAGATAAACCACACGATTAATAGCATAATGTAATAACCTATAATTCAGTGGCAAATCCATTGCCTCATAAGGTGGTGAGTGATCAGAACACAGTCTAACAAGTAACTCATCACCCTTCTATTCAATATAGCCAAAATTATCTTCAGCTTCCTCATCAGTGTCTACACCCTCATGTCTCAAAATATCCAAATCTAAGAATGAAGCTCTAGGCTTAATTCCACCCTTAGGCAACTAAAACCAAATTGACAGATTTTCTTCACAGATAAAAAGTTCTCTGCCTTGAATAGTAGATTTCAAATGCACTATAGTATCTGTTAGAGTAGTGCCCTAAAGGCAATCGCCTTTAGCGCGTTTTGTACAAAGTTGTGTACAGACTTTATGAATAAATAAAGAAAGGCATATTTCATTACTTTGTTGTTCATTAATTATGAACTGATATTGATCAATAAGCAAATTAATGAAGTCCATGGTACATGACATAGCATGAAGGAAATTATGATGTGATCATACTACTGAGATTCCTATCATGTGCAATTATGTCAATATCTAAATTATCCCTAGTCATAGGATTACTGAGACTGGACATCAGTAATCCGGAGAGACTAGCACATCTCAAGCTCCTTGATTTGATCAAGCAGTGGATCTCAGAAGCTGTAAATATGAGATATTTAGGGTTGAGATGTGGATGCTTACTAGAGGTAGTAAGTACATTGGATGATCTGCTATGAGATCATCACATGGATGTCCTATTCTAATGTCAGTGATAATCTCATCATAGCAATGGTGCAAGTATCCTTAGACTTGAGGTACTCAAGGATATCTTGAATCTTGATTCTATGCTTGACTCCATTCCTTGTTGCCTTACACAGGTCGCTCATAGGGTGGTGATTGGGTACAGCTTGAGGTATTCGAAGATAATTGAGTAGCCAATAGAGGATTCACCACTTCTGTGATAGCAGAAGATGATACCCATGGCCTCTTATCAGGGTCATTACTTGGAAGTCTCTGGCCGGAGCACATATGTCATGAAGAATGTCTTCATTGACATATTAAGTAATGAATCCCAGGACAAGAACTGATAACACTTGGACTAGATTTGACATAGTCAGTCTAGTAAAGAGTTGACACTTTGCCCATACTCATAACCAAGTGGGGTATAGCATGGTGAAAGGACGAATTGCACGGTAATTGTCTATGAAAAGGTTCGTAATATGGTCCGTGATGAATATATGTTCATTCGTCAAATCAATTACTTTCCGGTCAATTGGAGATCATGATGTGTTGCTAGATACCGCTCATGACTTGCTCAGATTAAGTGTTAATCTAAGTGGCCAACATAACCGGGAACCTAATGGGTCACACGCATAAGAGTGTCTCGGAGAATTCGTAAAGTAGTTTTGGACAGAGTTCCAATATATGGAGAGCAAAATGATTAAATGGATCCCGATGAGATCGAGATATATCCCGATGAGATCGCGACATCGATATTGCTGAAAAAGATTTTCGGGGTTTTCCCATATCGGGACCCGGTAGGCCGGTAGGACCGACCCCAGTGTGACTGGATCGCTTCAAGAAGATTATATACATATATATATATGATAATTAATTAAAGAATTAATTTATATATATATATATATATATGTTATACGTGGATGGAAGGGAGGAAAAGCTTATCTTTATTATATATATATATATATATATATATATATATATATATATATATATATATATAGCTAACGTGGAAGCTTCTCCACCTAGCTTTTGAATGTCTTTAATTAAGTTAAAGACAAATAAAAGATCATGAAAGAAGGAGAGGACATCGTGGGTTTTGAGAAAACTTAAGGTTTTAAGGAAAAGAAGAGTTCTCCTCCTTTAAGCTCTCCATCAATCTTCAAGCTTCTTTCTCCAAGTTTCTCCTTCTTTCCATTGGTTCCAAGCTCTCCAAGGATAAAGGTAAGAGCTAGCACTCTTTAATTTGTTCTAACTATTCCCGAGTCAAAGGGTTTGTCCCGGTTAGGTTTTCCGATCTCTGCGTGGATACCATTAGAGACGGTCTCCTTTGGCCGTTATGGTTTGAGTTTGTTGTATAGACACGTGGATCCTGACTTTCGGGAAGGTCCCGGAATAAAAAATTTTGTTTTCCGCACCGTGGGCATGTGATGCTCACACCGGGATTTTCCTATAATATCCACATTACTTCTAATCACCACAAGATTGGCAAAATATTCTCTTACCATATCTTCATAAATATTATCCGTATACCCCAGAAAATTACGCAATCCTAGGCTTGTAATATCAGTAAACAATTCCATATATTCACTATGGTCCAATTCTACCCAATCAAATCGCATAGAGGGAATAAGGACTTCGGTTTTCAGTACCTGATAATATAGATTTTGTGCTTCTCTTAAAACGAACCGTGACTCAATCTCTTCATTTTCTCTTTCAATCCCGCCCTTGAAGATGACCCACGCACTCGTGGACCTCGTGGAGGGGTTGCTACCTGTTTGCCTTTGCCTTTGCCTTTCCCATTTGATTTTCGTGGAGCCATTGTGAAAGATTAGAGGATTTTAGAGTGATAGAAATTTTCGAAAGGTAGGGTTTGAGGGTGTCGAAAAGAGATTTCAAAACCGGAGAGAGATGATTTAAAGGAATAATGAGTGGGTTTAGTGATTTTGGAAGAATATTGAGATTTGGTATGTTGGATTTGAAGAAATCAGAGGATAATAGTCGACTAGGAAAAAGAGTTTTCGAAGGAGAAAAAGATAGCTTTTTGGAGATTTGGGGAAAATTTGAGTTTTTAAAAGAAGACTCAAATGACTTATAGTCAACTGGTAGTGAATTAGTTGACTAATAAAATTAAGAGTGGGGATTGTCTAACATAAAATTAGTCGACTGGTTGGGAAAAATATGTGTATTAGTCGACTAGTCGAAGATTATTAGTCGACTATAACTATAATACTTCAACAGGAAAATCAGAATAACTCGACTAATTCCTCAACCTCAGTCGACGTAAACTCTAATCAGTCGACTAGAATATTGATAAACTCCAAATAAATCACATTTTAACCTAAGTGTAGATCATGATAATGTATTATCAGATGGAATTGCATATTTGCCTAATATCTTGACCATTTTGTTTTGCTAATGTGTGCATAAAATTACAATCAACCAATAGAATTCAAATCACACATACCAAGTCTCAATTTAATGTTCACAAACAATTCTTCTTTAAGAGGTTTTGTAAAAATATCAGCTAATTGATCATTAGTAGATACATGTTTCAAACAAATGTCACCTTTCAAACAATTATCACGTATGAAATGATGTCTAATTTCTATATGCTTTGTTCTACTATGCAAAATTGGATTTTTACTCAAACAATTTGCACTGGTATTATCACAATAAATTGGAATATTTTTAACAATAATACCATAATCAAGCAATTGATGTTTAATCCAAAGAACTTGGGCACATGCACTTCCAACTGCTACATATTCAGATTCAGCGGTAGAAATGGCTACACTAACTTATTTTTTACTAGCCCAAGAAATCAAAGATGAACCTAAAAAATGACATAAGCCACTAGTGCTTTTTCTATCTACCCTACAGCCACCATGGTCAGCATCACTATAAGCATACAAGTCAAAAGATTCACAACTAGGATACCATAAACCATGACTAACAGTTTTACTCAGATATTTAAAAATTCTTTTGCAGGCACTCAAATGAGAAATTTTGGGACAAGATTGAAATCTAGCACACAGACACGTAGCAAACATAGTATTTGGTCTATATGCGGTTAAATATAAAAGAGAGTCGATCATACCTCTATAAAGTTTTTGATCAACATCTTCTTTATGTTCATATTTTTTCAAGACCAGATTTGATGACATTAGTGTTGCTGCTACTTTGCATCCTTCCATGTTGAACTTCTTTAGAAGCTCTTTGGTATATTTAGATTGGTGAATGAAGATGCCATTTTTGTATTGCTTGATTTGCAACCCAAGAAAGAACTTGAGTTCTCCCATCGTACTCATTTCAAATTCACTTTGCATGAGATCACTAAATTCTTTGCACAAAAATTCATTAGTAGCACCAAAAATAATATCATCAACATATATTTGACAAATTAGCATATCTTGATCAACATGTTTTATAAACAAAGTATTATCAATTTTACCACGAATGTAACCATTTTGAGTTAGAAAAGTACTTAACCTTTCATACCATGCCCTAGGTGCTTGCTTTAATCCATAAAGTGCTTTCTTAAGCTTGTAGATACAATCCGGATGTTCATGATCTTCAAAACCCGATGGTTGTTTGACATAAACCTCCTCTTGGATGTAGCCATTTAGAAATGCACTTTTGACGTCCATTTGATTTAAGTTGATCCTCTTGTGCGATGCAAAGGCACATAGTAATCTGATTGCCTCCAATCGAGTCACAGGTGCATATGTCTCATTATAATCAAGACCTTCTTCTTGATAAAACCCTTGAGCTACTAATCTTGACTTATTCTTTATTGCTTCACCATTCTCATCATACTTTATCCTATTTACCCACTTGACTCCAATAATAGTTTTGTCCTTTGGTGGAGCTACCAAATCCCATACATTATTCCTCTTGAATTCATTAAGTTCTTCTTGCATAGCCAGCAGCTAAATTTCATCTTCTAGAGCCTCTTTTATGTTCTTAGGTTCCACTAGTGAGATGAAGGCTGAATTGCTCATGTGTTCATAAACATTCCTCCTAGTTCTTAAACCATCATTCAAGCTGTCAATTACTTGCTCTATAGGATGATTCTTTGCTTTTGCCCAAGTTTTAGTGTTGTGTACATGATCTTCTTCATCTAACTTTATTTCTTCAATCTTGGATTCAATTTCTTCAACTCCATTTCCTAGATTTCCTGCATCATCATCAAAACAAACCTTTCTCGGGGGTGAAATCATATCATCGAATTTAACATGAATATTTTCTTCAACACACTTAGTTCGATTATTATAAACTCTAAATGCCTTACTAGTTAGTGAATAACTAAGAAACACACCAACATCAGATTTTGAATCAAATTTTCCTAAGTTGTTCTTTCCATTATTATGAATAAAAACTTTGCAACCAAAAGGATGAAAATATGATATGTTGGGTTTCTTACCTTTCCATAACTTGTATGGTGTCTTGTTTTTATCTCGTCTAAGATGCACTCTATTGATGACATAGCACGTCGTATTGATTGCTTCCGCCTAAAAGGATTTAGGAAGATTTTATTCATTCAACATTGTTCTACTCATTTCTTCGAGTGAGCAATTCTTCCTTTCTACTACACTGTTTTGTTGTGGTGTTCTTGGTGTTGAAAAATTGTGTTCCATTCCATATTTGTCACAAAGCCTTTCAAATGGTTCACACTCAAACTCACCTCCATGATCGGTTCTAATTGCAACAATTATCAGATTCTTTTCATTTTGAACCAACCTACACCACTTAGTAAACTCGTTAAAAGCATCACTTTTATTTACAAGAAATCTCACCCAAGTAAATCTAGAAAAATCATCCACAATAACAAGAACATATAATTTACCACTAAGACTAGCATGCCTAGATGATCCAATGAAATCCACATGAACAAGTTCAAGAATTCTAGAAGAACAAATTTCTTTTTTTGGTTTGAAAGATTCTCTAACATGTTTGCCTTTCAAGCAAGATTAATACAAGTGGTCTTTAACAAATTTTATCTTAGGCAAACCTCTCACAAAATCATTTTTAGAAAGTTTGAAAATTAAGGGAAATGGTGCATGTCCTAACTTTCTATGCCATAAAAATACATTTTTTTCTAATGTCACCAAACACTTTTCATTAAAAGAACTATCATCATGTAAATCAACAATATATGTATTTCCATGTCTTAAACCAATGAAAGCAACATTTTCATCCTTCGTAACCATACAATGAGATGATTCAAATGTCACATTAAAATTCATATCACATAATTGAGAAACACTTAGCAAATTATGTTTCAAGCTATCAATAAGCAAAACATTGTCAATGGTAGGTAAAGGTTCCTTACCCACTTTACCAATATCAATGACTTTACCTTTGTTGTTGTCTCCAAATGTGACATATCCTTGATTCTTTGGTCTAATTTTTGCAAATAGGCTCTTGTCTCCACTCATATGCCTTGAACATCCACTATCAATGTACCATGTGCTTGGTGGATTTTCATTCATTGCTTGTACCTACAACAGAAACATTCTTTCTTCTTATCGGTACCCAAGCCATTTTGGGTCCATTTTGATTAGTCACATAAACCACATTAGGAGGCGTTGTACCTTTTACTACCCAGATTTTCTTAACATTAATACATCTCCTAATACTTTTACATGCAATTTCTATATGACCATCTTTTAAACATCTAGCACATTTGGCAACTTTTCCATCTTTAGTGAATTTAAAAATCAAGGAACAATCTCTATCAAAAGGATCATATCCTAAACCATGTTTAGAAATTGAATATCTTTGTAAGGACAACATCTTTTCAAACTTTTCATTTCCACCAGCAAATTTTCCAACCCCATAAGAGAACTCCTTTCTAAGTCTATCAATTTCACTAGTAAGATTTTCTTTTTCAGCAAGGCATGCAGAATGATTTTCCTTAATGTAATCTAAATCATCAATAGTCTCATGCAAAACACTATTTTCAACAACTAGTTCTCTTATTTTCTTTCCCAATTTCTTGTTGATTTCAATAGCTTCTTCAAAATCAATTTGTAAAGCAGTAAAAGAATCTATAAGATCTTGATCAGTGATCATTACCTCATCTTCATCATCACTTGTTAAGGAGCTATTTTCCATAAGAGCTAGGTTGTTTTCATCATTGCTTTGATATGCTTCCTCATCGTCACTCCAAGTGGATACAAGACTAGCTTTCTTCTTTCATTTGTCATTCTTGTCATTTTTCTGGAAAATGGAAGAACTTTTGCATTCTCTTGCATGATGTCCTCTTTTTCCGCATTTCCAACACTCCTCATTTCTCTTCTTTTCTTCATAGCTCTTGTTCCTTCTTTCCATGGTGTACTTCTTTCTTTCTTCATTTCTTCCACCATGTAATTCTTTCTTCCTACTCTTGAGTAGTCCTTTCAACTTTCTCAAGTTTCTAGCATACATTGCTAGTTCTTCATCTTCTTCCTCTTCATCTATTTCTTCGTCACGTTCATCAAGAGAAGAAGCATTAGCTTTTAATGCAATTGGCTTTTGTGACTTACCTCTTCCTCCTTTTGTTTTGAGAATGATCTCATAGTTTATGAGTGATCCCACCAATGCACTGAATTCCAATTGATTGAGATCTTTAGACTCCATAATAGCGGTGACTTGTGAGTCCCATTCTTTCGGTAGTGAATGAAGAATCTTTTTCACCTTCTCATTATCTGTCATATGCTTTCCAAGATTACCTAATCCATTGATAATTTCTGCAAAATGATCAAGCATAGTGGAAATAGACTCACCTTCCTTCATGACAAACATTTCATATTCATGGAGAAGCATGTTGATCTTTGTCTCTCGAACTTTATTGGTTCCTTCATGAGTGATGCGTAGTCTCTCCCACATTTCTTTAGCAATAGTGCATGAGTTCACTCGATTTCTCTCCTCAACAGTGAGAGCGCAATATATCCGTTTCATAGCTTTTGTGTTGATGTAGGTTTTCCTCCAATCATTGTCATCATATTCCAGTTCCGTCTTTACCTCACCATTTTCGTTCAATGGAATCTGTGGACCGAAGATTATGATCTTCCAATACTCCACTCCCTCGCTTATAATATGGTATTTCATAGGATTTTTCCAAGAAGAATAGTTAGTACCATTAAACAAAGGAGGGCGATTATTGGTGTTACTTTCTTCCGCTAAGTTATTGTGTGCCATCCTTGGATTATTATGCTCTGATACTAATTGTAAACGATCTAGAAGGAGTGGTGAATAGATTTTTGAACCTTTTTCATAAAGTTATACAAAAACTAGAAGTTAATACACACAAAGCAATTAAACAAATGTAAATGCAAAGAGTAGGGAAGATAGGCAAACACTGTTTTTATAGAGGTTCGGTGCTAAGACCTACATTTTCTACTTAAGCTCCCACTCAGGATTTTGTCAAAACACTTTACTACACACTTTTTAGTTTAGTGTGAACTTTTCAATACAACTTGACTTCCGGCTCAAGCTACGCCTCACAACTGATTTGTTTTCCGGCACAAATCCTACCTCACAAGTGATTTTCCATCAATCACTCAACTCATAATAATAACAAAATAAAGGTGAAGTAATAATGCTCAGTACAGATTTAGAACAAGCTAAGATCAAAATGAGAGCAAATTAGGAATAATAGTTGTATGCTTTTGCTTTTGGACTTCACTGCTCGATCATTTGATCTTCCTCTATTTATTTGCAGACTTCCAGATGAATATAGTCATTGGAGATCTTTTTCTAGCTATTTTTGATTGCTCATAGACGTTGTAAAATGATTTTCTTTCCATTTGTGATTAATCCGGATAAATTTTATTCAGCTCCACCTGATAATCGACTAGTCGAGGTGTTATATTCGACTAGTGCCAACGTTTTTCTATGCAAGTTTAATCTCCACTCTTCGAATAGTTGACTAGTGTGATGTTAGTCGACTAATGCATCTATCCAGCTGATTAATAGTCGACTTGTCACATGTTAGTCGACTAGTGCACCTATCCAGCTAATTAATAGTCGACTTGTCATATGTTAGTCGACTTGTTTCATGCCCCATCTGACATATCTGAATTTATTAGTTGACTTGTGATATGCTACTCGACTATGCTGACTCCAACGGATAGATTTAACAAAATCTTCCCATAATCTTCATGTTTGAATATCTCTAGCATGTTGAAGATAATCTCCATCTTGATTTTATAATGGTTTATCGCTTACCCATAGAAGATTAATGTTGTCTTAATTTTGCACAAATCTTTTATTTAAATTTCAATCCAAAACACCTTAAATAATTTCTTAACAAATTCTATACATTTTATTATTATCAAAATATAAAAGGATTTAATTTGTCTACCATCATTGGTCCAACAGCAAACACGTTAACGTTTTCTAGAGATTTTCTTGCTTGATGCGTTTGAACCTTTCAAATTCAATATGTGCTTAAAATTAAAACAAATAACTTTTAATTAGTGCAATTTAAAAATTAAATGGACAAGAGTTTAGCATTTTATGTATCTAAAATCAATACAACATGGCCGTTAATAAAACCCCCACACTTGAATTGTTGCTTGTTTACAAACAACTTACTTAGGTCACAACCAACATATTCTGCCATTTTATGTTTAATAAAAATCAAGTGCTCGCAATACCTTAAACTTCGGTAAACTCAAGTATCAAGCTACGACATACATCATAATATTTTCATCAATGCACATAAACAAAATCAAAGGTAGATATTTTTTATCAAAACCAAGCACAAAATTAAAATAGACCTTCCTCACGATATTCACACATGTCACTCAAGTGTATAAAGGTTGTGTTTCGCTCAAAGCTTCCTCTAAGAGATTACACTACCATATGCTTGCAAATTCACTTATTTTCCACTACATAAAGTACATGCCATCATAGATCAAAAGGGCTTTTACTAAAGGTTATAATGGGGCTTAGGTTAAGGTAAAGTAAAAAGGTAAAAGGCTACTCGCAAGCATTCACAAAGTACTAAGTGACGTGGGACAATCAAAAAGAAATTTTGAGGTGTACAAATAGAAATACGTGATTACAACTACTCATCACTCTCCAATGCTGCTGTTTGATCTTTTATTTTATTTTTTCTTTTTTTTTTCTTTTTTGGTTTTTTAATAACAATAAACATAAAAAAAGATAGCAGTAGCAAAAATCAACAACAATTGAGTAGATATACCTCTAAAACATCTCAGAATAGCATATAAAAAAATCCCTAAATCAATGAATCAAATATTTAGTACTTCATTCAACTTGTGAAAGGGTCAGGCTAAAAGTTTTCAAGTTTCAATGCAATGTGATTAATATGAAAAAAACAAGGTCAAAGGCTCAAAGGGGGTAATAAGGAAAAAAAATGACTTTTTGGGTCATTTAAGCTCAAGGTTAAAAACAAATAAGGCCTTTATCATGTCCATAAAGCATGTAACTAGCAGTATCAAACAAGTTCAAAGCAAGTTATGAGAGGTAATCCACATAGGGAAACATCACATACAACAAAGAAAATAAATGAATATGAGATGCAGTCATATAGCTCAAGACCTCACATGTGTTTAAATGAAAATCCATCAAAACTCCATACATTGCCTCATCACTTAGCATCAGTTATTGACTAAGTTTATGCAATTAACTACTTTAATCAATCCACACGATTCACTATCCTCTCAAGCTACCAAATCCAAGTTCACGCATACAGCTCAATTCTACATCCAACGACTTTGATAGAATCGTATGGTCAAGTTCATCAAAAATGGGACCTAAGTTAGCTACCAAAAGAGTCATAACCATTCAAGTGTGCATCTCTCAACATCAACATCAATATCATAAACATCAGCATGCACATAATCTCAATCCCCCCCACACTTAATATGAACATTGTCCCTAATGTTCATGTAGTTAACAATCAAACACAAAGGAGGGAAAGAGAAAGAAGAAACTTCCCTGAAAAAGAATCGGTCAAGAAATATTTGTCACCGACCATGCAAACCTAAAGAAAACTTAAAACAACTCAAAGAAATGCATTACTCTAGAAAGAAATGCAAAGAAAACAACAAGAAAAGAAAAGAAAGAAAACTACAATCTTATTGAAAGGCATGCACTGCGATCAAGGAGGCGAAGTGTCATGAAGAGACAATCACTCCTTAAAATTATCCATAAACTTGGGCATATACAATTTAGCTCGTTGTCCATTTACCTTGAAAGTGTTTTCATTTTCTCGTTTTACCTCAAGGACCCCAAAAAGAAGGACTTGGGTCACCGTGAATGGACCATACCACCTTGACTTAAGCTTCCCTGCAACAAGACAAAGACGGGAGTTGTAAATCAATACCTAGTCGCCTACCTTAAAGTCTCGGTGGAGGATCTTCTTGTCATGCCACTTCTTCACACGCTTCTTATACAACTTCAAATTGTATTAAGCATCTAAATGGAACTCTTCAAGCTTGTGAAGCTGCATAAGTCTCTTAGCACTCACAGAAGACAAATCAAAGTTAAGAAATTTGATAGCCCAGTATGCACGATGCTCTAACTCAACTGGAAGATGACAAGACTTGCCACACACTATCTTGAATGGTGGCATGCCTATGGGTGTCTTAAATGTGGTCCTATATGCCCAAAGTGCATCTTCTAGCTTTAAAGATTAGCCCCACCTAGACGCATTAACGGTTTTCTCTAGTATTTTCTTTAGTTCCCTATTTGACACTTCAACTTGTCCACTGGTTTGGGGATGATATGAAGTAGCAACCTTATGGGTTACCCCGTACTTAAATAATAATAAATCAAAAAGTTTGTTGCAAAAATGTCACCCCTCATCACTAATGATAGCCTTAGGTGTGCCAAAACATGTAAAAACATTCTTTTTTAAAAACTTAACAACACATCTAGACTCATTTGTGGGCAATGCCTCAGCTTCCACCCACTTGCTAACTTAATCAACAACAACTAATATATATTGATTAGAGAAAGACTTAGGGAATGGTCCCATGAAGTCTATGCCCCAAACATCAAAAACCTCGTAAACAAGAATGTTAGTCAATAGCATATAATGTCTCCTACTAATGTTCCCGACCCTTTGACACCTATCACAAGATTTGACAAATGTAAATGCATCCCTAAATAAGGTGGGCCAATAGAAACCAGACTCTAAAACTTTATGAGGTGTCCTAGATGCACCATAATGTCCTCCAGCCTCTCTAAAATGACAATGATGTAATACTGAGGACATTTCCTCTTCAGGAATGCAACGCCTAACAATACCATCTACACAAATCTTATAAAGCAACGGATCATCTCAAAGATAGTGTCTTACCTTAGACAAAAAAAAATCTTTTAAGCATAAGAAAAATCAAGGGGATAGATATTACCAGTAAGGTAGTTTACATAGTCTGCAAACTAAGGAGTGACTGTCATTACCATCAGATGCTTATCAGGAAAAGTCTCCTGAATGTCATTCTTTGTTGCACTCTCCATGGTAGCTTCATCTAACCTTGAAAATTGATCAACTACGAAATTCTCAGCTCCCTTCTTATCTCTCAACTCAATGTCAAATTCTTGCAAAAATAACACCTAATGAATTAATCTTGGTTTAGCGTCGGGTTTTGTCATTAAGTATTTCAAGGCTGCATAGTCAGTATACACAATCACTTTAGACAAAACCAAATATGAGCGAAACTTATCAAAAAAGAACACAAACGTCGACATCTCTTTTTTCGTAGTGGTGTAATGGCGTCATGCACTATTTAGTGTCCTACTTGCATAAAAAATTTGATGAAAGGTCTTACCTTATTTTTTGCCTAAAACAGCACCCACTGCATAATTACTTGCATCACACATTAATTCAAAAGGAAGAGACAGTCAAGAAGTATAAGAATAGGTGTAGTCATAAGCATATCCTTTAACAATTAAAAAATGTCAAACATTTATCGTCAAAATTAAACACAACATCTTTTTCAAGCAATTCAGTCAAAGGTCTAGCAATCTTAGGAAAATCCTCAATGAACCTACGTTAAAAACCAGTATAGCCTAAGAAACTTCTAATGGATCTAACATTATTTGGTGGTGGAAGTTTCTTAATGACATCAATTTTTGCTGGGGTTTACCTCTATACCCTTGCTAGAAATCTTGTGACCTGAAACAATGCACTGCTATACCATGAAATGACATTTTTCTCAGTTAAGCACTAAATGGGTCCCTTCACACCTAATCAGGACTTTCTCTAAGTTATCCAAGCATGCGTCAAATAAAGTACCAAACACAGAGAAGTCATCTATGAAAATTTCAGCGTAAGATTTAAGCATATCAGAAAAAATAGCCATCATGTATCTTTAAAATGTAGTTGGAGCATTGCATAACTCAAATGGCATGCATCTATATGCAAAAGTACCATAAGGACATGTAAAAGTTGTTTTCTCCTGATCTTTTGGGGCTACTGGAATCTGCAAGTATCCACTATATCCATCTAAGGCACAATAAAAGTCTTGTCTAACTAATTTCTCAATCATCTGATCAATGAAAGGTAAAGGAAAATGATTTTTCTTAGTGGCATTATTCAACTTCCTATAATCTATGCATATTCTCCACCCAGTTACCTTCCTAGTGGCTATTAATTCATTTTTCTCATTTTCAACCACAATGGTGCCTCCTTTCTTTGGCACCATATGCAGAGGACAAACCCAAGAAATTGGGTAGATAATACCTGCATCTAGAAGTTTTACTACCTCATCTTTCATTACCTCCTTCATGTATGGTTTAAGACTCCTCATGGGTTGCACTATTGCCTTTCTTCCATCCTCTATGAAGATATGGTGTGTGTAAAAGGAAGGGCTTATACTCTTGATATCTATAATGGACTACCCAATGGCCTTCTTATGGTCCTTCAACAACTGCTCCTCTATGGCACTTGACAAATAAGAGGAAATGATAACTGGTAAGTACTCAGGTGGGTTAAGATTAACGTACTTCAAAGGATTTGGAAGATGTTTAAGGTTAAGAGAAGGGGGTTTTTTAATTAAAGGCTTCGAAAATAGCTTGGTTTGATGTTGGAGAGGCTTATATGCTCTATAATGTGTCCAATATGCCTGCTCCAACTTAACTTCAATATCCTCCAACTCTTTTTGCAATTCTTCCCCTAACTCTTCGATCATTCCTTGTGTTCCTCCTTCCAACAAACCTGCACAAACAATAGAAGAATCATTAGCATCATAAGAATAAATATCAATAAAATGGCAAGAGTCAAGAGTAAAAGGATGCTTCATAACATTGAACACATCAAACACTAGTTCTTCATCTTGAAGTCTCAAGATAAGCTTTCCACGTTGTACATCGATGATGGTCTGTATAGTGACCATGAAAGGCCTCCCAAGAATGATGGGGATGTCTATATCTTCCTCCATATCAAGGACTAAGAAATCTACCGGGAAGATGAACTTCTAGACTTTGACCAATACATCCTCAATAATTTCCCTCGGATAAGTGATGGACCTATCTGCAAGCTGAAGCGAAATAGTAGTGGGTTTGGGCTCCGCTAATCCTAACTTCCTAAAAATAAAAAGAGGCATTAAGTTAATGCTCGCACCTAAATCCATTAAAGCCCTATCTATATGTAAATCACCAATAACACAAGGAATAGTAAAACTCCCTAGATCTTTAAACTTTGGTGGTAGCTTTCTCGACAATATGACAGAACACTTCTCATTCAGCTTCACCTTGGCATACTCCTTAAGCCTCCTCTTATTAGACAATTTCTTTAAAAAACTTAGTATAAAAGGCATCTACTCTATGGCCTCAAAAAAAGGAATGTTTATATGCAACTTTTAAACATCTTGAGAAAATGACCAAATTGCTTATCTAATTGTGTACCCTTCAACCTTTGAGGATAAGGAATTTGAGGTCCTATCGGATGTGTGATGGGGTCAACAAATAACCTTGGATGATCCTCCTTTTCAGTTAGTGCTTCCTTGGCCTCATTACCACTTTCCCGACTCTGTTCTTCTTCACTATTTTTCGTTTTTTTATCCTTCTACTTCTCCTTAACTTCTTCAAGTTGTCTGCCACTCCTCAATAATATTGCCTTTACATGTTCTCTTAGGTTAGCCTTAGTAGTGCTAGGCAATGAACTCGAAGGTCTTTCCTTCAACAAACATGCAATTTGGCTCCTTTAATTCTCTAAATGTCTGATAGAAGGTTTTTGGTTCTGCTTCCTAACCTCGATAGTAGAGATGTACTTTAAGAGTAGCTCTTCGTAATTAGATTTCTCTGATGGCATAGGATTAGGAGCCTTGAAATCTAGAGGTGGTTGTCTCTGAACATTGGATGATTGTGGTTGTGCCACCTGATCATTCTGCCAAGAGAAATTTGGATGATTCCTCTACCCTAATTGTAGGTGTTAGAATATGGATCTCCTCTTTGTCTGTTATAATTGACCACATAATGGGCCTTTTTTATCTTTTGAGCAAAAGGATTCTCGGCTTGACACTCAAAAGATGCATGGGAATCTCCATCACAATGCTCGCATAAAGCACAACTCCTTAATGAAGAACTAGCTCCTCCTCTCACACTATGCATCAAATTATCCAACTTCTTCATCAAAACGTCCATCTGAGCAGATAAAGCCAATGTATTGTCAACAACACGAGCTCCTATAGGTCGTCTGGGATGCCTTTCTATATGATACTAAAAACTGCTAGTGGCCATCTTGTCAATCAAATTATAGGCATGATTTGGCATCTTTCTCATTAAAATACCTCCTGTTGCAGCATCTATGGTACTCCTAGTAGATGGATTCATTCCTGTATAAAAATTATTGACCTATTACCATGTGGAGAACTCATGACTAGGACATTGTGTCAACATATCTCGAAATCGCTCCCACGCTTCATATAGACTTTCATTTTCATATTGAGTTAAGGAAGTGATCTCATTCTTCATCTTTGCAACCTTGGTAGGAGGGAAAAATTTAGCCAGAAATAATCTCATCATCCCATCCCATGTAGTAATTGATCCTGACTACAAACTAGCTAACCATGCTCTAGCCTTATCCCTTAAAGAAAATGGGAATAACCTTAATCTCACCACATCATCCGACACTCCATGTTGCTTAAACAAATCACAGATATCCAAAAAAGTCTCCAAATGGGTGTTCAAATCCTCCAAAGGCAATCCTCCAAATTAAGATGCTCTCATCATAGATATAATGTTGCGAGGAATCTCAAAACTTGCAGCTGTGATCATCGGCCTTATAATAGGAGGTATGTATCTATTGTTGTGCCTCATAGTCAAATCCATCATAGTCAACTCCCTTCTCTCTTCAGCATGTGGCATCAACCTCTCCTCGTGCTGTTCCATCTCTATAAACTACTCTTCTCTAATCCTTTCTTCTGTGTTACTATTTCGAGCCAATTTGGTTTCCTTACGCAACCTGCGAACAATTTTTTCAATCTAATTATCTAATAGAAAATTCTCGAGCTTTTGACAACGAGTGAGCATAAACAAAATGAAACAAATAAAAAGCAAATAATAATATAGCTATGAAAGGAAAATAAAACACTCTTGAAGTAAGCAATCAAGCAAACAAATACACAAATAAACAACAAAGAAAGAATTAAATCTAAAACAATTAATAGCGTCTAATCTAATAACTCATAATAGGGAATTTTCCCAACAACGACGCCAAAAGCTTGTTGCGATCTAAACAAAGCAATATAAATTAAATTCTATCTAGACTAACTAAAGACAAGCGCACCCCGTCTACAAGTAATATAAAATTGTAAAAACAGATATCGTACCCATAGGAATTCCAATATGTAAGAAAATTAAATTAAACGTTAAAAAATTACTCGAACGATCAAGAATTGATTGATTTAAAAATAAAATAAAATAAAGTAAGCAAATCAAGGAAATATGAAAATGTAAGATATGAATTAAAAAACGACTAGATTTAATCAAAAGACAGAAATTGGCTAAGGTATCAGATTTCAATTGGATTGGACACTAAAAAAAATATTAACGGTGGATTGATCTAGAAATTATTTCACTTAAGCAAGTCGAACCCAATGTTCAGGAGGATTCACTTATCTTCTAAATCCGAGTCACCCACTTGGGTCATAGATAATTCGGAATAATAAGCGTTCAATACAAGAAGCCTAAAAATAAGTTTGTTAATCTTAGGTATCCTCACACAAGATCCTAAGGTTAGCCTACACTTTAGTCTCAAGTATGTCGCTTGATTAATTTTCCAACAAATTAAATCTCATTGGTTATGGTATTCAATAATCTAAGATCTTAATCTAGGTGATCAAGCTAAATTAGGACTAAATATGCATTCAATCAACTAAAAATTAATATTACAAAAATTATCCTAATCTAATATCAATCTTAACCTTAACTAAAAAAAAACTTACTCACACATATTCATCAATGTAACATAAATCATGGTCATAATATATAATTGCATTGATTAAATCCACACAATTAAAATAAATAAGGAATAAAAATAAATTAAATCCCAACAAAACTATGGTTACTAGAATTAAAAAATGTTTTAGCCATTTTGCCCCTTCTTTCATTTACTCCATCTATTAACTCCTTTAAGCTAACTTACTTCTAACCTTCCCATATCGATTCTAACTTAATTCTAATCCTTCCATCAATTTCTAATCTCTATTCATGTCACTAAATTTATGAGTGAATTCAAACAAATAATCAAACAATTGAAAAAATAAACCAAAACCTAAACAAATAGCTAGATAACAAATCACTAAAAATTGGAGAAAAAAAATTCGGAGTCCAACATCCATACTCATTGCTAGGATTTTTGTAGGATTCTGTTGATAGGACAAAGATATTTAAGTATCTTTAATTTCTCCTTCAACTGATCTCTTCAGTTTAATTGTGTCTAGGAATTCTTTGTCTCTATCAACTTCCAAATAGCCCTAAGTTATGTTGTTTACCCATCTAAGCAAATTGGTTTTCCAATGACATTTGTTAAGTAGCTAAATCCTATAGTAGTCTAGTATTATGAAGGGAAGTTATGAAAGTTAACCAATGTGGGTATTGTCTTTAATTTTTGCTTATCTAGAAACATTCCATCCTTCTATTTTTGCAGCATTATTACCTTTCCATAAATGTGACAAGGAACTTGTTCTAAAATCTTTTGGCTTGATCTGTTATTAAAGGTTGGATAAAAAATAAATCATCCTCTTTAATTAGAATCTTTAGCAAAGCATATAAATTGTCCTCTAATGTTCCCTAAAAGTCTAAGTTAGTCCCTAATAAGGTATAATGTTATGCCTTAACATTTTTGAAATAATATTGGTAGAACCATAAATCTTAATAGAATTAGGTTTTTGGTGGTTCTAGTATATGAAAAGTCTACAATTTTCGCCTATGAAAATATTCTAGTTCTACGAACTACAGGAGATTTGAGACTGGGCATCGTACAATGAGAACTGTTACTTATCTATAAGATAATAGGACTGTATACTGTCTTCCTACTTCACAACAACTGACGTGAATGACTCGTGAAGTTTGGTGTTCTCGAAATTGTGTAATCTGTTCCTTGTTCTTCAATTGAAATGGGTTGAACAATCAGGGAAAGCACCCTGGTTTGGGATTTTGCATCTGGAGCTCCGTGGCTATCTCCTTCGTGATATGTGCATTGGGAAATTCTAGCTAGATTAATAGCTGCTTCCAGAAAAGGTTTTGCAAAAATAGTCTGCTCATTACACTCCTTGTTCAACTTCTTCCATGCTTCGTCAATCAATTTGCTTATATGTTGGCGTGCTTGTTCCTCCGAAGCACCAGTTTCAAACATGTAGCAAGAAATTGCGTTTACAGATTCACCTCTAGCCAGCTCCGCCTGCAGGTGACCAGTAATCCAATAAGAAATCTGAAGGGAAAAATGAATTATGATTCCATACAGAATTTCAAACAATGGTTTATGTACCGATGAAGTGGCCAGATCGTTGCAAAGTCTAAAAATGGAAGAAGAGCAGCTCAGTAATTGGTTGTAGTTTATTAGATAATCAAGTTGTTGGGTTGATAAGGTCTGGCCAAGCAAGAAATAAGCATGAACAAGTATAGCGGTTCCTGATACAGATCTCCATCCATTTTCCATGTAGTCCTGAAATGATGGCATGGTTTTGTTGTGGCTCCACTTCGCTTCTTGCAAGAACGCTTTGAACAAATCAGCCCACTGTTTCATTTCATTACAGCATGAATCTAATTAATTTACTTGGATCAAAATTTTGAATCTAATTATTAGACGAAGAGGATGGTGAACATACTGCTTTGGCTAAATATGGAATCACATTTTCTCCTTGTTCCTTGAGAATGTCGTAGCCCATCTCATTTACAGTATTATACAGAGCCAGGAAGCATAACTTCATATACTCTGGAAGATCTCTCACCGCATTAATATCCCATCTGTTGAAAATCAATACAAAAGAAAAGGTTAAGTGGGTCCAGATTCCAGAGTAAGAGCGAAATCTCATGTGATTCTGCCAAAGCAAGCTAGCTAGCAGACACAAACCTCTCCACAGCGTCAGTGAATTGCTCCAACTCCTCTAGGGTACCATAAGCGTCATATACATCGTCAATGACTGTAATGAAAGAGGCCACTTTTGTCAGCCCCTTTCGACAAGAAGCAAGTTGAGGCTCATGGATGATCCCAACCGTCCAAAAGAAGCACTCCATCAATCTGTCCCTGCTGAAGCTCAAATTTTTCGCGAGCTCCAAATCCTTCCACCACCTAATTGGCACAAGTAGCAACAACGAACTGTTAGTACATATACACGCATATAGTAACAGGAAGAAATTTATATTATTATTTACACCTTGCCGTCTCTCTGAGATCTCTTTGAAGCACCGATTGGACCATGTTGAAGTTTAACTTGGCAAGTTCAAGCAGCTCCCTATTTGCGTCATGTTTCTGATCATATGCTTCAATATACCAGCGCGCTTCTAGCAAATGCGTTCTACGCCGCAAAGGAAGCTCCAAAGCGTGGGTAATGAATGGATTTGTGTTTTCTTGAAACTTGCTCAGAATTTTGCTTGTCAATGCTTTTATTTTCTCTAAAATCTCTTCCCCTTCATACGCAAGGTACGAAGCTTCGTACAAACTTAAAATTTCTTTCTCATCATTGAACCTGATGCATGCCGATGGGTCACCCTCTCCCTCTACCAGATACTCCTTAAACACATCTGCATATGCCAAGAAAAATTAAAACAAGGTTGGATATATATATATATATATATATATATATATTAAGTTTATGCTATAATACCTTGAGAGACCTCATAGCCATGTTGTCTCAGAAGCCTGAAGCGGAGAGCGGTAGCATAGAGAGACTTATCAGCCATTAAAATAGACTCTCCAAGTGAGTGAAACCTATGTAGGACACTCTTTATCTCCTCCTTGAATCGGTAACTCAACCCTAACCGTTCTAAATCATCAATCAATTCCAGCACCGCCAATGGCTCTGCCCTTACATTATGAATCATACATCTCACCTCCTCCTCCAGCTTCTGCGCTCTGTCCTTGTATACTAAATCCTTCAAAATAAACAAACATTGTCATGAATGATTAATATTAAGTTAACAAAATATAAACTAGTTAAGTAATCGTCTTGAGTAGTGTACGAGTTACAATATGTGAAATAAGTTATTAAACCTATACTTACAGCATTGCAAGTTTGTAAAGACTGCATAAAATTGTAACTCCAACTTGTTGGTTGGTAATTGGTCGGACGTCTTCCATTTACGGAATGAGAATTTTGTCTTGTTAATGAACAGCTGATATGTGTGCTGCTGCTACTGCTAATACTGCTATTGGTAATGCTGCGAAGGGGTATGGCGGAAGGATGTGTTGGGTGGGCATTGTGATTGCGATTCAGTGGCTGGTATAAGTGAGCCAAGTTCAAGAGACTTTGTGCCATCTGTATTCGATACTATAATACTTTTGGATCGGATATTCAAGTGGTTCAATTCTATAATAATCAGCATCTACCCCATCACCCATATATATACGTGCAAATATGTGAAGGTGATGGGATTAGTTACTTGGCATAAACGAAACCAACACGTTTTTGTGAATTTATATTTGTTTATTAAACGAGTCGACATTAAATACAAATCGATGTCTCATCACTTGTCGGGGATTGATTGGCACAGGTAGCGCATCCGGTTAGTCAAAAATCCTAAACCTTTCTAAACCTCAACAACATTTCAAAGTCATTTGGTCTTTCATTAATATTATGGTCACTATATATATAACACCTCATATAATCAAGATAATGTTAATATAATAAGGGCAAGCAAGCGTGTATTAATCCATTCCTTATCAAACGCGCTTATAGGTAGACTCGGGTGGTTTCACTTATCGCCAACCTACACCTCAGGCATTACCTTTTTACCTTTCAGACTTTTGTTTCTACAAAACTTAAGTTGAAATGAAAATGTGATAAATGAGCCATCCATCAAACGTGAATTGAAAATGTGATAAGTTAGTAAAGGAGAAAAAGAAACGACTTGATGTCTATTGACAAGACACAAGTTGGGACCTGGGACTGGAGCCAGAATATGAAAGGAAAGGGCACCTAGTTTACTCTTTTCGTAATTATTGATGAAAATGAGACACCATACATTAGCTAAAAATAAGGTGGCACACACAGAAACGGAGAAACAGAATTGAACCCACATTAAATTACTTTGTCTAACCAACAAAAGTAGCTGTCATTATTATCAATTGTCTTTACATGCCTCCTCGGCTTGCACTTAGCAGAAGCCCGAACGTGGAAAACAGCTAGAAAATAGACGTGAAGAGTGACGACAAAATAACCCAATGCAGTTATAGTTCTTAACGTAAACTCTTTGTTGATAAGGACTATCGGTATGAAATAATAATATTGCTTATATATATATACATATCCAAAATTAATGATGCACCGTGAATTTTGGTAATAATGTAGTTTTTGTTTTGGTAGTCATTGTCCATAAGTAACATGTGAAACAGGTTGCAGAAAATTCATGGTGCACATAAATAGTAAAACGTGGGTCACAACTATGAGAAATTGACTTTTATCAATGCAGTGTCAATTCTTAGAACAATCACACATGCCAACTTTGTCGTACCAATTAAAGCTGACAAGTGAAAAGTCTAAGTCTTTTTTTTTTTTTTTTTTTACAAGGGAATGTAAACAAATGACACAAAAAGCTTAACTATCGCATTATCTGCAGTATAAAAAGTCATGGTGGTCAGAGCGCATGTGGGCTCAAATGAATGTCGGAGGCTCCTGAAAGTAGTGGATGTCCGGACAGGCTAGCACTGCAAGTGAGGCCAGGCTGTCACACTTTGATTTCCTTCCTTAAGCACATGTTGAAGCTGCACGTCCCAATGTTGACGCAACTGCTCCCAGGTACCTGTCACCAAATAATACTGATCAGTCTCCAAAAAATTCGAAGACGAGAGGATATTAATCACCTCAAGAGAATCAACTTCCAAAATGAGCCATTGATATCCAAGGTCCCAGGCCAGATGAAGACCCGAGTGGACTCCCCAGAGCTCGGCCTCGATGGGTGAACCCCGCCAAAACCTGTGAAGAAAACCACCACACCAATGCCCCTGGCAGTCCCAAATCAAGCCTCCCGCCGTAGCAACTTGGGGACGCAATTTAACAGCTCCATCGGTATTGAGCTTGACCCAACCGTCGGGTGGTGGGGTCCAGCATACAGGGTGCCCCACATCAACCTTTGGGTTACCAAACACCCTTTGTTCCAGGGTTCTTGCCCGCTGGATCCAGCGAACATACTCTAGGGCAGCCTAGTGTCCGTCGCCAGGCCACTGGAAGCCTTCTTCAAAAATACTGCAGTTCCTCCATTTCCACAAGAGCCAGCAGGCGACGTCAAAAATGGTAGACCACGGGGACTGGTGGACCTAAGAATGGGTCTGGAGGTTGGCGATCACCTAGGTCGCCGCGTCATGCTGAAAGAAATCGGGGATAATTTGAGTGGGGAAAAAGAAACCTCATAACTGGGTAACCCTCGGACAATCCCGAAAAGCATGGAGGATGGTCTCAACTTGACCGCAATGAGGAAACGTGTTGTCCAAGGTAAGGTGACGAGCTTCACGCTGCTGATTGGTTAAAAGCTTTTGCTTAAAAAGTAACCAGAGGAAAGCCCGAACGCGTTGGAGTCTAGCCCATTTCCAGATTAAATCCCACTGGCAGGCCTCTGCAGCCAAGGAAGTGCCGACAATAAGATCATACACAGAGGCTGTCGTGAAACGCCCATGGCTAGTAGGTCCCCAAGTGGGGATTTCGTCCTCGAAAGAGAGCGGGGTAGGGCGGAAGTGGGTGATCGCCAGGCAGATCGTGGAGGGGAGGTACTGCTGGAAGAGTGACCACTTCCAGTTGCCCTCTTCCGTGATATAGTCTGAAACGGTGCGAGAGTACTGATGTTTGGGAAGAGGGGAGAGCACGGTAGAGCCGAGCAGACCCCAGTCCGGTAACCAATTGTCTAGCTAGAAAAGGATGGTCCTCTCGATACCTAAGTGCCAGCGTACCCCTTGTCGGACAACAGGCCAAGAGGCGGCTATACCTCTCCAGGTAGCGGAAGCCCCTTGCCTACTAAGAGTGAGCGGAAGATGGGTCTGCTCCAGTTTGTATTTGGCTTTAACCAAACGAACCCACAAAGTTGAGGATCGGTTAATTAAAGCCCACCCGAGTTTGGCCAAGAGGGCATCATTAGTGGCGCGGATGCTTCTGAGATCAAGGACCCCTGCTTTCTTGGGCTTACACACTTCGTCCCAACTAACAAGATGTAGTTTTCGAGACTCGGTAGTATGCCCCCAAATAAACTGGCGCATGGAGCGCTCCAAAGCGTCACAAAGGTGTCTTGGGAGCCTCACCGTTTGCATAGCATAAACAAGGAGGGCCGAGAGGACTGACTGGGCGAGAGTCACTCTACCTGCTAAAGATAAAGTATTGGCCTTCCAGCCCGACAATCTCTATTGAGCTGAATCCAGAATATGCTGATAGGTGCCCCGCGTGGTACGCTCATGCAGTAAAGGGACCCCTAAGTACTTCCCAAGATTGCGCGTACAGGTGATGTGTAAAATCTGGCTGAGGCTGCGCGCAACAGTAGGCTCAACATTGTGAGAGAAGAAGAGCCGAGATTTATCAAGGTTGACTTTGTGTCCCGAAGCGTCACAGAACACCTCCAGAGTGTTGGCAAGAAGCCGAGCTTGAGCAACTGTGGCTTCTGTAAAAATAATCAAGTCGTCGGCAAAAAACAGATGAGAGATCTGAGGTCTGGTGGGGCTCAGCCGAATCGGCTTCCAAGCCACTTGGGCCATCTCACGGGAGATGAGGTGCCTAAGACGTTCCATGCACAGGACAAAAAGGTAAGGCGAGAGAGGATCGCCTTGGCGGAGGCCATGAGAAGGTGTGAAAGGAGGAGTCCTATGGCCTTGCCAAGCAACTTGCATAGAAACTGTGGTCACACACTGCATAATAAGTCTGATGAAATGCTCTGGCAAACCAATGTCCTGCAATGTGTCTAGAATGAACTCCCACCGGAGCTGATCGTAAGCTTGCTCGAGATCCACTTTAATCGCTAGATAGCCCTTCTTCCCCTTCTTCCGAAGCATCATGTGGATGACCTCCTGGGCAATGATGATATTATCCTTGACAAGCCTACCAGGAATGAAACTGCATTGGGTCTCGACAACAAGAAGCAGCATTATGGGTTTTAAACGATTCGCAACAACCTTCGAAAGGACTTTATAGAGCACGTTGCAGAGGCTAATAAGACAGAATTGAGTTAGGCGAGTTGGGGAGGGAGTTTTAGGAAGGAGGACAAGAATGGTCTGATTTAACTCCTCTTCCCACCATTCCAGGTGAAGAGCAATGTGATAAACGTCTCGACAGTGGGCCCAACATGGCGTCACTGTTTTTGGAAAAAAAAAAGGCGTTAAAGCCATCAACCCCTGGGGCTTTATTGGGAACCATATCAAAAACAGCATTCTTAACTTCCAGAGGGTGGAGAGGCCGATCAAGATCGCGAAGCCCTTCAGTGGGTGGGCGAGGAAAGGCCACCCGAATCGGAAATGGGGGTGGGGACCTGACTCAGCGGTATAAAGTTGTGCAAAGAAAGAGCGAGTGAGCTGTCCGAGCTGGGCGGGATTCGTAACGAGGGTCCCATTAGAATCGAGAAGTTACTCCACTACCAATTTCTTACGTCGGGAAGTAGTGGACATATGGTAGAAAGCAGTATTGCGATCCCCTTGCGAGATCCAATCGCACTGAGCTTGTTGGTGCCAAAAAAGTTCCTCCTCACACAGGACTTGGCTCAGGTCCTCACTTAGTTTCTCTTTGAGAAGAAGGAGGGAGTCCAAATTGTCATCCATCGTGTGCTTTTGGATACCTTCCAGCCTTTCCAGCAACCGACGTTTTTTTATGGAAGATGTTACCAAAATCATCTTGATTCCATTGCGTGAGGAGGGCGGAGAACGTGGCAAGAGATTGACTCATCGTCGCGGCTGGAGGCAGCCAATGCTCCGCTACAACGACCTCGAAATTAAGATGCGTGAGCCAAGCATTCTGAAACCCAAAAGGCTTAGGTCGGGGAACAGGAGGCGGTGGGGCTTGGAACCGAACCAGCAGAGGACGATGATCAGGTCGCGACGCCACTTGTATTTCGAGTCGATATAGTCGAGGTCATGGAGCCCGCACCCGTGAACCCAATCTGTGAAAGGCTTGCTCATAACCCGTGTTGACGTGGCCCTTCCCACTTTATCTGATTGGGCCAGCTTGGCATTAAAGTCGTCGTCTACTAACTAGGGTCTTTGGATATTTTGGCCTACACAACTTAAGGCAGGCCAAAGGAAGGACTGGTAGGCTCGCTGCGGACTTGCATAAACAGCCGTGAATTCGCACGAGCCCGACACAAACGTAATACGGGTGTGGATGAATTGGCGATGAGCAAGGCCTATGGAAAGATCATACTCCTTTTTCCAGAGAAGTCATATCCCACCTGAGAAGCCAACCGCTTCAACACGAAACGAGTAGTCGTAACCCAAAGAATGGATGACCGCAGCAGCCCGAGTGCCACTAATGCGGGTCTCCAGCAAGACAAGTATACCTGGCGGATACGTACTCAAATAATTACGAAGGATGGCCAGGAAACTGGTACCCCCAGCTCCTTGGCAATTCCAAAGTAAGATAGACATAAATCGAGACTGAAAAATAACTAAGCTACTAGAGAGGGTGTAATGGTACCTCCTGAAGTAGCAGTCTCGGTGTCCCCGTCCTTGACCATGTCATCCGAGGCCTCATGGGCCTGTGCTTGTAGGCTTGCGTCCGAGTTAGACGGTGTACTTCTGAGAGCTGGAGGAGTAGTAGCCGGGAGGGCAGGATCACCCGTAGGAAGGCACTCAACGTGGGTGGCAGTTCCTTCCATGGGTTGGATGTTGGCCTCGGGCCTGGGTTGGTTGGCCTCAAAAAGATGGGAATCACACATCATTACGGTGTGGGAGGAGAGACCGATCGCTAGATGATTGTCTTGAGGGGTAGGTTGGAGTGGGGCAGAAGAGATCGTTGTCAGGCCGGGCGCGATAGGAGTCCTAGACGTGGAACTCTCACCTCGAAAAAGGCCAGGATTAGGGGGACGAGATCTACGGAGGGGAGGGTTGGGAGGTTTGGGGAGTCCAGTGGAGGTAGCAACTGGGCTCGCGTGGGCCTACTAGCCTTTAGTAGCCCCGTGGCCTGGTTGTCCATGGGATGAAAAAACAAGGCCCACTTGGACCTACTTTCCTTTAGTTGTTGCGTGGGCCTTATGACCTTTAGCTGGAAGGTTTCGCCAGTTGCCGAAAGGAGATCGTGGTGGTGGGCCCTGGAAAGGATTCTGCACTGGAGTTTCTGAAGCTGCCGGACTAGCGACCAGCTCAAACCTCGAGCCCCCAAGGATGTACCTGCCTTGTCACGTCGCACAGCATCTCCCTGAATCTGTGATTTGCGTGAACCACGCCATTGAACTTGCGTCCATTCTCCATAATCGTTGGGTGGGAGAGAAGTTGCTGGCACGGCTGGAGGCGAAACATGATGGGACTGTGGCTGTTGATCATCAGCGTCTAGGTGGGCTTCCTGGGTGGGACAGGGTCCCTGGGGGCAAGCGGCAACACCATGACCGATCCTCCCACAAGTGAAGCACAGTTGGGGCAAGCCTTCATACTCCAAAAGCAGAGTCTCCCCATCAAGCTCAATGATATGGAGTAGAGGAGAGCCGAGGTTGATATCGATGGCCAGTCTTGCGTATTTGCCCATGTCTTTCAACACGGTAGCCTCATCGATCCGAACGGTCCTATCCACAAGGTTGCCCACCGCGGTGATAATCTGGGGATGGTAGCGTGCAATGGGCAGATTAAGAATTCTCACCCAAACAACCGCGCAATTCGCAGAGCTTTGAGATGGGCGAAAGGTTGGATTTCATTTCTACACCAACAGGACATGGCCAAACAACACCCATGGGCCCTGTGTTAAAGCTTGAAAGAAGTCGGTTTCCTCTCTGAAACGAACGAGAAAGTAATCGTAGTCCAAGTCAATGACTTTCATCTACCCCTATGGATGCCAGAGGGTCTCCAATCGCGAGCAAAGCAGGCGATAGCCGTTCTTTCTACCGAGTAGCTTCACGACCACCACATAATTCCATTGGGCATCAAGCTTAGACTTGAAGGAGGTGGAGAGAAGAATACTGCCCCCAGGTGCTTCTGAAACCTGGATATCGCCTTCAGCTATGTCTATAACGTCATTGTTAACCCACACGGTGGCAGCGTCTCCAGCATTTGCAAGGCTCTTCACGGCAACACTATAGGACGTAGGAAGCGTCACGACTGGCTCATCCTCTCGTTTATAGGTACGGACCCGTTTATGGAGCTGGCCCTCTAAGGCAAGGTGCTCTATAGGAGCATCGGGGAGGCTCTCGTAACTGGAGACCGAAGAGCAACAACCAGGGCAAAGCAACAGTAGAGTTAAGCATGAACGAAACTGGAAATCGTGTTGTTGGTCACCTTGTATCTCTCTAAGTTTCTCTCTCTAAAACACAAATCGTGTTGTTAAAAGTCTAAGTCATTAATCTATTGATTTTGTAAAATTAAAAAATCACTGTACCTATGCCAACACCCATACCTTTCCTGAATCCCGACAATTTTGCTTCTGCTGCCTCTCTCCCGTCACCGTAGCCAGCTCCCCTCCCAATTATAGTCGTCACTAGTCCACCAGGTCCTGCAGTCACCAGACTCACCACGCCTGACGTTATTCTCTCTCGACATTCGCCATGCCTCACTGTCACACCACTGCCACGCTTGCTCTCCACACCTCAATTGTCAAAGTCTCTAAGATCTTATTCTTCTGTGCTCTTCTCCTCTCCAACAATTGTTGCCTTTCTACCTATTAGTTTTAGGTTCTTTTAAAAATTATTATGTGTTAAACTCAAATAATGTCAATTGCTTGGGTTGTGCTTGTAATTTGTGGGTTTTTGAGCTTTAATTCAAATTTTAAGGTTTAGATAATTACTCAATTAGACTTGTTTGGCATAAATTGTGAATTGTGTTATGACAACTGTGGTTTGGTAATCAAATTATATATTGTGTTGTGACAATTATGACTTTGTTGTTCGCGATTGGGTTGAATTTTATTTAATTTATAAATTGTGTTGTGATTAATAATTGCAAAGTAATAGTGTCTTAATTTTGTTTTAAACAACAAAATAAGTTTTAAATTATAGTTTAGATTTTGGATTTGGAATGAATTTATGATTATGACAATAAAAATATGCTTTAAATCATAGTTTGGATTTGTAATTTTTATGATTATGAAATACTCCTAATAATTCACTATTTCGGGAAGATTCGATAATCCAAATTGGTCTCATGTTAAATTGGTTCCTATAATGGAAAATTATAACATTTGTTTATATTGTAACAAGCATTTGAAAGGTGGGGAAATTATCAGATTAAAGAAGCATTTAGATGAGATTAAAGGTGATGTGGAGCCTTGTAATAAAGTAAGTTATAATATGCAATGACAAATGAAGACTTTGTTTAAAGAATATTAATATCAAAAAGATAGAAGACAAAGATTGAACTATGAAATTGATAGTAGAAGTTCTTTTTGCAGTGGTCAATATGATAGTAGGGATATTGAAGTGTCATATTCCTACCCAATAAGAAGACATATCTCTCGTGAAGCTCAACCTTCCGTAAACGATCTAAAAGGGGGGTTGAATAGATCTTTAAAGCTTTTTGTAAAATTCTACAATAAAATTAGAAGTTAATTCACACAAAAAAACAATTTAAACAAATTTAAATGTAAAGAGTAGGGAAGAAGAGAAAACACTGTTTTTATAGAAATTCGGTGCTAAGACCTACGTCCTCTACCTAAACTCCCACTTAGGATTTGGCAAACCACTTTACTGCACACTTTTTAGTTTAGTGTGAACTCTTACAACACCACTTGATTTCCGACTCAAGCTACCTTTACAACCGATTTGTTTTCAGGCACAAATCCTACCAACACCACTTGATTTTTGGCTCAAGCTACCTTTACAATTGATTTGTCTTCCGGCACGAATCCTACCTTTACAACCGATTTGTTTTTCGGCACAAATCCTACCTCCCAAGTGATTCTCCTCTAATCACTCAACTCACAATAATCACAATGATAGAAAATTGAAATGCTAACTCTCAGTACAGATGAATGGAATTAAGACCAAGCTAAGAGTAGTATGAGAGCAAATTCTTGGGACTTTTGTGGTAGACTTTGATTTTTACGCATCTAACATTTCCCTTGATATGTCTCTATTTATTTGTAGGCTAAAGGATGATTATAGACGTTGGGGATGTCCACTAGCCGTTGTTGATTGATCATAGACCTTGCTAAATTATTTTCTTTCCATTTCTGAATGATTGACTTCGTCAGAATCAGTTTGCTGTACTCGTAAGTCGACTTGTCGTGGTGTGTAAGTCGACTTGTAACAACGATTTTCGTAAAACTTTATCTCTGCTCTTCTATAAGTCGACTTATACAATGTAAGTCAACTTGTAACATTCGATAAGTCGACTTATAGTCTATTAGTCGACTTGTGTTGTTTTCAACCTGATAGATCTTGATATATTAGTCGACTTATGATTTACTAGTCGACTTATGTTGGCTTCAACGATTATATTCAATCAACTCTTCTATAATCTTCATGTTTAATATCTGTAGCATGATGAAGATTATTTCCTTCTTGATTTCACCATGATTTATGTCTTGCCCATTCAAGATTGATGTAGTCTTAATGTATTTGAATCTAAATCACCTGAAATAATTTCTTAATCAATTCTATACATTTTATTACTATCAAAACCCAAGTGGGATTTAATTTGTCAACCACCATTGGTCCAACACCTTCAATCTTTAATGCCTTATAATATAAAGAAATAGCTCATAACTTTAAAATATAAATGGCTAAATGGTGTATGATTCAGATATATCATTCAATATTACACACTCTTATCTTTACCAGCCTATGATAAATGCTATTGCCTATTATAGTCTAAGATATAAAGCTCTTTCAGTTGATAACTATAGATGTAACTTCTAAGGAGCTCTGTTTATGAAATAAATAGTTATTTATAAGAAAGAAAAATGATTGCGACTACTTATGGGTGTCTAATCATGTATGATGATTGGACAAATAGAAAATTGGAGCTTACTGTTAATTTTTTTGGTTTATTTTGCAAATGGAACATTGTTTTTAAAGTTTATTAATGCATTTGGCCTATTACAAATGTTGATAATCTGTTTCAGATATTTGATAAAATTGTAAATAAAGTTAGACCAGATTAGACCAGAAAATATAGTTTGGTATGCTTACAAAGTAGTTGGAATAAGATTGAAAAGCAAGTATAATTCTTTTTATTAAACTCCTTTTGCTACATATTGCACTGACTTGATGTTTAAAAGTATAAGAGATGCTAGATACTTTCCTATCATTGCTGAGACTATACAAAAAGCAAAAAAAGTGACTAAGTTCATCTACAATCATGTATGAATCCTCAAATTAATGAGAAATAATTTCTTAGCACTTTAGTGTTTTATTCTGATGAAGAAAGAGTTGAGGCAAATGTTTACAAGTGATAAATAGGTTGCATTTTAGTATGCTAGGTCTAATGATGAATTAGAGATTTCTCGAATTATTCTTGAAGATCATGAATTCTAGTCTCAATATCTATTTGAGAATTCTAGAAGATCATAAATTCTAGTCCCAATGTCAATGTGTATTTGAGTTTTTGAGCCTTTACTAAGAGTGCTTTGTCTAGTTAATCATGATGAGAAAGCACCGATGAGTTATTTCTATGATGTCATAGAGAGAATAAAGGAAGCAATCAAAACCAATTTGAAAAATAAGTCTTCTTTGTACACACCATATCTTGCAATCATCAATGAGAAATGAGAAAGACAACTTTACTCTCTGTTATATATAGTTGGTGCAGTTTTTAGTCCTAATGTCTATAAATAGAGGCTTATAAGGATGTTGTTGATGATTTTGGGATGCCCATTGCTTTTTGTCAAAGAGATAAACTTAATCCATATATATATATATTTTTTAACTCACTTGTTAGAAATTAATCATTATTTTATTTTATTTATAATGTTACTTTTTTTATCTTACACTTACTTGGTAGGACCAGTCATATATCAAGATAATGTTAATATAATAAGGGCAAGCAAGCGTGTATTAATCCATTCCTTATCTAACGCGCTTATAGGTAAACTCGGGTGGTTTCACTTATCGCCAACCTACACCTCTCTGGCATTAGCTCTCTTTCTTCTTCTTGTTCTTTTTTTCATTTTAATAAAAGCAACATATTTATAAATTGTTCACATTATTACCTTTGACTAAGTATTTAGCAGTCCCATCATAACAAAATTTAGAATTTATTCATTCTTAATTTAACTTTTTTAATTCTTATTTTACGTTTATCGCAAACTTAAAATTATTTTGGACACATCTCATTAATTATTATATTACTGTTTAATTTACTGCTGCAATTTTAATAAATTTCATTACATGTATTCCGATTTAAATTTTTATAGTTTACTATAATAATTCTAATTTTTATGAGCCTTTTTACTTTTCAGACTTTTGTTCCTACAAAAGTTAAAGTTCAAATGAAAATGTGATAAATGAGCCATCCATCAAGTGCCGTGTAAGTTAGTAAAGGACAAAAAGAAAGGACTTGACGTCCGTTGACAAGTCAGAAGTTGGGACCAGGAGTTGGAGCCAGAATATGAAAGGAAAGGGAACATAATTCACTCTATTCGTAATTATTGACGAAAATGAGAGACACCATACATTAGCGGAAAATAAGGTGGCAAACACAGAAACGGAGAAACAGAATTGAACCCACATTAAAGTACTCTGCCTAACCAACAAAAGCAGCTGTCATTATTATCAATTGTCTTTACATTAACGTAAACTCTTTGGTGATAAGGACTATCGTTATGAAATAACAATATTGCTTATACATATATCCAAAATTAATGATGCAGTTGCAGCGTGAATTTTGGTAAGAAAGTAGTTTTTGTTTTGCTAGGTATATACGTCATTGTCCATAACTAACATGTGAAACATGGTTGCAGAAAATTCATGGTGCACCTAAGTAGTAAAACGTCCGTAAGTAACATGTGAAACAGGTGGGTTGCAGAAAATTCATGGGGCACATAAATAGTAAAACGTGGGTCACAACTATTAGAAATTGACTTTTATCAATGCACACCTCTCTCCTCTCCTCAATTGTCGAAGTCTCTAAGTCTTAAGATCTTATTCTTCTGTCCTCTTCTCCTCTCCAACAATTGCTGCCTTTCGACCTATTAGTTTTAGGTTGTTTTCAAAATTATTGTCTGTTAAACTCAAATAATGTCATTTGCTTCGGTTGTGCTTTTAATTTGTGGGTTTTTGAGCTTTAATTCAAATTTTAGGGTTTTGATAATTACTCAATTAGACTTGTTTGGAATAAATTATGAATTGCGTTATGGCAATTGTGGTTTGGTAATCAAATTATATATTGTGTTGCAACAATTATGACTTTGACTTTCGCGATTGGGTTGAATTTTATTTAATTTATAAATTGTGTTGTGATTAATAATTGCAAAGTAATAGTGTCTTAATTTTGTTTTAAACAACAAAAATAAGTTTTAAATTATAGTTTAGATTTTGGATTTGGAATGATTTTATGATTATGACAATAAAAATAGGCTTTAAATCATAGTTTGGATTTGTATTTATTCTTATGATTATGAAGTACTCCTAATAATTCAGCTGCTTTAGGAAGATTCGATGATCCAAATTGGTCTCATGCTAAATTGGTTCCTATAATGGAGAATGATAACATTTGTTTATATTGTAATAAGTATTTGAAAGGTAGGGAAATTACGAAATTAAAGAAGCATTTGGATGAGATTAAAGGTGATGTGGAGCCTTGTAACAAAGTAAATTATATTGAAATGACAAATGAAGACTTTGTTTAAAGAATATTAATATCATAAAGATAGAAGACAAAGATTAAATTACGAAATTGATAGTATAAGTTCTTTTTGCAGTAGTCAAGATGATAGTAGGGATATTGAAGTGTCATATTCCTACCCAATAAGAAGACATATCACTCGTGAAGCTCAACCTTCAATCTTTAATGCCTTATAATATAAAGAAATGACTCATAATTTGAAAATATAAATGGTTAAATGGTGTTATGATTCAGATATATCATTCAATATTACACACTCTTATTATTACCAACCTATGATAGATGTTATTGCCTCTTACAGTATAAGATATAAAGCTCCTTCACTTGATAACTATAGATGTAATATCTAAGGAGCTTTGTTTATGAAATAAATAGTTATTTAGAAAAAAGAAAAATGATTACGACTACTTATGGGTGAACAATCATGTATGATGATTGGACAAATAGAAAACTGGAGCTTACTGTTAATTTTTTTGGTTTATTTTGCAAATGGAACATTGTTTTTAAAGTTTATTAATTATTAGAAATGTTGATAGTCTATTTAAGATATTTGATAAAATTATAAATAAAGTTAGACCAGAAAATATGGTTTGGTATGCTTACAAAGTCGTTGGAATAAGATTGAAAAGCAAGTATAATTCTTTTTGTTAAACTCCCTGTGTTACATATTGCACTGACTTGATGCTAGATACTTTCCTATCATTGCTGAGACTATACATAAAGCAAAAAAAGTGACCAAGTTCATCTATAATCATGTATGAGTCCTCAAATTAATGAGAAATAATTTCAATAATGCTCGGAATTTGTATCATCTTATTATTACAAGATTTGTAACTAAGTTTTTAGCATTTTAGTGTTTTATTTTGATGAAGAAAGAGTTTAGGCAAATGTTTACAAGAGATAAATAGGTTGCATTTTAATATGCTAGGTCTAATGATGAATTAGAGATTTCTCGAATTATACTTGAAGATCATGAATTCTAGTCTCAATATCGTGTATTTGAGAATTCTAGAAGATCATGAATTCTAGTCTCAATGTCAATGTGTATTTGAGTTTTTGAGCCTTTAGTAAGAGTGCTTTGTCTAGCTAATCATGATGAGAAAGCACGAATGAGTTATTTTTATGATGTCATAGAGAGAGTAAAGGAACCAATCAAAGCCAATTTGAAAAATAAGTCTTCTTTGTACACACCATATCTTGCAGTCATCAATGAAAGATAAGAAAGACAACTTTACTTTCTGTTATTTATAGTTGGTGCAGTTTTTAGTCCTAATGTCTATAAATAGAGGCTTATAAGGATGTTTTTGATGATTTTGAGATGCCCATTGGTTTTTGTTAAAGAAATAAACTTCATTCGGATATATATTTTTTAACTCGCTTGTTAGAAAGTAATCATTATTTTATTTTGTTTATAATGTTACTTTTTTTTTATCTTACACTTACTTGGTGGGACCAGTTTCAAAGTGATGTTCCAAAATTGTGAAGGTTTGCAATTCAAATTATGAGTCAATTGAGGAATGTAACATGATGCGAAAGGAATTTTAACATCTTTCAATTCATCCATTCCAGGAGAATAAATGGATTGTAACATAAAAGATTGAATGATTTAGTCTTTATTCGATATAATTTAAAACTTCAAAAAAAGGGTATGCTATTATCAATCTTCATTATTAAGTAGGGTATACTATTATCATTTATCATTATTAAGTTTAATTTTTTAATTTCTTAATAATTTAATTTTATTTGTTTACTAGGACTCTTAATATAATCACAATTCATCACCAGCTCTTAACGATCAAAAGCACAATCAATTCACAACAATTCATAACAAAGTATGCCACACCTTTGCTAATTTATCAAATCATTAAAACACATTTAACTCAAAAATCGTATCAATTCTCGTCAAATCATTCAAAACATAGATTTCACTCATGGTAGCCAATCCTTATAAAATTCAAAACATGATGAATAATAATTTCTTAAAATCATTGTTCATTCGAAAATCAAAATTTTCAAATATAAACATAGACAATAATTTATAAACAATTTGCTTCTTGATTTTGTTTTTCGAACTCATTTAAATTAGCGTATAATTCAAAGCATAAACATATTTAATCATTCGAAAACAAATCTTCAACATCATAGATAATAAAATTCATAATTCCTTTCTTTCTTGATTTTCAAAACCATGAATTTAAACAATTGTAGCACTTTCTTAAATCATTCCAAACCCTTACATTTAGTCGTTCTAATTAAAAGAATTCATTAAACATATGACAAAGTTTCTAAAGTTACTCCAAAACAAGGACTTAATCATTATAACAATTTCAAAAATATTTGGAAATCCTAAATTTTTCAAACATTTTCTTAACCAACATTTATAACTAATTCAAAATATTCGAAATCACAAATTTTTTCAAACATTTTCATAAACAATAGTTTATAACTAATTTTGAAAGTATTTGGAAATCATAAATTTTCAAACGTTTTCATAAACCATATTTTCTAAATAATTTCAAAAGCATTTTAGAATCAAAATCTTCCAACATTTACATAAACAATATTTTCTAAACACTTCCAAATATATTCGAAATCATAATTTTAAACCTTTACATAAACTATCTTTTATGAAAACTCTAAAAATCTTCAGAAATCATAAATTTTTTATAAACATTTTAAAAACGACATTTTAGTTATTTTAAAATACAAAGAATTTCTCAAATATTAAAATCAACGAATACAAGTCTTGTCATAAGTAATCAATTTATCAAATCAATTAAAAACATTTAATTTAATAATTATTTTAATCAAAACATTCATAATCAATGAATGTAATCAATTGGATCATTTTATTTAAATCAACCAAACAAGACAATTGCTTTAAATAATTCAAACATAATGAATAACAATTTCTTAAATAAATTTTGAAATCTTTTCTCTTTGATTTTCAAAACATAATTTCCTTAATTTATTTCAAATATCATAAAATAACACTTCCTTAATTAAACTTTCCAAATCAATAAATGTAACAATTTTTCATAATTCGTCAATTCTTTCATAATAAAGAATTTTGGAAATTTCATCAATTTTATCAATTTATCCAAAATGATTGTAATAATTTATCTAATCATTTCTAAAATATCAATTTACAAATATTTTATCTTCTTCTTAATTTTTCAAACATAAACAATAATTTTGTTTTCAAAACAGTTCTCATTCTTGATTTTCAAAACTCATACAAAGCTTATAATTCAAACTATAAAAACAATCAAACATAAACAATAATTTTTCAAATCATTTCTCATTCTTAATTTTTTCAAAAACATAACTTCTTTAAATAATTCAAACATAATAAAATAACAATTTCTCAAATCAATTTACAAGAGCATTTCTCTTCGTGATTTTTTTTCTTTCAAATTGAACAAACAATTATTCAATTTCATCAAAATGTTCAGAACAAAAACTTTACTATTTGAAAACAATAATTTAACAACCTCTTTCACTTTCTTAATTTTTCAAGAATATACACAAAGCTTATAATTTCAAAAATAAATATGGTACCCACCTCTAATCCATGCTTGGAACTTGATTTAAGCCTCAATTCCTTCAATCCTCACTTAAATAAAAAATCCCTAATTCAAGACAACAAAATCCCTAATTAATCAATCATCCAAAATTAAGCCTCATCTTAGCAAAATCACTTCAATAAACCTTAGAAAATCCAAATCTATGTCAATCTTAAGCCAAATCAACCAACATCTCACAAAAAAATTCAAAACCAACAACTTCTCTCTCTTACCTTTTTCTCCTCCCTTTTCAGATTTCTTGGATTCATAGACAAGCTTTCATGCTCTTCCCTTTCTTTCCTCTTGAAAAGCATCAAAAACCCTTTAAAAACCCCATGGAATTCGGCCCCTATGCTGCTGTCTTCATCTTCTTCTTCCTCTCCATTGCCGACTCTTCTCTTCTCCCTTCTCTCTAACGTTTCTTTCTTTCTATTTTCTTCTCATTGTCGTGCTTCCTTTCCCTTAAAATGACAACCTTCTTGTCTTTCATTAAATTAATGGTAAATGACCAACATGCCCCTCCTTATAAGCCTACAACTTAACCCTTTTAAGTGGACTTCCAAAACTGCCCCTGAACTTAGCCTTTAACAATTGTCATCTTTCTTCCAAATTTTGAGCAGATAAATGACATAATTTGGCAAAACTTTCTTCTTGAAAAATGTTCCTCTACGTCTCATCTTTAAAATGACACCAAGAACGCTCAAATCGGTTCAGAAACGAAGGAGTTATGGCCAAAATACTCGTTCAGCTCATTCTAATCTGAGACATAACATTAACCTAACTTCAATCCAGAAATTGACAATCTTATGGACTAAATTGGAATTCGATCCCTTCACATGATTTGTAGCCCCATATCTCAATTTTATTTTGCCTTAAGAATCAACTCAATCGAAGCTTCTCAGCTCCCAAATTTCTCAAAATACTGACCCATGTTCAGTAAATTTTTCTAACTCATAACCTTTAACCAATCCTCTCACTTTGGTTCACTCAATCTCTTTCCATTTAATCTCCTAAAAATCACAATTTACCATGAAGATGTAGCTTAATGTCTTAGGAATCCAATTCTTCAAAAATAGAATCAATCGGATGTCGGACGGAAAATTTATAAATAAAAGATCGAACAATTGGCTCAATGGTAAGAGGCGTGCTGCTAGATAGCAACAAAACCTTGAGGTCAGAGGTTCGAATCCTGACCAAAGAGGACAATACCAATTTTTGTTGGATGCCACGTTATAATCCGCAAACACACGCTGGGGTATAACCCCCAAACACCTACGGGTGGGGTGTGGAGTCCAACATTAAAAGGCGCCTTTTAATGTTGAACCCCACACTCCACCCGTAGGTGTTTGCAGGTTATACTGCGGTGTGTGTTTGCGGGTGATACCGCGGCATCCAACCTTAATCAGTATTGTCCCCTCTGGCCTCAGTTGAGTTCTAACCTTCGAACCCAATATCTCAAGCATGTTTAAAGAAGAGCAAGAAGGCTTGATTTTTGATAGTCTTTTTATTGCCTCAATTTTGCATGAACCACCCCAAGCAAAATTGAAACTCCCAAAGTTAAAAACATATAAAAAAACAACATAGTCTCAGAAGAAATTCCACTAAGGTGAAAGATCTGAGAAGATCTAGAAGCATGTAATCTTATAATGACGATAATTTTAATGGATCATGTGACACACTATTACGAGATTATGAACATGTATGGAAATGTAAGCACAATTAATTATACACACTAAGATGAATATTGAGGAAATAATATCAACCTATAAAAAAATTAAAAATGATTACTTAACTATTCACAATTTTGCATTATATTGAATATATCAACATAAATCATAATATTAAAAGTCAAATCTTATAAGGTCCGTTTATATGAACATTATTGACAATACAAATGATCAAATATTATTCAAATCTATTCTCAATCTACCAAACATATAAGATTTATAAAAATTTATACAAACTTTTATTTTGTCGATCTCTTTTATCCTTAAAATTTAAATATGGGTCAAAACAAACTCAAATATATTTTCTATGTATAAATATTATTAAGTTTTTAATTTTAAGTAACAAATTATGTGTAAAGCTTCGTTATCTCATCTGAACAATTTATGTAATGATCCCATGAATTTTTTCTCACACCACCAATCTTTTAGTCGTGACTCGTCAAACTCTGCCAAAGAAATAAACAGAAGAAAGTTGAAACACTTTGCAGTAACATTGGGAAGGGATGCTGTACTAAGACGTCAATAAACTTAGAATTATATCATTGGATTTTTGAGAAAAAAGATAATTTTATAGCTAACTCATTTTGAAAAACGTGGAACATATTCTCAGCATTGCCACCATTCACATTGAACTCGTACATAATAACTCGGAGAACAAAACGATAGTTGGAGCATCCTTTTCGCTATGTAACCTTCTCATAACTGCGAAGGGCGGTCATACATGATTTGATTGTTACTGAAGTATTTCCACATGTTGAACCATATTGACACGGAACTTCTAAATTTTCTGAGAGTACAACTTTTCCTACCAGCACAGGAACACAAGTTGGATACTGCTTACGCCCAAAGCAATGTCACAACTAAAAATAAAATGATGGCCAGTCCAAAACAGAAGCTGACAATGGCCATGAAAGCCTGAAATAGTACGAAATTAGGTATAGCATATTGAGCTAAATAATTAGCATTCTGACCATTTCATACCTTTCCCTGAGAATCAAATTTGAAGTTAATAGTGAACCATGAGAGTCCTTCGTCCACAAAGGGTGCAAGAGCAAGGGCCCTGAAAGGAAGACAATGTAAGTTAATAACTATATTAAAGGTTTATAACAAATAGTCAAACCATTTTATCATGATTTGATCCTTGAATGCAAAGAAGAATTTTAGACAACAGAGATACCCCATGACTTAAAAGGATTTCTCCACTGTCTTTCTTCAATCATCATTTTCTTCTATTCTAAATATTGTTTCCACAATATCTTTTATCTTCTCAGGTAAATTAAATATCTCATGCTCTAGAACTCCGAAATAATAAATGTTCATCATACAAACTTTACAACACTATCTGGTAACTTTGTAGCCCCTTTACACTCCTAAGGTTAATTCAATGACTCTGAATAAGAAATGATGAGTCTACTACTATTTTCCTAAACTTAGATTTGTAAACGATATAGAAGGGGGGTTGAATAGATCTTTAAGCTTTTTGTAATTTTCTACAAAAAAATCAAAAGTTAATTCACACAAAAACAATTTAATCATAATTAAATGTAAATAGTAGGGAAGAAGAGCAAACACTGTTTTTATAGAGGTTCGGTGCTAAGACCTACGTCCTCTATCTAAGCTCCCACTTAGGATTTTGTAAACCACTTTATTGCACACTTTGTAGTTCAATGTGAACTTTTTACAATACCACTTGATTTTCAGCTCAAGCTACCTTTACACTCGATTTTTTTTTTGGCACAAATCCTACCCCACACGTGACCTTTCACTAGTCACTCAAATTGTAAGAGAAATAAAATAAAATTTGAGGAACAAAGCTCAATACAATGGTGTAACAAGATAAGAGCAATAGTGAGCAATTTTGGAGTAATAGAAGAGTATTTTCACTTGTAGAACTTCACTAGTCTCTTCATCAATCATCCACTCTTTATACTTGAAGAAAAATAGTTGTTGGAAACCAAAAAATAGCTGTTGGAAGCCATTCTAGCCGTTGTATGATTATCATGACCGTTCCTTAACTTCCTCCTTTCCATTTGTGGCTAATAGAACCGTTGGAATTAATTTGTTGTATCCATAAGTCGACTTGTCGTCATGTATAAGTCGACTTGTGATACCATTTTTCGTAAAATTTCATCTCCGCTCTTCCATAACTCGACTTGTGCTGTGTAAGTCGACTTGTGGTCCTCGATAAGTCGACTTATGTATTATTAGTCGACTTGTGTTGACATATCTTCATATGTTAGTCGACTTATGCTGTTCTAGTCAACTTATGCTGTTCAGATCATGATGTATAAGTCGACTTATGATGTACAAGTCGACTTGTGTTGTCTTCAACGGTAACATCCAACCAAATCTTCTATAATTCTCATTATTAATGTCTCTTTCACTAATAAGGAAACTTCCATTTTGATTCTTCAATGATTAATCATTTGACCATCTTGATTAGTACAATTCTTTCACTGAATAATAATCCCAAAATGCCTGAAATAATTTCTTAACTAGTTCTAGATATTTTATTATTATCAAAACATAAAGGGATTTAATTTGTCAACCACCATTGGTCCAACAATCTTCCCCTTTTTGATAATGAAAAAATATTTAGAAATTGAATTTTTTTTTGAAAAACATGAAACTTGATCAAGGTTTTTAATCCCTTGTCCTGATGGTTAGTTTGTCTCCCCCTTAATTAATAAACCAAGGAATTTTAATAGATATGTAAAAGGTTGCAAATCAAAATCTCAAATCAACACACATACTCATACTCCCCCTCAATCAAGTATCAATTTCCAATATTACTCCCCCTTTTTGTCATAATCAAAAATCAATATGAAGAATGATCGCAAAAGCAGTTCATAAACAAACACAACATCAAACACAAATAGTCATTACAAAAGATATCAATCCAACATACGCAAAAAGCACCACAGACACTAAAAGAAAACATAAGAGTAAATGTTGGTCAAGGCAAAAGTCAATACACATCATGATGAAGAATCATCATGCCTACAACCTAACTTCTTAAAAATCTTCTTCAACATACGGTGTTGAGCATCAACCTTCTTTGCCAACCCAACAAACATACTCTGAATGTTATCAACACGATCATTGAGGTTATCCAATTGCTCGTTGATTTCATTTAGCTCCTCATGAGATATCTCACTCCTTCTCACATTACTGGGCCGAGAGCTACTCGGACGATCCGCTGCCCTCTTAGACCGTTGTCGTGGAGGCACGTACTCACTCTCCAAGGTCAGACCGAGTTTCTCTACATGATAAGAGTAGACCCATCCTTTTTCAACGGTTTTCACCAGCTTCATGCTTCTGAAGTTATAAAGAGTGAATCTCCAACTCTGAGGATAAGGAACATGAGCATAGTCATTCAGAGCACACCTTTGGAACTGAGAGATAGATGTTATCAAAGCAGCATAAGGTATTCCTTTATGCCGAACTGGTTTCCCTTTAAGCTGTCCTCGTAATAAACTGGTCTTTTTTCTCATCATTTGTATAATCAATCTCGGATAATTGATTCTCCTGCCTTCTTCCATATGCCAAAGAATCTCTTTATCTAATGAAGTAATTTGATTATTACTTGCCTTCTTCGGGTAAACAACCCTGTTAATTGCATAATGTAGCAAACGATAATTTAACGGCAAGTCCATTGCTTCAAATGGAGGTGAGTGATCAGAACATAACCGACTAAGTAGATCAGCACCTTTTTCCTCAGTATAGTCGAAATTTTCTTCGGCTTCCTCATCGGTCTCACCATCCTCATTTCTCAAAATATGAAAATCAATAAAAGATGCTCGAGGCCTTACTCCTCCTCTAGGCAAATGAAACATAGTACACAAATTTGATTCACACAGAGAAATTCCTTTCCCGTTAATTTTGGATTTTAGAATAACTCCATCCTCCACATTACTGCCAGTCATAAAAAGATTCGCATAGAACTCCCTAACCACATCTTCATAAATATCATCATGGAAACCTAAGAATTCTCGTAGTCCAAGATTGACAATATCAGAAAACACATCTGAAAACTCACTGTGATCTAGCTCATTCCAGTCAAATCTCATAGAAGGAATTAATACTTCATGTTGGAGTACCTTGTAATATAAGGTTTGTGCTTCCCTTGAGATAAACCTAGGTTCAACCACATCATCCTCTCTTGAAGCATCTCCTCTTGAGGAAGACCCACGAACTCGTGGTCCAAAGTGAACATGGGGACCTTGTGGAGGAGCTGGTTCTTTTCCTTTCCTTATAGATTTTCGTGGAGCCATGGATTTTTAGAGAGAAGAAAAAATCGCAAGTTAGGGTTTGAGAAAGATGAGAAAGGGGTTTTCAAAATAAGAAGGTGATGTGAAGAGAAAATTTGTGGGTGTTGTGATAATGAAGGTTGAAAGATAACGGGCAAAGAAGATTTGAAGAGATTGAGAGAGATAAGTCGACTTGGAGAAGAAATTTTGGAGGTTTAGAGAGAGATAGGTTTTCGGAGAGTGAGAAGAAGAAAAGGTTTTAAAAGCTACATGTAGACGTAAGTCGACTTGTTACCTGCATAAGTCGACTTATCGACCTTAATAAGTCGACTTATCGATCTTTATAAGTCGACTTATCCTGAACTTTCTTCATTCTCCAAAGGCTGTGTAAATCATAGGTCGACTTGTTCCCTCATAAGTCAACTTATTACCAGACATGTCACCCATTAGTCGACTTAGACATCCATTAGTCGACTAAAAAGTATCATAACTCCAAATTAATCACATTTCAGCCTAAGTGAAAATCATGATGATGGAATCTTCAGATGTGATTGCACAATTGCCTCATAATTTGACCATTTGATATATGAATGTAGCCAAAAACAAATTCAACCAAAAGAATTTAAATCACACATGCCTAATTTCAATTTAATATTCACAAACACATCTTCCTTAAGAGGTTTAGTAAAAATGTCAGCTAATTGGTCACTAGAAGATACATGCTTCAACCAAATATCACCTTTTAAACAATGATCACGGATGAAATGATGTCTAATTTCTATATGCTTTGTTCTACTATGTAGAATTGGATTTTTACTCAAACAAATTGCACTGGTATTGTCACAATAAATAGGGATATTTTTAACTACAATGCCATAGTCAAGTAATTGATGTTTAATCCAAAGAACTTGGGCACATGCACTCCCAGCTGCTACATATTCAGATTCAGCAGTGGAAATGGCTACACTAACTTGCTTTTTACTAGCCCAAGATATCAAAGATGATCCTAAGAAATGACACAAGCCACTAGTGCTTTTTCTATCGATCCTACAGCCACCATGGTCAGCATCACTGAAAGCATATAGATCAAATGATTCACAACTAGGATACCATAAGCCATGATTAATAGTTCTACTCAAATACCTAAAAATTCTTTTGCAAGCACTTAAGTGAGAAATCTTAGGACAAGATTGAAATCTAGCACAAAGACATGTGGCAAACATAATATCAGGTCTAGAGGCAGTTAAATACAAGAGAGAGCCGATCATACCTCTATAGAGTTTTTGATCAACATCTTCTTCATGTTCATTTTTCTCCAAGATCACATTTGTTGCCATTGGTGTTGCTGCCACTTTGCACCCTTCCATTTTGAACTTCTTTAGAAGTTCCTTGGTGTAATTAGATTGGTGAATGAAGAAGCCATTTTTGAGTTGCTTGATTTGCAATCTAAGAAAGAACTTGAGTTCTCCCATCATGCTCATTTCAAATTCACTTTGCATTAAATCACTAAATTCTTTGCACAAAAATTCATTAGTGGCACCAAACACAATATCATCAACATAAATTTGACAAATAAGCATATCTTGATCAACATGTTTAATGAATAAAGTATTATCAATCTTACCACGAACATACCCATGTTGAGTAAGAAAAGTACTCAACCTTTCATACCATGCTCTAGGTGATTGCTTTAATCCATAGAGTGCCTTCTTGAGTTTGTATACATAATTTGGATGCTCATGATCTTCAAACCCCGATGGTTGTTTGACATAGACTTCCTCTTGAATGTATCCATTGAGAAATGCGCTCTTGACGTCTATTTGATTTAATTTGATCCTTTTATGTGACGCAAAAGCACATAATAGTCTAATTGCCTCCAACCGAGCCATAGGAGCATAGGTCTCATTGTAATCAAGGCCTTCTTCTTGATAAAATCCTTGAGCCACTAACCTTGATTTATTTTTAATCGCTTCACCATTCTCATCATATTTTATCCGATTTACCCCTTTGATTCCAATAATAGTCTTGTCCTTTGGTAGAGCTACCAAATCCCACACATTATTCCTCTTGAATTGATTAAGCTCTTCTTGCATATCTAGAAGCCAATTCTCATCTTCAAGAGTTTCTTTTATGTTCTTGGGCTCTACTAAAGAGATGAAGGCTGAATTGCTTATATTTTCATAGACATTCCTCCTGGTTCTTAAACCATCATTCAAATCACCAATTACTTGTTCCATAGGATGGTTTTTCGCTTTTGCCCACGTTTTAGTATTGGGTACATGATTTTCCTCATCTAACTTCAATTCCTCAATCTTGGATTCAATATCTTCAACTTTGTTTCCTGAGTTTCCTGCATCATCATCGAAACAAACCTTTCTCGGGGGTGAAATCATATCATCGAATTTAACATGAATACTTTCTTCAACACATTTAGTCCTATTATTATAAACTCTAAACGCCTTACTAGTTTGAGAATAACCAATAAACACACCAACATCAGATGTTTAATCAAATTTTCCTAAATTGTTCTTTCTATTATTATGAATAAAAACTTTACAACCAAAAAGATGAAAATAAGAAATATTGGATACCTTTCCAAAGCTCGTAAGGTGTCTTAATTTTGTCTCTTCGTAAATGCACCCTATTGATGACATAGCACGCAATATTGATTGCTTTCGCCCAAAACGATTTAGGAAGATCGTACTCATTTAACATAGTTCTACTCATTTCTTCAAGTGAGCGATTCTTCCTTTCTACTACACCATTTTTGTTGTGGTGTTCTTGTTGTTGAGAAGTTGTGCTCCATTCTATATTTGTCGCAAAGACTCTCGAATGGTTCACATTCAAATTCACCTCCATGATCGGTTCTAATAGCAATAATTGACAAAATTTTCTCATTTTGAACCAACCTACACCACTTAGTAAACTCGTTAAAGGCATCACTTTTATTCGCAAGAAATCTCATCCAAGTAAATCTAGAAAAATCATCCACAATCACAAGGACATATAATTTTCCACTAAGACTAGCATGTCTAGATGGTCCAATCAAATCCATATGAACAAGTTTAAGAATTCTAGAGGTGCAAATTTCTTTCTTTGGTTTGAAAGATTCTCTAACATGTTTGTCTTTTAAACAAGATTCACACAAGTGATCTTTAACAAATTTTATTTTAGGCAAACCTCTCACAATGTCATTTTTTGAAAGCTTAGAAATTAAAGGCAAAAGAGCATGTCCTAATTTTCTATGCCAAAAAAATGCATTTTCTTCTAATGTTACCAAACATTTTTCATTAAAAGAACTATCATCATGTAAATCAACAATGTATGTATTTCCATGTCTCAAACCAATGAAAGTAACATGACCATCCTTCTTAACCATGCAATGTGATGATGATTCAAAACTTACATTAAAATTCATATCACATAGTTGAGAGACACTTAACAAATTATGTTTCAACCCATCAACAAGCAAAACATTGTGTAACATCCCGTCACCGATTGATGGGTACAATTCATCTCATACATATTTTGCATATACATTCATAGCCTCTACATTATTGACAAATGTTTATAATTGCACAAGCATATGTATGTAAATGCATGTATGACAGATTTCTGACTTAATTGTGAAAATTGGAGATTTTGTGATTTTAAAGGTTAATTGTGTTTGAGTAGTGACTTGGAGTGTCAAATTGAATTTTAGAGATTTGAATTATGAAATTGGAGTGTAGGATTATGCAATTTATATTTTTGAGGATTTATAGGAAAAATGGCTTAGTGACTGATTAATTTGGATTTTCGGTTCCGAAATTGATTATTCGATGGCATAGGAAGATTAGAAATTTGATTTGAGAAATTAGGATTTTGAGTCATTGGAATTCGGGGGAAATTAGAATTAGAAATTGGATTGAGGTTGTTCGGATTTGGACTTGTGGCAATTAATTGCCAAACAAGCCTTAATTTCCTTAGTATATAAACCCTTCTCCTTTGAAAAATGGTCCACGATGCTTGTCTTCTTCCCTTAAAAGACACTTGATCTTCTTCTTCTCTTCGTGGATCATCTTCTTGACTTTGCTTCCTTCCATTTTTCTACTCTTAAATTGCTTTCTCCTTCATCCATCATTTCCTTTTGGCTTGGAATTGGAAGAAAATGGAGTTTGGGGTTGGATTGAGAGAAAACCGTGGATGTGCTTAGGTTTGGGGATTTGAGTTTTCTTGGTATTTCTCAAAGGGTTAAAGCTTAAATCAAGTAAGTTCTTGTTCCTTTATGTTTCACATAGTTTAATTTGATCATGGATTTGAGTATTAAATTGTTTGGAAAGTTTTAAGTTTTCGGATGATTTAGGTTTTAAAGGAAAATGTGATTTTGATTTGGGTAATTGTGGAATAATGTTTATTTGGTGGATTTAAGGTTAGGGATGAGTTGTGTTAAGTGTAGAATGTTGCTTTGGAGTGTTTAGAATGGATTTGGATGGATTTATATCAGAAAATCTGGGAATTTCTGGGTTTCGGGCGTGAATCTGAGGTTGCACGTCGCGACGTGTGATGAATACGCCGCGGCGAGCAAATCCTTGTTCGCACGCCGCGACGTGAGCAGGGCACGCCGCGGTGAGCGCAAGGGATCACGCCGCGTAGGAGAAGACAACGTGCGCCGCGACGTGGAGAGAGACGTCTCGCCGCGGTTAGCGATCTCACGTCGCGGCGAGGATGTCTGTTTTCCGAAGGAGAAGTTTTATGTTTTAAAATGATTTTAAGGTTATTTTATTAATGATTGGGGAGTGATTACTTGATCTTGATTTAAAAACTCCAAATTTCAATTTAGGAGAATGGAATTTCAGAAATTTAATTCGATGGTTCTCGAAGTCGGAGGGCAATTGAATAGTGAATTTGATTCTGATTTAACGATAATTCCTATGTATTAGAAATTTGACTTTGGAGGATATAGAACTTAGCCAATTAACTTATGGTATTAGAAATTGTTATGGATTAGTGTGAAAATGCGGAATTGAGATCATCGGTAATAGGGTCGGAAATGTCATAACATGCATAGTACAACATTCATTTGAGACATAAGCATTATTGATTATTGAAATTGGTACAATTAGTGATATTCAGATATTATGATTATTGTAGAGGCTCAAGTGGAGCGTCGATCCTTTGACGCAGCGGAGACTTCCCGGCAATAGCTCGGAAGTTTAGAGGTGAGTAACCTAGCTGGTTCCTCAATCTCTGATGTGTTAAAAGGCTTTGTGTGAACTATCTGTTAATATGATTGAGTGTTTCGCATGAGATATGTTATTGTGAATTGTGACCACATGCTAGGCATGAATAGAAATCAGAAATTAACAGTTGTGAATGGAGCAATTTCTGATTGGAGCTATAAGCTCAACTATTGTGATAAGGGAATAGTGCATATCCAGAGGGCTCTCCTATCCCTAGTGCGCGTGGGCAGTAGTGCATATCCAGAGGGCTCTCCTACTCCCGAAAACGAGATTTCTATTTAATGTGCCCGTAAATGGATATCTCGACGCCACCACAACACTAAAAGGAAATGGAAACCATTCGCATTCAAAGATGTGATTGTGCTATGACTTTGAAATGGGTTTAATGTGTGATAATTGTGTAGTAACTTATGATTGCGTTTCGAATGTGCTTTTGTTATTCTCATGCGCAATTTTATGTAATGCATGAATTGAGTGAGCTATCGATGATGGTTACTCATTGAGTTCGCAAACTCACCCAAAATTGTAACTATTTTTCAGGACAGCGTTAGTGACTCCTACTCCAGATAGTGAGACTTTTCTTGCTGTGTAGGTGCCGGCGAGAGGAGCATGGCCCACAGGTCGGTCAGCTGAGATCTTTTGGGGATGACTTAGTTAGGAGTTGTTACTGTTCATTTTGGATCTGTACAGTTGTAATTATGACTGAATTATGCACTTATGGTTTTTCAGAAATGAAATGAAAGATATCTTTCGGTTTTAAAATTTAGTGAATCTGATAGTACTGCTATATTATATCGATGCCATGAGGTTTATAGAATTGATTGAATCGTAGTGCACCCTCATCGTAGGTTATGCATCGGTACGACCTATGGGCGTCCCGGTGTATACTCTACGGTAAGGGGGCGCTACATTGGTGGTATCAGAGCATAGTTTGGCATCTTTTGGGCATAGTATATTTTAGGCTTGAATTTCGTAAGAAAAGCAGAATTTGATCAAGTTTGTGGTTTTGTTGTAGGTCATCCGTCTTTGGTGATCAGGTAGATCACTCAGCTAACCAAGGATCAGTCGGAGCGAGTAGGGAGTCTTCTGTACCTTTGTATGAGGAACAGCCTCCTATAGTTCCCATTAGACGGGAGCGGAGGTATGATCGTCTGTAAGGTGGAGTCAGATTTCTATGGCGGCCATGACTCCTGCCGAGGTGAGAGATGGTTAGAGAGGACTGAGAGAGTCCTAGATCAGATGGACTGTGAACCCGATGAGCATTTTGATTATGATGTCCCGTTGCTTCAGGGTCCAGCTTATCAGTGGTGGAAGATTGTCCCGGGTAGTTCCACCAGACCTTGTGTTTTGACTTAGGTAGATTTTCTGGGAGCTTTTCGGGATAACTATACGCCCAAGGTCTATATGGAAATGAAGATGCAGGAGTTCTTCGAGCTGAGACAGGGGTCGATGACAGTGGCCGGCTATGAGGTCAGGTTTAATGAGTTGTCGGCATATGCTTCTGTTTTGATTGCCTCTGAGGCCGATAGGTGCCGGAGATTCGAGCGAGGGCTGAATCTGGAGATTCGTACCAGGTTAGCCCGGTCTGATATGAGCACCTTTGTGGAGTTGAGAGAAGCTGTAGTGAGAATTGAGCAGCTCTTGAGACAGAGTCGGACTGAGACTAGTCAGGGATCTCGGAGCAAGAGATCTAGTGATAGTCAGGGCAGCTCTGGTAGGAGCTTTAGCAGACGCCAGGGCAGGTTCAGATTTTCGGGAGGACCCAAGCATTCTGGTTTTGTTCAGAGGGGGAGATTTGGGAAGTCTGGCAGTAGTAGTGGCAGTGGTAGAGGTTCCGGCCAACTTCCTCCGTTGTGTGAGTTTTTTGAGAGGAGGCATAGTGGAGAGTGCTGGAGGTTTACCGGAGCTTGTCTGAGATGTGGCTCTATAGAGCATCAGATCCGGCATTGTCCAGAGATTTTGGGAGCTCGATCCACGAGTGGGAGAGCTGGTAGTAACCTGACGGTGCATGAGAGTCGTGTGCGTGGACTGGATTCGAGGCCGAGGCAGAGCCCGAGGTAAAGCAGGAGATTCTTTTGTGGGGATCGAGAGTCGGGGTAGTCGGTCGCAGTCCCAGGCCAGGGTCTATGCCATGACCAGGCAGGAGGTTCAGGATTCTCCTGATGTGGTTGTAGGTTTGCTTCTGCTCTCTGACATTGAGGTTTATGCATTGATAGATCCAGGGTCCACGCATTCTTTTATTGCACCGCATGTGGCATGTAGATTACATGTGGATAGGGAGATGTTGCAGTGTGGGCTAGAGGTGAGTACGCCTCTAGGTAGTACTAAAGTTCTGGGAGAGGTCTGCAAGAGGTGTCCGATCATGATTGATCAGTCGGAGTTGAGTGCAGACCTGATTGTGTTGCCCCTTCGAGAGATAGATTTGATTTTGGGGATGGACTGGCTCACTGCCCATAGGGCTATCATGGATTGTTATACCAAGGAGGTTGTGTTGAGTCTCTGGTCACTTAGGGTCAGATTTCGAGTGTTAGTCAGGCAGTGCCAGCCAGGATGATTTCGTTTATGAGTGCTCTGAGGTTGATGCGAGGTGGCTGTGAGGCCTATTTGGCGCATGTGGTGGACTCCAGAGTGGAGCAGAGGTTGCAGGATATTCCCGTGATCAGGATATTTCCTGATGTGTTTCCTGAGGAGTTACCGGGTTTGCCGCCAGATCGGGAGACAGAGTTTGAGATTGACCTCGTTCCAGGTACCGCTCCTATATCGATACCTCCGTATAGGATGGCACCGGTGGAACTAAGGGAGCTTAAGGCTCAGCTACAAGAGTTGTTGGATAAGGGATTTATTAGGCCGAGTGTTTCGCCGTGGGGAGCTCCAGTGCTGTTTGTGAAGAAGAAGGACGGGACTTTGAGGCTGTGCATCGATTATAGGTAGCTTAATCGGGTTACAGTCAAGAATAAGTACCCACTGCCTAGGATCGATGATTTATTTGATCAGTTGCAGGGAGCTCAGGTGTTTACCAAGTTGGATTTGAGATCTGGATACTATCAGTTGAGGATTGCGGAGGCCGATGTGCCTAAGAGTGCTTTCAGGAGCAGGTATGGGCATTTTGAGTTCTTAGTGATGCCGTTCGGGTTGACTAATGCCCCGGCAGTCTTCATGGCTTTGATGATTAGAGTCTTTCAGACCTACCTGGATCAGTTCATGATTGTATTTATTGACAATATTCTAGTGCACTCGAGGAGTAGACAGGAGCATGCGGAGCATCTGAGGATAGTGCTGTAGATTATGAGGGATAGGCAAATTCACTAAGTGTGAATTTTGGCTGGATGAGGTGGTGTTCCTAGGCCACATCGTGTCTGGTGAGGGTATCCGGGTGGATCCTCACAAGATTGAGGCAGTGAGGAGTTGGGAGATTCCAAGGAACGTGTCAGAGTTGAGGAGTTTCCTCGAATTAGCAGGTTATTATCGGAGGTTTATCGAGGGGTTTTCTGTGATCTCAGCTCCTTTGACAAAACTTCTGAGGAAGGGTGTGGTCTTCAGATGGACAGATGAGTGCCAGAGGAGTTTTGAGGAGTTGATACATCGGTTGACTTCGGCGCCGGTGTTAGCCCTGCCATCTGGAGCAGGAGGCTTCGAGGTTTTCAGTGATACTTCGCAGCAGGGTTTAGGTTGTGTGCTGATGCAGCATGGGAGAGTTATAGCATACGCTTCGCGACAATTGAGGTCCCATGAGATTAATTACCCTGTGCACGACTTGGAGTTAGCTGCAGCGGTGTTTGCTCTAAAGATCTGGAGACACTATTTGTATGGGGAGATGTTCCAGATCTTCACTGATCATAAGAGTTTGCGATACTTCTTGAGTCAGCGGGAGCTGAATCTGAGGCAGAGGAGATGGTTAGAGCTGCTTAAGGACTAGGACTGCACTATCGAGTACCACCCCGAGAAGGCTGATGTGGTGGCTGATGCATTGAGTAGGAGATCGCATGGTAGTGCAACTCAGATTCAGGTTTCGAGGTTACTGTGCTTGGTTCAATTGAGAGCTCTTAATGTGCAGATGGATTTGAGTCAGGATGGAGCTCTGATTGCGACTTTGAGGCTCAGGTCAGTATTGTATGATCGAATTAAAAGAGTACAGGACCAGGATCCAGTGTTGGTGAGATTGATTGATAGAGTCAAATCTGGATGGTTGTCTGAGTTTGAGTTGAGAGATGGGACTCTTTGGATGGGACAGAGGTTGTGTGTTCCAGATGTAGATGAGCTGAGGCGTGAGATTTTGGAGGAGACTCATTTAGCTGCTTATGCCATGCATCCTGGTGTCACCAAGATGTATCGCACTCTGAAGTTGCATTTCTGGTGGCCAGGTATAAAGAGGCATGTGGCGGAGTTTGTTTCTCGGTGTCTGACGTGCCAGTAGGTTAAGGCTGAGCACCAGGCCCCAGTGGGGAGATTGCATTCGTTGCCCATTGTGGAGTGAAAATGGGAACGCATTACGATGGATTTCATTATGGGGTTACCTAGGACGCCGAGGCAGCATAATGCGATCTGGGTCATAGTGGACCGGTTGGCCAAATCGACTCACTTCTTGCCAGTGAGGGAGAGTAATTCCCTTGATCAGTTGGCCCAGAAGTATGTGGCAGAGATAGTGTGACTGCATGGGGTCCCAGTATCGATAGTGTCAGATAGGGATCCCAGGTTTACTTCGAGGTTCTGGAGGAGTTTGCAGTCGACTATAGGTACGAGATTGAACTTCAGCACATCATTTCATCCTCAGACAGATGGGCAGAGTGAGAGGACTATTCAGACTGTTGAGGATATGTTGAGAGCTTGTGTATTGGAGTTTCGAGGTGCATGGGATCAATATTTGCCTCTGGTTGAGTTTGCGTATAATAATCAGTACCAGAGTAGCATTAGGATGGCACCATATAAGGCGTTATATGGGAGACCGTGTAGATCCCCTCTTTACTGGGATGAAGAGGGTATGAAGATGTTAGAGGGTCCCGAGCTGATTCAGGACACTATGGATAAGGTACAGCTGATTTGGAGTCGCATCAAGGCAGCTCAGGACAGACAAAAGAGTTATGTCGATCAGCATCGGAGAGAGATGGAGTATGCTGTGGGTGATAGGGTGTTCCTCAGAGTGTCTCCGTGGAGAGGAGCTCTCAGATTTGGCCGTAAGGGCAAGTTGAGTCCTCGGTATGTCGGTCCGTATCTAAGACCTACGTCCTCTACCTAAGCTCCCACTTAGGATTTTGCAAACCACTTTATTGCACACTTTGTAGTTCAGTGTGAACTTTTTACAATACCACTTGATTTTCAGCTCAAGCTACCTTTACACTCGATTTGTTTTCCGGCACAAATCCTACCCCACACGTGACCTTTCACTAGTCACTCAAATTGTAAGAGAAATAAAATAAAATTTGAAGAACAAAGCTCAATACAATAGTGTAACAAGATAAGAGCAATAGTGAGCAATTTTGGAGCAATAGAAGAGTATTTTCACTTGTAGAACTTCACTAGTCTCTTCATCAATCATCCACTCTTTATACTTGAAGAAAAATAGTTGTTGGAAGCCATTCTAGCCGTTGTATGATTATCATGACCGTTCCTTAACATCCTCCTTTCCATTTGTGGCTAATAGAACCGTTGGAATTAATTTGTTGTATCCATAAGTCGACTTGTCGTCATGTATAAGTTGACTTGTGATAACATTTTTCGTAAAATTTCATCTCCGCTCTTCCATAACTCGACTTGTGTTGTGTAAGTTGACTTGTGGTCCTCGATAAGTCGACTTATGTATTATTAGTCAACTTGTGTTGACATATCTTCATATGTTAGTCGACTTATGCTGTTCTAGTCGACTTGTGCTGTTCAGATCCTGATGTATAAGTCGACTTATGATGTGCAAGTCGACTTGTGTTGTCTTCAACGGTAACATCCAACCAAATCTTCTATAATTCTCATTATTAATGTCTCTTTCACTAATAAGGAAACTTCCATCTTGATTCTTCAATAATTAATCATTTGATCATCTTGATTTGCGCAATTCTTTCACTGAATAATAATCCCAAAATGCCTGAAATAATTTCTTTACTAGTTCTAGATATTTTATTATTATCAAAACATAAAGGGATTTAATTTGTCAACCACCATTGGTCCAACAAGATTATCAAAATCAAGAACTAAATAACTGACTCTCAAGCCTTCTTGTTTCAAGTCTTCTTGAAATGTGTCAGGAATCCCACATCGAACAACTATAAAGGTATTCAAGAATTTATAATAGTGTGCAAACCTCCTCCTCTTGAGCTAGCTTATGGGATATTATACATTCTTGAATGCCTTTATAGTTGTCCGATGTGGGATTCCTGACACACCCCCTCAGTCTAGAGCAGGGCTGGACTTCTGATGGACATATTGGGCAAAGGGACATAACCGGGCACCACCTCAAACCATCGAGACAAACTAACTTGGCTCTGATACCATGTTAGAAGTGCCTAAATCATCCCCAAAAGCTAGCTCTAGAGGAGGAGGTTTACACATTATTATAAATTGTTTAATACTCTCATAGCTGTCCGATGTGGGATTCCTGACAAAATGTGTGGCCAAAAGTACACACATTTCAAGATAAGGTAGTTCCTTACACTAAAAGATGAAGAACCTCAATCTTGATTTGGTCAAAAGGAGACCCACAGAATGAAATTTATAAGGGGAAAGGAATAGAAGCAATTCAGACTCCTCTGCACTAAAGTAAGTCATTTTTTAATTCGACCTTGCTTACGGTGGTTCGTGATACCTTTGTTGGTTCAGCACACTACAACAATTCAGTGACAAATCCTATAATTTTCATATATAAAACTTTTAACAACTACAGTCAAATACGATTATATTCTTTTTCTCTGTTTCAGAGTGCATTAACTCATCAAATGTAGAAAGTATTGACTCACCACACCAAGAGAAATGTCGTAAGATAGTATGCGGTATCTAAAAGTCCATAAGCCAATACTCCAGAAATTCCATTTCGTTTTAGTCTTATCAACACTCTGACAAGTTAACCAATGATACTGAGAAATTATAATAAAAAGGAACTAAAATAATTATAATGAAAAGGAACTAAAATAATCATACCTACGGATCATGAAACTTCACAAGCTTTTATAATGAAAAGGAGCTACAACATTCATTACAACATTCATACCTACGGATTAGTTGTTAAGAAATATGTTAATAAGTGCCATGAAAGTGAGCTTACACCAAGTAACAAGAGAGATCTTAAACGGAAAAATGGTTGTCCAAAAATCCGTTCATATCCTTTTAATGGTTAAGTGAAAAAAGAGAAGTGAGAGCTTTCATAATTCATTTACTTCATTAATCAGGGCTTATTTGGTTCAAGTAACGAGAGTGCAACAACCAGCACATTAGGAAATTTTAGACTAAACATAATGAACATTGCTAAAGTGAGAGAATGCATAGTTAGGTAATGACAATCATAAGTTATTAAGTTGATACTTTGATTCACCATTTTCTAAATTTGTATTCTTACTTTTGTAACAATCCTAAAGTGTGTTCATATGAATTTTAATTTTTATATTTTGGATCTTTCAAATCTAATTATTTGAGTTTCCTTAACAAATTGATTTGGATCACTTCGGTGACTAACTAATCCTTGTGCGATGATACCTATCTATACTGCGATTTTCGATTGGTATACTTACAAAATAAAAGGGGATATACTTACAAGATATAGTGTTCTTCTCTCTGAAGAGAACTTAATCCTCTTCACCTTTAGCTCCACTGTAGATACCCAGAAAATTATGGAGGAAGGACCTCGGCATAACAAAAGCCACCCAATTTTCCAACAAACATGGTAGTCACACTTGAACCTTGAAACTTTTAAAGTTCAGAGTATCCCACTTTCGATTAACTTCCACAATATCTCACTTGAATATTGGACAACCCAATGGATTAAAGCTCTAGCTAGCTACATCAGAAGGTTGTTGTGCATAGACGAACACACAGCTAAGAAGAAGCGAGTCGATTATGCTCAGATTTGCATCAGTGTGAACGTTACCTAAGAACTCTCTGAAGAAATTCCAATTGTGACGTTAGGAGAGGAATACAAGCTATGGGAAGATACAATAAAATTTTATACTAATGAAAACCGCCTTCCAATAACCCAAACAAAATCTGGAAAGCAAAAAAAAAGGTGTTTAAAACAGGAAGCTACCAAGAACTTATAGCGTTACCTGAAGTGGAAACTCTGGAAACCCTCATTTCCTTGACAACCAAAGTCACCATGATACAAAAGGAGGCTGACACTATACCGCCTGAAAAGAAAGAAAGACAAAACAATGAGACAATGCAAATTCATCCACTGGGTCACATAAAAAAAAGACAAGGAACATAGTTTAGCAAGCAATGCAGAGAAGCAAGATTAGCAAGCACGGATTGCAACAGATGGCATTCAAACTGAATCTAATAATGACCAGATCCTTTTGACCACAAACTCAGTGACTGCACAAAGTGATGAAGGAGATTCAAAGGTGAGTAGCACTAATCCTATCCAATCTAAAACCATAGTAACTCCTAAAGGTTCTACTGCTCTTAAAGAAATTGCAGCAAATAATGAATTCCATACAGTGGAGACAAGGAGGTTAAAGAAGGGTAAAGGGAAGGGCCATACAAGCCAAACCTTTTAATCTATATCTATAATCGCGTGGAATGTACGTGGAATAAATTTTCTCAGTAAAAAACTAGCTCTAAGGCACTTTGTTTTAAGGGAGAAGCCTCTCATATTCGGATTAATAGAAACCAAGGTCTGACTTGAAAATTTAGCAAAACTAGACATTTTTGGATCCCATTAGAATATAATTACCAATCACCAATATCATGCATTAGGCATAATTATAATATGCTATAGGGAGGATGAAGTAAAGGTGGATCTATTAGACTTAGATGAACAATCCATGCATTTGAAAATATTATTCTTAAAAAAGCACATCCAGATAAACATTTCTTTCGTCTATGCAAGCAATTTCCAATTTCAACCAAGAGACCTATCGAACAACCTGACTTCATTTGGCAACACTGTTTCTATTCCTTGGCTAATATGTGGACATTTTAACTCCATACTATACCCCTCAAAGGCATAAGGAAACTGCTTCCTCAAGAATTATTCAGTCGATTTGAAAGACATGGTGGAGGAGTTAGGGGTGATAGATTTTAAGTATAGTAGTCATAATTTTACCTGGTCCAACAAACAAAATTCTGCTTGGCACATCAGGAAAAAGTTAGATAGAGCACTGGTTTGGCTTAGGACCTTTCTGGACAGCCTTGTTAGATTCAAAGACCCCCTCTTCTTCGACCATACCTCCTTATAGTGGACAACCTATTCTAAAATGTTTACAAGCATTATCCCTTCATATTTAACAACTTCCTAGCGCATGTCCATGGTTTGTGGAAGCATGTATAAGAGGTACAGTATAAAGTTGTCAAAAGACTAAACAATTCTATTGTGTCCAAAAATTGAAAGTTATCAAATAGAAAATGAAGATCCTAAATTCTCTACAAAGGCCTACCACTTCCTCAATAAACTCCTATAGACTAGAACTTCAACATATCAAAGCAAAACTTACTACTCATCCTATTGACTCGACTCTACTTGATAGAGAAAAGAATGTGTTATCACACTTCTTGAAGGCTACACACAACTACAACTCTATCTTACAGCAAAGACTAGAGTACATTGGCTAAAAGATGGTGACAACTGCAATAGATTCTTTTGCAACTCCATTCTTGTGAGGAAAAACAACAACAAAATTATTTCTATAACTTCCAAAGAGGGTACTAATCTACAAATACAACAAAATATTCAAGAGGAGGTAATAAGGTTCTTTAAAGAACTACTAGGAACTCCTAATTCTTCAAATGCTATGTTAGATGAACTTCGATCCCTATCCCTCAAACAAATCACATGATGTATAATCGAAAATACTAAGGATGTACGAAAATACCTTATTGTCGTGGATAGGTTGCTTCTTTTTCGGATTCCAAGACACTGCAAACGTGAATGCCCTCTACCGGTATCCAGACGAGTATGCACGATCCGGGCTGCGGTTATTGTGTGCTAGAGCACGTCCTGAAACTCTTCCCGAATGCCGCACAATTTTTCTCTCGGATGGTGGCTAGAGTTTCGTGACAATTGTGTCTCCTATATCTAATGAGACCTAAGTTTCTCTATTTATAGAGAAACCCTAATCCTATTGAGGCCCCAATAAGTTTCGGCCCATTATATCTTATATAATAAAAGCCCGATAACTTAATTCAATCTAGCCCAATAAATATATCTACATATATTTATTCAATACATAATAAATTAGACCCAAGAGAATAAGCCCAGATCACATCACTCTTTGTGTGCGATCCTGTAGGCTCATTTGATGTTGGCAATGGGCTTGATCACACTTCAAGGCCCATAAGTCATAAGCGGCTTCTAGCAAGACATTATGACTACCCAAATCAAATGAGGATCGTTAATCCGATTTAACCTGTAACTATGGTTATAAGCTTAGTCCTTTTGTAACACGATATCAAGATTAATCACAAGGCACGGTACATGTCAACCTTTGATTAATCATAGTTTCTTGATCCCCAAGTTGACTGATTACAACAAATGACATTGATGACTCCTCATCAATTCATTTGAGCACGGCCATGCATTTCTTCAATCATACTTGTCAAGAGGCCCAAATGATATCTCTCTCATTTAAGAGAGGTACAAATTCCATCTACGTCATTCACATCCCACCACATGATTCATTTAGTGTCTAACATAAGACTACTTGTTATTCGGTTAAAAATAACTTATTCTAATATCAAAACACTGAATTCCTCATGTAAGGAACCATGATGACTTCAGGTCAAAGGACTAAAGTCAAACCATGTAAAGAATCACTAATGACATGAAACCATGTAGTATTCTTTATGTGGGTCGGTCCAATATATGTTCTCTAACATATATCTATGTTTTTGATTTGATATCTTATATCCATGATCAGTAAAACGTGATAATCAATCAGAACACATACTAGCCTTAATTCATTATTGTTCCACCAATAATGATCAACCAGGGATAGTTTAGAATAGTGTTATAACTCTTATGGTTTTACTATCAAGTCACATACTTGATGACATAAGTCTAATACCATTCATGAAATGTAAATCACATTACATAAACGAAATACATGCATATATGAAAGGAATACCTCATAATATATTATTAACAAGTCATAATGTTAATACATGAATCACAAATGTCCATTGGCCTAGGGCACACTACTAACATGCTAAACTCCTCATAAAACCAGTTGAAAGCTTAGAGATAGAAGTTACAGTTTTTTCCATAGATGGCTCCAAAGCTCCTAGCCCTAATGGTCTAAATGGATACTTCTTCCAGAAGTCTTAAAGGGGGACAGGTTCGTTTGTTATAAAGGTAGTCAAAGAATTCTTTTCCAAGGGTTTCCCACTCAAAGAGATTAACAAAACCTTTATTTTGTATTCCCAAATGCTCTAATCCTACATATTTTGGAGAATTCAAACCTGTTGTATGTACTAATTTTCTCTACAAGTTCATATCCAAGATACTTGCCTCAAGACTAAAAAAAAACTAGCTCTACTAATCAGTGACAACCAAGGCACGTTTATGCAAGACAGACATATAGAGACAACGTTCTAATTGTACAAGAGCTTCTAAAAGGCTACTCAAGATCAAATTACTCTCTAAATTGCACAATCAAGGTTAATTTCTACAAAGCTTTTCATAGTATGAGCTGGGATTTCCTATGGACTCTGATGACAGCTTATAGATTTCCAATGGTTTTTATAAAATGGATCAAAGAGTATATCTCAACCTCCTCCTTGTCTATATTAATCAATGGTACTCTTACCACACTCTTTAAGGTAACAAGGGGACTTAGGCAAGGGGACCCCCTAACCCCCTACCTTTTCATCCTTTGTATAGAGACTCTTAACTCCCTCATCAAGCATAAATTCCTAAAAAACACAAAATTCAAATTCCATGCTAAATGTAAGAAGATCAATTTGACTAACCTCTATTTTGTTGATGATCTACTTTTATTTTGTAAGGCCTCCATGAACTCCATACAAATTTATATGGTAGCACTTATCAAATTCAGAAACTTCTCTAGACTACAATTCAATCCAACAAAGAGCCATTTCCTTCTATCCAAAAAAGCTACAACTTCGGGGCCTCATATATCTCAATCTACTGGAATACTTTTGAAAGAGACACCTCTTTTGTATCTTCGACCTATCTCTACTAAAAGACTCTCATATGTAGAATGCACCCCAGTACTAGAGAAAATACAGAGAAGAGTTAGTTTGTGGGTTTACAAGTCTTTGTCATATGCAGGAAAGGTTCAACTCATCAAATCAGTGTTAAACACCCTCCACATTTACTAGAGCTCTCGCATCTTCCTCTCTCAAGGTATCATCAAATCTATTGAAAGAATTCTTAAAAACTTCTTATGGAATTACCCTAATGACTTCAAAGATTCAGCTAAAGTGAAATGGGAGGATATTTGCTCTCCTAAGAATGAAGGAGGGTTAACATAACTCCTATCAAAACCAAAAATCAAGCCCTAATCTTAAAAAGACAATAGTGGATCCTTATGGATAAAAACTCTCTGTGGGTGAAATGGCTACACTCGTATTTCCTCAAGGAAAGAAGTCTATGGAACATCAAGGAATCAATCTCATACTTACATTTTCTTAACCAGATTCTGAAATTGAGGGACAAAGTTCGAGATAGGATCTCTTGTAAAATTGGGAATGACAATTTTACTTATTTTTTAAATGACAATTGGACTTGTGTGGGACCTCTCATTCAACACTATGGCATTCTAAGCAGTCCTTAAGCTACCTCACTCAAACTTAAACTCAACCAAATGATCATAAAGTGCACTTGGAACTTTCCTCAAAACCTAATACATCTTCAACCACCATACCTTCCCCAACCTAATTCTTAGGACATGTAGCATCCCGTTACCGATGCGATGAGCATCGTGTTATGAGTGTAGAGTTGTTAGTGCTTAATTCGTGATCGAGTATTTTGTGGCCTCTGATTTTAGAGAGATAGATCATTTTGCACATGCATATACATAGTGACATGTATTCATGATTGTTCCGGCATTTGATAGTGATTGTGTTTGGAAAAGTGAAATTGAGATGATTTTGTGAATTGTGATTATTTAAAATGTTGAAATAATTGGGTTAATGAAATCTTGCGATTATGAATTTTGGTGAAATTATTGTATTTGTATATGCTGGTAAATTTATGGTGTATTGGAAGATATATTTATAGTTGGGAGCAAGAATTAATTAAATGAAGTGTTGGAGATAGTTTGGTTATATTGGAAAGGGAGAACTAAATGGAGTTAGTTCAAAAGTAACTAAGTTATAGTTTATTCATTAAGAAAGTGACATGTGTACTTGGACTTTGTACCTAGCTAGGAGTAGGTGGTCACTATTCCTTGAGGGCTGATGGGTTAAGTTTTGTCCAAGCCTTCTTTATTCATTTTCTTCCAAAACTTTTCTCTCGGAGACATGAGCTTTCTACCCAAATTATCTTCTAAGGGACTTTGGTGTTCTTTCTTTCTTTCACCAACCTTTCTCTACCTTTGGTGTTGTCGACTCTAAGGAGAATCCATAAGCTGATCTTTTCGTGTGGAGTTTAGAGCTTGAAGATCTGTTTGAGTTCTCATCGGTAAGTGTTAGAGAAACCCCTCGCTATTAGAGATTTATGAAATAAAGTTGAGAGATTTACGCTTTTCATGGAAAGATATATTTCATGTGTTTGTTCATAAATCCTGGGTAGTTGGGGAGGAATAAATTCTGTTATAGTGTTAAATGAGTGGTTGAGAAAACTTTTAGTGTTCGTGATATGTCCCGACAGAAAAATCAGTGAAGCAAAAATCGGAAGGAAGGAAAATCAGTGAAGGAAAATCAGTGAAGGAAAAGCGCATTTATATGGACGTGATATCGATAGATTTAGACAAAATTTCCTTCTTGAAAGTTGTAGATCTTTCTTTTCTCTATGAGATATATGTCAAGTTTGTCCAATTTGGATATTGGAGTCAAAAGATACGATCTATATAAGTGGACATGTTCGAAGCGAAAACCAGGTGAAAGGAAAATCAGTGAAGCGAAAATCAGTGAAGGAAAATCAGCTGAAGCAAAAGCAGACGATATGGACGTGATATCGATAGATTTAGACAAAATTCCCTTCTTGAAAGTTGTAGATCTTTCTTTTCTCTATGAGATAGATGTCAAGTTTGTCCAATTTGGATATCGGAGTCAAAAGATATGATCTATATAAGTGGACATGTTCAAGCAGAAAAAATCAGTGAAGCAAAAATCGAAGGAAGGAAAAATCAATGAAGCGAAAACCAGGTGAAGCGAAAACCAGCTGAAGGAAAAACCAGCTGAAGCAAAAATCAGCTGAAGCGAAAATCAGTTGAAGCAAAAATCAGCTGAAGCAAAAATCAGCTGAAGCGAAAACCAATGAAGCAAAATCGATTTCAAGGAAAGCGATGCGTGCATAGATCGATGTTTTGAGGATAACTTGAGTTATAGAACTCCAAATGACCTGATTCTTGAAGCATTGGATTCCTAACACATTTCTTAATCTCTCCACAAACAATTTATGGGTTTTAGTATTAAATTGGAAATGATTAAGTGAGTCAAAGTAAGGGTATTGGTGGAGGAACATGAACTAGATGTTTTAATGAACATGTTTCGATGATGTGATGATATCTTGGTCTATGGTATTCCAATTAATGTGATACTTGATTCATTATGAACTAGAGAAAGAGGTCTATCATTGTGATAAAGATTGAGAGTTTGAATTTTGATTTACGGGATTGCAAGTATCGAAAAGAGTCCATTATAGTTTAATGTGACCAAAGAGTTACGTTGTAACTAGCGAATTATGATTAGAGTTTGAGTGAGTGAAATTGAATTAAAGGGAATGCTATTGACCTAGTGAATAGTGAATTTTGGTTGTAAAGTGAGCGATAGCGAATTGGGTTTAGTGCCAGTAGAATCATGAACATGCATCATACAAGTTTCAATTAAAGACATGTGCATTATTGAATATCTTTAATTGAGCACCTAGTGATGAGAAATTGTTTGATTGTTTTAGAGGCTCCGTTGGATCGTCGCACCACGGATATTCTGGGACTTCCAGCAGAGTTCTCGGAAGTTACTGGTGAGTAACCTAGTTGGTTCCTCGACTTTTAAGTGATTATATGTGCTGTGAATATGTATAAATTAAGTGTAAAGGTGAGTGATATACATGTGAAGTGAATGAGCTAAATGCGATAAGTGTTAGTGATTGTACCAAGTGTGATCTACATAAATGTGAATTCATGTGAATGAGAATCAGTGTATATAATTGTGAATAAGAGCTCTGATTGTGACAAGTGAGTGAAGTGAGATAAATGTGCTAGTATCGTGTAAGTGTGAGCGCGTGCCTAGCATGATATGAGCGGTAAAATTTACCGTTGTGACTAGAGCACAGTGATTCAGAGCTTTGAGCTCGATTATCAGTGAGAGGGCCTAGAGCCAAATCGGCAGTAGTGCATACCCAGAGGGCTCTCCTATTTGCCTAAATTGTGATCATTGTGAAAAGGAATAGTGCATACCCAGAGGGCTCTCCTATCCCTAAAGTGAGTGGGCAGTAGTGCATACCCTGAGGGCTTTCCTACTTGCCAAAAATGTGAATATAAATGCTCAGTCACAACAATGTCATAACAAGAGACTTTGCATACATATGCATCTGAGTGTATAGTGTGATGGAGAATGCGAGTGACATACGAAAAATGTGGATTGATATGTGATATTGTAATTGTGTAAATTGTGAAGTGTAATGTGAGAATTATGTGGCGGTGTAAAGTGCGCATTGTGATATTGCGTGTGATATAATATAATGTAAATTGTGAATAGTGTTTATAAAGCGTTAAAGTGTAATTTGAGATATAGTATATGTATATGCATGTGTTGGATGAACCATCAATGATGGTTTCTCATTGAGTTCGCAAACTCACCCAACATTGCAATATATTTTTCAGACGGCGTCGGTGGGACTCTAGCTCTGGGATAGACGCGTTTACGTAGTGAGTGTTAAGTGATCAAGGCGCAACGATGGATCATAGGTCGGTCACCGGGGTGACTTCTTTTAGGAACATTGTTTTGGGATGACTTAGTATAGACGTTTGTATCGGTTTCCTTTTGAGATGTATTTAGCTTTGTAGGAACGATAGACTGGTCTATATTTTGGGATTGATGTTATAAATGACCGATTATTATGGTTTTAAATTTCAGTGATTTTCATATTGTGGAATTTAGTGTATTGATGCCATGCAGTGTTTAGAGATTGTTTTCGTAGTAGCACTTCCTTATCGTGGGATATCGTCGGAACGACCCACAGGCGTCCCAATGTGTACCTCTGCGGTGAGGCGCGCACATTAGGTGGTATCGAGCATGATTTGGCATCTTTTGGGCATAGTGTGTTTTAGGCACGAATTTCAAAGTCAAAAGCGGTAATTGATCAATTCTTATGTGTTGTAGGTCATCCGTTCTTGGGGATCAAGTGGATCAACCAAATGACCTAGGATCCGTGGGAGCTAGTAGAGTCCCTATGCCTCATTCTGATGAGTTGCCTCCCAGAGTTCCCGTGAGACGGGAGCGGAGGTTCGATAAATTGCGCAAGCAGGGAGCGGTTGACTTCTATGGCAGTATCGACCCTGCGGAGGCTGAGGGATGGTTAGAGAGGACTGAGAGTGTCCTGGATCAGATGAGTTGTGATGCAGAGGAGCGTTTTGACTATCAAATGTCATTGCTTGAGGTCTAGCTTACCGTTGGTGGAAGACTGTTAAAGCGCGGTTCTTCCAGCCCTATTATTGACTTGGGATGATTTCTGCGGGCATTCGAGATAATTTCATGCCCAAGGATTATCTAGAGATGAAGATGCGAAATTTCTTGAAATGAGACGAGGCGTATGTCGATGGCGATTATGAGGTTCGATTTAATGAGTTAGTGGGATATGCCTCTTCCGTGGTCGCCTGTAGTCCGGATCTGATGCAGGAAGTTTGAGGTGGACTCGATTTTGAGATCCGTTCCTGGCCAGCCAGAGCGGATATGGATTCCTTTATTGATTGAGGCACTGCGGTGAGAGTTAAGCAACTTCAGAGATGCAGAGGCGAGCCGAGTCCGGTCAGGCCCCATGGCAAAAAAGACCGAGCGGTAGTCGAGGCGGTGAGTAGAGCATCTAGTAAGCGCCAAGCCAGACTTTCGTGTCGTCTGGCGAGCGGCGAGCGATTTAAGCGAGAGGCGATTTTCTCGATCTGGTTTCATGGCGGCCGTAGTGGTGCTAGAGGCTCGGGACGAGTATCCCGTGTGTGAGTTCTGCGAGAGGAGGCATAGTGGAAGTCTTTGGAGGCTCTGGAGCTTGTCTCAAGTGTGGTTCAATGGACCACCGGCTCAGAGTGTCCTTTCACTGTGGAGGCCCAGTCTGCTATGATGGGTAGATCTGGCAGTGCGACCACGGTGCAGCAGAGCCGTGGAGGTGGATCAGGGTTCAGAGGCCGAGGCAGAGGTCGAGGCCGAGCAGATGGATCAGTGGTGAGATCGAGGACGGAAGCGTGAGGCGGTCCCGGCCGAGTCTATCTTATGACTCGGCGGGAGGCTCGAGAGTCTCGGATGTTATTCTTGGTATGCTTCTAATTTCGGTTTTGAAGCATATGCATTGATGGATCTGGATCCACTCATTCATTTATTGCACCGCATGTGGCATGTAGATTACATTGTGATAAAGAGATTGCGGTGTGGGCTGGAGGTGAGTACACCTCTGGGTAGTCTGACAGTGTTGGGAGAGGTGCTGTAAGGGATGTGTGATAGTGATTGATCGGGCGAGTTGAGTGCGGATCTCATAGTGCTATCCTTGAGAGAGATTGATGTGATCCTAGGTATGGGTGGCTTCTCGCCCGTAGAGTTGTGATGGATTGTTATACCAAGGAGGTTGTGTTGGAATCTCCTGGTCACCGAGAGCCGCCGAGGTATTAGTCAGGCAGTGCTAGCTAGGATGATTTCTTTTGTGAGTGCCCTAAGATTGATGCAGAGAGGATGTGAGGCCTATTTGGCCCATGTGATCGATTCTAGAGTTGAGCAGAGATTAGAGGATGTCCCTGTGATCGGGGAGTTTAGGATGTGTTCCCGATGAGTTCTGGGTTTGCCGCGGATCGGGAGACGAGTTTGGGATAGACCTCGTTCAGTACCGCTCTATATCTATTCCTCCATATAGGATGGCACCGTGGGCCGAGGGAGCTTAAGGCCTCGATTGGAGTTATTAGATAAGGGTTCATTAGACCCGATGTTTACACTGGGAGCTCGGTGTTGTTTGTGAAGAAGAAAGATGGGACATTGAGGTTGTGTATCGATTATAGGCGACAATCGGGTTCTTGTCAAGAATAAGTACCTTGCCTAGGATCGATGATTTATTTGATCAGTTGCAGGGAGCTCGAGTGTTTACTAAGTTAGACTTGAAATCAGGGTATTATCAGTTGAGGATAGCGGAGGCCGATGTGCCTAAGAGTGCGTTCAGGAGTAGGTATGGGCATTTCGAGTTCTTAGTGATGCCGTTTGGATTGACTAATGCCCCGGCAGCCTTCATGGCCTTGATGAATAAGGTCTTTCAGCCCTACCTTGATCAGTTTGTGATTGTGTTTATTGACGATATCTAGTGTATTGAGGTCGAGAGAGGAGCATGCGAGCATCGAGGACTATATTGCAGATTATGAGAGAGGCGGTTGTATGCCAAATTTGCGAAATGTGAATTACGGCTTGATGAGGTGGTGTTCTAGGACACATAGTGTCCCAGGTGAGGGTATCCAGTGGATCCTCACAAGATTGAGGCGAGCTTGAGTTGGGAGGTTCCGAGGAACGTGTCAAAGTTGAGGAGTTTCCTCGGACTAGCGGGATATTACCGGAGGTTTGTCGATTTTCCGATGGACAGATGAGTGTCAGAGGAGCTTTGAGGAGCTCGGCGGCGTTTGACTACGGCACCGGTGTTGGCGTTGCCATCGTGGTCCGGAGGATATGTGGTATTCGATGATGCGTCGCGGCGGTTTAGGTTGTGTCGATGCGGCATGGTAGAGTGATAGCGTATGCCTCGAGGCAGTTGAGGTCTCATGAGAGGAATTACCAGTCGTGATTTAGAGTTGGCTGCGGTTGTGTTTGCCACAAGATCTGGAGACATTACTTGTATGGGAGATGTTCCAGATCTTCACGGATCATAAAAGCTTGAGGTATCTGTTGAGTCGTGAGAGTTGAATCGAGATGCAGAGGAGATGGACTGAGTTTTTGAAGGATTCTGTCGCCTTATTGAGTACCACCTGAGGAAGGCCAATGTGGTGGCGATGCCTCGAGTAGGAGATCGCATGGTAGTGTAGCTCAGATTCGTGTGTCGAGGTTGTCGTGCCTAGTTGATTGAGAGCACTTAATGTGCGGATGGATTTAGCTCGGATGGAGCCTTGACAACTACTCGAGATTGAGACCGATGTTGCGGGATCGGATCCGGGCGATTCGGGATCGGGACCCGGTGTTAGTGAGATTGATGGATAAAGTCGGGCGAGGTTGTTGTTGAATTTGAGTTGAGAGATGGGACTCTTTGGATGGGTCGAGATTGTGTGTGCCTAATGTGGGTGGTGAGACAAGAGATTTTAGAGGAGGCGATGTAGCCGCTTATGCGATGCACCACAGGAGTCACCAAGATGTATAATACTCTCAAGTTGCATTTTGGTGGCGGTATGAAGAGACAAGTGGCGAGTTTGTTTCTCGATGTTTGGCGTGCCAACGAGTTAAGGTGAGCACCAGCCCCATGGGTAAGTTGCATTCGTTGCCCATTCGGGAGTGAAAGTGGGGCGAATCACTATGGATTTTATTATGGGGTTGCCGAGGGCCGAGGCAAAGATCTTGCGATCTGGGTCATAGTGGACCGATTGACCAAGTCGGCTCATTTCTTGCAGTCTTGAGAGAACAATACTCTCGATCAATTGGCTCGAAGTATGTGACAGAGATTGTCTTGTTGCATGGGGTCCCGTGTCTATAGTGTCGATCGGGATCCCATATTTACTTCGAGGTTACGGAGGAGCTGCGATCGTGTTTGGGTTGGTGAACTTTAGTCTGACGTTTCATCCTCGAACAGATGGGCGAGTGAGAGGACTATCAAGGCTATTGAGGATATCTTTGAGAGCTTGTATATTAGAGTTCAAAGGTGCTTAGGATCAATACTTGGCTCGATTGAGTTTGCGTACAATAATCGATGCAGGCGATATTGGGATGGCACCGTATGAGGCCTTGTATGGCGGTAGTGCGGATCACCTCTTCTTTGGGATGAAGAGGGTGTGAGGATGCTTGAGGGCCCCGAGCTGATCCGGGATCTGATGGATAACGTGAGAGTGATTAGGAGTCGCATTAAAGCGGCTCGGGATAGACAGAAGAGTTATGTGGATCGGCATCGACGAGAGATAGAGTATCTTGTGGGTGATAGAGTGTTCCTTGAGTGTCTCCTTGGAGAGGAGTTACGAGGTTTGGCCGTAGGGCAAGTTGAGTCCCGTTATATCGGCCCGTATGAGATTCTTGAGAGGATTGGACCATTAGCCTATAGATTGGCGTTGCCTAGTGAGATGTCCCAGTTACGATGTTTTCATGTGAGTATGCTCCGAGATACCGCCGGACCGTCGCGTGTGATTCGGCTCGAGAGATTGAGATAGCGAGTGATATGAGTTATATTGAGGAGCCGATGCAGATTATCGGATCGCGGGTCAAGCAATTGAGGAGCGGGGTGATTCCATTGGTGAAAGTCCTATGGAAAACCATTCTTGAGAGAGGCAACTTGGGAGGCGAGGAGCACGTGAGGAGGCGGTACCCTCATCATTCGACCAGGTCGGTATGAAATTCGGGACGAAATTTTCTTTTAGGAGGAGAATTGTAGCATCCGTTACCGATCGATGAGCATCGTGTTATGAGTGTAGAGTTGTTAGTGCTTAATTAAGTGATCGAGTATTTTGTGGCCTCTGATTTTAGAGATAGATCATTTTGCACATGCATATACATAGTGACATGTATTCATGATTGTTCGGCATTTGATAGTGATTGTGTTTGGAAAAGTGAAATTGAGATGATTTTGTGAATTGTGATTATTTAAAATGTTGAAATAATTGGGTTAATGAAATCTTGCGATTATGAATTTTGGTGAAATTATTGTATTTGTATATCTGGTAAATTTATGGTGTATTGGAAGATATATTTATAGTTGGGAGAAAAATTAATTAAATGAAGTGTTGGAGATAGTTTGGTTATATTGGAAAGGGAGAACTAAATGGAGTTAGTTCAAAAGTAACTAAGTTATAGTTTATTCATTAAGAAAGTGACATGTGTACTTGGACTTTGTACCTAGCTAGGAGTAGGTGGTCACTATTCCTTGAGGGCTGATGGGTTAAGTCTTGTCCAAGCCTTCTTTATTCATTTTCTTCCAAAACTTTTCTCTGAGACATAGAGCTTTCTACCCAAATTATCTTCTAAGGGACTTTGGTGTTCTTTTTCTTTCACCAACCTTTCTCTACCTTTGGTGTTGTCGACTCTAAGGAGAATCCATAAGCTGATCTTTTAGTGTGGAGTTTAGAGCTTGAAGATCTGTTTGAGTTCTCATCGAGTAAGTGTTAGAAACCCCTCGCTATTAGAGATTTATGAAATAAAGTTGAGAGATTTCATCGTTTTCATGGAAAGATATATTTCATGTGTTTGTTCATAAATCCTGGGTAGTTGGGGAGGAATAAATTCTGTTATAGTGTTAAATGAGTGGTTGAGAAAACTTTTAGTGTTCGGTGATATGTCTGGACGGAAAAATCAGTCAAGCAAAATCGAAGGAAGGAAAATCAGCTGAAGCAAAAGCAGACGATATGGACGTGATATCGATAGATTTAGACAAAATTTCCTTCTTGAAAGTTGTAGATCTTTCTTTTCTCTATGGGATAGATGTCAAGTTTGTCCAATTTGGATATTGGAGTCAAAAGATACGATCTATATAAGTGGACATGTTACGAAGCGAAAACCAATGAAAGGAAAATCAGTGAAGCGAAAATCAGTGAAGGAAAATCAGCTGAAGCAAAAGCAGACGATATGGACGTGATATCGATAGATTTAGACAAAATTTCCTTCTTGAAAGTTGTAGATCTTTCTTTTCTCTATGAGATAGATGTCAAGTTTGTCCAATTTGGATATCGAGTCAAAAGATATGATCTATATAAGTGGACATGTTACAGGCGAAAAAAATCAGTGAAGCAAAAATCGAAGGAAGGAAAAATCAATTTGAAGCGAAAACCAATGAAGCGAAAACCAGCTGAAGGAAAAACCAGCTGAAGCAAAAATCAGCTGAAGCAAAAATCAGTTGAAGCAAAAATCAGCTGAAGCAAAAATCAGCTGAAGCGAAAACCACCAAGCAAAAATCGACGGAAGGAAAGCGATGCATGCATAGATCGTTGTTTTGAGGATAACTTGAGTTATAGAACTCCAAATGACCTGATTCTTGAAGCATTGGATTCCTAACACATTGCTTAATCTCTCCACAAACAATTTATGGGTTTTAGTATTAAATTGGAAATGATTAAGTGAGTCAAAGTAAGGGTATTGGTGGAGGAACATGAACTAGATGTTTTATTGAACATGTTTGATGATGTGATGATATCTTGGTCTATGGTATTCCAATTAATGTGATACTTGATTCGTTATGAACTAGAGAAAGAGGTCTATCATTGTGATAAAGATTGAGAGTTTGAATTTTGATTTACGGATTGCAAGTATTGAAAAGAGTCCATTATAGTTTAATGTGACCAAAGAGTTACGTTGTAACTAGCGAAGTATGATTAGAGTTTGAGTGAGTGAAATTGAATTAAAGGGAATGCTATTGACCTAGTGAATAGTGAATTTTGGTTGTAAAGTGGCGATAGCGAATTGGGTTTAGTGCGGTAGAATCATGAACATGCATCATACAAGTTTCAATTAAAGACATGTGCATTATTGAATATCTTTAATTGAGCACCTAGTGATGAGAAATTGTTTGATTGTTTTAGAGGCTCCGTTGGATCGTCGGACCACGGATATTCTGGGACTTCAGGCGTAGCTTCGGAAGTTACGGTGAGTAACCTAGTTGGTTCCTCGACTTTTAAGTGATTATATGTCTGTGAATATGTATAAATTAAGTGTAAAGGTGAGTGATATACATGTGAAGTGAATGAGCTAAATGCGATAAGTGTTAGTGATTGTACCAAGTGTGATCTACATAAATGTGAATTCATGTGAATGAGAATCGGTGTATATAATTGTGAATAAGAGCTCTGATTGTGACAAGTGAGTGAAGTGAGATAAATGTGCTAGTATTTGTGTAAGTGTGGCGCATGCCTAGCATGATATGAGCGGTAAAATTTACCGTTGTGACTAGAGCACATGATTGAGCTTTGAGCTCGATTATCGATGAGAGGGCTAGAGCCAAATCGGCGATAGTGCATACCCGAGGGCTCTCTATTTGCCTAAATTGTGATCATTGTGAAAAGGAATAGTGCATACCCAGAGGGCTCTCCTATCCCTAAAGTGAGTGGGCGATAGTGCATACCACGAGGGCTCTCCTACTTGCCAAAATGTGAATATAAATGCTCAGTCACAACAATGTCATAACAAGAGACTTTGCATACATATGCATCTGAGTGTATAGTGTGATGGAGAATCACGTGACATCTGAAAATGTGGATTGATATGTGATATTGTAATTGTGTAAATTGTGAAGTGTAATGTGAGAATTATGTGATAAAGTGTAAAGTGCGCATTGTGATATTGCGTGTGATATAATATAATGTGTAAATTGTGAATAGTGTTTATAAAGCGTTAAAGTGTAATTTGAGATATAGTATATGTATATGCATGTGTTGGATGAACCATCAATGATGGTTTCTCATTGAGTTCATAAACTCACCCAACATTGCAATATATTTTCAGACTTCGTCGGTGGGACTCTAGCTCCGAGATAGACGTTTACAGAAGTGAGTGTTCGTGATCAAGGGCAGCGATGGATCATAGGTCGGTCAGCTGGGGTGACTTCTTTTGGGAACATTGTTTTGGGATGACTTAGTATAGACGTTTGTATCAGTTTCTCTTTTGAGATGTATTTAGCCTGTAGGGAACTGATAGACTGGTCTATATTTTGGGATTGATGTTATAAATGACTGATTATTATGGTTTTAAATTTCAGTGATTTTCATATTGTGGAATTTAGTGTATTGATGCCATGCGAGTGTTTAGAGATTATTTTCGTAGTAGCACTTCCTTATCGTGGGATATGCGTCGGAACGACCCACGGGCGTCCCAATGTGTACCCTGCGGTGAGGGGGCGCTACAGGACACCTTCTACTGGCATACCCAATCTAGCCTCAAACTCATAAACAAAGTCATAAGAGATCTCGTAAGATTTAGGAAACAAAAGATGGAATGGCACAGAGTTGCTTGGAGTAAGGTATGAATCCCAAGGGCTTCTTTCATATTATAGTTAGCAGTCCTAAATATGTTGAATACTTTTGATATAATTCACTATCTACAAGTGGACAGAACATGTTCACTGTGCAAGATCCATAGGGAAACGAGAGATTATCTGGTCTTCACATGCTTTTATAAGATATATGTATGGGAATCTATAGCCAACATATGTTTATGGCTAAACCCGGGGAACGTTATCTCATAGGTAATCCAAAAATTTACAATCTCTACAATTCCTGCAGACCCTAGCAAACAAATCCAAGTTCTATCCCTAGGAATCTGTTTATATGGACTATGGAAGTAAAGAAACCTCAGACGATTTAGAGGAACCAACACACCCAAAAAGGTCCTTGCTTTTGAGATCCTCTATGAAATTAAAGAACTAATTCTACTTCTTAACCTCAATCAGGCATGCAAGATAACCATCCTAGATTCACTTAACATTTAACTAGAAGCTATTGTCGGAAGATAATCACTGGTATGAAAGAGAAGTAAAAGATAAACAGTACTGTTAAGAAGCAACGAAGAAATTAAAATACCTAAATCGACTGAGCCAATGTCGAAACAAACACCAGACCTCTAAGAGACCCTTGCCATCTGACCAAATTCCAAGAGGAGACAACAAAGCCTTTTCAAGATGAAGAATCCATCTGTTTCCCTAATTCGAAAGCTCCATGATAGTCCGATTGCAAGGAGAAGATTTCTATACCACTTATAGCTACCAAACATTGATAACGCGTCTTACTTCCACTTAATGTATGTTGTCGTTCGATTTGGTTTTTTATCTTTCAATGGTGTCGTCTTGCTTTTGCCTTAGTTGTTTGGAGTAATACTCTGTATCTCCTTCTTTTAAATATTTATAAATTTCTTTTTATTTCCAGAAAGAAAAACAATTTCATTATCAAATTACTATTTAAAGTAATGAAATTTTATGAAAATTGTTTATTAAAGAACTTATTAATATACCATATAATATAATAAGATTTTGGTAACCTTTCACTTAAGTAAGTGATATAATATAATAATATTTATGGTAACTTTTGAGTTCTTGTAAGTGTTGATCGCTTATATTCTTAAAACTTTTAAAATAAAGTTTTATATTCTATAATTTAAATAAGTTCTCTTTAGACTCCACCAAGATCCTTTCTTCTATACTCTAAACATTCATATTCTCCTTATGGACTCATCTTTCATATCTTAAGACTTGTCTAAATTAAATTATGTTTTTTTTGCATATCACTTTAAATCTATTTAACTTGAATTTGATTATAACATTGACTTTTAATGTATCTTTCTCCAAGTTGTTTTGTCTTGCCTTGTAGCAATTCAGATCTTAACCATATTGTAACACATCATAAGGCTTGTAACAGTCTTGTTGTTTTAAGAAGAAGACATTATTTGGTATTGGTAGTGAGAAACTTCAGCAAAAAGACAAAGTCAATTGCTTAGTTGAGTCTCTAGAAATATGGATGCACAAAGCTCCTAACGTTAGAGACTCGACCCCAACCTATTGTGGCAATGTTGGCAAGTTTGCATGAAAATGTTTGCATTTTAAAAGAACTAGTGAGAGGAAATTTTCCTAGACTTTAGGAGAGCAACTAATAGACTAGCAAACTATCGATTTCACTCAATAAGTTATTCACTTACCCTGGGGCATGTTTAAAGAAGAGCAAGGAGGCTTGATTTTTTATAGTCTTTTTATTGCCTCAATTTTGCATGAACCACCTCAACCAAAATTAAAACTCCCAAAGCTAAAACCATATAAAAGAACATCATAGTCTCAGAAGAAATTCCACTAAGGTGAAAAATCTAAGAAGATCTAGAAGCATGTAATCTTATCCTTTTCGCTTTGCAACCTTCTCATTACTGCAAAGGGCAGTGATACATGGTTTGATTGTTACTAAAGTATTTCCACATGTTGAACCATATTGACACGAAACTTCTAAATTTTCTGATAGTACAACTTTTCCTACCAGCACAGGAACACAAGTTGGATGCTGCTTACGCCCAAAGCAATGTCACAACTAAAAATAAAATGATGGCCAGTCTAAAACAGAAGCTGACTATGGTCATGAAAGCCTGAAATAGTACGAAATTAGGTATAGCATATTGAGCTAAATAATTACCATTCTGAACATTTCATACCTTTCCCTGAGAATCAAATTTGAATTTAATGGTGAACCATGAGAGTCCTTCGTCCACAAAAGGTGCAAGAGCAAGGGCCCTGAAAGGAAGACAATGTAAGTTAATAACTATATTAAAGGTTTATAACAAATAGTCAAACCATTTTGTCATGATTTGATCCTTGAATGCAAAGAAGAATTTTAGACAACAGAGCTACCCCATGACGTAAAAGGATTTCTCCACTTTCTTTCTTCAGTCATCATTTTCTTCTATTCTAAATGTTGTTTCCACAATATCTTTTATCTTCTCAGGTAAAGTAAATATCTCATGCTCTAGAACTCCGAAATAATATATATTCATCATAAAAACTTTACAACACTATCTTATAACTTTGTAGCCCTTTTACACTCCTAAGGTTAATTCAATGACTCCGAATAAGAAATGATGAGTCAACTACTATTTTCCTAAACTTAGATTATAAAAATCAAGAACTAAATAACGGACTCTTAAGTCTTCTTGTTTCAAGTCTTCTTGAAATGTGTGGCCAGAAGCTCGCACATTTCAAGATAAGGTAGTTCCTTACACTAAAAGACGAAGAACCTCAATCTTGATTTGGTCAAAAGGAGACCCACAGAATGAAATTTATAAGGAGAAAAGAATAGAAGCAATTCAGACTCCTCTGCACTAAAGCAAGTCACTCTTTAATTCGATCTGGCTTATGGTGGTTCGTCATACCTTTGTTGGCTCAACACACTACAACAATTCAGTGACTAATCCTATAACTTTCACATATAAAACTTTTAACAACTACAGTCAGATACGATTATATTCTTTTTCTCTGTTTCAGAGTGCATTAACTCATCAAATGTAGAAAGTATTGACTCACCACACCAAGAGAAATGTCGTAAGAAAGGATGCGGTATCTAAAAGTCTATAAGCCAATACTCCAGAAATTCCATTTCGCTTTAGTCTCGTCAACACTCTGACAAGTTAACCAATGATACTGAGAAATTATAATGAAAAGGAACTAAAATAATTATAATGAAAAGGAACTAAAATAATGGTACCTACGGATCATGAAACTTCACAAGCTTTTATAATGAAAAGGAGCTACAATAATCATACCTACGGATTAGTTGTTAAGAAATATGTTAATAAGTGCTATGAAAGTGGGCTTACACCAAGTGTCAAGAGAGATCTTAAACAAAAAAATGGCTGTCCAAAAATTTGTTCATATCCTTTTAATGGTTAAGTGAAAAAACAGAAGTGAGAGCTTACATAATTCATTTACTTCATTAAACAGGGCTTATTTGGTTCAAGTAACGAAAGTGAAACAACCAGCACATTAGGAAATTTTAGACTAAACATAATAAACATTGCTAAAGTGAGAGAATACATAGTTAGGTAATGACAATCCTAAGTTGTTAAGTTGATACTTTGATTCACCATTTTCTAAATTTGTATTCTTACTTTTGTAACAATCCTAAAGCGTGTTCATATGAATTTTAATTTTTATAATTTGAATCTTTCAAATCTAATTATTTGAGTTTCCTTAACAAATTGATTTGGATCACTTCGGTGACTAACTAATCCTTGTGGGATGATACCTATCTATACTGCAATTTTCGATTGGTATACTTACAAGATAAAAGGGGATTTTATTACTTAAAATAAAATAATATTGTGTTCGTCTCTCTGAAGAGAACTTAATCCTCTTCACCTTCAGCTCTACTGTAGATACCCAGAAAATTATGGAGGAAGGACCTCAGCACATCAAAAGCCACCCAATCTTTCAACAAACTTGGCAGTCACACTTGAACCTTGAAACTTTTAAAGTTCAGAGTCTCCCACTTTGTATTAACTTCCACAATATCTCACTTGAATATTGGACAACCCAATGGATTAAAGCCCCGGCTAGCTACAACAGAAGGTTGTTGTGCATGGACGAACACACAGCTAAGAAGAAGCGAGATGATTATGCTCATATTTGCTTCAGTGTGAACGTTACCCAAGAACTCCCTGAAGAAATTCCAATTGTGATGTTAGGAGAGGAATACAAGCTATAGGAAGATACAATAAAATTTTATACTAATGAAAACCGCCTTCCAATACCCCAAACAAAATCCGGAAAGCAACGAAAAAGGTGTTTAAAACAGGAAGCTACCAAGAACTTATGGAGTTACTTGAAGTGGAAACTCTGGAAAACCTCATTTCCTTGACAACCAAAGCCACCATTATACAAAAGGAGGCTGAAACTATACCGCCTGAAAAGGAAGAAAGACAAAACAATGAGACAATGCAAATTCATCCACTAGGTCATATAAAAAAAAGACAAGGAACACAGTTTAGCAAGCACTGATTGCAACATATGGCGTTCTAACTGAATCTAATAATGACCAGATCCTTTTGTCCACAAACTCAGTGACCGCGCAAAGTGATGAAGGAGTAACAAAGGTGAGTAGCACTAATCCTATCCAATCTAAAACCATAGTAACCAAAGACCTACCATTTCCTCAATAAACTCCTATAAACTAGAACTTCAACATATCAAAGCAAAGCTTACTACTCATCCTACTGATTCGACTCTACTTGATAGAGAAAAGAATGTGTTATCACAATTCTTAAAGGCTACACACAACTACAACTCTATCTTACAGCAAAGATTAGAGTACATTGGCTAAAAGATGGTGACAACTGCAATAGATTCTTTTGCAACTCCATTCTTGTGAGGAAAAACAACAACAAAATTATTTCTATAACTTCCAAAGAGGGTACTAATATACAAATACAACAAAATATTCAAGAGGAGGTATTAAGGTTCTTTAAAGAACTACTAGGAACTCCTAACTCTTCAAATGCTATGTTAGATGAACTTCGATCCCTATCCCTCAAACAAATCACAATAGCAGATGCGGAACTCCTCATAAAATCAATTGAAAGTTTAGAGATAGAAGTTACAGTTTTTGCCATAGATGGCTCCAAAGCTCCTAGCCCTGATGGTCTAAATGGATACTTCTTCCAGAAATCTTAGAGGGGGACAGGTTCGTTTGTTATAGAGGCAGTCAAAGAATTCTTTTCCAAGGGTTTCCCACTCAAAAAGATTAACAAAACCTTTATTTTTGTATTCCTAAATGCTCTAATCCTACACATTTTGGAGAATTCAAACCTATTGCATGTATTAATTTTCTCTACATGATCATATCCAAGATACTTTCCTCAAGACTAAAAAAAAACTATCTCTACTAATCAGTGACAACCAAGGCACTTTTATGCAAGACAGACATATAGAGACAACGTTCTAATTGTACAAGAGCTTCTAAAAGGCTACTCAAGATCAAATTACTCTCTAAATTGCACAATCAAAGTTAATTTCTACAAAGCTTTTGATAGTATCAGCTAGGATTTCCTATGGACTCTAATGACAGCTCATAGATTTCCAATGGTTTTTATAAAATGGATAAAAGAGTGTATCTCAACCTCCTCCTTATCTATCCTAATCAATGGTACTCTTACCACACTCTTTAAGGCAACAAGGGGACTTAGGCAAGGGGACCCCCTAATCCCCTACCTTTTCATCCTTTTTTTGGAGACTCTTAACTCCCTCATCAAGCATAAAGTCCTAAAAAACACAAAATTCAAATTCCATGCTAAATGCAAGAAGATCAATTTGACTAACCTCTATTTTGTAGATGATCTACTTTTATTTCGTAAGGCCTCCATGAACTCCATACAAATTTATATGGTAGCACTTATCAAATTCAGAAACTTCTCTAGACTACAATTCAATCCAACAAAGAGCCATTTCCTTCTATCCAAAAAAGCTATGACATTGGGGCCTCATATATCTCAATCTACTAGAATGCTTTTGAAAGAGACACCTCTTTTGTATCTTCGACCTATCTCTACTAAAAGACTCTCATATGTAGAATGCACCCCAGTACTAGAGAAAATACACAGAAGAGTTAGTTTGTGGGTTTACAAGTCTTTGTCATATGTAGGAAAGGTTCAACTCATCAAATCAGTGTTAAACAGCCTCCACATTTACTAGAGCTCTCACATCTTCCTCTCTCAATGTATCATCAGATCTATTGAAAGAATTCTCAAGAACTTCTCATGGAATTACCCAAATGACGTCAAAGATTTAGCTAAAATGAAATGGGAGGATATTTGCTCTCCTAAGAATGAAGGAGGGTTAACATAACTCCTATCAAAACCAAAAATCAAGCCCTAATCTTAAAAAGACAATAGTGGATCCTTATGGATAAAAACTGTCTGTGGGTGAAATGGCTGCACTCGTATTTCCTCAAGGAAAGAAGTCTATAGAGCATCAAGGAATCAATCTCATACTCTCATTTTCTTAACCAGATTATGAAATTGAGGGACAAAGTTCGAGATAGGATCTCTTGTAAAATTGGGAATGACAACTTGACTTATTTTTGAAATGACAATTGCACTTGTGTGGGACCTCTCATTCAACATTATGGCATTCTAAGCAATCCTCAAACTACCTCACTCAAACTTAAACTCAACCAAATGATCACAAAGCGCACTTGGAACTTTCCTCTAAACCTAATACATCTTCAACCATCATACCTTCCCCAACCTAATTCTTAGGACACCTTCTACTGGCATACCCAACCCAGCTTTAAACTCATAAACAAAGCCATGAGAGATCTCCTAAGATGTAGGAAACAAAAGATGGAATGGCACAGTGTTGCTTAGAGTAAGGTATTAATCCCAAGGGCTTCTTTCATATTATAGTTAACAGTCCTAAATATGCTGAATACTTTTGATATAATTCACTATCTCCAAATGGACATAATATGTCCACTGTGCAAGATCCATAGCGAAACAAGAGATTATCTGGTCTTCACATGCCTTTATAAGATATATGTATGAGAATCTATAGCCAATAGATGTTTATGGCTAAACCCGGGGAACGTTATCTCAGAGGTAATCCAAACATTTACAATCTCTACAATTCCTCCAAACCCTAGCAAACAGATCCAAGTTCTATCCCTAGGACTCTGTTTGTATAGATTATAGAAGCAAAGAAACCTCAGACGATTTAGAGGAACCAACACACCCAAAAAGGTCCTTGCTTTTGAGATCCTCTATGAAATTAGAGAACTAATTCTACTTCTTAACCTCAATCAGACATGCAAGATAACCATCCTAGATTCACTTAACATTTAACTAGAAGCTATTGTCGGAAGATAATCACCGGTATGAAAGAGAAGTAAAATATAAGTTTGCATGAAAATGTTTGCATTTTACTAGAACTAGTAAGAGGAAATTTTCCTAGACTTTAGGAGAGCAACCAATAGACTAGCAAACTATCGATTTCACTCAATAAGTTTTTGTAACACCCCACTCCCGCATGACTCGAACCTGACATCGATGATGATATCCGAGTCCGTGCCCTGTGAGGGTGGCAGGCTACATCACTCAGTCAAAAATCAGTATTATTTTTTTTAAACATACACATACTTTACATATTATGCGGAAAACAATTTACATAAATAATCATCGGTGAGTTCAATGACCACGGGGGGGGCTTTTTTGTAAATACAATTTCATTCAATTTGTTGACTTTACAACATGACCTATTCATTTGTACAAGAATTCATAAAGTATAATTTTTATTAAACTCGAATACAGACGCGAACTGATTCTGACCTCTTTTCTCACTCGCATGTGGTTACTATACGCCTGTTGCCTAACGGGGTATTCTTCTCGGTCCTGAAAAATAATTGCAAATTTTGGGTGAGTTTTGCGAACTCAGTGAGGAACCATCATCGATGGTTCACTCAAGTCATGCAACACATCGTTTCACATAACATATATTTTCATTGTTGCATGTCTGATCACATTTCACAATTTCACTTGAGTACAGACAATTTGATACATTTCATTCGATTAGACATTCATAACCAATTGATTTCATACAACACGCAAGCATAATACAATTGTTTCACAATCCACTTTCAGAAATACCACATGATTGGTACCACAGAAGCATAAGGCATTTTGCCTTTCACTCAATTCAAATGATTAAATCAAATGTATATGACACGCGTATGTGACACTTTTTTCCATTTATTACGGTGTTGTGACCTAGCACCTGTGCTGTCCCAATATGGGCGTATTAATCGTTGAGCCTGAGGCTCTGAACTGTCCCAATATGGGCACATTAATCGCTGAGCCTGAGCCTCTGAATCACTGTGGGGCTTGAGGCCCAAATATAAACGTTGAGCTTATAGCTCTCGGTGGCTGCTCCGGTCACAACTATTATTATCTGATCGTGCCTTGTATGCATGGAATGCATAGGTCAAAATGAAACCATATCAACATCACAATCATTCCTAATTATCACATTCAACCAATTAGTTCACAATTTTTCACATTAAAATCACACTCACATTGAATCACATAGAAAACACGAAAGTCTCACATTCTCAAACAAATAACACTTCTATGTCAAAAGCTCCCAATACATTGGGCACCTTCAGTCCGGAATCCAGTCATAAACAACGCACAATCACACCATTCTTCTCCACAGAATTATAAGCGCAAAATAATAAACAAATAATAATTGAGAAACCATCTAGGTCACTCACCGATAGCTCCCGAAGCAAAAGCCTGGAAGTCTCGGCAACGTCTGTGGGGTGACGTTCCAAAAGCGCCTCTAACAAGCTTTCACTCCTTCAATTCTCCACACTCTTCACAAATTCTCTACCTTCCACCATAACACACGATCACCATCACTTCAAGGAGGGCTAGGTTAGACTTTTTTTTAAGAACAAGAAGAAGAGGAAGCACTTAAGAGAGAAGAGAAGAGTAGCAATTAGGCTAGAACAAAAGGAGAAGGCCAACGAAGATGAAAGGAGGAGAACTTTCGGATGAGAAATGGAGACAATTCCATTTAACACACCAATAACTCACTTTTGAGAGGAAGAGTCGTGAAGACTTGTAAGCCTAAGATATTTATATAATTTAGATAACCACGAATTTGATGCTTTAGTAGGCAAGTGACATGTGTCACTTGCCACTTGTCACTTGCCTACTGTCTTATTCTAAAACACTCTTAAGGTTCTTTCCAATTCCAATTCAATTGCTAGTCCAATTTGTCTCCCAATTTCAATGGCTCAAAGTCATAAATTCCAAAATCATGTATCTAATTTTTCAGTACCATTGGACATTCATTTTCAGCACCGAAAACCAAATCAGTCTGCCAATTTTTTCGGTCCGAAAATTTCACCCGAAAAAATTCCAGAAAAATTTCTAAAATTCCACAAAAATGTAAAACGCACAAAAATCCACTTTAATTAAATTTTCAAGCACTAAATCATATGTTTTTCACAATAAACACATATGTCGGGAAATGTCATGAATGCATATAAAATCATGTGCATATACAAAAATTACAATTTATGCATATATGGAGGCCATATTATGCATGAACATGCCGAGACTAGTTTACACACTCATAACTTGTCCCAAATTACTATTTTACCCTTCCCATCAGTGATGGGATGTTACAACTCTCCCCTCCTAATAAAAATTTCGTCCTCGAAATTTATTTCTGATTAATGAAGAAGGCAGGGTTGCTATTCTCTTTCCACTCGATCACTTCTTTCAAGACATATCGAATAGGGCTATTAATTCCTTGATTACACGCAACACTTGCTTAACTAATCCCTTGATGTGTTTTTTAGATTGCTCAAGTTTCCACTTCCAATCTCAACAACACATATATCATATTATAACAATACTAACTATAAGCAGCTCATAGATTCATAGTCCTATTATCTCCATAGTTTTCGATGGACAACTTTATGTCACCCTTAACTTCCCTTATTACCTTTGTATCTCATCTAACTACACCTTGGCATAGGTGATTCACTCAAAATCTTTCCCCATATAGTCACAACTTCGATGTAATCCACCAAACATCCATTCGTCTTTCAAAACCACTTTATTCAGATTTTAAAGTTTATTACACTCACTAACGATATCCCAAATTTGTTTTGGTTTTAACTCAAGATGATCGACTATTTTTTTTCGTTTCATCAGGATAATGATGATTTTTACCTGTAGTCTCTTTGCACTATACATTAATCCTAATCTTATATGCTGAAGCATTCCAGATATATAAGCTTTATAACTATCTCCTATTGTCAAGACTACAAGGAACTCGAACATATAATCACTCAGTTCGATATTCTTCGTTGCCAATTGCTCTTTTGGGGTACACTTACGAGGACATCTCTTTATCAGTTAGTACACATACTTTACTCCCTCAAAATTCCTCAAATCCTCCATTTGGGCTTTTCTAATTCCTTTTTGCAAAACTGATGTTACTTTTCCATAACTAATAAGATTTCCTTTTTGCTCCATTTTAACTCATCACTATACACTCTTTATTGCACGAGATTTAGTAACTTAATATCCACATATGTGGTACTGACAGGTCTCTCTGCACACTCCTTTCAATCTTGTCCAATTCCAGTCTTACCTTAATCTCTACTAATCTGTCTAGTCATATGTATATCTCATATGTTTCTGTCCACATCACGATTCTACGCTTTCAAACCAACTATTATTGCAGAAATTTTTCAAGTCATGTATCTAAAGTTAGCTCATGAAGCTATGATTACAACCAACTCTCTCTTAATCTCAATTGGAAACCTCTATTGTATATACTACAAATCTCCTAATCTGGAAGGTATACTTAACACTATATTTTGTTTGTTTTCATTTAACACTGACGTGGCTTACATATTTTTCCCTCAAGTAATCAAAATTTCATTTTCCTTTGTCAATAATAATCATAGTCACTCATTGAGATCATGTTGCTTGGATCACATTAACCTTCAATAACATAATCCTATCGGAGTATGGTTAACTCCAATAGCTATAACCTCAAACTCATTGTGCTCAATTTTAGTTCCTGTCATTCCCTGGGTAACTAATTCCTCAGTGCAGTAGTATGATCACATGCTATCCTCAATTTTTCATTGAATTTCCTTTTTCTCGATGGAGTTCAGCAGTTCTTTCAATTTCCCTATGATTCCACATTGACTTATGCAAATGTCTGTTCATTTTTACTTGTAACTCCACACATTTCAATCTACAACCATAATTTCCTGTGTTGAAAACCCCTTCATCAGAGATAATTTATGGTTCCCCAAATAGATTTTAAAACACAGCCTATAATGTGGACCAAATTTCACCTCACATAAACAAGAATGTCTCCTTGAATTGTTGGATATTTTACATCAACAAAAAATATATATACACTCCCGATAGCCTTTTCTAACCCTTATGCTTGAATCTTTTCTATGGAAATAACTCCAATATTCTCATTTTTATTTTTTTCATTTTTTTATAAAGGAGACAGTACATCACAAATTTTACGGGAGACCTGTCATCTTATTTCAAAATTCCCTCCATTGCGTCTGTCAATTTCTTTCTGAAGCAAACCCGATTGACTCAAGCGAACGGCCTTGGCCCACTATGGAAGAATTACTTGATTCCATTGTTGAATCGAGAGAAGAGCTTATGATCTCAACTACTGGTCATGGAAAGCCTGTCTTCATTGGTCATAAATTAAATTACGCGACTTTCTGACCCTATATCAGTGATTCTTGTTACAAACCTCGATATTGTCACTCACCTATTATTCATGTCATTCCTAATAGCTCAAGAAAAATCAATTACAACATTTCACAAGATCTTTAGAAGATCAATCTGTCTCATGACTTCTATGGTCAATGTATCCTCGATATTAAGGCTCAATGCGACATTAAGCAATTTCATTTACACTTACACCCTGGCTGATACCATTCAAAATTCTGACATCTTATTGAAAGATGTCTCTATATCATATAGCCACGTACTCAAATTCGCTACTGCTACTTACATTCCAATTAACTCTAGATAACATTTCTATCCTTGTTCCTGTCCATAACTGGAAGTTGCTATTTGATCATAGCAAAAACCTATTTTTGTAGGCCCATATTGTGGCCTGCACTTTTAGCTCACATTACCCCACATATTGACAGCGATTCTGCGCCAGTTTTCCAGTATTTACATTTTGAGTGCATTCACTCTACTCCTTTGCTTTATCATATTTTCCATAATTGCATACACAGATGCAACCCAAACTCAGGCGCATTTTACGCACTGATAAGGCCATGTTTCTATTATTTCATCGTCCATATGTATATTCTCAATTTATTTCAAATTATAGACGCAGAAGCATCAAGAAGTGTCATCTCAGTATCTCAGACATATTATTACGCTAAATAATAACTTTTATCACACTTCAAATCCAAATCTATCCTTTCACAGTCATAGAAAGTTATTTCTTTTGACCGGGCTTGCACACTTTAATCTCATCATTTCTTCTTTTTTTTTCAAACAATATTTTCACTTACGATACACTATATTCCATAATACACAAATCACCACAACTGTATCTACCGTATCGAACCAAGTACTTTTTCTTATTTCCAATTATCCCCATTTTATCGAACATACAAGTCCAAAGCATAACGACCTAGTCATCCTGAGCTTTTGATCTATCATAGACATATTCACATATTCTTAAGCTAAATCATAACTCCCATCACTTTTAACCAATGTTTTTTTTGTCCATATTTGACCTCTCCAGACTATCACAAGTTTCGTTTTTCGTTCAACTCAATTTATACACTTTAAATCTCATTATTTATTTTGATATCACTTCTTTCTAAACCAGCCCTTGCCAATGTATTCACATACAGATCACATTCGAGGGTTTTTAATCACAGTACAATATGAATGTCATTTTTCATTATTCCTTTCTCATTTCCAGTTGCCCATAAACCTTCATTGGCTCATATTCTGACACATCACCACTTTTCTCAGACTTCATCACTTAACACATGTTCATGCGTATGACCCATACCTATATGACTCAGACTAGGGATCGATTCTTTACTGATGCTGCTATGACATGACTTTAATGCAGGTGACTTTACCCATGTTTCAGTAAATGCCCATAGAAGTTCGTACTTCTGGGCTCTAATACTACCTAAATGTAACAACCCACTCTCGCATGACCCGAACCCGACATCGATGGTGATATTCGAGTCCGTGCCTTGTGAGGGTGACGTACTACATCACTTATTCAAAACTCAGTATAATTTTTTTTTTCAACATACACATACTTTACATATTATGCGGAACACAATTTACATAAATAATCATCGGTGAGTTCAATGACCATGGGGGGCTTTTTTTGTAAATACAATTTCATTCAATTTGTTGACTTTACAACATGACCTATTCATTTGTACAAGAATTCATAAAGTACAATTTTTATTAAACTCTAATGCAGACGCGAACTGATCCCGATCTCTTTTCTCACTCGCATGCGGTTACTATACGCCCGTTGGCTAACGGGATATTCTTCTGGGTCCTGAAAAATGATTGCAAATTTTGGGTGAGTTTTGCGAACTCAGTGAGGAGTCATCATCGATGGCTCACTCAATTCATGCAACACATCGTTTCACATAACATATATTTTCATTGTTGCATGTCTGATCACATTTCACAATTTCACTTGAATACAGACAATTTGATACATTTCATTCGATTAGACATTCATAACCAATTGATTTCATACAACACGCAAGCATAATACAATTGTTTCACAATCTACTTTCAGAAATACCACATGATTGGTACCACAGAAGCATAAGGCATTTTGCCTTTCACTCAATTCAAATGATTAAATCAAATGTATATGACACGCGTATGTGACACCTTTTTCTATTTATTACGGTGTTGTGACTGAGCGTCTGTGTTGTCCCAATATGGGCGCATTAATCGTTGAGCCTGAGGCTCAATCGTCCCATATGAAAGCGTTAATCGTTGAGCAGAGGCTCTAAATCACTTAATGGACTCGAGGTCGAATATAAACGTTGAGCTTGTAGCTCTCGATGGCTGCTCCGGTCACAACTATTATTATCTGATCATGCCTTGTATGTATGGAATGCATAGGTTAAAATGAAACCATATCAACATGACAATCATTCCCAATTATCACATTCAACCAATTAATTCACAATTTTTCACATTAAAATCACACTCACATTGAATCACATTGAAAACACGAAGGTCTCATATTCTCAGACAAATAACACTTCTATGTCAAAAGCTCCCAATACATCAGACACCTTCGGTCCGAAATCCAATCATAAACAACGCACAATCCCATCATTCTTGTCCACAGAATTATAAGGGCAAAATAATAAACAAATAATAATTGAAAAACCATCTAGGTCACTCACCGATAGCTCCCGAAGCAAAAGCCTGGAAGTCTCGGCAACGTCTGTGGGGTGATGTTCCAAAAACGCCTCTAACAAGCTTTCACTCTTTCAATTCTCCACACTCTTCACAAATTCTCTACCTTCCACCATAACACACCATCACCATCACCATCACTTCAAGGAGGGCTAGGTTATATTTTTTTTTTTAGAACAAGATGAAGAGGAAGCACTTAAGAGAGAAGAAAAGAGTAGCAATTAAGCTAGAACAAAAGGAGAAGGCCAACGAAGATGAAAGGAGGAGAACTTTCGGATGAAAAATGGAGACAATTCCATTTAACACACCAATAACTCACTTTTGAGAGGAAGAGTCGTGAAGACTTGTAAGCCTAAGACATTTATATACTTTAGATAACCACTAATTTGATGCTTTAGTAGGCAAGTAACATGTGTCACTTGCCACTTGTCTTACTCTAAAACACTCTTAAGATTCTTTCCAATTCTAATTCAATTGCTAGTCCAATTTGTCTCCAAATTTCAATGGCTTAAAGTCATAAATCCCAAAATCATGTATCTAATTTTTTAGTGTCATTGAACAGTCATTTCTAGTACCGAAAATCAAATCAGTCTGTCACTTGTCAATTTTTTCGGTCCGAAAATTTCACCCGAAAATTCCAAAAAAAATTCTAAAATTTCACAAAAATGTAAAACGCACAAAAATTCACTTCAATTAAATTTTCAAGAACTAAATCATATGTTTTTCACAATAAACACATATGCCGGGAAATGTCATGAATGCATGTACAATCATGTGCATATACAAAAATTACAATTTATGCATATATGGAGGCCATATTATGCATGAACATGCCGAGACTAGTTTACACACTCATAACTCGTCCCAAATTACTATTTTACCCTTCCCATCAGTGATGGGATGTTACAGTTATTCCCTTACCCTGGGGCATGTTTAAAGAAGAGCAAGGAGGCTTGACTTTTGATAGTCTTTTTATTGCCTCAATTTTGCATGAACCACCCCAACCAAAATTAAAACTCCCAAAGCTAAAAACATATAAAAGAACAACAGTCTCAGAAGAAATTCCACTAAGGTGAAAGATCTGAGAAGATCTAGAAGCATGTAATCTTATCCTTAACCAGTAGAGATATTTCTGAATACTAAAAATATATAATGACGATAACTTTAATGGATCATGTGACACGCTATTGCGAGATTATGAACATGTATGGAAATGTAAGCACAATTAATTATACACACTAAGATGAATATTGAGGAAATAATATCAACCTATAAAAAAATTAAAAATGATTACTTAACTATTCACAATTTTGCATTATATTGAATATATCAACATAAATCATAATATTAAAAGTCAAATCTTATAAGGTCCATTTATATGAACATTATTGACAATACAAATGATCAAATATTATTCAAATCTATTCTCAATCTACCAAACATATAAGATTTATAAAATTTTTACACAAACTTTTATTCATCGATCTCTTTTATCCTTAAAATTTAAATATGGGTCAAAAACAAACTCAAATATATTTTCTTATGTATAAATATTATTAAGTTTCTAATTTTAAGTACATCTGAACAATTTATGTAATGATCCCATGAATTTTTTCTCACATCGCCAATTTTGAAAAACGTGGAACATATTCTCAACATTGCCACCATTCACATTGAACTCGTACAGAATAACTCGGAGAACAAAACGACAGTTGGAGCATCCTTTTCGCTATGTAACCTTGTCATAACTGCGAAGGGCGGTCATACATGATTTGATTGTTACTGAAGTATTTCCACATGTTGAACCATATTGACACGGAACTTCTAAATTTTCTGAGAGTACAACTTTTCCTACCAGCACAGGAACACAAGTTGGATACTGCTTACGCCCAAAGCAATGTCACAGCTAAAAATAAAATGATGGCCAGTCCAAAACAGAAGCTGACAATGGCCATGAAAGCCTGAAATAGTATTGAGCTAAATAATTAGCATTCTGACCATTTCATACCTTTCCCTGCGAATCAAATTTGAATTTAATGGTGAACCATGAGAGTCCTTCGTCCACAAAAGGTGCAAGAGCAAGGGCCCTGAAAGGAAGACTATTTAAGTTAATAACTATATTAAAGGTTTATAACAAATAGTCAAACCATTTTGTCATGAATTGATCCTTGAATGCAAAGAAGAATTTTAGACAACAGAGATACCCCATGACTTAAAAGGATTTCTCCACTTTCTTTCTTCAGTCATCATTTCCTTCTATTCTCAATACTGTTTCCACAATATCTTTTATCTTCTCAGGTAAAGTAAATATCTCATGCTCTAGAACTCCGAAATAATAAATGTTCATCATACAAACTTTACAACACTATCTTATAACTTTGTAGCCCTTTTACACTCCTAAGGTTAATTCAATGACTCCGAATAAGAAATGATGAGTCAACTACTATTTTCCTAAACTTAGTCTATCAAAATCAAGAACTAAATAATTGACTCTCAAGTCTTCTTGTTTCATGGCTGTACTGTGAGCAATCAACAGACAATACATGAATGCCTTAAAGACTAGCTGTGTTTACAAAAAATAGGTTGGTAAGGGAAATAAATATCACTGAGAATCAGAGCATCAGAACTTGGAGTAGTAGAGGGAACAAAATGGGATTACAAGGAACTAACCCTCCAGCTCTAGCAAGCTTAGTAACTTGACTACCAGCCCACACCGTAGCCATCACTTTGAAAAACCTGACAATTACTAAGCAGCTGAGTGTCAGTTTTCATCTCACACCAGCTACAAGATAAAGTATTACCTTTCTACAGCAGCCAAAAATCCCAGTTTTCCAGGTGCAGGAGCAACATAAAACCTATATATAAAGTGAGGCAATATTACGATGACGTCTGAAGGATAAAACTATGTTTGCAACAGAACTGCATTTTGCTAAGCATGCATCAAGAAATGGTAGAGAAGCACAAAGAGAAAGATAATTTTGACAAACAGACACCTTCCCCGTCACTTACATCGTAAGGGCCAGAAGCACACACATTTCAAGATAAGGTTGTTCCTTACACTAAAAGACGAAGAACCTCAATCTTGATTTAGTCAAAAGGAGATCCACAGAATGAAATTTATAAGGGGAAAATAATAGAAGCAATTCAGACTCCTCTGCACTAAAGCAAGTCACTCTTTAATTCGATCTTGCTTATGGTCATTCATGATACCTTTGTTGGTTCAACACACTATGACAATTCAGTGACAAATCCTAGAACTTTCACATATAAAACTTTTAACAACTACAGTCAGATTGGACTATATTCTTTTTTCTCTGTTTCAGAGTGCATTAACTCATCAAATGTAGAAAGTATTGACTCACCACACCAAGAGAAATGTCGTAAGATAGTATGCAGTATTTAAAAGTCCATAAGCCAATACTCCAGAAATTCCATATCGCTTTAGTTTCGTCAACACTCTGACAAGTTAACCAATGATACTGAGAAATTATAATGAAAAGGAACTACATTAATCATACCTACGGATCATGAAACTTCACAAGCTTTTAAAAATTAAAAATTCACAGTTCTTTATAGATGAAAATATGAAATTTTCACAGGAAATTTGTCGTTCAGGTGTAGCATGAAACATTGAGCTCAACCACAATGGATTCTGAGGATAATAATCTCCACATACATTTAGTTCATATCATCGCGCTTGAAGGATGAAAGAATGCATGATTATGTAAGGAAGAAACAAAATAATCATTAAAAGATGATCTTCAGAAAGTTAATTTAGAAGCGTAGGCATTTTACTTTGCTTCAGTATGAGAATGAGAGCACAGTCTTCTTGGCACGGTCATGTCATTGGGAAAACAAGTAGTCATCAAAAATAACTAAAAACACATTAAGGTTAGCAGTAAGTACTCATTAGATGTGACTGATTTTTGACTAGACTCATTCTCATCTGCTGAACCTGAAAAACATAAGAGTAGTAAGGAAAAAAAGTAAAGAGGGTGAAAATGTTATTCCATTTCACACACACGACCAAAGTCCAGAATGTCAGAAGTAGCCACTTGCAAATAACGGGGAATTGTGTATCCAAGAAACTTCCTGTTTGTGCCAGAAACTTAAAGTACCTTCATGTTTAGGAGTGTTGTCGCGAGAAACTGACAGCCCATAAGCCTAGCCTTGAGAGCAAAAAGCAAACATAAGCTTAATTCAGACGTTATTATTTGATTTGAAAGAAATGCACGGAGAACATATTAATCAGAATTAGCATATATCACTTTTCAAGCACTCAAACCAGATAAAACAAGCAAAGGGGGAAAAAAAAACTAGTTTAAGCAAACTGGGAGCAAAATGAAGACTTAGAATACAGACAAAGAAAAGAATTACTCTTCTAAACACAAGATAAGTCAGCTATGGATGGGAGGATTTAAAGGCATGTTTTGAAAGGTATGTCAGACATTCAAGAAGGATCACACATTCCGGTTCATATAATGCAATTCTAAACGAGAACGAAAGAAAGATGATTAGACTTTAATTACTGGGAAGATAGAGCAAGTTAATAGCAAACAATACCGCTGTAAAGTAATTTGGATTAAGTGAAGAAACGGAAGATTATGCAAAAATAAGATAGATGAAAATGTCAAACAAAAACCTATACAAACAGAAGGACATTTTGAAAATTATCCACCTAAATAATGCAACTTGGCATGTAATACACATGGGTAAGCCAAGATTCTACTAGAGCGAAGAGGAAGAAAGAGTATGATCCAAGAAGTAAAGAATCTCCAGTAGTTTAAAGAGAAAACGAGACTCACTTCGCTATCACTGTTGATGGAGCAAAATCTTCGAGATGGTTTCTGATAAAGGGACGACGTTTTCAAATGAAATAGCCTTGAAATCCGCATGGAGACGCAGGGGTGGTCATTAAAACCCTGAGAAGGAATTGCAACGTAGCAATTAGAACAAACTACAATTACACAAAGAAAACAAAAGCGAAATATTTTACTACGATCAAGAAGAACATGAATTGCAACGCATTAATGAAGCGGAATGAATTTACCAAATGATGGGGCAAAGGGAGAGGTGGGATGGCGATTCTGATTAGCGTAGACATGAGTTCGAGGTTTAGAGCTTTGATAAGATTTTGTCTAATATAAGGCTTGGACTTGGTGGCCCAACATTTCAAGCACTGCTCCTGTAGATTGTTCCAGTAATCCAACAATTGTAAACACCAGACGACTTTGGTTTGGAAGCATCAAACGATTGAATGCATCTCATAATTGATTATTAGATCCTATTCTTAACACTTGAAAACACTCGAGGAACTTGATAGAATTCCAACTCAAGACCTTCAACAGACGAAGACACTTCAAAAATATTCGAGAACTGAAAATTCTAGGGTTTATAATGAATCTTTGTCGCAGGCCAGAATTCAAGAAGCAAGACAGCTCAGATCAGAAAATTGCCGTTAAAATACAATGATTAGTTTGTCTCCTAAAAGGTGTGATTTTGTAATAATTGAGTGAATATTGTCGCAACAACAAGAATTCTGTCTTTTTTTCTTCCTCTTCTAACGGTGGACCAACAAATTCCCAACTTCCTTCTCCCCCCTAGAAATTGCTAGCATCATTTGGTGCTTTCGTCGAAAGATCTGTGACTTGTTGGAATTACGCCCGAATTACGCCCATGAAAGATCTTGTTGGATTGAAACTTTCTTTTATAATTATTCTCTTTGTTTAATAACATAACAAATGATTATATGATTATATTATATCTATTGCTTTTATCTTCTTCTTTTTTTGGTCTCTGATCAAGGTATCTACTGATGGATCCAGTGAATAATCTTCTTGCTGGTTTGTAGGCACCTCACAGGGAGATTATGATAATGAGATTCAAAACTTTAGGGTTTAATTTAAAAGTTTTCTTTATCATAAGATCATTAAATAAGGACTTTAATGATTCAATTAGATCAATATGTATATAATAGTATTATAGTAATCAATAGATCACTTATTATGTTTTGATGTCAGACACCTAGTATGTAAAAATGCTAGTTGAATGATCATTGGATATAATTAAGTATCTATTTAACTAGTAGAGAATCAAAATGAGATCCATCAACTTTAAGTAATAAGTTTGAGCTTTATATTGTCATTGGCTAAGGCGATTGAATGAGTAAAGAGAGGAGTTTCTTAAGTCATTCATCAGTCATTAATGATCGACATGTAATATAGTTAGCTGTCTAATAGGGTTTGACAGTTAAACCATAACTTATGATAATCCTGAGCTGTAATGATAGAAGGTAATAATGCATTATCATTAACTAAGTTCTATCTTTGTAAGATTGTTACTTCACACTATCCGGTTGTTGAGGAATGTTGTTAAACGACAATCTTGATTAGTAATTAATTGGATGAATTACCACCAGCTTAAAGATGAACCTATATGATTTCACACTTACAAGTGTAATATTTCATGCTTATGATTATTTAATTTATTATGAGATAATTTATTAAATAATCTATATGGCATATTATTAATTTTTTGCTAACATAGAAAATATAATATTGAAATTTTTCTTGTACAAAATATATGAATAAAATAAAAATATTTTATTTAATTTCCTTTTATAAATAATAATAATAAATTTTAAAAAAGGCGTCAGATGGTGAAAGGTGTTTTATCCTAGGTGGTTTTGTTTTGGTTTTAAAACTAAAATGAAATGAAGAGTAGGAGTTGGTTTTTTTAAAAGTTATCAAAAATGTTAAAAACTTACAAAGAAGATAGAGTGAAAAAAAAAAAGATACTCTTTCATTTTCGTTTTTGGACATAGAAATAAACAAGAAAAAAGAATATAAATTTATTTTCTCTATTCTTGAAGAAAGAGTTCTTCAAATTTAACCATAGTCATATCAAGTATTGAAAACGAGATATATTTTTTGGTGTGGAATGCATAGAATCTTCGTATTTTCGTGGAAGGACAAGAAGAAGCCCAAGAAAAATCATTTTGCACTTAGGGGTGTTTAGAACAAATCCAAGGGTAAGGAGAAGAAAGTTGACCAAAAGGATGCTGAATGTTTCTTTTGTACAAAGAAGGGACACTAGAAGAGGAACTGCCCAAAGTATTTGGCTACTTTGAAAGGTAAGAAACAAGGTGAGGCATTTATGAAAAAAAATTTCATGATTTATTTAACTACTATTGATTCTACTAAATGGGTATTAGATACTTGTAGTAGCTTTAACATCTGCAATATATTGCACGGTATAAGGATTAGTGGGAGATTGAAGCAGGGAAAAGTTAAGCTATAAGTTGGGAATGGAACAAGTGTTGTTACCCTAGCTGTAGGAACTATTTCTCTTGTTATGCCTACGGGAAAGATTTTATTATTAGAAGATTGTTATTATGTTCTTAAATTTGTTTCGAATATTATTTCCATTTCGTCATTAGATAAGCGTGGACTTCATACAATGCTTAAGAATAACCAATGTAATATATTTCATGGTGATGAATTATATGTAAGTGGTTATTTACAATATGGTCTTTATGCCTTACCTGAAATAGTTGTCTATTCAATTATGAATGTTTCTGGTCAAAAAAAGGAAGAGAATAATATATCATCAACTGACTCTTAACTCTCCCCCTACATTAGATCTGAGACTTCTTCACAGAGAGATGGAACAATAGCACCAAACTAAGATAAATGGTCATTCACTCTTTCCAATATGAGTAGTTGTTTCCATTGAAGTAAGGAAGTTTTGAGACAAATTTCAAAACTTTTCAATGTGTTTGCCACGATCTATCATGTGTTGTAAAACATAAAAATGTGAAACCTCACTCTGATATCAAATGATAAAGCAAACATATGCAAAAGATACTTTTAATTCGAATAAAACGACAGAGGCTTATTGAAACTTAAAACCACAATAGGAGCCTACAAAGCAATAGGAGTTTGTTATGCGATAGAACTCTATTTAAGTAATAAGAACCTATTAAGCAATAGAAGCCAACCAAAAGATAAATCTAGTTAAGAGTTAAAATGAAAGGAATCTTTAGTTAGTTGAAAATAGAATGAGCTTACTATAACAACAAAGGAGCCTCTTGGTGAAATGAGCACACAAAATATAATACGAAAATATAAAAGTTAAGAGAAGAGAGAAAATGACGCAGTCAATTTATACTGATTCGGCTTATATCTTAAGCCTATGTCCAATCCCCAAGTATCCAACTTAAGTGTTTCACTAAAATCTCAAGTAGTAATTTGACAAGTCTCTTCAAGTTCACGAGTACATATTTTTCAAGGTTCTCCACCCTTCCAACCTAGTAGTATTTAGCTAGCCTCTATAAGCTTCCAACAAATAATTTGCTCCATATGAGCTTCATGATCTCTTTAAAAAAGAATTGTCATTTTCTAAGACATAAGGGATTTGATAATGATATGACTTTCAAGAGTATTAATGTATCTCAATATTTTAGCTTTCTCTTTTCTTTCCTTTAATGCTTCTCTCTTTCGCAACTTTAGTGGCTCTTACTTTAATAGATATTTTCTTCAACTAGCTATGGCTTCTTCTTTTTTTTTTCTAAATTTGACTTTGAATCTTCATTATTATCTTTGCTAGAATCTTGCAATAATCAACCGTTAAGAGAAATTTGTAGTTGATAGATGTCATTCATAAATAGCAGGATCTTTTCATATATTGCAAGATAAATAAGGCAAGTTCATAAAGAAAGATCTTTCAAGAAGGAAAATATTTATCCTATGATTTTATTTCCATTTAAGAAAACCCTTAAAAATATAAGAAAATAAATTCAATTTGAATTTTGTATATGGTCACCATCAAAACTATTAATAAGCCTAACAAACTTGACCTTCTCAGAGAAAAAGATCACCTGTGATGGTTCAGCCCTAATTAGAAAGGATCTAAAGACTCTTTCTATTAGGGAGGATTTATTTATGTTATTTATAAAATGTCATCGTAAATAGATGACCTTATCTGCTGCCTACAATAATGTTGTCATTTTTTGTTTCTCTTTGTTAGTAGTTGTGGGTTATGTTGTCGTTTTGACCATACTTGCTGTAAGAGAGGTAAAAGTGGTTTTGTTTGTTTGTGCTTATATAGGATAGGTGTTTTCTCTCTAGAGATTGTTTTATAATCATTATATTAATTACAATTATTATCTGTAGATTCATATATCATTATATTAATTACCATATATAATTAAATTAATTATAATATAATTACAAAATAATTGCAATATAGTAAAAATGGAAAGCAATAATAAAATTAATATCATATTCATAAAATCAAATTAAATATTATTAGCAATGATTCTAAGTGTAAATATAAATTAAATTTAGCTAACAACAATCTAATTTAAAATTTTATAAAACTTTAAACAAAAATTAATTAATATTACGTAGATTCTTTTTATTTTTCTTTTAAAATATATGATTTGATAATTTAATGTGGTTTCGAAAATCTATTTACTATAAATAAATTATATACTATTTTATTGAATTTCTATATTACAAAAAATATGTCAACTACTATTTGGTGACTAATAACAAAAATCATTGCCAAAGCCTAAGATTTAGTGACGATTCAAAAAAATGTTGCCAAATGGTCGAAAACATCGCCAATGGTTATGGGCCTACATTTGGGGCAATTTTCTGAATCATTGCCAAATTGTATGTTTCTTCCAAATTAATCGAAAATGTGTCATTTGTTTAAACCAAAAACAATGTCGTTTTGGTTGATTATTAACACCAAAACAAAGCTCCCTTTGTTTTCGTGTTAGCTGTGGTATTTCCTCTTAGTTCGCTATCGAAGAAGGGTCGTCTACTATGCTATGGTCGTCTCCAGTTTCTTGTAGTCATCTTCAGTTTTCCATCAGCCTAGGTAGGTCATACATTAGGTACTATTTTTTTGTTCTATTTTCAAGAAGCAACCATTTTGTTTTCTTTCTTTTTTTTTGCTACATTATCATTATGCAGGTTTTGTGTTCTACTTATAGTGCATCAGTTTTTGTTTGTGTGGAAGATGGTGAATTGTGTTTCTATTTTGGTTGTGTGTAAGATGACTTTTTTTACCTCCTTTCAGGCTTATTTAAGGAAAGCCTAGTAAATGTTCAATGAAAGGTTTGTTAGATTATTTAACTTGAGACAATGTTCATTGATGCTTTTGAGGCATAGTAAAGCATTTAACTTGAGACCATGTTCTTCAACTTTCTATCTTGATTTACAATTTGATCAACTTGATTTTCACGTTAACAAATGCATTATTTAAACGTTTTATTATCATTAAAATATAAATTGAAACCATTTTAATCTAATAAAGAAGTAATGAAACACATTTGGTTTTAAGCTTCATTATCATCCCATTACTAATTCAAATGATTAATTTTTCAAAGAAGTACAATTTAGAGATTAAGTGATTAACCTAATAGTTATTCCTCCTCAATATCAAAATATTTTATATGCAAGATTTTTTTAGTGGGTATTATAAAATTATATAATAAATTTTAGTTAAGTTATATTTTAATTGATTATAGATAAAAATAATTAAATTCAAATAAACAATATTTTAATGACTAAAAAATATACTTTATAGTTGGGAAAAGAAACTATAATCCAACTTGTGTACATGTGATACACCTTCAATATATAAATATGAAGGGAGTTCAATTTATTATGATTAGTCCAAGTTAGTAATTCAAGTCTAATAGTCTCAAGCTCATTTTGCATACTTAGCATCATTTATTCTTTTTGACTTAAGTGTCAAAGTGCCATTACCATATTCAACTTTGGATTATGATTGTTGGTTTATGCATGCCTACTACCCCAAAGGAAGTCCAACAAACTTAGGTTAGTTTTAGTCTACTTAAATTGGCGATATGTGAGAAATTGATATTTACTTTGTATTCTCACTTGAATAATTTTTATGATTGTGATAGATAATGAATTGCTCATTTCCATAATTTTGGACATAAAATATAATAAATCCACCTACAATTATGGATGATCTATTTTATAAATCACTTAGATGGTATATAGGCTAGAAACTCATGATACAGCTCGGTTGAGGCTTATCGGTGAAATGTTCCATGAGTCTAGAGGTTACAACGAGAAGAGCCTTTCTTGATTCATGTGGTCTAATAATGTCATGTACCTTCGTGATGTTATGGTGACAAATTGAAAACTATAACTCATGATCCAATAGCTTTAATGCAAAGTTCTTCACCTAATATGATCCAATATCTCAACATTAAAAGCCTTTAAAAGGGCAATCTTAAACCTAATAATAGTCCATGTAGAACAATCTTTACTACTATTAAGAGGTATGTTTAAAACTCACTACATGTACATGATGACTTTTATGTTAGGCTCATGCTTCTTATTCTTAGCAGGCTCAATTTCATTGTTTTTTGAATTAATTCTTAGTATGTTAACTTGTATTGATTTATCATTATGTTATTTAGAACTTAAATTGCATTTAGTAATTTAATAATTTACTTTTAACTATACATCTAGATGGAAAAAAAAGTTGGATGTCTTATCAGAAATGGTCCACTAAATACTTATACGGAGTTAAGAGCTTTATGCAATTTGTAAAAGGTCAAAAAGGCATAGAATATTGTATTCATTGTCCATGCATAGATTGTTAAATGTGAACATTCAAAGTCAAGATGTGGTTTATAATCACTTGCTAATCCTAGGCATAGATAAATTCTATACTCTATGGATTTATCATGGTGAACATTCAGAAGCAAGATGTAGTAGAAGTGTTGATACAGGTGTTGGTGGTAGTAAAAAAAATGATGTAGAAGATTGTGATATTAATGACGATGGTGATGATGGGATTAGCGAAATGTTAGAGGATTATGGGAATTATGTAGAAAAAACAAACGAAACTAGTTCCCTTGACATAATTGCTAGTACTACATAGGATAATTTCGGGAAGTTATTGAAAGTTGTTTAAAAAGAATTATATCCAAGGTGCTCAAAATTCTCACAACTATCTTTTGTTTTGAAGCTGTTGCATTTGAAGTTCTATAATATATGGAATTAAAAATCTTTTGACATGTTAATTGACTTGCTCAATGATGCATTACCTGTTGGAAAATTATTGCCCAAATCTTAATATGAAGCAAATAAATTGTTAAGGGACCTTGGATTAGGATATATATCAATACATGCTTGTAAGTATGATTATGATATAATTTTAGAAGGATAGTAAAGATCTTGAAGAATGTCCCATTTATGATACATTAAGGTGGCAAGTAGAAGATGGAAAAGGGTAAAATTTTTGCATAAAATGGTGAGATACTTCTCTATTAAACCACAACTACAAAGGCTTTTTATGTCAACAATATGGTGGCATAAAGAGAAACGTGTTGATGACAACATTATGCGTCATCCAGCAGACTTAATGGCATGGAAAAACTATGATGGAAACTTTCCGTTTTTCAAAGGATTATTGTAATGTTTGACTTGGTTTAGACTCAAATGTATATAATCCATTTGACAATATAAGTACTTCCTACAACATGTAGTTGGTAATTATAGTGTTATACAATTTACCTTCATGGAAGTATATAAAGGAGCCTTTTAGGTTATTATCTTTACTTATTCCAAGACCAACTCCTCCTAGTAAGGATATCGATGAACATATGCAACCATTAATTGATGACTTAAATCATCTCTAGGAGGTTTGATTAGAAACTTATGATGTTGTTGAAGGTGAAACATTTATAATGCATGCGGCTGTTGGACTATAAATGAATTTCCAGCTTATAAGAAATTTTCTAAATGGAGTACTAAAGGGTATATACTATATCCCATATGTAACCATCAAACTCATTCAATGAGGCTACAAAGTAAAATATATTATACGAGATACAGTTGTTACTTGGCACATAGGCATAGATGGCAAAGAAGCAAATTATTTAATGGCAAAGTAGAATTGGATGAAGCTCTTTTACACTTGTCCAATGATCATATGGTTTACTAATTATCATATTTGAGTGACATTATACTTGGAAAACACCTAAGTAATAGAAAGAAAAAGAGAAGTGTTGTTGAGTTTAATTGGAGTAAAAAAAACATATTTTTTAATTTGCTATATTAAAAGGAATTGTTATTGAGGCATAATCTTTATGTGATGTATAATGAAAAAAAATTTGTGAGAATATTCTTTTATCATTATTCATTTGTTGTCAAGTTCCAATGTCAACATCAGAAGAAAAAAAAGGATGAGGTATAACTAGAGATTGTGAGTTTCAATGAATAAATGTTACAATAAAAAAGAAGTTATCAATACATATTGATACTTCGCAAGGTCATCCTCTAGACAAGATTCAATCAGCAAAATTGTCTAGTGAGTTAGGGATGATTTCCATAATAGAATTACGTTGCCTAAAGCATACTAAGTAATTAAAGGATGACAACTTGCTCAAAAATGTTTTGGATAAAGTTTCAATAAACTTTTGATTTATTAAACTATATGCAAGATTGTTTCACTTATTTTAAGATTAATTACACTTTTACTTATTGTTCATAGATGAAATTTAATATTGTTGATATAAAAAACCTTGATGTTTCAAACAGTTTCGCTTCATTATTAAAACAGAGAATTAGAGATCATTGTTATAGACTGCATCAGTATTACAAATCTTTTTCTTCTAATGTGGACACAAGGACACATGTTCTGGAGCTGATGTCTTCAGAAAATTGAAACAATTTTTATGATTATTAGGCCTCTCCCAACATTCATTTGTTTTCTTTCCCTTTACTTTTTCTTCCATTAATCTTGTTAGATGATTTAATGAATATCTTTTTTTTATTTAGGAAAATTTTAAGAAGGCCAAGGTGAACAGAGGAAAAATAAAAACTTCTCATAACCAAGGCTCCAAATCATTTATTATCGTGCAAAATGAATATGTAAGATCTTTGTTTACAAGTTATAATTATATCAATAAACATTATATTATTTATTATGTATTGTATTTGTTTTCATAAAATAAAGTAAGAATGAACTACATAAACAAGAGTATGATAGGATCACACTCTATAAACTCACTCACTATAAGGAAAGTCAAAGGTGGATGTCTAAAGAATCACAAAATAATTATGTAAGTATAAAATTTTGTTTAAATTTTAATTTTATTTATTTTTGTAGTACTAACTAATAATATTTGCATTGAATATTGGTTTCATTTTTTAAATTTTAGAATAATATGCAAGAGTTGCTACAAACATTAATGTCTAAGGGAAATGAGGCAAATATTAAAAGACATTTGCAACAAGGTGTTTTGTACACGATTCGGATATATCAAAGGTCATGAGTTTGGTCCTAAGCTAAATGCTTCATCCTTATCAAGATTAACATATTTTCAACGTCTTGAAAAGGAAAACAAGTCGATTAAGGTTAAATTAAAACATAATGAAAAAAAGTTAGTCAAGCATAAACAGTATCTCAAAAAATTACTTGGTCCGGTTTTGTAAACAGTGAAGATGAAAACAAGACTAAGTGATTTATATTATATCTTGTAAACTAATCTTTATATTATTATTTTGTATATACATATTTTTGAAGTTGTAATTAAAATCTTATATACGAACAAATTTAATGATATTTTTTATATATACAATGCTTCAAATTATCAAGTTTTAATAATTTAAGGTATGCGAACAAATTTAATGATATTTTATTTTGTATATACAATGCTTCAAATTATAAAGTTTTTAATAATTTTATAATAAATTAACAACAAAAATCTAAATATTATATATAATAATATGGATTAAAAGTGTCACAAATAATTATAATTAAACATGGTGTATCATTTTGTTAAAATGTATATTAAAAATTTGACCACATTTTACAAAACATAGTTAAAAACCTTTGGCTACATTTCCGGAAACATAGTTAAAAACATTTAGCCACTTTTTTTGAAATGTAATTAAAAACTTTTGATTATGTTTTCGAAAACGTAGCTAATAATTTTTAATTACGAAAACTAAATGTGTTTTTGGAAATGTAGCTAATAATTTTTATCTATGAAAACTAAGCGTAGCCCAAAAGGTATTAGCGACAATGTCTTAAAACGTCTCTAATAGTTTTTTTCTATGAAATAAAATGTAGGTAAAAACTATTCACAACGATTATTGAAAAATGGTACCTATAATTTTTAGCTACAGGGATTTAGTGACGTTTCCGAAGACGAATATAAATCATTGCTAATAACTATTAGCGATGATTCTTGGACTTTTAGTGATGATTTTTTTATATTCAAATTTCATTTCTGTTGTAGTGAAATAGAAACGAAAAAAATAAAAATAAAAATGGCAAAGGGTTGTCATACCTTTTAATGTGAGCAGGAGAAAAAAAAAGTGGCAAAAGGTTGTCATACTTTTTAATGTGAGCAGGAGCAAGGATCATCATGGAGATGGCATGCGTGATGGGGGTGAGCTTGTCATTCTAGTTGAACCTATATCCAAACCTAGGACCGAGAGACTCACGGAAGCTTTCTATGCACATGTAGGCCAATTTGTAGAGAGGATAGAGTGCATCAAGCCTATTGAAGGAGAGCTATCAGAATTACAGCTCAAATTGATTCATTTATCTCAAATCCTTATATTGGACTTACTTGGGACTTAAAGACCATTGTATTGAGTTGCATATCACACTGAAGCCCAAGAGGAGAGGCGCGTCTATAATCAGACTTGCAAGCTTGTTAGGTCAGGTTTAGACGTTTTTTTATTGTTCTATTTTGGACTTGTTTTAAGTTATAATTATATTTTAGGCTTCCATGTATTTGAAGCCCGAGTCTTTTAGCATTAAACCTAGGTATAAATACTTATGTTTTAGAGTTTTTAGAATACAACTTTGATCATATTGTTTTCTATGAGCCGTCGGCTATATTGAGAGAAGAAAATTCTCTTGTTCTTTTCAACTTAGGAATTAAACTTAACTTATCAATTGAATTAGATTGTAGCGTGATTTTGATCCTACCCAACTTTCTTGGTTTGTTGTTTACTCGTTATCTAGTTTGCTTGAGACAAGTTCTTCGTGAGGTCTAATAGGTAAATTTGAAACCTTACATATCATATTTAATTTTAGTTAATTCGAATCTATCCTCTTCTTCTTCTTTGAATCCGAGCTTTTACATCTTTTAATTCCGTGGAGTGTTACCTTTTTTTTAAATTACAATTGGCCTCCATGAATAAAAGAAATTTTATCATATTTTTGTCAAATTAAAAAAAATACCTCTTTTTTTTAGAAATAAACACCGCAATTATTGCAGACTTATTCTTAACGTATCCTATATTAACAAGTGGTTGATATACACCAGCCCTTCACCATCGCAGTTGCTGCAAATCCATGGGCAAACCCGTTAAAGACTGCTTGCTACCAGGGAAGTTGTTTGCTATCCATTAGAGCTATTCACCAATCTCGTAGAAGGATTTCCTGCCACTATAATTTCAGTAGGAAAAAGTAGCTCGATACCATCTGCAAAGGAAAATGATCATCCAATAACGTGAATGAAAGTGAACCTGGATCTACATAAACCTTATACAAATTCACTTAACTTCTAGATAACTTCTTAGTTTAGGTTGGTGTATTAGTATAATTTTTTTGTGGTGCCTGGTGTTGCCCCGTCAACATAACCAGAAAGATTTTGAGAACCGAACAAATGTATGATGAACTGTGTTTTGCAAACAAAGGTATGTTTGATTAGGAGGTTTGATTGAGAGTGGGAGAAAAGGAAAACAGAAGGAATCATTTGAATATGATATTGTTGGCAGAACTCCTCCTATTTTATGTGGATATAATATTAAACGCGAAGACACTTGTCATGTAAGCAGATGGTTGTGGACTGTGTCCAAATCGTCCCGAACATGTAATAAACGAATTCTTCAATATGTGTGTCTACAAATTTATCCGACAAGATATGGTGCTGCAAGTTAATTAACGTCCACGAATATCATCGTATTGAAGTTTCTAGACCTTAAATGTTAGACAACTTCTCCTCTTTGGTGTTCCTTCCGTCTGAGAAATTTACACACGTACATTTTCCTGACCTCCTCTCCGAATGGTCAGGAAAGGATTATCTCATATACGCATCATATGACACACAAGGAATCAGGTAGTATCCACTCCATGATTTCAACATGAAGCAAAGCTTTCACGACACCACTGATTTTTGACAGTTAAGCCAATTTTTAACCTGAATGCAACTGTAAGGTAAGAATGGTTTAAACTTCTAATAAAAAAATCAAAACGACATCAACCAAATCTCTGCCAGTAATGGGCTGGTGGGTTTCTGTTTCTGTCTCTCTCTATATGAACGTGCAGCTTTCACGACACCTTTGATTTCGATAGTTAAAGACAATGCTTGACCTGAATTCAACTGTATGGTCAGAATGGTTTTTAATTTTAAAAAAATCTGTACGACATCAATCAAATTTCTGTCAGGAGTAGGTGGGTTTCTGTCTCTCTCTAAGTATGAATGAAGGTGCAGGTTTCACGACACCATTGATATCGACAGTTAAGGCAATGCTTGACCTGAATTCAACTGTATGGTCATAATGGTTTTCATTAAAAAGAAATCTGTGTGACGTCAACGAAATTTCTGTCAGTAGTACGTGGGTTTTTGGCTCTCCCTCGCTATATATATATGTACGTGCCATACATGTCTTAGCGTTGTAGACGTTAAAAGAAGTTGTAATCGACATTTTATTAGTTGGACTTTAAAGCAGCACTTTACATTTTAGCATATGGCAAGTGATCTCTTTTGGTTGCAACGTCCTTCGGCCTTGACACCTAAACCCCATGGACTATCAGAAGAGGCCTTCATCGTGGATCATCCATAACTTGGAAGGTTCGGTGCTCCATGTTAAGACACTCATCCCACGTGAGCATATGAGAGGAGGAGAAGAGCTTATAAAAGAAAGCCCTTTCTACCTACTTCAATGTACCAAAACAAAAACAAATATCCTCTTAAACAAATTAGAGGGTTAAATGTGTAATCTTTATTTTGTTATAGTGAAATTTTTCTCTCTCCGTGGTTTTTACCCTATTGGGGTTTTTCACGTAAATCTCTTGTGTTCTTTTCATGCTTTCTTTTCCAACAAATAGTATCAGAGACAGGCTTGAGTTAAATTTAAATCTATTTACCGTATATTCTGTGGTTGCCACTTAGTGTGGATCCCCCACATTAGAGAGTAAATTAGATTTTGCAGTTACCCTCAGGTGTGCACAGTGTGTTTGTGGGACTACCTTTCGGTTTTCATACCTAGTGGGACCCACTGTCTCGGGATATTCCGAAATTGCTCAGTGTCATCATTTGTGAAGCTCGTTTCATGTGGGGTCCACGAGGTTATGTGTGGGGCCACGAGGTTACTTTTCAGGTCGTGAAATAGTGGGAGGAGCTTTTCAGCAGAATGTCATAAATGAAAGGGAAATATAAGGCGGATAAATTCAACGGTGGAAATTTTTCAATTTGGAAGATGAGAATGAGAACTATTTTGATGAAAGATAAGTGCCTCGCAGTAATCGTCAAAAGGCCAGAAAATATCACCGATGAAAAATGGGAAGAAATGGATGCAAATGCAACGGCAAATTTACATCTTGGATTGGCAGATGAGATATTGTCCAGTATAGAGGAGAAGAAGAAAACCAAAGAAATTTGGGATTATCTTACAAGTATATATGAGGCAAAGTCCCTACACAACAGAATATTTTTCAAGAGGAAGTTGTACACTTTGCGGATGTCAGAATCTTCGACAGTGACTGAGCACGTCAATACACTAAATTCTATATTTTCACAAATTAATAACATGGGTTGTGTGATAGGGACTAGTGAACAAGCAGAAATTCTACTTCAGAGTTTACAGGATTCATATGATCAACTCATTATCAATTTGACAGCCAACTTGCCTGTGGAAAGCTTAATCTTCGACAATATTGTAGCTGTGATCATTGATGAGGAAAAGCGACGCAAGAATAAAGAGAGAACTTCACAGCAAGTAAAGGCATTGGCGGTAATGAGAGGTAGATCGATAGAACGTAGTTCCACTGGGAGTCAACAACACGGTAGATCGAAATCTCGGAGTAAGAAAATTTTCAAATGCCACAATTGTGGCAAGAAAGATCACTACAAGAAAGATTGTTGGAACTTGAAACAGAGTTCTGGTCCTCAGGGAAGAGTTGCTGACCCTCAAGGAAATGTTGCAAGCAGATCAGACATTGATAATGCTTTAACTTGTGAAGCAGTAATAACACATGATGGCAAGAGGATGACGCAGGATATGTGGTTGGTTGATTCTGGTGCAACCTATCACTAAAAGGAAGGTATTGATTTCAATGAAATATTCTCACCTGTGGTTCGATTAACTACCATTCGTATAGTTCTGGTTTTATCAGCAGTGCATGATCTACATCTAGAACAGTTAGATGTAAAGACAACTTTTCTTCATGGTGATCTTGAAGAAGAGATTTATATGCTCCAACCAGAAGGCTTTGAAGAAAAAGGAAAAGAGAAATTGGTTTGCAGGTTAAACAAATCTCTATACGGACTCAAGCAGGCGCCAAGGTGTTGGTATAAGAGATTTGATTCTTTCATCATGAGTCTGGGATACAATAGATTATACGCAGACCCTTGTGTGTATTGCAAGAGGTTTAGAGGTGATGATTTTGTCATATTGCTATTGTATGTTGACGACATGTTGGTTACAGGCCCCAATAAAGATCGTATTCAGGAATTAAAGACTCAGTTGGCTAGGGAGTTTGAGATGAAAGGCTTGGGACCAGCAAACAAGATTCTTGGGATGCAGATTCACCAAGACAGGAATAATAGGAAGATCTGACTTTCTCAGACAAATTACCTGAAGAAGGTATTGTGGCGGTTCAACGTACAGGACTGTAAGCTAGTATCCACCCCATTCCCTATTAATTCCAAGTTGTCCTCTGAGATGAGTCCTAGCAGTGAAGTAGATAGGATAGAGATGTCTCGAGTACCGTATGCCTCAGTAGTGGGTAGCCTGATGTTTGCCATGGTCAGCACCAGACCAAACATTGCACATGCAGTGGGAGTTGTGAGTCGGTACATGGCAAATCCTGGTAGAGAGCATTGGAGAGCAGTAAAAAGAATTCTTCGTTATATCAAAGGAACGTTGAATACTGCATTATGTTACAAAGGATCAGACACAGGTATTTGTGGGTATGTTGACTCAGATTATGCATGTGATCTTGACAGAAGTAAGTCTACCACCGGATATCTGTTCTTACTTGCTAGCGGAGCTGTAAAATGGGTATCTAAATTGCAGTCAATTGTGGCTACATCAGCAACAGAAGCAGAATATGTTGCAACTACACAAGCTAGTAAGGAAGCAATTTGGTTGAAATTGGTCATGGAGGAGTTCGAGCAAGTACAGAAGATAATATCTTTATTTTGTGACAGTCAGAGTGCTTTGCGTCTTACCAAGGATCCAGTCTTTCATGTCAAGAGCAAACATATCCGAGTACAGTACCACTTCGTTCGTGAGAAAGTAGAGGAAGGGACAATTACTATGAAAAATATCAACACAAAGCAGAACCTGGCAAATTTTCTGACTAAGGTTGTCAACACAGATAAATTCATATGGTGTTGTTCCTCCTGTGGCCTGATAGAGACGTAAACAGTATGGAGCCGAGAGAGAAAGAATGGTGAAGATTAATTGGCATCCAATTTAATCTTCAAGTGGGAGAATGTTAAGACACTCATCCCACATCGGTGGGATGAGCATATGAGAGGAGAAAAGGATCTTATAAAAGAAAGCCCTCTCCACCTACTTCAATGTACCAAAACAAAAACAAATATCTTCTTAAACAAATTAGAGGGTTAAATTTGTAATCCCTATTTTGTTATAGTGAAATTCTTCTCTCTCCGTGGTTTTTACCCTATTGAGGTTTTCCACGTAAATCTCTTGTGTTCTTTTCGTGCTTTCTTTTCTAACATCCGTGAACACAGAGAACTCCAGTTTAAGCACAGAGGGCAGACGGTCGGCAAATTATCAACCCAGCAGCTGGAATTACTATCTCTTGCAGAACCTGGAGAATGATGTTGCGGTAACTTCACTTGGTGTTCTTGCCTTGGTTTAATTTAACTACTTTAATTTCACGCATACATAAACTTTATATATATATATGCAAAAATTGAGCTCTTTACTCTTTACTTTTCAGGGGTATGGGAAGTCTTAAGATTTATATTACCTCCTGGAATAATTCAACCTCCATTCATGTTTCTTTTCTTTTTTCGGCTCGGATGTGCGTCAGACCTAACTTGGCAATTCTCATATAGAAGACAAGCTAAATTATGGAGAATTAAGTAGGCTCGTTGACAATTTTGGCCCAAGAAGAATATCGCTTTCTAAATTGTACAACTTGAGACAGAGTTGAAGACGTTAATAGGTCATTATGTGAAATTTCTTTTAAGAGAACAAAAGAAATACAAGGTTAAGTGACTGTTTAGATGGAATTTGGGGAGGTAAATAAGTATTTTTTTTCAATAAAAGTTATATTTAAAATAAGTGTTTGGCTGTAAAATAAGAAAACACTTCTTTAATATATATGTCTTTTTTAGCAATAAAATACAGCTTTTTAAGAAGCTCAAATTTGGAGCTTCTAAAAAAACTTTTAGGTAGATTTTTAGATCAATTAATCAATATATTTTTAGTCCATTTTGCCCTTATGTTTTACATATAATTCTCATAATATCTACAAACATATCTTCGTGTTTATTATATATTTAACTATTTACCTAATTTGGACATTTATTTTAGAATTTATATAATTTTATTTGGCTTTTTATATGTTTTAATTTTTTGTTAGATATATTTTCATTATGGTTTAAAATTATATAATAATTAATATATTTTGCTTTGCATATTATTTAATATACTTTAAAATATTTATATACATAAATAATTTTATTAAAAATAAAATATAGTTAAAATTAAAAGTCTTGATTTTTATGTTACCAAATAGTCTATTGTATGAAAGTCTTTCAAAAAAGTTTTTTTTTTAAATAACACTAAATAATCAACTGGTTTATTAAAAAAGTTTTTTTTAGAAAAGATCTAAGAAAAAAACTTTACTAATAAAAACTCTACTGGTATAAACCTAATCAAGGATGATTTTTCTTTTTTAACTCAACATTAATTGCAAGGAAGATAATCGGAATTTCTTTTCTCAACGAGAAGAGCTGTTAAGCTGCATTCTTCCTCACTTGCACCCTGCTCATGCTGCATTTCTTACTACTCATTCACAACAGTTTTCTCCTGGGCCTGATCGGCGAATTTGGAAACCAACTGTTACCGGACATTTCAGCCTTTCCTCGGCATATGAATTGGTACGGTCCGTAACTCTGTCCGAGTCTCTCTTTATCAAGCTTGGAATAAATTTACATCGAAGATTTCTTTCTTTGTATGACGCCTCTATAATTCCTTCTACCTTTCCGGAAACATTGACCAAGTTGGGTTTCTTTCTCGATCCATCGAGATGTAGTATTTGTTCCTTGGCGGCATCGTATGCAAGCATACTTTTATGAGTGTCCCTCGGCCGGACTGGTATGGACACACTTTGTCGCCCTGTTAGACCTTCATCTGTCTTTCCCCCCTGACCTTTGGCTATTTATACGGGAGTGGACTATCCTTGGTAGAGGGGCAACTGCAAGAACTGTGATCATTTCAGTCTTACCCTACTTCATTCTTTGAGAGCTGTGGAAAATGCGTACCCTACAAATATATGAGGATAAGTCCACAACGGTCTCAGCCTTGATCTTTTTGATTATGCAGCATGTTTCCTCTATGGTGCGCGTTCATACTTTACTTCCAAAGAATTTACTGAAATGTTTAACTTATCTACTTCATTTAATCATCACTTTAAATTGCCTCGCAAACTTGTGATTATGACTTTATCTTTGGAGGCCCCGGATGATTGCACTTTTGTTCTTAACACTGATGGCTCATCGCTTGGATGTCCCGGTCCTTCTGATTGGGGATTTGTGGTTCGATATGCCACAGGTTCTTTCTTATTTGCTGAGTGTCGACACTGTACTCCAACTGTTAGCTTCGCCATAGAAATCGAGGCCATAGTTAGTGGCCTTCGTTTTTGTGTTCACTGTGGGCTCCGGAAGATACAGGTTCAAACTGACAATAAGAGCATTGTGCAACTATTGAACCATCATTCAGACCTTTGGCCTTGGCGTTATGAAGCAGCGCTTGCAACTATTCGACATCTACTCTCTGTCTCGACGTCGTCCATTATCCATGTTTATCGAGAGGTTAATAACTTTGCGGATTCTTTAGCAAAGTTAGCTTCGGCTGGTACTTCGACTATCTTCGCTACGGCAATTGATCTACCTCTTCCTCTCCGGTCAATCTTGCGAATGGAACAAAATTTTGTTCCATACATACGATATAAACCATGAGTCTTACTTTTATTTATATGACCTTTGTACTACACTTCCTCTACTCTTGTAGAGTTTCACATTAATAAAATCCCCCTAGTATAGGGTGGTTTGATTTAAAAAAAAAAAGACGTCATTCTTACAAGCCAGGTATAGTTTTCAGAATAAGTGAGAGGGCAATTTTGAATGGCAAATTGACCTTTTTTTTTTGTTTTAAGTTATTACTATTAAATATAGAACTATTTAAGTTATTAAAATGGTATTTTGATTATTTATAATAATAATAATCATCATTAATGATCACTAAACAATGACTGCTAAATTAAGAAGTAAATTATACATTAAAAAGAAAAAGCTATTAATTACTAATATTTTATTTGTGTTGATATATTTCAATTTTCCTCAACACTTTCATATATAAATTTGTTATGTTATTAAAATTTGATGATTTATATTTTTATTTTAATTTGATTTCTTATATAGAGAAATTATGCATTGAAAACAAGAACTTAACTACATGATTACTCCTTAATTAGTAGCACTTGAGCTAAAGTCTTTACCATGCAGATTGAAACATACAGAGACAGGGCAAAAGTGATGGAGGAAGAGGTAAGAAGAATGAAAGGGCAGAGTCATTGGACCTACTTGAACTTATTGAGAACATTCAACGGTTAGGATTGGGGTATCGCTTTCATGACGTACGAGATAAGGGCAGCCCTTGATAGATATGTTTCTTGCGAAGGAGTGAATGCCAACAGAAACGACAGCCTGCATGCCACTGCTCTTGCCTTCAGGCTTCTTCGACAACACGGTCATGAGGTCTCTCAACGTATTAAAATAATAATAAAACAAACAAACAAAGTTAATTCTCAAGAAAAAATCCCTTCGAGTCTCCGGCAGATGGATTTAAGATCAGCGTCTGCATATATTTAAGAAGAAATGCAGAAATATAAATTCATGAAATGGATTTACGGTGACAACACAAAAATCCTCAGGATTCTAGTTTTTCGTAATTAAGTCGTACAGGTGTAATTTCAATTTTAAGACGTCCGATTAATTTCTGCGCAATCACAGATGTGTTCAACAAGTTCAAGGATGAAAAAGGTAATTTCATGGAGTCCCTAGGGAAGGACATCAAGGGAATGCTAAGTTTGTACGAAGCTTCACATTTTGCTTTTGAAGGAGAAATTATCATGGACGAGGCCAAGGCATTCGCGAAGTTACATCTTAAAGATCACATACAAAACACAAGGGAATGCCAGGCAGAACAAGCGAAGCACGCATTGGAACTTCCGTCCATTCGTAGAGCCCAAAGACTGGATGCTCCGTGGAGTATTGAGGCATACAGTAGAAGTGAAGATGCTAATCAAGTTCTGCTCCAACTTGCTGCAATTGATTTCAACATGGTACAGTCTATACTTCAGGGAGATATTCGAGACGTGTCAAGGTAAGAGACCGAGAACAAACATTCAAAATGTTAATAATATGATATGAGGTGATTTGATTCAACTGATTCTTTTCTTTTATATTATTTGTCATAAAGGTGGTGGAGAGGTATGAATCTGACGAGCAAACTAAGTTTTGCCAGAGACAAGAGTGATGGAGTCTTTCTTTTGGACAGTTGGAATGATATTCGAACCTCAGTACAGTTACGCTCGCAAAGAACTAACCAAATTAGTAACATTCATAACAATTGTCGACGATGTATATGATGTTCATGGTACTGTTGATGAATTGGAATTGTTTACTGATGCTGTCCAGAGGTAATCCAACTAAAAGACATTCTTTACTTTGTTCTGTTGGTAAATAAAACAATTTCTGCTAATCTAATTTTCCTGCAGATGGGATGGGACGTAAATGCAATTACTACTCTCCCAGATTATATGAAGTTGTGTTTCTTGGCTCTATATAACACTGTCAACGAAATGAGAGAACATTCTTCCCTACCTAACAAAAGCGGTAAATTAAGCTGTAGTAGTTTACCTTCTTTTTTGTTCGATGGTCATTAGTTCAAGTAATGTTCTTTGTTAAGGTCTATAAGGTGCCATTAATTCGTTTTTCGTTTCAGTGGGCTGATTTATGCGAATCATTCCTCCAAGAGGCAAAGTGGTTATACAACAAATACACCCCAACATTTGAGGAATATCTGGAAATGCATGGATGTCTTCCTCAGGGCCTCTTCTATTAGTTTATACAAATTGCTTACTAAGTGAAAATATCACAAAGAAGCAGCTTGAAGGTTTAGACAAGTACCATGATCTCTTGCGTTGGCCTTCCACCATCTTTCGGCTTTGCAATGATTTGGTTTCACTATCGATCGGTAATGTTTGAAAGTTTTATTTTTACGTGAACTCATTTCAAGTATGTAAAAGTTGATCTCTAATATCCTCATATCTAGAAGGAATTTTTTGTAGTTTGAACATATTGCGATCTTCAGTGTACTCCCAAAAATCTTGTTTGTAACGAATCTCTTTTGACAAAATCTATAGCTTTTCTACTTCACAATAAATATTCTTCCTAATAAGTATGTCAGGACCAGGAAGATTGAAGAGAAAGATGACGACCCTATCTACATGACGCAACAATCTTGTTTCAAGCTAAAGACCAAAAGGCCAGTAGTAACATGACCAGATGTCAAGCTCTAATTGCTCCTAGAAAAGTACCACAGGCCAATTCCAGCCCTAAATTACAAAGAACAATCAATTCTCTTTACAAGAATGTATCTAAAATCTCACTCAAAGAAATCTATCAAGTAGCTTTGGTGACACTGGATAACTTATGTTAGCAGCATGAATTGTTCAAAGCTATGCTAAAAGGTAGAATTGACCCAAATGATCAATATAATACAACATTATGCATTCCTAATGCCTAGTACCAATGGATAGTCAGGTCATTTGGTCTAAAAATCGGCCCATCATTTTTTCAAAGAGCCAATTGAGAAAAGTAGGAATGATATTGTTACATTCATAACTGCCTAATTATCCGTTTATATGTCACTAAATGGGATAAACATTTTCAGGTTGATCAAAATTTTTAATATTTATAAGTATGTTAAATAATACTCACAAAATTTTTTCTTGAGAAGATATAACACCATAATTGTCTCATATTTATAAGTATGTTAAATATTTTGATCGGTAAACATATTCATAAAACTCCTAAATTTGGGTTTAAAATAATGAAAAATATACAATAATAATTAAATGATGTTTACATGATGATTCAACCTAACTCTTAAACTTGAACCGAATTAATTAAATTTAACTCAAATTAATAATTAAAAGAATAATAAATACATGCAATTCTTAGACTAGGTGCTAAATTATTTTAAATTATCAATTTAAGTTGAAATTAGTTGATTCATGCCAAATTTAAGAATTATATGTGTTTCATTGTTATTTTAATTAAAAATTAAGAGAATAAATTTTTCTAAAATTGAAAATTTATAATAATTTTCAATATTTTTAAAGTTTATGAAAAAAATCTAAGGTTTCTTACACTATTAAGGTGGTTTATCATTTTATCATAATTTTTATTAATTCTTACAATATTCAAGAAAAGGCTTAATTATATGCTACCTATTAAAAATCAACCTTTGACGAATTATTTGAACTTATGTGCGGAATCACTCTTTTAGCTCTCATAATTATTACAGAGTTGAGAACTTATGCTGAATGCTGACACAACGGTCACAGATCATTCCTTGCACCTTTTTACTTTTTGCTCCTCGTTTCTATTTTTGCGTTTTACGTTCTTAATATTGGCGTTTCATTGGTCTGTTTCTTCTCAACAGTCCCTATTTCTCTTTTATCGCAGTTTTTTCCCCCACTCCCCTGCGTTTTGGGTTTGTTATTTCTTGATAATTGTCGTTTTGCGTTTTGAGTTTTCTTGCTTTTGCAACTTCCCATTTGTTTTGTGCAACTGCTCTCTCGTTTTCGCACTTCATGCCCTGGGCTATGTCGCATTGTCGGTCTATGCTCATTCTCTTTCATCGTCGTTTTTGGTATTGTTTCTTACGTTTTGGTTAGATAATAGTTCTTTTGGAAGAACCCCTTCTTCCTTTGTCCATCTTAAATTTGTCTCTTCTATTCAGTGATCTCTCCTTTTCCATCTTGAGTCTTATGACCCATGCCGTTTTGCCCTCTCTCTTTCATGGACAGCCTTGTCGTTTTGTATTCATTGTTTTATTTACTCAGCATTCACTATTCAGCAGCCTCCTTATTTTCTTTATTCACAAATCAGTCCTACTTTACTTTGCCTTCGTCCTCCATCGCTTTCTTTTTGAGTTTCAGTCCATCGTCGTTGATGGAAACTTGTAATAGGTCACGTGTATTGTATACAAAATGTTTTTAATTGAAAAAGGGCATTGGCCGTCATTTATTCTAAACAAAACGCAGGTTACGAGCCACAAGAAAGTAACCCAAGTTGCTTGCGTGTTTGAGATATTGCACTGCAGTTGCAGTGACATTATTGTCTGGCAAGCGAGAAAGTCGCAGACTTAAGAGTTGGACTGGATGCGCCATGATCGATGAAACATGTTAACGTCAACACAACAAGCGTGCTTTTGTTAAAAAACAGAACACCTACTACTGTTCTGTTACCCTTTATTGTAATAAAATCTGACGATTGATTGCGATCCAACTTCTCGGGATTTGGATTTGGTTTTGGCGTAAGCAACTACAACGAGAAAATTATTTCAAATGTCTTCAGTCAGCATTATGCGTATACTTCTTCTCTCTTCCCATCCTAGCCTTGAAGGCCAAGTTACTACTACTTGTCATTGAATTATTAATACTCCATATGAAGTCGAGATTAGTGGACCAGAGTTGCTCAACTTAAATACTAACTTCGGTAGCCTTTTCTGCCTCGGCAGACCAAGCAATGATGAACATGAACACATACATACACACACAGTGAATCAATACGCCACAGCCACTACAAGGCAAATGAGAAATACCGACCGAAACATACCGACGGTATATACACCGTCGGAAATACCGACCGAAATAACGTTACCGTCGGAGGAATTGGGTGGGAGTTATACTTTCTCGACCGAAAGAAATTCGATCGTTGAATATGTTGAAATATTTTCCGACGCGAAATTTCCGTCGGAAAGGGTGTCGGTGAAATCCACGCCTTTACTTCATCGAAACGACGTCGTTTGGTTTAAACCAAAACGACGTCGTTTTAATATTATTAAATTGCGTCTTCTTCCTCCTCCTCCATGAGACGCACCTTTTCTCCTTCTCTTTCGTTTTTTCCTCTGGTTTTCTCCTTCGTAATAAATCGTTCTTTGCTTGATTAAATCATGCGCCGCTTCATGAATTCTTTGGTGTCGTCGATCGCCGACGCGCCACCGTCGCGTCTCGTCCTCGTCTCCGACAAACGTGGTAAGTTCTCCTCCTCCCTCTTTAATTCCTCCGACGGTGTTGAATGGATATGTTAAAGGTTTTAGGTTTTATATGTTAATTATTGCTCTAAATTTATGAAATTTTTTCATTATATGTAAATGTAAATTATTTGTAAATTATTGTTGAAATTATATGTATAATATTGGTCTTATATGCATCTGCAAATTATATATTAATTATGTAAATTATATGTTAATTATTGCTGTAATTTTATGTAAAATATTGGTCTTATATGCATCCGTAAATGATATGTTAATTATTGCTGTAATTTTATGTTAAATATTGCATTTCTATGCATCCGTAAATTATATATTAATTATTGCTGTAATTATAAGTAATTTATTGGTCTTATATGTATCTGTAAACTATATGTAAATTATCACTTTTATTATTGCTCTTATATGCATATGTTAATTATATGTACATTATTGCTCTTCAATTGCTTTTAAAGAAAATGAAAGATTTGAATAAGAAAATTAAGAATTTGTGTACTACATTGCCAAAACTTTCAATTAGGTGATTATTACTTTATAATTATTAATAATTATTCTAAAATTAGGTGATCATTATTTAATATTTATTAATAATGATTCTAACTATCTATCAATTCGATAATTTAATTTGATACCCATTATTAATATTCTAAGTTGGGCTGAAATTTTGATTAAACTAAGGAGATACTAAAATATTGTTATTTTAATCAATTATATTACAATAATATGAATTCCTAGTGAGTTTGAATTTTGCAAATTTTAAGTCAAATTTTGAACTAGTCCATAAAATTTTAACTCAAGTTCAATTTTGATTTATTGACACCAAATCAATTTAATATGGGTTAATATTATCAACTATGATTAAAATTATTAAATAAATAAATTTATAAAATAATATCTTTACAGAGGTAGACACCAACTAAAAATGTCTTATTTGTTGGAGCACATTGTGTGCCAAGAATTTTTTATTATTTGATGTTTAGGATTAATTTATAAATGTTTATTCATAACAGTTAGACCACATTTGAATTTTTATAAATGTTTTATAAAAGAATACATATCTTTAGTTATTCTTAAATCATAATGCAAAATAAAAAAGCTGTTAAAAGAATTGAAACACAAAACTTTCTAATGCGTTAAGTAAGAAGCAACCCGTGGTCGTGACAATATATTTCTTAATGGTAAGTTATAAGGTTATGTTTACTTAATTGCACTTTTAATATCAAATTTAAATAGTAAATACATAATTTTGATTATTCTCAAAACAAAAAGTAAACTATCAAAACTCCTAAGATAATGGAAAGAATAAAACTTTCTCATGTCGCAACTAAATTTGAAGTTTATAATGGTGTCAATGTAGTTCTTATGATAAGTTAATTAAAGTCGTAATTAACATTGTCATAAAATCCAATTTTAAGCGTATCTATCCATCCTCTTTTGAAATAATTGATGTACCTTGACTTAAAAGGTTTAATGATCAATTGATATTAACGACATTAGAAAGTAATTTTAAAGGCTTAAAAGGTGTAAAGGAAAATGTGGAGGACTAAGGTGTAAAGTTGTAGAAAACTTATTTTAATACATTGTAAGACCGAAAAACTTTTATTTATGATAATGAAATAATATTTCCAAATTAGATTCCTTAATATTTTTATAGTTAATTTCCTATGATGTTACTTTAATTACTTGGTTACAACACAATATGAAATGATTAAACATTTTGTTTCAATAATATCCATTGATAATTCTATGGAAACCATATACACGCATACGATATATATTTTATAAGTCGTCTTGGCTAGGATGAAGGGTTAAATGAGGCCCAATGTAGTTGTTTTGTATAAATCCAAGTCTCACATATTCATCGATAAATATAACTCCTAAAACACACCTAAACTATTTAAGCAATACATTTCTTTCTTAATGGTAAGTTATAAGGTTATCATTACTTAATTGCACTTTTAGTAACAATCGTAAATAGTAAATACATAATTTTGATTATTCTCAAAATAAAAGTAAACAATCAAGACTCTTAAGATAATAGATAATCGTAAGAATAAAACTTTATCATGCCTCAACTAAATTTGAAGTTTTAATGGTGACATTGTAGTTCTTATGATAAGTTATAAGGTTATCGTAATTAATTAAACTCGTAATTAACATTGTGAAAAATCTAATTTTAAGCGTATCAATCCATCCTCTTTTGTAAAAATTGATGTACCTTAACTTAAAAAGGTATAATGATGAATTGATATTAACGACATTAGCAAGTAATATTAAAGGCTTGAAATCATGTAATTTAGATTATGGACCATGATTACGAATTTGATCAAAATTAATATTTACCTTTTAAGTCACTACTTTGTTATGTCTTTCACCTTGAACTCACACAAAAGTCATATTCAACAAGAATCTCTTATCACTAGGCTTACTTTATAGATAACTTCTCTATAATCCTATAAGAAGTGTTACCAATATTATCTATGCAGATCACAAACTTGAATGTTAATAGGTAAACTCATGAAGCATGAAGATAATGTAGTACAACCACAATCTCCATGTACCATATCTTAACAATTGATAGTTTTGATTGTTTAAGGCTATATATTAACCTTTTGTCGTGAAGACATTGGCAATCACTTTAGTAATCGTGAGAGTGAATTCTTGAAGGACAATTCCATGGCACGATTTGATTCTTCTCGTGGTTTTAAAGACACCGATAACGATCATGGGTTCCGATCTTTTGATGACAATGACCCATTTGGCTCATCTGAAGCATTTAAGTCATCGATGGAGGTGAAACTCGAAAATAAGTTATGATAGTGGAGAGCATTATAGTCGAGTTATGGATGTTAAGAACACTACAAAAATATCTCTTGGATGAGACCTGTTCTTAGAGATTTGTTCCTATAGGTGTTCTTGACTGGTGCTACCACTTGAGTACATATTAGAATGTGATAATGCATGAATGATTTCTTTGTGTGGCTCTAGCCCATGCTTGTTTTATTTGCTAATAAGTGTTTTCGTCCGTATATTGTTCCATATTATATTATTGCTTATATGATTTTGTCATGGATGCTTTTGTCATGGATGAAAATGGACATGAGCTTCCCATAGCATGTTCTTTGAATCGTTTATTTATGTATTGCATGAAGTGAGCGAGTACAACATTCTTGTAGTATGGAGACCCAATTTGCGTTGTGATTCTTGGTTGAGTTAGAAGTGTGTTTTTATTGCGGGGGACCCTTATTTCATAAGGGGATGTCCAAATTATAGAAATCTTTGAAATTTCAATAGGATCCTCGTAGTAGATGATGGTTAAATTAGAACATGAGCTCAATAGTTTTAAGTTTTGATCTTATGTTGTATGTGACTTACAATTATGGAAATGATTTAGGGTATTACGATGGTTTAATTATTTGTGGATGATAAGCGTCATAAGTTGAGTATACAATTTAGTGCGTTGAGTAAAATATTTCCAATTAAGATATGAATTAATCATTGTTGGTTTGCATTGCGACTCGATCATCTTTATCGCACGTGGCGTTACGCATTGCACAAGTCGTCGTCAGAACATTTCCACAATTTCAATTAAGGTCGATGCTTATGCTTTTGTAAATATTGTTAACGCTTTGAGTCATGTGCTTGCAAATGATATTCCATAGCATGTTGTTAATCGTTTATTTATGTATTGCATGATGTGAGCAGTACAACATTCTTGTAGTATGGAGACCCAATTTGCGTTGTGATTCTTGGTTGAGTTAGAAGTGTGTTTTTATTGCGGGGACCCTTATTTCATAAGGGGATGTCCAAATTATAGAAATCTTGCGAAATTTCAATAGGATCCTCGTAGTAGATGATGGTTAAATTAGAACATGAGCTCAATAGTTTTAAGTTTTGATCTTATGTTGTATGTGACTTACAATTATGGAAATGATTTAGGGTATTACCGATGGTTTAATTATTTGTGGATGATAAGCTGTCATAAGTTGAGTATACAATTTAGTGCGTTGAGTAAAATATTTCCAATTAAGATATGAATGAATCATTGTTGGTTTGCATTGCACTCGATCATCTTTATCGCACGTGACGTTCGCATTGCACAAGTCGCAATCGTCAGAACATTTCCACAATTTCAATTAAGGTCGATGCTTATGCTTTTGTAAATATTATTAACGCTTTGAGTCATGTGCTTGCAAATGATATTCCCATAGCATGTTGCTTAATATTTAATTTATGTCTTGCCGATGAAATTTTTATTGCGGTTTAAAATTGGGTATCAATATAATTTATACATCTTAGAAGGTGACTAATATATTTGTTACTTGACTTGAATTAATTTCAGCCATAATTTGTTGGATGTTTTGCAAAATGGATCTCTCTTCACTTGTAATATTTCACATAATTTGATATGCTTATGTGAAATTGTTTATATCTACAATTGATGATAATAGGTATCCTGATAATATTAAATCTTGATTGAATACGTATTTGGCAATAGTTGGATGTTTAATCATATATACGTAATTATTTTGTTTGTGATATGTGGCTAAGATAACATCGTCATTTTGGTATCGATGTTGTATAATAACGATCCTCCGTTATGAGTTTCAATGATAGATCTTGGATGTATAGGCGTTTAACCGCCGATGGTTTCATTAATCTGAATTTGTTGAAGGACTAGAGGCGTTCATTAGTTATGCATGTTACAACTGCATATATGGATGGGCCAAAGATCGGATGTCCATGTAAAATTGCAAGCACAAATGTTTCATGTTTATTGATGAAGTTGATTGCATTTGTTGAGAAAGGGTTTGTGCGAACTATTTCCATGGACTGACATGGGAACCCTTGGTTGCTAGCACCTCTAGGGCGATTGAAGAACCTACGTCTATGAGCGTAAATGAGAATCACGCGAGGATGGCTATGGAAGACAATTTGGTGATGGGCCGAGAAAATTGTTACGAGCGAAATGGTGCACGATGGACTCGGTCATACATGTGAGCCAAATGGGGAAAATGTGGACGAAGAACCTAATCAACAGAGCAAAACAATTCTTACGTCTTACTACGGTCGGTGATCGAGAGTTGTGGCCAAATTGTGACACAATGACTCGGTTGTCATCAATTGCTCGCATTTTGAACATAAAGAGTGAAGGTCATATTTGGATCGCATTTGAACAAATTCTTGAGTGGTACAACGAATCATTGCCGGTGAGCATCTGATGGTTGATAGTTTTACAACATGAAGAAACTTATCCGTGGTCTTGGTTTGCTGTGGAAAAATTTGATCTTTGTCGAATTGGATGTATGTTGTATTGGGAGATGATATGAACTTAGAAACGGTTACAAATTTTGTGGGCAACCAAGGTTTAAGCCCGAAAACGTTCGACGAAACGAAATTAGTTCCATGGAAGCGGATGTATTATTTCCTCTCACTCTAGGTTGCAGCGACTATATGCTTCTGATGTGACTGCGTCTCACATGAGATGGCATGCTGAACACGAACAAGAAGATGGAGTAATGACTCATCCATCAGATGCATTGGCATGGAAACATTTTAATGACACACATGTCGAATTTGCGGTTGAAAGTCGAAATGTTCGGTTGGGTTTGTCAACGGATGGATTTCAACCATTTGGTCAATCTGGACAGCAATATTCGTCTTGGCCAATTATCATAACTCCTTATAATTTGCCTCCTTGGATGTGTATGAAAGAGGCATATATGTTCTTGACGGTGATTGTCCCAGGGCCAACAAATCCGAAGCAAAAAATAGATGTGTTCTTACAACCATTGATATCTGAATTGCAACAGCTTTGGGACTATGGTGTTCAAACTTATGATGTGTCTAAGAAATGAAATTTCGTGCTTAGAAGCGACTTTGATGTGGACTATTAGTGACTTCCCACCTTTGCCATATTATCTGGATGGTCCACCATTTGGGACGTTGGCTTGTCCTTATTATCGCAATGATTACGATGCTTTTATCTGCCTAATGGAGGAAAATATGTTGGTTTGACAATCACGGAAATTTCTACTGCGAGCATCCGTTCGGCGCAATAAATATAAGTTTAGAAAGAATCGGACGGTTCACAACCCTCCTCCTCCGATAACATCCGGTGAAGAGGTCTTGCAAGAAATTGAAGAATTAGAACTGCTAAAAGTGGCGAATTTGATGCCGATGGCGTTAATTCAACCATTAGTCGAACTTTGGTTGGCATGAACGAAGCATTTTACGGGATTTGCCATATTGGAAAACGAATTTGATTCGTCATAATCTAGATGTGATGCACATTGAGAAAATATATTTGACAACTTGTTCAATACCATAATGAACATTGAAGGAGGACAAAAGACAATGCAAAATCACGAGTGATTTGCAACTCTTTTACAAAAGAAATGAGTTACATAAAGATCTTCGCATGCCGGTAAATACCCAAAAGCATGTTACAGTTTGGACGAGGAGACAAAAGGAGCTTATGTGAATGGTTGAAAAGTGTCAAGTTTCTGATGGATATGTTTGAACTTGGCTAGGTGTGTGGACCTAAGAAAGTACAAATTATTTGGGATGAAAAGTCATGATTGTCATGTATTTATCAAAGGCTTATCCCATTGCATTTGGGAGTTGTTACTGCTAAGGTATGGGAAGCTATAACAGAGTTAAGTTTGTTTTTAAAAGCAACCTCGGTTGAAATAAACATTGGTGAAATGGAAAAACTAGAACATGAAATTCCGTAATTTTGTGTAAATTAGAAGGCATTTTCCTCCAAGCTTCTTCGACCGTATGGAGCACCTACTGCACTTACCACACGAGGCAAAACTTGCGGTCCGGTTCAATATCGATGGATGTATCCATTTGAGAGGTAAGTAGAACCAAAGAACTGCAACATCCATTTACGTCTGAGCCTTCACAAATGTGTTATAATAAGTGTTTTGGTTCTGTAGGTATTTGCACCACTTGAAAAAATGTTAAAAACAAAGCTAGAGTTGAAGGTTCCATATGTAATGCCTATTTAGTGGAGGAAGCGAGTGCGTTTTGTGGGTATTATTTTGAGCATGTTAACACAAGAGCGAGAAAAGTTCCTCGTAATGATGATGGGGACGAGCGAGTCATGCCGATGGAAACTTGTCCATCTTTTCATATTCGGACGAACATCTGGCGTGCGATAAGAAGAATGCTAAGCGAGGAAGAGATCGAGGCTGCACATGGTTATATTGTTTTGAATCGTGAAGAGCTCGTGCCTTTCGTCGATAAGTTGCACACGAATATTCTGTATTTACTTTTGTCTCATGCCTTCATCACTAAAAATAGTCATTGATAATTTAGATTATACGAGACATTGTTACGGGAGATAATGCCGGTATGATGGAAGGTGATCTTAATAAAGAAGTTGGAAAACACTTCCTCGATGGTTTGAGAGATACGTGAGTATAGCCTAACATTTCATCTTAATTATAATTTGAAGTAATTTTTTAATTGTTTCATTAAACTAAATTCGTTGCGATGCGAAATTGTTTTGTTCAGGCTTTAGACAATCCAATCGAGAACAAGATGATTTGTGATCTTGCAAAGGACCTCTACGCATGCGGTTAAATCGTATCCGGTGTATTTCATTAATGGATACAAATATCATACAGAATCTCATGGACATAACATGTCAACAATAAGCATGGGGTTGCAATCTGAGGAGAAATGATGGATTACTATGGAAAAATTGTTGAAATATTGGAAGTTGAATACCCTGGGTTGCCAGTCAAGCGATGTGTGATATTTAAATGTGAATGGTATGACCCAACACCAAATGTTGGAGTAAAGGTGCATAGACAATACAATTTAGTTGAAATCAATAACCGACGAAGATTGCGTCAATTTGAACCTTTCGTCTTAGCTGTGCAAGCTAAACAGGTTTGCTACATCCCTTTTACGAGCTTACGACGAGATAAGGTAGATTGGTTAGCGGTTTGTAAAGTTATCCCAAGAGGTCTTTACTCCTCACATAGAAGAGAGAGCATAGTCTTGAAAATGAGGCGTTTCGGGAAGATGAGACATTTATGAATGCATCATTACGTATGACGATAATGAACCTTTGAGCGATCCATCAAGCGAATTTGTCGAAATTTCATCGGAGAGGATGACGATGGTGCGAGATCGACGATGAGCCGAATTTGATTCTTATTCTTCGAAGAAGAAGATGATTGTAATGTCCCATTACATTTTGATAGCGATTGAATTGTGTTTGTAATTGCGTATTTGAACTTAAATATTAACGCTTTATTCATACCATTATATTATGTTTGGTTGTTCATTTAATTTATTTGAAAGGAATGTCGACATGGCAATTGGTTCCGGACGGCAACAATTCGTTTCGTTGGGAGGAATGTGGCAAAATTGTCCAAACTTCGTGTCTCCACAAGTACTGAACGCTTGGCGACATCATACCGACCAATCGTTTGCCTTCTATGGCCGATCTTTTACGTGAAGGTTTTAACTATGATCTGCACGTCGACTCTTTCCGTGTTATGAATCTCTAATAACATTTATTTAAGTTATGAAACATATTGTAATTTCATTGTCATATTTACATGTTTAAGCATCCTTTAAACTCGAAGAGGACAAGTATCTTGATAAAGTTAACGATTATGTCACGTCAACTAATAACGGAAAAGGAAGATCGGGTATTGTCAACACCCCAACTATTTCGCACACCTCGCGCAAGCACAATCACGTATGCATTAAGATACCGTTATCCTTACTTATATGGTTTGGTAATATCACGGTTTCAACATTTCTTCACCGGTGGAAATGATTTAGGTGGATTTGTTCTGTATGTTGTTCATGCGGAGAAGAAGAATACCATTCTCGAACGGTGACTCATTCAATTTGTTTCATCAACAAGTATCGATATAGGCTGCAATGCTATTGCAAGAATGTGAGCAACAACGCACAGCAGTGGACAACGTTTCACTATTTCCATTGGTGCGTTTGAGCGTCGAGAACCCTTCTGGGAACCCGATATTGGGGACTCTTTCACCTTTACCGAGTCCCATGTTACATGGATACCAAAAATTGAAAAGAACAATATGCTTTTGTACTCCCGGACATTATTACATTTTGCTTTCACGTTGATTTATTGTTGTTTACGTACTATAAGTCTTCGTTAAGCGGTGCATATTTATATTAATGTTAAGGTTCATTTCTTGTTGATAACAATCATTAACGTTCATATATTGCCATAGTGGCTTCAGTATGTGTTGTGTTAAATATTGCTTTGAAATTATTAGTTGTACATGTACGAAATTGTGGGAAATTCAATTTCGGAAAAGAATGGGACCAAGAGACAACGTGAGGTCATGCGATCGAGGTTTGAACCATGTTAGGGAGATTCTGATGAAGGTGGTTCGTCACAATCAGCCGCACCTATTGACTCACCTTGTCCACCCTCGTCTCGGAGTTGCAGTTGAGGCATCACCGATCGGTTCTCGACCTACACCATCCCTTCCCAACTCATATATCGTCCAACAAAGACGTCTGGGATGCGGGAGGCGTCCGTCGACTGGCTGAGGGACTGATGGAAGAAAGTATGCTTATCAGAATGATCGATAAGTGAATTCAATCTCTCTCACAATTTCCTTATGATCAACTTTTATTTATACCAATATGTACAAAAGATAACATCACTTCACATGTTAGGTTGGTTAAAATGCGGACCAATATCAAGAAATATGACTTCATCGTTCAAGCAACGAATTGAAGCGAGAGGGTTATGTGTGGAAAATATAGGCGACACCACAAAGCGGTTATACTTTCAAGAGTTTGAGGTACAAATCATAGTTATTTTCTTTTCACATTGCTTAATATTCATAATGTTCAAACATCATTGTAACAGTTTGTTTTCTTACTCATATTATTTGAAAAAGAATTTTATTGGGATTCTAGTCTCGGCGCCATCATTTATAAACAATGGGAAAAGAAAGCTCGCATACGTTATCGCGACTTAATTAATCAAATCGCAAAGTGGTGCGCACAGCGTTATATTTCAGAGGAAATTTGGACTCGTTGGATCAATATTGGACATCACTGCAGCGATGTCCATATCGAGCGTAATTCGCCAATGAGCGTGGAGGGCCTGGGGTGCGAGCCTTGCGATGCATCTGGGAGGATCAATTACCCACTACGAGCATCTTTGAAAGATTAGTAAATATCTACTTTCTCACACCATATTTACCATTATTTTGCTTTGCTTGATTTAACATGGTCATTATGATATACATGTCGGTGCCATATATGGTCATGTGAAGTTTTCTTTGTTGAGCAGGGGATATATCATATATATAGAGGAAACTCTGCAAAATTTTTATAAATTTTACTTAACATCGACAAATTAAGTTATCGTGTAGGAAAAGTCATTGGAGCACGAAGCTTCACGCTTATGCAGTTTTTGTGCACACCCACAAAAGAAACATGATGGTGTTAACTTCATCAACACTCGATGTAGAAAGTTAATGTAAGAGAAATAACCATATTTTAATAATGTTTTTACAATTATACCTTAATTACTAATGTCAAGATTGCTTCCTTGTAGGACCAAATGGGAAAATATTCAATGACAATCTCGGGAGGAACAACTGTGGATGAGTCGCGATATATCTTGATGTTGTGGGTGGTTGGGACCGTCGTGGAAGAATATTCTACGGCTCATATCACGAACACTTGTTATTCGCGCTCCTCCTTTTCTAATCTGCAAGACATCTGCTTTCGGCCATCTTCATCTCGGGATGTATCCGAGCTCAAGACCTGATTGACACATTGAAGGAGCAATGGTTACTCAACATCGACAAACATCACAGAGGACATAGCAAAGGTCGGGGAGGAGATGGAGCTGCAGATGACGAGAAAAGCTAAGAGTGGAGCCGGGCGGTTTCAAAGATCGGAGAGTCATTGGAGCCGATAGAAGCGGCATTAAGAGGAGAGAGGAGATTGAGCGACTTACTAAGTTGAGGCGGAGCTGGAGCGGATGACCAAGGAGAAACAAAGACACGGAGGAGATGGCTAAGCTTAGGAGGAGATGGAAATGTTAAAGAGGGGGACACACTTAGACCATCCATAATCATCACAATTTGTGAATTACATTGTCATTTGTTTTCAATTGAAAAATATAAGAGATTTGTTCTTTTCATTTTAATAACTAAATTACATTCTTCATATGTTTTATAATTTAGAAATTGTCTCATTATTCATTAATATAACGTAACACAAATACATAAATTATATATAAAATATATCATTATATTAACAATAAATAAAAAAAAACAAATTTACCTTTCATTACCGACGACAAGTTTCCGTTGAAAACAAACATAACTCATGACGGTCAAATTTTCCGTCATAAAAATTTGGTTAATCCGGATGAATTTCACCGACGGAATATTACTTCTCATTAAAATCGATACATATATCTAAGACGCCTAAATTATCCGTCGTTATTTCCGTAGTAAAATTACGATTTTAATATTTCGCTTCGGAGTTTTTAACCGGGGCATACACCGACGGAATGTCACGCCACCAAATTCCGTCGGTGAATTACTTCAGCGACGGCAATTCGATATTTACCGACGGTACTTTCCGTCGGTAATCATCGGATTTCTTGTAGTGAGCAATCATTCCAACTCCACATCCACACACCTCCAAGCATTCTTATCCCACACGTCTCTTGCAAGTTGCATGGGAAGGGGTTTCATACGATACACCTGCAAAAGTTTGATGGATAATGTCAGGAAAAAGGAAATACTATTTCAATCGCATGTATTTGAGAATAATAAGGCTCAGCTCAACCGTACCTAACATTGTATTTGGATGTACGAGGACTGTGATGAGAAACCAATGGCTTCACAAAATATCTTCACCCACGTGGACGTGGATATGTGTGACTCGATTGTAACACAGACGCATGCTTACTTTATGGGTACGTGTGACCCTTTCCTCACCTGTTGGATCCAAAAGCAACGCGCCTTTACCATTATTGGCAGTCGATCCAAGCCACGCTTTATTATCATCCAGTGCAAGTGCTTATTCTCACTTGATGATTTTTGCTATATCCAACGACATTAATGATATCAATTACCTAACAATATATATATATATATATATCAAGATTATTGATTCTATATTTTATTTAATGTAATTTTAATTTAATTTTATTATTTTAGATTTTATGTTTTAAAATAAAATGTAAATTCTTAATATCAATATTATTACATTTTAAAATAAAAACTAGAAATAAATTAAATTTATAAGTTAATTAAGTAAATAATTTTATTTTAGTCTATTATAAAATCTGTTAGAAAATATGTTAGTACAAATCCATTAAATTTAATTTAAAATATTATAATTAAATAATTATTTTATTTGAAGATATTTATTTCAGTTTTCAATAATTTAATTAAATTATAAAAATAAATAAATTGAATAATTAGACAATATTAATCATAATTATCATTAGTAATTACTATTAAATAATTACATAGTATATATTTAGTTTATGGTGACAGCTATAATGATTAAAAAACTTACCTTTTATTATTTTTATAAGTTATAAAAGGAAGAAATTAAAACCGAAAACAAAATTCAAAACATATTTTTGTTGAGTTTGAAAACAAAAGTTAAAAATTAAAAACTATAGTATAATCAAACATACCATAAATATTTAATTATATTGAATCAATATCATTTGACCGTCTTTTATTTTAATTTTATATTTCAAAACTACCATTTATCTTTTTGGTAGTTATCATGCAATTCCTTTCATCATATTTCGTTAGTTTTCGACCCTTCATAGATTCAAAACGATTTAATATTAAAACTTTAAAATTTAATAATATGTAATTTTGGATTAAAAAGTTGATAAGAAACTAATACAATATAACAGAGGAATTGTATCACAACCAAACAATATCATAAAGCATTAGTATTAAAATGAGAATACGTCAAGAGACCTTGATGTGATTGATTGATATTTTGTAGGCCGCAAAAATAAAGTATGATAGTAAGTATTAATAATTACTTTTTCTATTATTTAGCCTATAAAATAGATGTTTGATTTTTAAAATAATAAAATTTAAACAAATAATCTAAAATCGAAAACAATAATGAACATAAAAGATCATGCACTAATACTTAAATCATTAAATAATTAATGTGAAATCAAATCATGCACTAATATTTTAAATATATTAAAACGAAATAAAATACGTAATTGAATCATATTAAATAAATCAAAATAATTATATTGAATAAAATATTAAGACATTGTATTATAAACTAGGATTCATCACACTCAAATGTTAAAAATGTTTAGTTACTCATGATAAAAAAATGAAATCTGGTTTGGACCGTGAGCTTCACCGGTCAGGTATTGTCCTGTTTGATCACACCCACATCTTGTAGGGGGCGTTGCGCATCCCGTGGGGGCAGCGGGAGTCGAACCTATGACCTCAGGGTTTTGATGCGTTGAGACGCACGCCTCTCACCACTGGGCTACCAATTGGTTCTGCCGAATTTTGGCAGGATGAAACGTTGCCGTTATGCTCCATGTGATTGATTGTCTTCTGTGGTGAATTCAGTATGAAGATACCTGCAAAACAAAGAAGGCTTGACGGGGGTTGTATCCCGATTAGCCCCTCAAACGCTCAAGTCAGTTTTTTGGTAAAGGTGAGGTTGACAAACACAGAGAAAGCTAGGTTTATGATTGTGCGTACCTCTATTATGAGAATAATACATTTTATATGGTTTTTCAGCTAGGTTTAGGTCTTTACGTATTTGCATGGGAGATATTCTTCTACTGTTGGGCCATGGATGTGTGGGTCAGGCCCGAATTAATTGGTGGATGTAAGACCGACCGATCGGCCTATGGGATTGGACTCGGGTCCAATATAGCTGACTCAACCATAAGCCCCCCTACTCCTCGAGTCTGAGCGAAGAGCAGGGTCGAAGGAGTATATTGGACGTTAGCGTTCGTCGGTTTCCATATACCGTAAGCAAAATTTCGCCGTAAGGTGGTCGATCGGTCGTATTGGCCTTATAGCCCGATCATGGGATTGCTCGGCGATTCGATCGGTCGGTCTCGACTAGTCTGCTCGATTTGCTCAGATTGGGTCGATTGATTGAGGCCCCGATCGATCGATCTCAAGACTTATGCGTGACGATTTCTTGCTATGGTAGGTCGGATAGCCATCATTGGCGACGCTGGACTTGAAACATTTATTATTTGACGGCGCGCTCTCGGCAATTTGTTGTAATGTGAAACGTATCGTCCTTTATAATCAGTTGTACCGTCCCGACGTCCTTTCAACTACCGCTCCTTTCTGGATTTCGAACAACCCTAATTCTTGTGGCTTAGATCATGCCCCGTGTCTGAGCATAGCTCGGATTTTCTCCAAGTGTCGTAGTCCGATTAGGTCACTTTCGAGTGTTTCTTCTGCCGACCCTCTATAAATACTCATAGTTGACGAGTTGTGGCGGTTTTTACCTTTTGCTTTCGTTCTCCAGCTTACACTTTGTCTTCGCTTGTTCTTTGTCGTTCGCGGTTCCCAGAAATTTCCTTTCACTTCGACGTCCGATTTCTCCGTTTCGAACCCCTGCTTAGGTACGTCCTTTTTCTTCATTCCCTCTTCTTTTTCAAAAGTCTTTTTCTTGGTGAACATGTCGTTGGGTAGTTCTGGGAGCATGGTCGGAGGTGCGGAGGAGATGTTGATGAAAGAGAGAAAGATGGTTTAGTTGTGGAGTTCTTGCCAAAGACGCATCGTCGATGACCGTGGGGAGTTGAACAAATTGACTCTTAAGTATAATATTCCTACGTCTTGGGGCCCCGATGGCCTTTAGGAATGGCGGATCCACAAGAATCTTGATGGATACTTGCCGTCTCGGGAGTTTTTCACGATGGGGTCATGTGAGGCTCCGTCGCGCCGATTATTGACGAGGTGTGCGTCATGTTTGGATTATTGCCGAGCCAAATTCCTCCGAACAGTTGGAGGTTTATAAACGGGTTGGCATTGCTGTGCCATCGCCTGACCATCCGCCATTGTTGGCATTCTACGCCATTCTCGAGGATGAGCCATAGTCCGAGCTCAAATTTGGAATCCCCTTTTTGTAATATAGAGACGCTCGGTATCGTCCGGTCAGGACACCCTCGAAAATTTCTTCCTGGCGGACCAAGTATTTCTTTATGAAGCCCCCAGGATCTTCCTCTGAGTGCCGACCATGGAGGTATCCTCTGGCCGAGCAATGGAATGATTGGTCGACCTTGTCCCTTAGCGAGGAGGAGTGGGAGGTGGTCCGTCGTATCGAGGAGCTCGGCGGAATCGATTTTGCTCGGCTCATTCGAGGGATACCTAGGGGCCTCGGCTGATTCTTTCCTCGTCGACCCCCTCCTCGTATTAAGCGGGCTAAAGGAGGAAACCGCCCGTCCGGTTGACTCCTCGTGATTGTATTAATTGTTGAACTTTTGTGCATTAGTTTTGTTCTCTAACTCAATTTATCATTGTGCGGCCATGGTGAGGATGAGAGCTCGAGCTTACGTCAAGAAGTAGGCCTCTCGGAAGAAAGGGAGTGAGGCGGAGGCCGGTGAGGCGCCGCTTGTCTCTGGGTTGGTCTCCTCGGTACATGCGGTGGTGCTCCCCTACCGGGACCTTCCTATTGCTTGAGCCATTGCCGATTGTACCAGTGGTAGAGGAGAAGGAGGAGGACGGGTCCTCCTCTTAAGAGGAAGAGGTTGGTTGGTGGGTGACCTTCCATCCCTTGGGCCACCAAGCCGAGCGAGTAAATGAAGAAGAAAGGCAAGGAGAAGGCGCAGTGAGCAGCCTGAGGCGATGGAAGCTTGCCATCAAGTTGGGCAAAGACGTGTCGATCGGGGACCTCGAGGTGTCCCGCTACCTTCTTAGAGGGTTACTCCCCAATGGACGAGCTGCTCATGGAGAAGAAAGGTAACACAGGTTGGGTTCTCACTCGTTCGTCTTGGTATCGCGGGTCATGACGGCGTCCTTTCAGGTCTTTGCAGTGTTTGGAGACTCGGACCGGAAGTCCAAGATCTCCATGATCGATGAAGGGTTTGAAGGGCGAGCCGCCGAGGTGAAGGAGGAGAGACCTCCTCCAGCTAAAAACGCGTCCTTGAAGAGGAGAAGAAGGCCCAGGAGGGGAGATGGGAGCTTTGGCTCGACCGACCAAAGTAGAGGAGGAGAAGGAGAATGAGAGAGAGAGAGGAGAAGGAGAGTGAGGAGTGGAGGAAGGCTGTGAGGCGGAGCGGAGCTCGATAAAAGTCTGCCAACACTGCCATTCCGCCATGGTGGATAGAGATAGAGCCGAGAAAACCCTGCGGGAGGTGCGGTGCTCTATGTTGAAGCAGCGGATCGAAGCGATCAAGCGATGGAAGAGGCGGTTCTTGTACGAGGAGAGTTTGGAGCTCGCCTGTGAGGTAGCCCTCTCGGTTCTGAAGAGGGGCCACGAGCTCTATGCTCCTGAGGGAGTGGCATGCCCTTCATTCGAAGAGTATGCCAAGCGGCTTATTTCTGCAGCTTTTAGGCTTTCTTTGGAGGAGATGACGAAGAAAGTCGAGGAGAACCGTGACGTTCGGATGAGGAGCTAGATCTCATTCTCAGAGAGAAAGAGCTCCACAGTGAAGATGTTCCTTGGTTGCTCCCCAGGTCCCGCTCTGTTCTCATTGTGTCGCTCTCCAAGAGGAAGAGCTTCCTAGTGAAGATATTCCTTGGTGCTCTCTCCCGTCCCGCTCTACTGCCGTCTCTTACGCCCGCTCGAGGCTTCCCAGGTATTCTCCTTCTCCTTGGTGCTTGGCGGTTCCCTTCTCCCGTGTTGTAGAGCTCACTGGTGGGGCTTGTGGCGGGATCAATCTACAATAATAAAATTCTTTTGAAGTTACTTTCAGTATTTTAAACTTCATTTTCGATCATAGTGTAGTTTGGTAAAATCGCTTATGGTAGGCCGGCCGAGGTCGGTCTATAATTGAGGCCGAGCCATCGTCCCGACAATTCGCCTTGCGACCGATCGACCTTAATCAATCTGTATCGTCGGCGAGCGAAAGATCCCGCGATCTCGTCTTGGCGACCGACGCATCCGTGGTTGATCTATGGAGAATGCCGAACGATGGCGATGGCGAGGTCCCAAGGATCTTGTCTTGACGACCCGACCGATTGTGGTCGATCTATGGAGAATCTTAGAAGCGATGGCGATGGCGATGGCGAGGTCCCAAGGATCTTGTCTTGACGACCGACCGATCAGTGGTCGATCTATGGAGAATCTTAGGCGATGGTTACTGGATTTTCTATTCTTTGCCATATATGATTGAATTCTTTATTGCGAAAATCAAAACCCCTTTATTGATAATAATGAGGGCGTGGGCGGTGGTGGTGAGGCGTGCGTCTCAACGCATCAAAACCCCGGCGTCACGGTTCGACTCCGCACGCCCCTACGGGATGCGCAGCCCTTCTACGGATGTGGATGTGATCAAGCGGGACAATACACGGTCGGTGAGGCTCCTACCCAAACCAAAGGCACCTTTTGGTTTGGGTAGGTCTCCGATTTCGTGGTTGCGGTTGAGCAGACTCAAGACAAATTAGTATTGTACATTTTGTGCCGCCAGTGAGTTGCGACTCGAACCTCGAAAGGGTTTTGTTGCGTTGAGGCGCTTGCCTCACCACCGAAGTTCGTGTAGCCGGTGGTGAGGCGTCGCCTCAACACAACAAAACCATTTAGTCGAGGTTCAATCGCAATCTCACCCCTGGCAGATCAAAGAAGATCTTAATTTGTCTTTGTAGCTCAACCGCAACCACGTAGTTTGCTAACCCACCCAAACCAAAATCAAATATAAAGATGTAGAAAAACTAATAGAAAATAAAGAGTTTGTAATTTTAAATAGCCATTGTTATAATGTTGAATCTTTTTACATTGATGTAACCTTCTATCGGAGCTCTTTCAGTGTTAACTTCATGTTTTCATAATCTCTAGATCAAAATCATCACCTTTCTAAGTTTCTTATGTTTGAAATCTAGCTCTCTCCTATTTGTTTTCATTGGTGTCCTTTTATAGTGAAATCTAAGATTATTGAGAGATACAGTCACGTATTAGGTTGTGCAGTTGATCGTGTAGTTCAAAAAATCCCTAAAATTGTGTATTTCAAAGACTTACGCAATCATATACATGACTATGCGTCTCTAAATTACTTCAAATCTTTGTTTTATGTCATGATTTCATTTGAACTTGTCTCCCTTTGATTAATTAAGACAATTTTCACTTATGAATGTACTTGGAGAGAATTAAATGTCAAATATATATGAAAACTATAAATTATCAAAATAAATACATCAAATATAAGTGTGTAAATACTTTCAAATATGCATCTATCAGTGATCATGATCTAAAGTACATTAAAAAGTGAATTACTTCAAAAATATTTTTCTTCTTATAATATCCTTGTGATATTAATTATATTTCCCTCAAAATAGTAACTTGTGCAGAAATTTTGATGGGCTTTTAGATGATCTGTCATACGCGATAACGTAATACCTTCAACTGCACTGGCTTCATAGTTTGCAGAAACAAGTCCGTACAAAAGAACAGCTAGCAAGAGCAGCTTAATCGAGAGTGAATTTAGAATTTAAAGTTACATTAGGCCTTCTTTTCTCTTGGTTCTAAACATAGCAAGTTAGAATCCCAATGTCTGTGGCGAAAGAGCACAAAGTATCGTCGTCTAGTGCTTGCTAAACTGGCATCTCGACGTACTCAAGGCTGATGTATAAAAAGAAACCCCTGATCTCAGTCCTGATTGGGATTGAGCAATGGCATTAGCAAATGTTTTAATGGCAAAGTATGTAATCATTAGAGACCATCATTGAACTACTTTGGTAGGACAGAATCCTGGACCCACCCATCCAAACACTCAGTAGTCAGTACTACTACTACTATATATATATATATATATATATATGGCACACATTTCAAAGCATCCAAAAATGTCCCTTCGGAATTGAATTTCAACTTCATGTAGATACGAAATTCAGTGGTGCTCTTGAATTGTCCAGCTGGCACCTAATCCTTCTTATCTGTCATGCACAGTCCCCACTTCACTTTCCTCCATTTATAATGATCCAGTGTAGTAAATCTATGGATTTCCTCCATTTACAATGTAATCGAAAGACCGCAAGACTGGCATCCCATTACAGACACGGAATTTGAGCTTTATAAGTGTCACGGGAAAATAGCAGGTGGAGTAGTTGAGGAATGACAAGAGTAAGTGTAAAAGTGAGTGGTCTTTCATTCTACAAAACTACTTGTGAGGAAGGAAAAGATGGGACCTTTGTTTTTTTAAGCTTGTACAGCCCAGACAACTGGACAGTGCAGTGAGACAGCTGGATTGATGAACGTGGAAGGAAGGGATTGGCGAATGTCGGAACTCATACCCTCTTTCGGAATAAGGACATGTCCTTGTGTGGGGCTTCCTATTAAGTGCCCCTTACAAAGTGGGCATCACCAGCTTTAAGACAGCTAACTGGGCAACAGTAACAACGGCTACATTTTTTAATTTTCTGTGCCCAGAAATCCCACGTGGCAGATGATGTGGCCCGATATCGAGGGTCCTTGGTCCTTTCCTTTCTACTCTTGTGGAGGAAGCCAAAGCAACACTCGGCTATAAAACGCCCCATCCTTCTTCTTTTAGTCTCACTCGTCTCTGCGAAGCATTTCAGATTAGAGCCTCTGCTCTCTCCTCCATCTCTGTCTCTGTCTCGTTCCTGGTATATCTATCTACAATGTCTGCCCTTGTGGGATTGTTTGTGGGTCTTTCTTTGGTGGGTTTGGTTAGCTCAGCCAAGTTTGATGAGCTTTTCCAGCCCAGTTGGGCTCTAGATCATTTCACATATGAAGGAGAGCTCCTCAGGCTCAAGCTTGATAACTATTCCGGTAAAGAAACACATGTGGAATATCAAACTTTACTCTGGCCCCTCCCCACTTCGTAGCTTTTACATGTACTATGCAATTGTTATGACATGGCTGAAAGGCAGCATTGGTTTCTATGTTCATACAGAATAGAGTAGAGAATACGATGGTGTCGCTATTTTATAGTTTCATGTTGGCTGATTGTTCTTTTATTTTATTTTTTTAATTCAGGAGCTGGATTTCAATCTAAAAGCAAGTATTTGTTTGGGAAAGTGACTGTTCAAATTAAGCTTGTGGAGGGTGATTCTGCTGGGACTGTCACTGCTTTCTATGTAAGCGCATAACTTGAGATATCTTGTTTTGTATTATTGAGGTAGAAATGATTCCAGCTTAGCTGGATATATTGATGACATGGGTCCCCGTTCATAATGGCTATGCTAGTGTACTGTTGCTGATACTAACCTGACCATTTCAATCTGTGGATCAAAATGCTAGTATGGGTTGTGATGCATGTCACAATCTTGATGTTGAATGTCAAAATCCTTTCTGATTTTACATTCTGATAACGATGTTTATGTGATTTTATTTGGTTTATACAGATGTCATCAGATGGCCCAACCCACAATGAATTCGACTTCGAGTTCTTGGGTAACTCTACGGGTGAACCATACTTGGTGCAAACCAATGTGTATGTTAATGGTGTAGGCAACAGAGAACAAAGGTTGAACCTGTGGTTTGATCCCACCAAGGACTTCCACTCCTATTCCTTTCTTTGGAACCAACGCCATGTTGTGTAAGCGTCATTGTCACTTGCTTTTTTTTACGTGCCTAAATACATTTTCACATCATCTCCAACTTTGTCGGATACACATACGGGCTATGTTTGCACATGATTCTAAATGCTCAACCTTATCACCTTCGTATGCATGGTCCTAGTCTCTAATTAACCCTACTAACCAGAATAAAGGGCGGTGGACACAGGATGATGCGATAAGGTCCCAGGCAAAGTCTTGTAGAGATGCCGACAAATTTGTATGATGATGTAATTTGGCGTATAGCTGTCCGTACAAAGACAAGCATCAAACGTTGCTTATGTAGCAGCTTTACAATGTTCCCACATTTCGGTGGTGTCTGTTGGCTTGTGCAATGAAAATTAACTATGATACGTGCTTTGGCTTTAGGATAATTTGTATCGTATCTGTCTCTTTTTATAATTTCTCTAAAGAAGGAAAGGGATTATGAGGAAACTAAAAATGAGTTGGTTTTCTGTTCAGCTTTTTGGTGGATGAGACCCCGATAAGATTGCACACGAACATGGAAAACAAAGGAATTCCTTATCCAAAGGACCAACCAATGGGAGTTTACAGCTCAATATGGAACGCAGACGACTGGGCCACACAAGGTGGTCGTGTCAAAACAGATTGGAGTCACGCGCCTTTTGTTGCGTCGTACAAGGGTTTTGAGATCGCAGCTTGCGAGGTCCCAGCATCAGTTACCTCTGCTGATAGCGCTAAGAACTGCAGCAGCAATGGTGAGAGGAGGTACTGGTGGGACGAGCCCACTTTGTCTGAGCTCAGCTCGCACCAGAGCCATCAACTCTTGTGGGTTAAGGCTAATCACATGGTCTACGACTACTGTACCGACACAGCTCGGTTCCCAGTCCCTCCTGTTGAGTGTCTGCACCACCACCACTAGTCATGGCAGATTCACGAGTCTGGGCCAACTCGGTTCTTGTGTTTAGTGTTGTTGTAAAAATGGAAGAATGAGAGTTATATAAAACATGTACTCCATGTTTCATTTTGTTGAGTTACTCTCAGATTGTATGATAGTGGTGTCATAGATTTACTAATGTGATTTGTTCTCTTCCTTTCTTCTGCTGCAATTTAATATCTTTGAGAAGTTTTTAGCGGTGGTAAAAAATAAATTGACGAACACTGAACTTTTGCCCTGACAAATATTTTAAGTTATTTTGCCGTCACGGCAACACCATTTGTGCTCAAATATCTCAAATCCCAGGGAGATAAAAGCTCAGACAAACAAGAACATGAAGTCATGCTCTTGGTGGGCGGCCTTTTTATAAGTGTTGGAACCCACGTATCATCCTAATTGCCGGAGATGCCATTCAATACGTCGCTTTGAAGAGTTGCAGTCAGTTGAAAAACTCCCTCCTCCTGGGCTAGGGGACACCATGCTTTTGCCATTGACCATGTCATCAGCTAGTGTTTCTGGACTTGTATTGAAGGACGGGACTTGGTTCTCACCTTGTGGAGCATCCCCGTGAACATTCAGAGCAACATGAGAGATAGACCACAAGGGAATGTTGTGGTTGTCAATACCTCTACTAAATGACAAATTTATGGCCCTCAAAAGCCGTATGCCATCTTTCAGGAGCGTGGGAAGACATGTCGGATAATAAAATAAATCTTATGATAGATGAGCGAGGGAAGATATGTCGGACAATAAATAATGCGATACATTCGTGAAAAGCCCTTTGTTCTCCAAAAACAAAATCAAAATATGTAAAATTTTGTTAAGTTTTATTTCGTTAACATGACAATTTTAGGATATAAAAAGGTAATTTGAGATCCACACCGTAACTATACATGCCAAGTAACTTGATGTATCATATTTATAAATTATTGCTTATATTAAAATTTTTATTAAATAATAATATTAATTAATAAATAAAATAACACATGAATTAATATATTGTTTGTAGTCTATTAATTCATCTTTATTTTTTAAAATTTATGAAAAAGATCCATTATTTTGGGATAATTTATGCTATGAGGGATGTGTTTTAGCTAGCATTAGATATGAATAACAGATTTTATATCTGAATGATTAGGATGAAGAATACATATTTTAGTGTTTTTTTTTTCCTCATTGTAAAAGGTCCTGATCCACGCTTATTAACTTGGTTGGAATTAGGTCCTCGGAAGAGTAAACCGATTTAGGTTTCAGATACCATATTTAGTTAGATACGAATTTCTAAGGCTTTATTTCATCAAGAACATGATTTATTTGATCACTATGATTTGTTTTATCCTCTTCATTTTCAAACCAGAGAAGGAAAGAAATATTATTTTGTTTTGTCTTACATTATTGCTTGCTCATATCTCCGTTTCGTGCTTACTTTCGCTTTATATTTCATTTTATTATGCTTGTTTAGTATAGCTTGTATTGGGTATTAGGGTATGAGTGGTGACTTTGATTTTTGATAATAGAGTAAGTGTTAGTCCTTCGATGAGTTTTGAGTCTTAGAGGAGAGAAGGTATTGACATATTGTAGATATGATCTTGGAACATCGAGACCCTTATAGAGAAGACCTTGAGACTAGTGAAGATTTTAGACAAATATAAGATTCATATAACATGCATCCAAGTGACAAAATGGATAGGGGCTAAAGCAAAAGATATTAATAAGTTCAAATTTTAGTATTCAGAGTGTTTAAGACAATAAAATGATGTAGGTTTCTTAGATATCAAGGAACTCATATTGTAAAGCCCCAATATATATCCTAAAAGTATTATAACATGTCTAGGGCATATTAAAAAGTGAACATAACAAATTGAGCGCATCTAAATATAGTAAGAGACATAATGATACTTAATGTCAACGATAAGAGTAAATGAATAATTTATTCGCTTCGATATGGACATACATACTTAGACGTGAAATATGTATGAAAATTTTTGATATGTTTGTTTGGATTTATGAATGTGATGTAAGAGAAATTGATTAAAAAAAGTATTCTATAAACAAATTAGATGTTTTTGGTTAAACTAGATGTATTTTTGTATTACTCTTGCATGATAAGATTGAATTTAGTTGATTTAGGATGTGTACCTCGCTGAATGGATAAGTTTCACTAAATGGATTTCTGTAATTTGCCCATATCTTTGCCTATAAACCTCAAAATTAGATAATTTTAATTTGAGATTAAACTAGAGACACAAGTCTAAAACTTTTATGAAGGAACCAAAATCTGATTCTGCATCTGAGAGTTTTGAATTCTGTTTTGAAGTTGACTTCTGGCTATTGTCCTCGTCTTTGAATAGCCTATAGTGTTTTAGGTATAATTCCAAGAATAATTAACCAAATTACATGAAATTTATGCTGTTAGAAACTTAAGACATAGGGGAATGAAATAAAATGATAAGATTATAGGCTTATGTGGGAAATTAAAGGAAGAAGTATGACCAATATGCAATTTTCCTAAAGTCAATTCATGGACCAATAAGATGAAAGCATATATGTCTAATAGAATTGTAACACATGATCCAATAAAATTGTAACACATGGTCCAATATAATTTTAACACATGGTCCTAGAATTGTAACATGTAGTCTAATGGGATTACAACAAGTGGTCTAACAAGATTGTGATATATGGTCTAATGAGATTGAAACATGTGTCTAAGACTAGAAAATTCATGAAAAGGTATATGGAGAGGGAAGATGGACAAAGCTTTGATGGCTTAAATTCATATTTTTCTCCTCTTCATTTCACCTTCCTTATACCATCATTTTTCACTCGATGATTCAAGCGAAACATGTGTCTAAGACTAGAAAATTCATGAAAAGGTATATGGAGAGGGAAGATGGACAAAGCTTTGATGGCTTAAATTCATATTTTTCTCCTCTTCATTTCACCTTCCTTATACCATCATTTTTCACTCGATGATTCAAGCAAAGCTAAAGAGAAAGGGAAGGAAAAACTTTAGAAGAACTACTTTGCCAAATTTAAGGTTTGGGACTACACTTAGTTTAATTCCTCTTTGTGTGTCTATTTGAATGGTTGTAAAGATTCATTTGGATATGGAATGGTTTCTAGGATGAGTTTTGGTGTTATTTTGATGTTACTTTGCATGAACTTGGTTGTATATGACAAGAGAGTATCATGTAGTGGAATTCTGTCTAGGATTTATTTGAGTCATACCTCAGCCTACAAACCTCTAAATTGTGTTATTTTAGTTTCATATGAAACCTAAGACATAAAGCTAAATATCTCTAGAAGTGACTTAATTCTAGTTCTATGACCTTGAAAATTGAGATCGAAAAAGGTGACCTGATGTTACCCCTATTTTGGGGCAGCTTGTGATATTTTGCCTATATCTCATGATTTAGAAGTCCAAATGGTTTGAATGTTGGTGCTATAGAAACTATAGAATAGAGAAAAAATTTATAGAAGACCTCGAAACCTAGTTCTAATGTTTTTTGTATGTATATTTAGGAACAAGTAGTGGTATGAATGGAGAGATTGTCTGTCACAATCGTGGGATTGTTTTCATTTTTTATTTTTTCTGAATCTTATCTGAAACTTTATAAATGTGTATGAAAATTTCACACACCTAGAATAAATGAAGTAGGACTTACCATATGTAAATTGATTAATTGGACATTGAAATTAAGATTGAGCTTAGTGCATTCCAAAGAAAATTTACATGTACATAAATAATTTGTATGCATATTCATTACTCATATGTGTATATTATGATTATAAAGTGTGATCTTGACATCCTTCTAATGGTAATAAGTTATAACTTGCATGTATGAACACATATACAAATTTTATGAATTGAAATATATATCATATAACTTGTCAATATATGAATTGTGAAATAGGCAAATTGTTAAAGGAAGTGTTACAGTTCCTGCTCTATTGCCTTGGTGGTGGATAAATAGGAATGCTTATAGGGTTACAGTGTAGCTGCTATAGTTTGACACCACCGGTGTCCACAATTTGATACCTTCAGGTATCCACAATTCAATATCTTTGGATATTCATAGTTGATATCTTTGGATATCCACAACACTCATTGTCCATACCCATAGAAAATGTGCAAGCTTAACACAAAAAGGAAACTTAACAGTCATAAATAAGAAATACATCATGATAACATGAATAATTGGTATTGATGAGCATTTTTATTAGTTGTAATGATGTGCAATTATATTGATAATTTGTATCAATGAGCATTGAATATCAATATTTGACTTATAAATGTGCATTATTGGTATATCGATAATATGTTGAAGCATATTTTCATTATGTGCTTTGCTTAAGTATGCCATCTTTGTTTACATGAGCATTGAATATCATTGTTTGGTTCATGAATATGAATTTATGGTATATGAGATGTGATATTTCTAAATGTTTGTGCTTAGCGGATGACTGTTGTGAGTAGTCATCTAAATTAAGTATTTTCCCCACTAAGCTTTCAAGCTTAGCACGTGTATTAATCTGTGTAAGACCAAGTCATAGGAGTGAGGTACAAGAAACATTTGCAGGGACCAAGGCCAATAGATAGAAGAAAAAGTACTTTTGAAATGTGTTTTTAGTTAAAGATGATTATACATGTAATGAAGAAAGGAAATTGTATGTTTTCTTTTGGATTACCATGTAAATGCAAAGATTTATTACTAATGTTAAATGATAATGTTAAGCATTGAAGAGTTTTATAATATGTATATATATAGCATTGAATATAATTGTATACCTTAAATGCATGTACAGGAATTTGGTTTCTATGTGTGCGGATGGTTATCGATTCAGTTTAGGGGGTGTTACACATACATCATGTTATGGGGGGGACTAATAATAAGATTTTGTCCTTAAAGATTATGGTGAAAGATGTTGTTTCCAATGTGGTGTGTACTTATATACCCTAAGTAGGGTTGGACGAACAACTTAAGCCTTAATTTTGGGAAAAATTATATAAGGTGATTCAATAAATTCTCTATGAAGAGAAAGTTATTCTGAGAAGAGACTTTAATGGCCATATAAAGGCAGCCTCAGATGGGTATTCATGAGTTTATGAGGGTTTTGGGCATGGAGACAGGATTGATAATGGGACTGCTTTGTTAGACTTTGTGGTAACATTTGAGATGGTTATAGCCAACTCATTTTTAAAGAAAGACAAGGAGAACTTAGTGATATTTAGGAGTAGAATTGTAACATCCCGTCACCGATGGGATGTGTACAGTTCATTACATTCGTATTTGTACATGTGCATGCATTATAATATATTGTATAATTGGCCTTTGTACGTACATGCATGTATGACATATTTTCGATTTGATTTGGAAATTTATTTGGGTTAATTGATCTGTGAGAAATTTAATTGGTATAAGAAATGAGAAATTGGAGATTGTAAAATGAAATCTGGAAATGATTAGGGCAAGTATGATAATTAGGTCAAATTAGGTTCGAGAATTTGATTTGAGTTAGAAATGAGATTTGGGAAGTTGAATTGTGAAATTGGAGTATATGCTAATGAGTTTTCTATTTTTATGGATTTATAGGAATTTTTCTGAAATTTTCGGAGCAATAGGCCCGGACTGGAAAATTTGATAAATGACTGGTTGATTGAATATCCGGTTCCGAAATTGATTATCCTATGGCACGGACAGGTTAGAAATTTGATTTGAGGAATTATGGTTTAGCCATTAGAATTCGGAAGAAATTAGAATTTGAAATTGATTTGAGGTGGTTTGGATCCGGACTGGTGATAAGCATTCTAGCCAAACAAGCCCTTGTCTTTATATATATATATATATATGCCCTACCTTTGAATTTCTTCTCCCACGACATTTGCTTCTTCGTCTTCGTTCTCTTCTTCCTCTTCTTGACCAATTTCTCTTAGAGATTTGAGGTTCTTCATCAAGTAAGTTACTTCTAACTTGTTTTATATAGTTTGATTGGTTGATTTATAGAGTTTATTAGAGGATTAAACATGAAAATCTAAGGATTTGGGTTTAAGATTTCCGAAAGTTGGTTTTCGGTGGTTTTAGGGTTGAATTTTAGGGAATTTGATTGTTTGATGAAATAGAAACTAAAGACTTGTTGTATGATATGTATGGATTTATTTAGGAGTGGTTTGTGAGAAGGAAATATGGATTTGGGCTGAAATCGTCGAAAATCTGGGTTTTCGGGCGTGTTCGCAATTGCTTTCATTTATGACGTCTTGCGACGTCTGAAGAACACGCCATGACGAACAAATTGTTTCAATGCGCCATGACGTGGGCGAAGCCTGCGGCGAGGAGGACAAGGCATACGTCGCAACGAACGCGTGCGTACGTCACGACGTGGGATGCCCGATTCGCCGCGGCATCGTTATTTCGCCCGATAATGAAATTAGGGTTTTAATATTTGGGGTTTAGGCAATTGAGGATCTATTGGCTATGGATTAAATTCAATTTGGAGATTTTGAATTTGGAAATTAGAAATTTAGTTAGGAATTAAGGATTGAGATCGGAAATTGAATTAGGTCTGAAATGTCATAATTTGCATAGTATGTACATGATTTGATTCATATGCATAATTAAGCATCTAATTGGTACCATAATAATGTTATGTATATTTTGATTGATATAAGCGGCTCAGCGGATCGCCGATCGTCGACATAGGCGAGACTTCCGGCGATTAGCTTCGGAAGTTACGAGGTGAGTAACCTAGTTGGTTTCTCAATCTCTAATGTGCTATGTGCCTTGTATGTGAATTATTTGTGATTACGATTAAATGATTTGCATGAGATATATCGGTATAAATTGTGAAAGCATCTAGGCATGATTAGAAATCGATGAATCGATTGTGGTGGAGCACATTCTGATCTGAGTGGAGCTACAAGCTCATCAATTGTGATAAGTGAAAAGGGATTAGTGAATACCCAGAGGGCTCTCCTATCCCTAGTGCGCGTGGGCTGTAGTGTATACCCAGAGGGCTCTCCTACCCCCGAAAACGCGATTCTGTGTGATGTGCCCAGAAATGGGATAACTCGGCGCCTTGATCCACAACACTAATAATGAACTGGAAATCATTGTGCATACAGTCTGTGTTCATGCTATGAATGTGCTATGGACTAACTGCCAATGTGTGATTTTGATGTTGTGAATTTCTGAGTTATGATATGTGTTGCTTTGTACGCAATTGTGCGTAATGCATGAATGGGTAAACCATCGATGATGGTTACTCATTGAGTTTCGCAAACTCACCCAAATTGCGACTATTTTTTCGTGACGGTAGTAGTGTGACTCTAGCTCCGATTTTGAGACTTTTCTGCTTTGTGTGTGTCGGCAAGAGGAGCATGGCCCATGTGCGGTCACCGGGGATCCTTTGGCATATTTTGGGGATGACCTAGATAGAGCTTCTTGCTTATTTTAGACATATGTAGTTGTAAATTATGACCAGATATTGTATTTAGGATTTATGAATGCAATGAGAAGTACTCTTTGGTTTTGAAATTTAGTGATTGTGATCTTACTGCTTTGATTATATTGATGCCATGAGGTTTTAATAGAAGCGATTGTTTGGTAGTGCACCCTCATCGTAAGGTGTGTATCGGTACGACCTACGGGCGTATCGGTGTATGCTCTACGGTAAGGGGGCGCTACATTGGTGGTATCAGAGCATGGTTTGGCATCTTTTGGGCATAGTATGTTTTAGGCTTGAATTTCGTGAGGAAAGCAAGAAATTGATTAGAATTATGATTTTATTGTAGGTCATCCGTCTTTGGTGATCAGGTCGATCACTCAGCTGACCAAGGATCAGTAGGAGCTAGTAGAGAGTCCTCTGTGCCTATGTATGAGGCGAGCTCGAGGTTCCCATGAGACGGAACGGAGGTATGATCGCTGCGTGGCGGTGGGGTCACGATTTCACTGGCAGATGCACCTCACCGAGGTGAGGGTTGGTTAGAGAGGACCGAGCGGGTCTTGGACCAGATGGATTGTGATGCTGAGGAGAAGTTCGATTACACTGTCTCTTTGCTTCAGGGTCCAGCGTATCAGTGGTGGAAGACTGTTCCGAGGAGTTCCACCAGACCTTATGTTTTGACTTTGGCGAATTTCCTGAGAGCTTTCCGAGATAATTATACGCCTAAGGTTTATATGGAGATGAAGATGCAGGAGTTTCTGGATTTGAGACAGGGGTCTATGGCAGTGGCCGATTATGAGGTCCGGTTTAATGAGTTGTCGGCATATGCGTCTGTTTTGATTTCTTCTGAGGCGGATCGGTCTTTGGAGATTTGAGGAGGGTGAATCTGGATATTCGTGTGTTAGCCCGGTCGGATATGGGCACCTTTGGAGCCGAGGTCACCGCAATCGATCGATCGGCGACTTTGAGGCAGAGCGAGTTGAGGTTGGTCAGGGATCTCGGAGTAAGAGATCCAGTGATAGCCAGGGTAGCTCGGGGAGGAGCTTTAGCAGACGTCAGGGCAGGCTCAGATTTTCGGGAGGTCCCAGGCAGTCTGGTTCGGTTCAGAGAGGCAGATTTGGGCAGTCGGGTAGCAGTGGCAGTGGTCGAGGCTCCGGCCAGCTTCCTCCTCTGTGTGAGTTTTGTGAGAGGAGGCATAGTGGGGAGTGTTGGAGGTTCACTGGAGCTTGTTTGAGATGTGGCTCGATGGAGCATCAGATTCGACATTGTCCAGAGATTGTGGGAGCTCAGTCTGCTTCGAGTGGGAGAGCTGGTAGTAGCACGACTGTGCAGCAGAGCCGAGGTAGTGGACCTGGATTCAGGGGCAGAGGCAGAGCTCGGAGTGGAGCTGGAGATTCTTTTATGGGGTCGGAGAGTCGGGGTAGTCGGCCGCAGTCTCAGGCCAGGGTCTACGCCATGACCAGGCATGAGGCCCAGGATTCTCCAGATGTGGTCGCAGGTTTGCTTCTGCTTTTTGATTTTGAGGTGTATGCATTGATAGATCCAGGGTCCATGCATTCATTTATTGCACCGTTTGTGGCATATAGATTGCATGTGCATAGAGAGATGCTTCAGTATGGGTTGCAGGTGAGTACACCTTTGGGTAGTACCACTGCTTTAGGCGAGATCTACAGGGGATGCCCGATTCGGGTAGATTCAGCAGTGTTGAGTGCAGATTTGATTGTGTTGCCTCTTCGAGAGATTGAGGTGATTTTGGGGATGGATGGCTCACTGCCCATAGGGCGTTTATAGATTGCTATACTAAGGAGGTTGTATTAGAGTCTCCTGGTCAGCCGAGGGCTATTTTTCGAGGTGTTAGTCAGGCAGTACCAGCCAGGATGATTTCGTTTGTGAGTGCTTTGAGATTGATGCGAGGTGGCTGTGAGGCTTATTTGGCGCATGTGGTAGACTCTAGAGTGCAGCAGAGGTTGCAGGATGTCCCTGTGATCTAGGAGTTCCCAGATGTGTTTCAGAGGAGTTCTGGGTTTGCCACGGATCGGAGACGAGTTTAGGATTGACCTCGTTCGGATACCGCTCTATATCGATACCTCCGTATAGGATGGCACCGGTGGGCCGAGGGAGCTTAAGGCTCGACCTTCGGAGTTATTGGATAAGGGTTCATCGGCCGAGTGTGTCGCCATGGGAGCTCCGTATTGTTTGTGAAGAAGAAGGACGGGACTATGAGGCTTTGCATCGATTATAGGCAGCTTAATCGGGTTACTGTCAAGAATAAGTACCCACTGCCTAGGATCGATGATCTCTTTGATCAGTTGCAGGGAGCTCAGGTATTTACCAAGTTGGATTTGAGGTCTGGTTACTATCAGTTGAGGATCGCAGAGGCCGATGGGCCTAAAAGTGCTTTTAGGAGCAGGTATGGACATTACGAGTTTTTAGTGATGCCGTTCGGGTTGACTAATGCCCCGGCAGCTTTCATGGCCTTGATGAATAGGGTCTTTTAGCCATACCTGGATCAGTTTGTGATCGTATTCATTGATGATATCTTGGTATATTCGAGGTCTAGACAGGAGCATGCAGAGCATCCGAGAGTTGTCTTTGCAGACATGAGACGAGATCAGATGCCAAATTCACTAAGTGTGAATTTTGGTGGATGAGTGGTGTTTCTAGGCCACATTGTGTCTGGTGAGGGTATCCGGGTGGATCCTCACAAAATTGAGGCGGTGAGGAGTTGGGAGATTCCGAGGAACGTGTCTGAGTTGAGGAGTTTCCTCGGATTGGCAGGATATTACCGGAGGTTTGTCGAGGGATTTTCTGTGATCTTCGCCCCTTTGACAAGACTTCTGAGGAAGAGTGTGGCCTTCAGATGGACAGATGAGTGTCAGAGGAGTTTCGATGAGTTGATACATTGGTTGACTACGACGCCGGTGTTAGCCTTGCCATCTGGATCAGGAGGTTTCGAGGTTTATAGTGATGCTTCGCAGCTAGGTTTAGGCTGTGTGCTGATGCAACATGGGAGAGTCATAGCGTATGCATCGAGACAGTTGAGAGCCCATGAGGGTAATTATCCCGTGCATGACTTGGAGTTAGCGGCTGTGGTGTTTGCTCTGAAGATCTGGAGACATTATTTGTATGGGGAGACGTTCCAGATCTTCACCGACCATAAGAGCTTGAGGTATTTGTTGAGTCGTGGAGCTGAATCGAGGCGAGGAGATGGTTAGAGTGCTAAGGATTACGACCAGACTATCGAGTACCACCACAGGAAGGCCAATGTGGTGGTGATGCATTGAGTAGGAGATCGCATGGTAGTGCGTTGATTCGAGTTTCGAGGTTGCCATGCTTAGTTCGATTGAGAGCACTTAATGTGCGAGATAGATTTAGTCGGGATGGAGTTCGATTGCGACTGAGGTTTGAGGCTAGTATTGCATGAGCGGATTAGGAGAGTGCGAGATCGGGATCGATATTGGTTAGATTGATTGACGAGTCGGTCGGGATGGCGATCGAGTTTGGTGAGGATGACACTTTGTGGATGGGCCGAGGTTGTGTGTTCTGATGTAGATGATCCGGGCGTGAGATTTTGGAGGCTCATTTGGCGCTTATGCCATGCATCCAGAGTCACCAAGATGTATCGTACTCTTAAGTTGCATTTTGGTGGCGAGCATGAAGAGGCATGTGGCGGAGTATGTTTCTCGGTGTTTGACGTGCGGCGAGTTAAGGCCGAGCACGGTGCCCCGATTGGGAGATCAGATTCGTTGCCCATTCCAGTGGAAATGGGAACGATTCGATGGATTTTATCACGGGGTTGCCGGGACGCCGAGACAGAGTGATGCTATCTGGGTCATAGTGGACCGATTGACTAAATCGGCTCACTTCTTGCCGATGAGGAGAGCAATACCCTCGATCGATTGGCCCGTAAGTATGTGGCGTAAATAGTTCACCGTGGGGTCCCGGTTTGATAGTGTCGATAGGGATCCCGGGTTTACTTCTAGATTCGGAGGAGTCTGCGATCGGTATGGGTGCAGATTGAACTTCAAGATCTGCGTTCATCCTCGCATGAGATGGGCGAGTGAGAGGACTATTCAGATGCTGAGGATATGTTGAGAGCCCGTGTGTTGGAGTTCCGAGGTGCATGGGATCGATGTTGCCTCTGGTAGAGTTTGCATACAATAATCGCACAGAGTAGCATATGGACGTCGTGTAGATCCCTCTTTCTTGGGATGAAGAGGGTATGAGAATGTTAGAGGTCCGAGCGATCCAGACACAGATTGATAAGGTACTGGTGATTGAGTCGCGTTAAAGGCGGCTCAAGACAAAGTAAGAGTTATGTGGATCAGCATCGGCGAGAGATGGAGTATGCTGTGGGAGATAGAGTGTTCCTTAGAGTGTCTCCGTGGAGAGGAGTTCTCAGATTTGGTCATAAGGGCAAGTTGAGTCCTCGGTATATCGGTCCGTATGAGATTACCGAGAGAATAGGACCGTTGGCCTACAGGTTGGCGTTGCCGAGTGAGATGTCTCAGTTGCATGATGTGTTCCATGTGAGCATGCTCCGGAGATATCGATCAGACCCGACTCATGTGATTCCGGCTCAGGAGATAGAGATTGCCAGTGACTTGAGTTATATTGAGGAGCCGGTGCGGATTATTGGATCGCGGGTCAAGCAGTTGAGGTCCCGGGTTATTCCATTGGTGAAAGTCCTTTGAAAGAACCATTCATCCGAGGAGGCAACTTGGGAAACTGAGGAGCACATGAGGAGGCAGTACCCTCATCTGTTTGATCAGCCAGGTAAGAAAATTTCGGGACGAAATTTTTATTAGGAGGGGAGAATTGTAACATCCCGTCACCGATGGGATGTGTACAGTTCATTACATTCGTATTTGTACATGTGCATGCATTATAGTATATTGTATAATTGGCCTTTATGCGATACGTGCATGTATGACATATTTCGATTTGATTTGGAAATTTATTTGAGTTAATTGATCTGTGAGAAATTTAATTGGTATAAGAAATGAGAAATTGGAGATTGTAAAATGAAATCGGAAATGATTAGGGCAAGTATGATAATTAGGTCAAATTAGGTTCGAGAATTTGATTTGAGTTAGAAATGAGATTTGGGAAGTTGAATTGTGAAATTGGAGTATATGCTAATGAGTTTTCTATTTTGTAGATTTATAGGAATTTTTCTCGAATTTTTGAACAATAGGCTTGACCGGAAAATTTGATAAATGATAGTTGATTGAATATCCGGTTCAAATTGATTATCCTATAGCACGGACATGTTAGAAATTTGATTTGAGGAATTATGGTTTAGCCATTAGAATTCTAAGAAATTAGAATTTGAAATTGATTTGAGGTGGTTTGGATCCGGATGGTGATAAGCATTCTAGCCAAACAAGCCCTTGTCTTTATATATATATATATATGCCCTACCTTTGAATTTCTTCTCCCGACATTTGCTTCTTCGTCTTCGTTCTCTTCTTCCTCTTCTTGACCAATTTCTCTTGGAGATTTGAGGTTCTTCATCAAGTAAGTTACTTCTAACTTGTTTTATATAGTTTGATTAGTTGATTTATAGAGTTTATTAGAGGATTAAACATGAAAATCTAAGGATTTGGGTTTAAGATTTCCGAAAGTTGGTTTTCGGTGGTTTTAGGGTTGAATTTTAGGGAATTTGATTGTTTGATGAAATAGAAACTAAAGACTTGTTGTATGATATGTATGGATTTATTTAGGAGTGGTTTGTGAGAAGGAAATCTGGATTTGGGCTCAAATCGTCGAAAATCTGGGTTTTCGGGCGTGTCTCGCAATTGCTCGCATGACGTCTTGTGACGTCACGAAGAACACGCCGCGACGAACAGAATTGTTTCGTACGCCGTGACGTGGGCCGAAGCGCGCTGCGGCGAGGAGGACAAGGCTTACGTCGCAACGTGGGATGCCCGATTCGCCGCGGCATCGTTATTTCGCCCGATAATGAAATTAGGGTTTTAATATTTGGGGTTTAGGCAATTGAGGATCTATTGGCTATGGATTAAATTCAATTTGGAGATTTTGAATTTGGAAATTAGAAATTTAGTTCGGGAATTAAGGATTGAGATCGGGAAATTCGGAATTAGGTCGGAAATGTCATAATTTGCATAGTATGTACATGATTTGATTCATATGCATAATTAAGCATTGGAATTGGTACCAAGATAATAATGTTATGTATATTTTGATTGATATAAGCGGCTCAGCGGATCGCCGATCGTCTGACATAGGCGAGACTTCCCGGCATTAGCTCGGAAGTTCTGAGGTGAGTAACCTAGTTGGTTTCTCAATCTCTAATGTGCTATGTGCCTTGTATGTGAATTATTTGTGATTCTGATTAAATGATTTGCATGAGATATATCGGTATAAATTGTGAAAGCATGCTAGGCATGATTAGAAATCAAGAATCAGCAGTTGTGGGACCGAGCACATTCGATCCGAGTGGAGCTACAAGCTCATCAATTGTGATAAGTGAAAAGGTTAGTGAATACCGGAGGGCTCTCCTATCCTTAGTGCGCGTGGTCAGTAGTGTATACCTGAGGGCTCTCCTACCCCAAAACGCGATTACGTGTGATGTGCCCGAAATGGGATAACTCGACGCCCAATCCAACACTAATAATGAATTGGAAATCATTGTGCATACAGTCTGTGTTCATGCTATGAATGTGTTATGGACTAACCGCCAATGTGTGATTTTGATGTTGTGAATTTCGAGTTATGATATGTGTTGCTTTATACGCAATTGTGCGTAATGCATGAATTGGGTAAACCATCGATGATGGTTACTCATTGAGTTTCGCAAACTCACCCAAATTGCACTATTTTTTCGTGACGTGTAGTGTGACTCTAGCTCAGTTTTGAGACTTTTCTGCTTTGTGTGTGCTTAAGAAGAGGAGCATGACCCACGTGTCGGTCACCGGGGATCCTTTGAGATATTTTGGGATGACCTAGATAGAGCTTCTTGCTTATTTTAGACATATGTAGTTGTAAATTATGATCGATATTATATTTAGGATTTGTGAATGCAATGAGAAGTACTCTTTGGTTTTGAAATTTAGTGATTGTGATCTTCTTGCTTTGATTATATTGATGCCATGAGGTTTTAATAGAAGCGATTGTTTGGTAGTGCACCCTCATCGTAAGGTGTGTATCAGCATGCGACCTACGAGGCGTGTCGGTGTATGCTCTACTAGTGAGGCGCTTCTGAGAATCATGAAGAATCAAATTGATTACTTCCTCATGAGGCAAAGCGATCGACCTAGTTGCAAGGATTGTAAGGTGATACCAACATTTGCTTGTCAACTCAACATATGTTTTTAGTTATGGATAGCATCATAAATGTAGAGAAGGTAGTTAATAAAGAAAGTTACAAATTAGTAAAGAAAGAGGCAAAGGAGATAGTCTAATAAGCCAAAAGTAGTGCTTATGTGAAATTATACCAACAAATGGGAACTAAAGATAAAGAAAGGGATGTATTTAAGTTGAATAGAGCTAAGAAACAAAAAACAAAAGTTGAATGGAAAGAAAAGTTGAATAAATTTGTTGTTGATATATTCTGCTGAAATGTTCCTAGAAGTCAAGCTCATTCTAATCATTTCTGTGAGTAAAGTTTACAAATATCTTTTGAAATTCTTTATTATTATTTAGAATTTGAAAATATATCTATTTTTATTATAAAAAGGGAGAGATTGTTAGCTTAATGATTTTGATGATAACTGTATAATATTTCAAAATTCAAACTGAATTTATTTCCTTATATAGGCAACAATATAATTCTTAAAAGGTAATAAAATTATAGTATAATTGCTTTCTTTCTTGTAGGAACTTTTCTTATAAACTTACATTTCATGGAAGGATCTTACTAATTCGAATAATCAACTCTGAAAGTCTTGACATAATGTCTAAATATCGAAGATTAAGTAAGAGCTAGTTGAAGAAACTGTCTGCTTAAGGAAAAGCCTCTGCATTTGCAAAAAATAAGAAACTTGCAAAATATCTTAGAACATGAATATTCTTGAATGTTATATCAAACTCTTTCTACTTTAGAAAGTTATATTACTCTATTAAAAGAGTTTGTTAAATTCTTCACACATTTTTTGTTGAGATCTTGTAGAGGCTAGCAAATATTACTATTGTGGACGGTTGAAAAACCTTGAAAAATATACATTTGTGAGCTTGAAGAGGCTCATCAAATTACTACTTGGCTTTTATAATGAAATATTCAAGTTGGATACTTGGACTGAACGTAGGCTTCGTTATAAGTCAAACTAGATAAATCTATTGTATCATTTTCTCTCTCCCTAACTTTTAAATTTTGGTATTAAAAGTTTATATTTTCAAGAGGCTTATTCAGTTTTGGTTTTAAAACTTTACGAACAAGGGAATACTATGATTTGTTTTCAATTTATGTTTTATTTTCATCTTATTTCTATAATTTATGAAAATAAAAGGTGGCTTCAGTTTTATATTTTATTTTATTGCAATATCATTTTATTTATTAAATATATGTTAAATTATTATTGAAAGTGCATTGGATTACTTTGAGCATTAGTTTAAGATGGTCAAAATGTAAATATTAAATATTACAGAAAAGTATATGTTTAATGTAATTAAATGATGTCATTACTTTATTGATATATAATGTTATAAAATAATAATTTTATCAGTACCTAATTTTTAACTATGATTCATTTACCAAAGTCTTAAGGGTTCACCGGATTTACGAAGTAATGCTTAAAAACAAGGGGCTGGTTTTGAAGATGATAATGGATGGTACAACGAGGAACAGAGGCCACCGAAAATAAGTCTCATGATTACTGGTACATTTGGTTTTGAGGTAAAGTTGACTCGAATCCTTTTGATGATGTAAATTGTTGGTAAGTAATAGTTGCCTTTTTTTGTTTACTTGGGTCCAGTAAGTTCATTTTATGTTTATCTCTTCTTATGTCATCATTCAGATTGTTTGCTGGTCATAATATCGCTAGTCCCTTTCATGCCAGATGAACCTAGCTGTAAGTGTGTTACTATAGGAATTTGGTGTAGCCATTCTCTTTTTAGGAATGCTATATATGCTAGAACACGAACCCAAGAAGACAATTTGCATCATTGATTTGTCCAAGGATAAATAATCACCTAAATGTTTTTATAAAAAGTACATAAACATAAATAAAAAGAGGATAACACGACAACCATCAATCAATCGTAGACTGTAGTTAATGTTAATGGCTTATCAGAAGTGTAATAAAGTCTATTATGTAGATTTGAAGGAAAGTCACATGGCCTTGCATTAACTACAAGACTCATTCATGGCGTAGGCTCCAATAGCTCTAAAGCAACTGATGGAACACTTCAACTTTTAATGAACAATTTTGATCATCTCGGTTACTAATAAAGGAGCTATTGTGGATACTCATTAATCCTTCTACAAGTAAAAGCATGGTGTGGATGACCCACCGTCCTTTTCCATTATCGTTAAATAACTCAGTGATGGATTCATGGTATCTGATCTGCCTTAAAATTGTGGGCCTATCTTAATTCAATTGATGGGTGGGCAAAACAAAAAGTTAAAAGTCATTTATACAGACCAAAGTCTCTATCACACCATGCATTGTACATATAAATAATATAGAAACTCATATTAGACACATGCATGCAAGTCAAGAAAAGTTAAAATAGACACTGATTTACTTTAAGCCATCGTATTCATGTCGAGATATCATAATGAATTCACCGCCATGGACCTATTGTCCGTCTTTCTAGCAAATCAAAAAGTTTGTAGTGATCAAGAGACATCGTAGAGCAAAAAAGTTGAAAATGCCGAAACAATTGAATCAGGCTCAAGCTTTTTTTCTTTCACGTTAAATAGACACTATTTTTTTTTTAATACAAAGGATAATCACACACTTAGCTAAGAACACGTAAATACATAATACCGTGAACATCATTACGGATGAGCTCCTTGACACTTAGAGATGACTCCTAGAGGATATGGAGACCAGGGTAACGAAGACTTGCAAGGGCAGTCAAAGTATCGGCACACTGATTGCCTTCTCGAAAAACATGCTGGAAATGTATTTCTCATTCTTGAAGTGGGAGTTTCCGAATACCTGACACCAAAAAAAGATTCCCAGTGAAAACAAAATTTGGATTGGAGATAATATTAATGGCCTCTAAGGAATCCACTTCTGCGACTACCCTGTGATAACCCAGGTCCCAGGCCAGCGAAAGGCCAAAAAATACACCCCACAGCTCCTCCATGAGAGGCGAGCCCTGACCGAGGTTTTGTTGAAACCCCCCACACTAGTTGCCGTGACAATCACGGATTAAGCCACCCGCAGACGCCTGGGAGGAACCAGGCTTAGCAGCTCCATCAGAATTAACCTTAACTCAACCTTTTGGGGGTTTGGTCCAACCTACTAGGGAGCCCACAGGAGCGGTCTGAGTTGGAAAAATACGATTTTTCAACGCATGGGCACGCCGAATCCATTCCACGTAGTCCAAGATGACACGGTGACCCGTGACCGGCCTGACAAAGCCAGTCTAAAAAAGGCTACAGTTACGCCACTTCCAAAGGAACCAGCAGCCGACCCAAAAGATAGTGACCCACTCAGCCTGGTGGACTATATTGGGCTTGCTCAGGTTAAAAGTCAGCCACTCCTCCGACGATTGCTAAAAAAAACCTGAACCGAGCGCTGCATGAGGGAAGTTACGCCACAACACACCCACCCGCGGACAGTCCCGTAGCGCATGAAGCGTAGTCTCAATACTGCCACAGACCGAACATCGATCATCGCTAGCAATATGGCGCGTCACTCTCTGTTGGTTAGTCAGAAGTTTTTGGTTGGCGGCTAACCAAAAAAACGATCTAATCCGTTGTGGGCCGGCCCATTTTCAAATAATCTCCCAAAGTTTGTTGCGGGCTACCCGGGGGCGATCCTCGATAATCTCATAAGCAGACACAACAGTGAAGCGCCCATGGGTGACAGGGCCCAACCTTATGATCAAGAATTTAAATGCCTCATCATCGTTAGGAAAAACTCTCCTTCTCTAATAAGGTAAATCTCTGAAGGTAAAGAGGTATCCTTCATCAGATGCGATAGAAGTTGACGAGTGTAGTCGTCCTCTACCTTCTTGAAAGGTACGTTCCCTCCTTAGAAAAGAGAGGACACTCCTACTACCCCTATGCACATTAAATTTTGGAAATGGTCCATAGGTAGTTAGGCTCCAAGCTTTTGACAGATAACGATTTGGTTTGAAAGTGAAGCTAATTGACCATGCTACAATTTAGGGGGGATCCTTATAACTATAAATTACAATCATGTTATTGCCCCTCTATAAGTGGGACTATAAGTTCATATGGAAGCTGTTAGAGAAGCTGTTCAAGAATTGTATGAGCCTAGTTTAAAGGAACTTATTCCTCTAAAATTCTATAACCCCTATCCAGAGCATATTGACTATGAGAATTCATGCTGGGGAATTTAATAATATAATTCAAGATTAAATCAACAAGGGAATTTTGGTATTTGTTGAAGTTGATCAAACTATGTTGACATATGACGATCCATTTCCATAAGTTGCAATTATCAATGCAGCAGAGTTTGATTTAAGACTTTTGTTGGATGTGAACAAGAACCTGATGAATAGGTTTTTACAGAGAGAAGTTGCAGTAGCTGCAAAAGTCAAATTTTGGATGTAAATTTACCAATTCCATATTTGCATTCAAAGGATTTATATTTGCTTGATTCCATTACTACTTTTGGATTCATTTTCTATTTCTTCCTTAATGGAGTAAGAACTGATTCCAAGTTACTAAAAGAAGATTGGAAGAAAACACCATGCCATTGGGCTTTTTAGTATACCGAAAGATTTTAAACCCTAAGCCTAGCAGAGTAGTTTCATCATCTTCTTTGGTTTCCATTTCTTCCTTGTTGCGTTTTCCCGTGATAACAATTATCAAATCTTTGTCCATAGCTAAATGAAGACCTTTTCCTTTATCTTTGAGTGCTTTACAAGACAACTTCTTAATTTGATTTTAAGCAAAAATTTAAGCCGCCATTTGGTTTCACTTCTATGTTTTTATTGTAATTTTTAGTTTTAGTTTTATATTTTTAGTTTTATTTTTTCTTACAAATAAAAAATCATATTTGCTTATAAATGTTAGAGTAATTATATTTTGGTACTGATAATAGTTACATATTAGATAAAATTAAAGATAAATTATTTTAATTAATTAAATTTATTTTAATCTCTTATATAATATTATTAATAAATTATCAATATTTATTAATATATTAATTTAATTTAATTCAATTCTAGAAATTAAATAAATTATTAAGTAAAAATAATATATATATAATTCTTATTAATAATTAATATATTAAATAATTAAATAATATATATTTAGATGATAGTAAATCAAATTATAGAAAAAACTACAAACAGAAACAAAAATCACTTTTGTGATTTTTGTAAAATTTAAGAATCGGAGGAAAGCAAAACTAAAATAGAAAAAAAACTTAAACAAACTTTTTTAACTAAATTTGAAAACAAAAATATAAAACCAAAAATATAGTTGGAACAAACAGGTTTAAGCTATATGACAGATCTATTCATATGAATAAGTTAAAGTTTGACTGAGTTATAAATATTAAACTAAAATTATATTTTTAACAATTAAATGAGAATTAATGATCATGAGTTATGACTTTAGTGTTTAGTTAACATTAGGAGAAAGTATATACAATTTTACTCAAAGGAAACATTTGGAAGAGGTGTAGGCTTTTACAAGGAGAAAATATGAGGAAAATGTATTGATTAATTTATACAAATTTAAATAAATACTTAAAATTTTCATAAATTTATAAATTAATTGTTAAAATTATATAAATAATTTTATTTTTACTTTTGTGGAATTTAACTCTATTATATTTGTAAAAGTTGTTTTTACAGATGATGAGCGAAATAATTTATAAATTTGTAAATTATAAAATTATTTGAATTTTCATAAAATCTTAAAGATAGATTCATGTTTTTAATCTTGAATTGTAATATAAGACAAAATGGGCTTTCAAAATAGTCTGACCTGTGGTTTGATGGGTCATGAATATAATTCTGCATGCTATTTTTCATTTTGGGCTTCTGAATTGAAAGCATTCACAACATGCATTCTTATCTAAACACTGAAATCGTTTAGTGAGTTTTATACTGGGAATTCATTTACTATCATATTTTAGAATCTGGTCGGGTCGGCTGAATTGGGCCAGAGCTCAGTTTCAACGATGCATGAGCCGATCAGTCCAATCACCAAAGATCGGTCTCATACCTAATAGCTATGTCAAGCCCAAGCTCGATCTAAGCTCTCCTCAGCCCGTCCGCATGTGAGAGACTCTCATGCACACTTAAAGATCTAAACCTAATTGCTGCTCATATATAAGGTATAATTCTATCGTAACAAAGGTACGAAAATCATAATCTATTCTTCTCTGCATACTACAACCTTACCTTCACCAAATAGACCGACTTGATGCTTGAGGGCTTAATCGGGATCAACCCCGACGTGCCTTCTTTGTTTTGCAGGAATCTCAGCGTCGAAGTCACTACAGAAAGCAACCGACTCATGGATGCAAACGGCAACGTTCAGTTCCGCTAGAATCCGGCAGAACCAATTGGCGCCCCTCGTGGGGCCCGACTTCAGGGCACCACGTCCAGAAACACACAGATCAGTCAGGAGGCGGCAACAAACCTCGATATGGCGCGTCATTGGCTTTGATGCAACGATAGGTTTGCAATTACCGCAACTCGCTTTGCACCTCATGTCTCCCGAACGGAATCTTCAGACCCGAACAATCAACCGCAACCTCAGCACTTGGAACAAGAAGAACAGAGCGTAGCTTTAGAGGATAACGCTGCACTCAATATGCACCCGAATCTCCAACAACGATCGAATGCAGATCCTCCTCCGCCTATACAAACCTTCCTATAACTATAAATTATAACTATAACTATATAACTATAAATTACAATCATGTTATTGCCCCTCTATAAGGGGACCTATTCCTCTGTCCCCAATTACCCATGACTTGAATGCATAGGATACAGGGGGGCTTGGGTAATTGGGGACAGAGGATCTCAAGTGCTCTATAAGTGGGACTATAAGTTCATATGGAAGCTGTTAGAGAAGCTGCTCATGTTGGGACTCGATCCGGGAACCGGATCCCAACAGAAAAAGCAGAACGGAAAGCGGAATTGAAGGGAAACGGAAATTTCGGATCGAAATTTCGAATCGGAAACAAAATGCGGAAGCCGGGAACCGATATCAAAAGCGAATCAGATCGAATACCAATCGAAAGCGGAAACAAACACTTAGCAAAGCGGATCCGACATCCGAGAACAACTAATCAAAGAAAACAATCGCGTTGGAAACTCTAAGACGTTCCAAAATCCGGTATGAAATTTTTTTTCTTTCTTATTCTTATTCTCATTTTCTCATCTTATTGATGTAACACCCAAATACCCCCTGGGAGGATATGTGGATGCCACCCAATACAGGACAAACAAAGCAAAACGTTTCACACATGCATTTTTAAAAACTAAATGTAACACACATATAATACATCTCATAATTTCCGAAACAAATCGAAAGAATATTTACAGGCCCAAACAAACCAAACAAAATACATATTCGAGTGACACAAAAACTCTGACTCCTTTGGCCACTGTGGTTGACTTGTCCCAGTCCTTAATCTCTTTGCTCTGTACCTACACGGGGCAAATCCACCGTGCTAAGCTTATAGCTTAGTGAGTAATCATTTATCTAATTTAACCAATTTCTTTTCACATTAACGATATAAGCATGCATTCGAGATTAATAATCGTGCAAAATGCACTTCGTAAGATCGCCTTTTAATGTTGGGTCCGTGTTTTGCGTTGGGCCCGTGTTTTGCGTACCTCAGTACCTCAAGTTTGCACGCGACCACAACCCAACAAATCAGAAGTCCATAAAACAGAAGTGGGTAACGGGACTTTTCAGAAGACCAAAATCTCGACACCAAAGTGTCCATATCAGAAACCAAAGGCTCAAACCGAAGTGTCCATATCAAAAGACACCGTGTCACGAAGACCAAGTCTCGACAATCAAGTGTCCATATCGAAGCAAAGGCTCGACACGAAGTGTCACGAAGCCTTCTGAGACCCTTCTAGCATGCCTATTTACCCACAACTCGGACGTAACAAATCGGTTCAGACATTTCATGTCGATAACATTAGCACTTCAATTACATAATCATACAACAATTACCTCGGACGCTTCATTGTCCTGCGATAACACAATCAAGATCTGACACATGAGCACTCGGACATTCATTGTCCTAATGTAACACAATTCAAGATGAAATAACTCAAAGTGAGACCGTCCGGGTCTCTTATACTCGATTTACCCATAGTACTTATTGACTTCATCAAATTCCTGACATCGACTTACAAACTTTATCGTCGAAATTACTTACATTATCGACATTATTGATGACATCGACATTCTTGATATGATCGACGGTTATCAAATTTCGACATCGATCGTCTTTATGACTTCCAATTTTATCGTCGGCATGACGTAAGTACTGAAATTTCTATCTTACTTACTGACTGAAATACCGGGATTACTAACCTTAAATCGCCCATACTATTTATTGCCTCGAAGTCCCGGCAATATCTGGCAGTGGTCGTTTCTTTATAATAGGGAACACAAATACAAATTATTATTGTGCATAATTACTGTATGATACATGATGCATGTTCATGCAAATTTTCGGGATTCTTTACTGTTCACAAATACGTATTACTATTCACAAATATGTATTCTTACTGTTCACAAATACGTACAGATATTGTTCACAAATACGGATACTGTACTGTAGCAATACTATTCACTAGTCACTATTCACTATTTACTATTCACTATTCCTATTTACTATTTACTATTTACTATTCACCGACACGGTTCACACACTGTTCATCGTCTCCTACCTTACGAAAAGCACTGTTCATTTCTTTTTTTTTCTTTCTTTTCTTTTTCCTCTCAATTTTTCTCAATTCTTTTAGCATCATCACTTAACAACTAACCTCTTACGCCACCTAACCTATCGTAATCATCAAAAACTTCAAACATGATAGATCGAAAAATTTCCTTCCCCTTTTTCTTATCCTCCCATAAAACCATCTAAGAGATCATATATACCTATATGTCTCAACCAACACCAGAAAAGATTCATGATCGAAAGGACTAACCTCGTTATTTGCTGCAGAAAAGCAGATCGATCGACAGACAGTGATGAAGAGCATCGGTCGTGAGCTTCGGTCTAACCCTTATATAAGTCGGCCACTTATTCAATTTTTACTATTGGCTTACTGTGGGATGAATAGTGAAAAGCACACTTATGATTATGAATCAACTAATTCCCGTAAGTTCCGCATAACTTCCAAAATTCACCAAAATTCCGCCATAAAAGATGACTGCCAAATAAGTGTTCCAAAAATACTCCATACGTCACCAATAATTTCTAAAAATCATTGAAGTCTCCAAAAATTACTAAAAATTATCTTAATATTGTCCGAATCAATCCGAAATTTCATTTTACCAATGTATCCGGAAATACCATGAATGCATGCCAAAATATCAAAGAGACAGAACATAAATCGGACTAAATTTGCTTAATATGCTAACCCCTAATTTGGGGTGTTACAACTCTTCCCTCCTTAAGGAATTTCGTCCTCGAAATTCATATCTGATCCGAATATTTTATACCTCCAACGGCTATTAACGGTCAAAAACGGCTAGTTTCTAACGGTCATAAACGGTTATCAACGGCTAGTGAACAGTACCAAAATGGTCTATAAATAGAAACTACTTCTTCGTCATTTACTTCATCCCTCCACATTCTTTCTTACTTACCTTAAACTTTCTTCTAGACGAAACCAAAGTTCAAAATGTTATCCGCTATTGCATGCTTTGGAATACTTCTTATCATTATGTATCTTTATCTTGTTCTTAGTATTAATTTTGAGCTACGTGAAGCTCGCACTTTTTTTGTCTTCTTAGCATTTCCTATGATCCTTATGTTGCTTATTGGCATAGCCTTTGAGCAAGGCATGTAACTTTTTTTTTTCGTCGTAATGGAAAAATAAATGTGTTGCTCTCTATTTCGTCGTCATTGTGATGAGGGATTGATACCTCACTTCATTTGTGGAAAAATGTCCAATAGGATCCTCAATATGTTCCCTTTCACTTTCGAAATCCAAAACGCCAATATCAAATCCTATTCTACCTCGTACCAAATGCATCTAATACCACCAAATATCATCGCAAAGCACTATAGCCATAAAACCAATGTTTCTTCACATAGTTACATAATCATACCAGTCATCAGTCAAAAGGTTCAATTCATATCGTGCGAACGTTAATCTCATCTTTCACGTATTCCCTCTTGTAAAATCATGCAACAATGTGATCAAAGAAACCTAATATCTGATATCATCAATTTGTCGGATCGATTTATAATTAATCACTTTTCTTCTCTAATTTCCTTCTCATATATATTTCTCAATCTCTTCCCAATTCCTCGATTCTTATATCAAATATTTCATCAATAGTCTTTAACATTTTTCCTTTAACATTTACGCAAGTTAATGGTCCACTTCTATGGACCAAAGTCAAACATCAAGTCATCTCATCTTTCAAAATTTGAATCTCTCACAAGCATACCTTCATCAAGAATTTCTACTCTCTAAATTCAATCTTAAATCGAACAAACAATTTAACTCTACAAATATGTATCCTCCAAGTATTTCTTATTTCATCTCACACATGAATATCTGAAAGCCATTCATCAAATTTGATCATGAAAATTCTCCTTTCAATTTCCATTACTTATCACCTTAATCAAACAATCCATTTACATTTCTATCACATTTCTCTAATTCCATCTTCCTAAACCTAATGCCCATCTTTTCATTCACCATTTTTCTCTTTATTCCAACTTATTCCCAATCATATTCTTTTCCTTTTGGCATCAAATTTGTCTTACTCCCAAACTCACTTCTTATTCTTATTCTTATCTTAACCCGATTTTTACCACAAATCGGGCAGCATAACGGCTGTATTTTGACAGCCCACAAATCTGCAATGATAAAACACACTTCTAAAATTCTCACACAATAACCAAAATCATCGGACCTCCCGTCCGGAATCCAAACATCAGCAACAACACACTTCTATACCTAACACTTCAATAGACTCAACTCTCAATACCCAATGCATCGATACCATAGCACAATATTGATATCGTATTCCATAATATACATTACATCATTATTTGTCATAGCTAACTAGATATTATTTCCCACTTCTAAATAGTCACAACTTTCATTTTCCCTTATTCAGATAGATCAGCATGCTTATTTGACATCTCAGCTTCCTGAGCTAATCAAACTCGTACTTCCTAGACGTACTGTCATAGATTTCATTACGAACCTAAATCCATATACGTTTGCTAGTCTATTCAACTTCCCTTATCTGACTCTCATATTGATCTGACTCCAATATTCACAGCTAATTCGTTCCATACTCATTAATTCCTTCTTGTCCCAACATATATCATCTCCGTACACCATAACATCATACGCCAAGCAACCAGTACACTCAAAATAACTTCATCTTACTTGACTATGCTCTCAATCAATTCAGAAACTTACGATCTGTCGAAATTCTACTATCGAACCCATTGTTAAAATCTGACATACCTCATCAACAGTCTTGTGAAATCTTTCCATACGTAAAAACCAAACATGGGATAAACTGCATTAGGCCAAAACACAACTTAGACACTCAACGGAAAACAATAGGCAAGCCGTGGTTAAACCAGAACCGCCTAAACTTGCTCTGATACCAAAAGATGTAACACCCAAATACCCCATGGGAGGATATGTGGATGCCACCCAATACAGGACAAACAAAGCAAAACGTTTCACACATGCATTTTTAAAAACTAAACGTAACACACATATAATACATCTCATAATTTCCGAAACAAATCGAAAGAATATTTAAAGGCCCAAACAAACAAAAAAAAATACATATTCGAGTGACACAAAAACTTTGACTCCTTTGACCACTGCGGTTGACTTGTCCCAGTCCTTAATCTCTTTGCTCTGTACCTACACGGGGCAAATCTACCGTGCTAAGCTTATAGCTTAGTGAGTAATCATTGATCTAATTTAACCAATTTCTTTTCACATTAATGATATAAGCATGCATTCAGAGATTAATAATCAGGCAAAATGCACTTCGTAATGATCGCTTTTTAATGTCAGGTCCGTGTTTTGCGTTGAGCCCGTGTTTTCGCGTGCCTCGAGACCTCGAGTTTGCACGCGATCCAACCTCGAGGTTGCACGCGACCACAACCCAACAAATCGAAGTCCATAAAATGAAGTGGGTAACGGACTTTTCGAAGACCAAAATCTCGACAATCAAGTGTCCATATCGAAACCAAAGGCTCGACAATCAAGTGTCCATATCAAAAGACGCCGAGTGTCACAGAAGATCAAGTCTCGACACGAAGTGTCCATATCGAAGCAAAGGCTCGACATCAAGTGTCACGAAGCGCTTCTGAACCCTTCTAGTACGCCTATTTACCCACAACTCTGACAGTAACAAATCGCCTTCGGACATTTCATGTGCAATAACATTAGCACTTCAATTACATAATCATACAACAATTACCTCGGACGTTCATTGTCCTAACGAAGACACAATCAAGATCTGACACATGAGCACTTTCGGACATTCATTGTCCTAATGTAACACAATTCAAGATGTAACAACTCAAAGTGAGACCGTCCCGGTCTCTTATATCGATTTTACCCATAGTACTTATCGACTTCATCAAATTCACGACATCGACTTACAAACTTTATCGTCGAAATTACTTACATTATCGACATTATTGATCGACATCGACATTACCGATATGATCGACCGGCCATCAAATTTCGACATCGATCGTCTTTATGACTTCCAATTTCTTCGTCGGCATGACGTCGTCTCGAAATTTCTATCTTACTTATCGATCAAATACCGGATTACTAACCTTAAATCGCCTTATACTATTTATTGCCTCAAGTCCCTAATATCGGCGATGGTCGTTCCTCTATAATAGGAACACAGATACAAATTATTATTGTGCATAATTATCAGATGATACATGATGCATGTTCATGCAAATTTTCGGATTCTTTATCGCTCACAAATCGTATTACTATTCACAAATATGTATTCTTATCGCTCACAAATACGCATGATATTGTTCACAAATACGGATCTTGCATCTTTGCAATACTATTCACTAGTCACTATTCACCACTATTCACTATTTACTATTCACTATTCCTATTTACTATTGACTTTTTACTATTCACTATTCCTATTTACTATTGACTATTTACTATTCACTTTTACTATTTACTATTCACCGACACTGTTCACACACTGTTTATCGTCTCCTACCTTACGAAAAGCACTGTTCATTTCTTTTTTTCTTTCTTTTCTTTTTCCTCTCAATTTTTCTCAATTCTTTTAGCATCATCACTTAACAACTAACCTCTTACGCCAGTCTAACCTATCAGAATCATCAAAAACTTCAAACATGATAGATCGAAAAATTTCCTTCCCCTTTTTTTTATCCTCCCATAAAACCATCTAAGAGATCATATATACCTATATGTCTCAACCAACACCAGAAAAGATTCATGATCGAAAGGACTAACCTCGTTATTTGCTGCAGAAAAGCAGATCGATCGACAGACAGTGATGAAGAGCATCGATCGTGAGCTTCGGTCTAACCCTTATATAAGTCGGCCACTTATTCAATTTTTACTATTGGCTTACTGTGGGATGAATAGTGAAAAGCACACTTATGATTGCGGAATCAACTAATTCCCAGAAGTTCCAGACAAATTCCAAAAATTCACCAAAAATTCCGTCATAAAAGATGACTGCCAAATAAGTGTTCCAAAAATACTCCATACGTCACCAATAATTTCTAAAAATCATTGAAGTCTCCAAAAATTACTAAAAATTATCTTAATATTGTCCGAATCAATCCGAAATTTCATTTTACCAATGTACCCGGAAATATCATGAATGCATGCCAAAAAAATCAAAGAGACAGAACGTAAATCGGACTAAATTTGCTTAATATGCTAACCCCTAATTTGGGGTGTTACAATTGATCTCATGCAAAAACAAATAATACAAATCCAATATCTCATTTTCATCCAATTTTATAGAAATTTCGCAAAGATAACTACCGCCTTTATCCTAACCCAAAATTTCGCAAAGGCAAATAAACACTTCTATAATCTCAAATGCACCTCGTAATCATCGAACACTCCCGTCCGAAATCCAAACACCAAAGAAACGCAAACCTAACATCTAAAACTTCCATAATTCTCAAATCAATCAATACCAAACTCATAATTCAATTAAATTTGCCATCTCAATTTCCAATATATATATATCCCAAAATTATACACAATTTCATATACAATTCCCAAATCATATACAATTTCATACTCTCATTCATAAACTTAATACATTCTAAAAAAACATCATAATCACTTAATGGCAATTCAAGCCATTTACAAAATATTCCTAATCTCAATATTTACATAACAATACTAACGATGCAAAAACGGACCCAAAAGTCTTCACATTCTTTCATCCGATCTCCTGCTCGAAACCTGGAGATGGGGATGAAGGGGGGTGAGCTCGGAAGCTCGTGGATAATATATTTATAAACTGAACAATAAGCGGAAATCAATTTTCATAAACTTTTTGCCAAAAGGCTAATTTTTCAAACTTTTCATTATAATCTCACTTTTTCTCTTTTTTTTTTCAAACTTCTCGAATTTTTCATAAATATGAATGTAACATTCAGAAACAAAATTGAAAACACATAACATATCGAATGGTCCAGTTCGTCCAAAATGTAACGCATCGCACATTCAAGATAGTGGTCCTGCGTTCGTGAGAATGAACGTCTTACACTTTCCGCATAATGGTCCAAGTAACCTTGAGGAGTCCAAATCGAGTCCGTGTCACTAGCGGCAAATGGACGAAAGCTATACAAATAGAGACAATGACGACTCACAAAGGACCTACCAAACTCACATAACACATAAGCGGAAAGAGAATTCAAATTGCTCAAGGCATTTTTCAAAATCTTGATTTTCTAAATTTTCATATCATATCGTATCACAAATGACATTTTCAAGATATTCACATAAATGCATTTAACAAAGATCAATTAAATCACATATCAAGCAAATTCATAACAAAGTATGCACAATTTCTTTAAATCATAAATCAAATTGATTCTATTACAAGGCACATTGTTCAAATTGTTCGATAATTCAAAACATGATTTTCATAGATCTTGTATTTTCTTAAAACCTTCCAAAGCATTTCATTTACTCACCAAAACTATATTTCTCAAACATTTTTCTAAACATTTATTTCTCAAAATTTGCTTCTTGAATTTTTCAAATCCATATGCTTAGCTTAAAATTCAATAAATAAATATACTACCCACCTCGAATCGATACCAGGAACTTGCTTCAAGCTCCAATTTGATCCTTGCTTCTTTCCTTCTTTCAATTAAAATTGACCTAAGCCATAATCACCCAAATTCTACATCATAAATTTGTATAATCTCAAAATTAACTATCGGAAATTCATAAACATCATATTTCCAAGCTTTCTAAAACCAGAATTTCTAAAATCCCCAATTTCAAAATTTGACCTAAACCAATACACTCAAATTTAATATCATAAATAACTTAATTTTCAAAATTAATTTCACAATTCATCAATTCACATTAATTCCAAAATATCTAAATCCTCAATTTCAAAAATCCCAAAATCTTAAAATTGGCCTAAACCAATTTATCCAAAATCACTATCACAATTCACAAATTCTTCAAAATTGAATTCATATATCACTAACCCATATCATTATCTATAATTCTATACCAAAATATCACAAATTTCCTCATCACAAAATTAAGCCTATACTTTAATCAATTTTCCATCCAAAATTAAACCCAACCTAAAGCATATATTTCAAAATCAACTTCATAAATCACAAACCCATAACATTATCTATCTTTCTCAATCAAAAATTCAACAAAAACTCCAAATTGAAAATTTTCTCTTACCTCATTTCTCCTTCATTTTCGAAAATTCTTAGTTCCCAAAGCAAGCTTTCTTCTTCTTCTCTCCTTTTTTCATGAAAACAACTCAAAACTCAAGTTAAAAGTCCCATAAATTTTGAAAATTTACTTTCTCTCTCTTCCTCTTTCACCATATACGAGCTTCTCCTTTTTCTTCTTCTTATTTCTTTCTTCTCTTCTTTTAAAATCGATTTTCACTCTTCTTTAAAAATTTCCAGACCTTTCCACACGGCTACACATCTTAAAAAGGTGCCATGTCATTAAAATTGATGAAAAGACTAAAATGCCCTTGTCATGTTACTTTAAGTCATGTTCACTTGCGGGTCTGATTCGCACTATCAATTTGCAGGAATTTGTCAAAACTTCCTTCTCAAGAAATGTTCCTCTCAATCATACGAATCCAACGCCACCAACCGCGCTCAATTTGGATCACTACATCAAAAGTTATGCGCAAAACAGTTCGGGAATATCCATATTCTAACACATTTTCCATGTATGATTATTTCCGTCCAAAATTTCACATTCTTAATCCCAGAATTGAAACTCGATGTCTTCATAACAATTGTAGCCTTATGTCTCTAGTTTAATTCAAAAGAAGAATCATCTCATTTCGATTCCCAGATCAAAAGTTATGCTCAAATTACTCTCAGATGTTCCAAATCCAAAAACTGCACACGAATTTGAACTTCCATCCATACTTTGAGGGTCTTAGGGGCAAAATTGACATTTCATTTCTTCATATGATTTGTAGCCCCTTGTCTTATCTTTATTTTTCCTCAAGAATGACTTCAATCGGATCTCTACAGATCCCGAATTTCACAAAACACTGAACTATGTTCGAAAAATTTCCTGACTCACTTTGATTAAATTAATCACCATTAATTTAATCTCATAAAATTACAAATTTCCCATGAGAATGTAGAGAATTGTCTTACGAATCCAACGCCGCAAGAATCAACTCAATCGGATGTCGGACCGAAAAGATATGAGCAAAATAGTGAACAAAGGTCGGATTGGAGGAGGAAGCAAGAATACTGAAGGAGCAAAACAACGTCGTATTAGGGCGAGGAGAGGGCGCGGTCACTACGGCGACGCGAGCCAAATGCTCGCCATCACTACGGCGATGCGTCGCCGTAGTGATGCGAGCCGAACGCTCGCCATCACTACGGCGACGCGTCATCCTAGTGACCGGAGACTTTTTTTTCCATTTTTTTTAACTGAAACTTCCAAAATTCATAACTCTCAATCCCGAATTCTAATTTTGACAAACTTAGTCTCTATAGAAAGCTTTAAGGAAGCTATACATCTTTCACGAAGGACATAAAAATCAATTTGACTCCTACGGGAGTTCATTCTCCGGTCAAAGATACTATCCTCTATACAAACTTGTAAAAATCATATCTTATTATTCCGAGATCGAAAAATTCCATACTTTATATCGAAATAAAGATCAAATCAAATCCTTCTACTTTCATGAAGAACATCAAAGCTCAATTAACATCTAACTAGGTTAATTTCTCAGTCAAAGTTTCAGCCATAATTAAAAGTCAAAAGTCAACCCTATCACACATAAACTTTGACTGATCATAACTTTCACTTCCGATATCGAAAAATTGCAAACTTTATGTCTACAGAAAGCTCTTAACATAATTTACAAGTTTCATGTAGATCATTTTATCAAATTTTACCTAAATCAAAAGTCAACTCTCAAAGGTCAAAAAGTCAACTATTTCACAATTTTTTTTTTCATATTTTCACACTCTCTTTTTAGTCATGATTTTCAACTTATTTTCAATCAACTCATTAACTTTATCATTCATATTACTAAGTCAAATTGTCACTCAAGATTCGGGGTCCAACAGCTCAAGAATTGTATGGGCCTAGTTTAAAGGAACTTATTCCTCTAAAATTCTATAACCCCTATGCAGAGCATATTGACTATGAGAATCTTTATCCCTTTGGTAATAGAATTTATGAATTTAATTTATTTTCTTATGAAGATGGTCGATCAACCAATGAGCACATTGCTAATTCACCATTTAGAGTAGAGAATTGCCTAGAGTTATTAAGAAAAGTGACAAGATTATAGGCATGCTCGTAACCCTAATTAATAAATTAGAGGAAAACTTATTACTTTACACTATTAGAGCATAGAATTATCATAAATTCAGAAATAAGAGGAAGGGATTATTGCAAGTACCACAATACATGGAGTCACCCAATGAATTCATGCTGGGGAATTTAATAATATAATTCAAGATTAAATCAATAAGGGAATTTTGGTATTTGTTGAAGTTGATCAAACTATGTTGACATATGACGATCCATTTCCATAAGTTGCAATTATCAATGCAGCAGAGTTTGATTTAAGACTTTTGTTGGATGTGAACAAGAACCTGATGAATAGGTTTTTACAGAGAGAAGTTGCAGTAGCTGCAAAAGTCAAATTTTGGATGTAAATTTACCAATTCCATATTTGCATTCAAAGGATTTATATTTGCTTGATTCCATTACTACTTTTGGGTTCATTTTCTATTTCTTCCTTAATGGAGTAAGAACTGATTCCAAGTTACTAAAAGAAGATTGGAAGAAAACACCATGCCATTGGGCTTTTTAGTATACCTAAAGATTCTAAACCCTAAGCCTAGCAGAGTAGTTTCATCATCTTCTTTGGTTTCATTTCTTCCTTGTTGCGTTTTCCCGTGATAACAATTATCAAATCTTTGTCCATAGCTAAATGAAGACCTTTTCCTTTATCTTTGAGTGCTTTACAAGACAACTTCTTAATTTGATTTTAAGCAAAAATTTAAGCCGCCATTTGGTTTCACTTCTATGTTTTTATTGTAATTTTTAGTTTTTGTTTTATTTTTTTAGTTTTTATTTTTCTTACAAATAAAAATCATATTTGCTTATAAATGTTAGAGTAATTATATTTTGGTACTGATAATAGTTACATATTAGATAAAAATTAAAGATAAATTATTTTAATTAATTAAATTTATTTTAATCTCTTATATAATATTATTAATAAATTATCAATATTTATTAATATATTAATTTAATTTAATTCAATTCTAGAAATTAAATAAATTATTAAGTAAAAATAATATATATAATTCTTATTAATAATTAATATATTAAATAATTAAATAATATATATTTAGATGATAGTAAATCAAATTATAGAAAAAACTACAAACAGAAACAAAATCACTTTTGTGATTTTTGTAAAATTTAAGAATCGGAGGAAAGCAAAACTAAAAATAGAAAAAAAACTTAAACAAACTTTTTTAACTAAATTTGAAAACAAAATATAAAACCAAAATATAGTTGGAACAAACAGTTTAAACTATATGATGATGTATTCATATGAATAAGTTAAAGTTTGACAGAGTTATAAATATTAAACTAAAATTATATTTTTAACAATTAAATGAGAATTAATGATCATGAGTTATGACTTTAGTGTTTAGTGAACATTAGGAGAAAGTATATACAATTTTACTCAAAGGAAACATTTGGAAGAGGTGTAGGCTTTTACAAGGAGAAAATATGAGGAAAATGTATTGATTAATTTATACAAATTTAAATAAATACTTAAAATTTTCATAAATTTATAAATTAATTGTTAAAATTATATAAATAATTTTTATTTTTACTTTTTGTGGAATTTAACTCTATTATATTTGTAAAAGTTGTTTTTACAGATGAACAGAAATAATTTATAAATTTGTAAATTATAAAAATTATTTGAATTTTCATAAAAATCTTAAAGATAGATTCATGTTTTTAATCTTGAATTGTAATATAAGACAAAATGGGCTTTCAAAATAGTCTGACCTGTGGTTTGATGGGTCATGAATATAATTCTGCATGCTATTTTTCATTTTGGGCTTCTGAATTGAAAGCATTCACAACATGCATTCTTATCTAAACACTGAAATCATTTAGTGAGTTTTATACTGGGAATTCATTTACTATCATATTTTAGAATCTGGTCGGGTCGGCTGAATTGGGCCAGAGCTCAGTCTCAACGATGCATGGGCCGATCAGTCCAATCACCAAAGATCGGTCTCATACCTAATAGCTATGTCAAGCCCAAGCCCGATCTAAGCTCTCCTCAGCCCGTCCGCATGTGAGAGACTCTCATGCACACGTAAAGATTTAAACCTAATTGCTGCTCATATATAAGGTATAATTCTATCGTAACAAAGGTACGAAAATCATAATCTATTCTTCTCTGCATACTACAACCTTACCTTCACCAAATAGACTGACTTGATCATCGGAGGGGCGAATCGGGATACAACCCCCGACGTGCCTTCTTTGTTTTGTAGGAATCTCAGCGTCGAAGTCACTACGAAGCAAATAGGCTCATGGATGCAACGGCGTTCGCTTCCCGCTAGAATCCGGCAGAACCAATTGGCGCCCCTCGTGGGGCCCGACTTCAGGGCACCACGTCCAAAAACACACATATCAGTCAGGAGGCGGCAACAAACCCTGATATAGCGCCGTCATGGCTTTATGCGATGCAACGATAGGTTTGCAATTACTCGCAACTCGCCACCGCACCTCATGTCTCCGAACGAATCTTCGACTAACAATCAACCGCAACCTCAAAGATTGGAACAAGAAGAACAGAGCGTAGCTTTAGAGGATAACGTTGCACTCAATATGCACCCGAATCTCCAACAACGATCGAATGCAGATCCTCCTCCGCCGATACAAACCTCCCTCACTCGAAAACAGATCGAGGAAGCGACTGATCTACTGATCCGCCAGATTTTGCAGTCTCAGCCGGCACAACAGCAGCCGTCTGCACGGCAAGCCGCACGATAGATCAGCATGACGACCGATCACCGCCCAACCGAAGCCCTAAAGAAAATCACGGATGATCGGATTAACGCAACTATGAGCTTCCTCCCAGATCGCCCGACGACACAGTACAGCTCTCCCTTCACTCCGGAAATTTTGGATAGCCTCCCGGCACCTGGTACCAAAATACCAACCCCTAAAAAATATACTGGAAAGACCAACCCCCTGGATTACCTACAGCACTTCCAGTCCATGATGAATCTACATTGTATTCCGGACGCTATCTAGTGTAAGGCTTTCTGCACGGCCTTCCAAGAGGGAGCTCAGCAATGGTTCAACAGCTTGCCCCCGAGTTGTATCACATGCTTCGAAGATTTCAGATTATTATTCTTGAATCAGTTCGCCACCAGTAAGCGGCCACAGAAGACAGCTTTGGAGGTGATGCAACTTACCCAAGGAAGGAATGAAAGTTTGCGAGAGTTCATCACCCGGTTCAATAATGAAGCGGACGAGGTCCCCGACCTCACTTGCTCGTCCATGTTGGCCGCGCTTATGAACAACACGAGGGATGAGGAGTTCAAGAAGTCGTTAGCCCTCGATCAGCCCCGATCCGTTCAGGAAATAAGAAACAGTATGGATAGTACATTCACCAAGAAGTGCTGAAAAATACGAGGCGTCGGATGGATGATCACTCGCCAAATGATAGGGCGAGCAATTCGCACAAGTGGCAAAAAGGCCAAAGGCCAGTTGAGCTGGAGAAAGCCGACCGATCGACAGGGATATCGACAGGAGTTCACCCCGCTCAACAGGCGATATGCAGAAATACTGGCGACCATGAGAACGGATGGGGAAACTATCCGAAAACCCGATAAAATGAAGACTCCCTACAAGGATAGGAACCCCAATTTATATTGCCGTTTCCACAAAGAGGTCGGTCATGATATAGAAGATTGCTGGCAGTTGAAAAAAAAATCGAATTCCTCATACAAAGGGGAAGGTTAGGCCGATTCGTGAGGCACGAACAAAATGTCGATCGGGATAATCAGCAGAGACGCGGGCGGATAATAGGCGATCGCCTCGAGGTGAAATGACAGGAATGATGGAGGGAGGCAGAATGCGAATACAGATAATCGACGAGAAGAGAGAGGACGATCGAGGGAAAGAAACGACAGAAACGCTGGGCAACAAGACGATCGACCGACTGGGGTCATTAACACGATATTCGGTGGAAATGCAGCAGGGGGATCCACCGCTAAAGGGAGAAAAAGATATGCCAAACAGGTCGGCAGAGACTCATCCACCAAAAAGCCGAAGGAGAGTGACGGGATGATATCTTTTGATGAGTATGACCTTGATGGAGTAAGTTGCCCTCACGATGACGCCCTCGTGGTAAACCTGAACATGGACGGCTACGAGGTGAAGCGGGTGATGATTGATACGGGCAGCTCGGTCGACTTGTTAGATTATGAGGCCTTCAAGAAGATGGAGGTACCCGAAGATCGACTACTGCCCATAGACGGACCTATCAAAGGGGTAACTGGAGCATCAGCCTACCCATTCGCCCGAGTCTATTTAAAAGTGAAGTTCAGGCGTACAACGCAATAATCAGACGGGCTACCCAGAACGCCCTTAGAGCGGTCGTCTCTACCTACTACCAGGCGATAAAATTCTCAACGCCTCATGGAATCGGTACTGTCAGGGGTCATCAGAGAATCGCAAGGGAGTGTTACTTAGCGGAAATGAAAACATTAGACGAGGCGGTAGTCCTGACGAGCTCTCTTGATGTGAGAGCCGATGAGGAGATGGATAGGATGAACCCAGTGGAAGAAACGCAATGGTCGTCATCGACGGGTTTAATTTACTAAGTTCACAAACCTAGGTTTCGAGCTGCAGAAGAACCTGGTTAAAGAAATCACAGACTGTTTGGTGGAAAATAGATCGGTTTTTGCTTGGGTACCGAGCGACATGCCTGGAATTTTTCGATCAGTCGCATCGCACTCCCTTGGTATTCGGCACGACTACAAGCCGATCAGACAAAAGAAGCGATGGTACAGCAAGGAGCGACAGGGCGTGATCAAGAAAGAAGTAGAGAAATTGCTTGAGGCCGGGTTCATTCGAGAAGTCAAGTACCCTGAATGGCTCGCCAATGTGGTTTTAGTGAAAAAGAAGAACGATAAGTGGAGAATGTGCATTGATTTCACTGACCTGAACAAAGCATATCCAAAGGACAGTTTCCCCTCGCCCAAGATCAACCAGTTAGTAGACTCTACCTCAGGGCATGAACTTTTTAGCTTCCTTGACACTTTCTCGGGCTATCATCAGATTCAAATGAGTCTAGAAGACGAAGAAAAGACCGCCTTCATAACCGACCAAGGCACATATTGCTACCAAGTAATGCCTTTTAGCTTGAAGAACGGGGGGGCGACCTATCAGCGACTCGTTATGGAGGTCTTTAAGAAACAGATCGGCCGGTCGGTGGAAGCTTATGTGGATGATATGGTGGTCAAAAGTAAGACAGTCGCGGAGCATGTGAAAGACCTCAATGAAGTCTTCCAGACCTTGAATAAATTTCAGATGAAGCTGAATCCGAAAAAATGCGTTTTGGGGTGGCATCCGAAAAATTTCTAGGGTTTATGATCACTCAACGGGGGATTGAAGCTAATCTAGAGAAGATCGAAGCCATCATCCAGATGCCTTCGCCGCAATGCTTGAAAGATGTACAGATATTGACCGGTCGGATAGTCTCGCTGCTCAGATTTGTCTCCAGAATGGGAGACAAGTGCCTCCCTTTGTTCAAAGTTTTAAGGAAAACGGATGTGACACAATTTCGATGGCCAGATGAGTGCGAGAGGGCGTTTCAACAATTAAAGCTATATTTGTCTAGCCCGCCCATCCTGCAGAGCCCGGTTGAAGGGGAGAATCTGATTCTATACTTGGCAGTCACGGAGGGGTCGATTAGTGCAGTTCTTGTCCGCTCGGAGGGAAATGAACAACACCCGGTCTACTACGTCAGTAAGGTGTTGACAGGACCAGAGACGCAGTATGCGCCTATAGAAAAGCTGGCTCTCTTCTTGATAACGTCAGCGTGGAAGTTAAGACCTTACTTTCAGAGTCACACCATCGAAGTATGGACCGACCAACCTCTCAGACAATGTCTTCAAAAGCCCAAAACCTCGGGTCAGCTAATAAAGTGGGCAGTAGAATTGGGAGAATTTGATATCCAGTATAAGCCTCGGACGATGATTAAGGCACAGGTGTTGGCAGACTTCATCGCAGAAATGAGTCACCCAGACTCGCAGTGTAAGCAATCCTCCGCCTGGAGCTTGTTTGTTGACGGGTCGTCCAATGCCGAGAGATGTCGAGTAGGAGTAGTACTGATCGACCCGCATATGGAAGAAAAGGTATAATATGCCCTTCGGCTAGAATTCCAGGCCTCCAATAACGAGGTAGAATATGAGGCTCTGATAGCCGGCCTCCAGCTAGCTAAGGAGATGGAGGTGAAGCACCTAAAGATATATAGCGATAGCCAAATGGTGGTCGGCCAAGTCACTGGGCAGTATGAAGCTAAGGGGAACAGCATGATCGAGTACTTGGAGCTGGTAAAGCAAGAGTTAAGTAATTTCGAGCAGTACTCGATCAACAGGATAGAACGAGCTCAAAATGCTAAAGCGGATGCGTTCTCCAAAATGGCCTCAGATCGAGACGCCAAAAATAACATTCTGGTCGAGCGACTAGACCGGCCTAGCATTCAGAAAGCCAAGGAAGTTCTCGACATAAGTACCGGTCGATCGAGTTGGACGGAACCGATCACACGGTACCTTTTAGAGGGAACACAGCCAGAAGAAGAATCGGAGGCCAAGAAACTAAGAATAAAGGCGGCCGAGTACACGATCATTAGTGGCGCTTTATACAAGCGATCCTACGACTGGCCACTGCTTCGATGCTTGAATGAAGAAGAAGCCGAGCAGGCAATGTCCGAATGTTGGCTCTAAGGAATGTGCGGAAATCATGTAGGAGGCAGAATGTTGGCTCACAGACTGATCAGACAGGGGTACTACTGGCCGACAATGAGAAGAAACTGCCAGGAGAAGGTCAACCGGTGTGAGGCTTGCCAGAAGAATAACAGCCTATCTCATCAGCCAACCAAGAGGATGCAAATCGTGAGTCATCCTATTCCTTTCGCTCAATGGGAAATGGATATATCAGGGCCCTTCCTCTCTAATTTTACGTAAGAAGTTCCTAATAGTGGCAGTGGAGTATTTCACTAAATGGGTAGAAGCGGAGGCGGTCGCTACAATCACCGAAGGGAAGGTAGAAAGTTTCGTAAAGAAAAATATACTATGTCGCTTCCGAATGCCTATGGTGCTAGTTACGGACAATGGCCGACAATTCGATAACGATAAGTTCAGAGACTTCTGCGACCGACTAAAGATAAGACTATAGTTAACCTCAGTAGCTCACCCTCAGAGCAACGGCCTTGCGGAGAATACAAACAAAAAAATAATGAGTGCTCTCAAGAAGCGCCTAGACGGACGAAGGACTTGGGTGGAAGAATTAGACGAAGTATTATGGGCGTACAGAACCACACCGAACGGAGCCACAGGAGAAACACTGTTCAGGATGACCTTTGGGGCAGAAGCCTTAGTCCCCGTAGAAGTGGTCTTGCATAACCAAAGGGTGTCGAACTACGACGAAGAACTGAATGATGAAGCCGCAGAGCGAACTCGCTCTCCTCAGTGAGGACAGAGAAAGGGCAGCAACTCGCTCGGAAGCCATCAGGCAAAAAGCGACTAAATTCTACAACAGAAGGGTAAAGCCGAGCGATGTAAAGGTAGGCGGGTACGTCCTGCGAAATGCCAAGGCGGTTAGGAAGCATCCTGAAAAGCTCAGACAGGCGTGGGAAGGACCCTATCGAGTGATTAAGCAAGCCGGGCATGGCTCTTATTGTAGGAAAATCCCGGTGTGAGCATCACATGCCCACGGTGCGGAAAACAAAATTTTTTATTCCGGACCTTCCAAAGCCGTGATCCATGTGTTCATACAACAAACTCAAACCATAACGGCTAAAGGAGACTGCTCTAACGGTATCCACGCAGAGATCGGAGAACCTAACCGGGACAAACCCTTTGACCCGGGAATAGCTAGAACAAAGTAAAGAGTGCTAGTTCCTACCTTTGTCCTTGGAGAGCTTGAGAGGAATCGATGGAGAAGAGATGAAGGAGCTTGAAGAAGATGAAGATGATGAAGAGCTTGTTAAAGCCTTAGGATTTTAGAAAACTCTTTCTAAACCCACAATGATTGTTCATAAAGAAGAGGAAAAAACGATTTTTCCTTTCAAAACTCTTCTTCTTACATAACCAACGAGCATCATCTTCTTTCATCCTTCATTATTTTGTCCTTTTGTAATTTAATGCTTTATGTCTAAGCACAAATAAGGAAGCTTCCTTTCCTTCTTCCATCTACCACGTTGCAACATATATATATATATTAATTATTTAATTAATTAATAACATATATATATATATGTATATATAAATGCTGAAGTGGTCCAGTCACACTGGGGTCGATTCTACCGGCCTACCGGGTCCCGGTATGGGAAAAACCTCCGGAAATATTTTTCAGCAATATCGATGTCGCAATCTCATCGGGACATATCTCGATCTCATCGGGATTTATTTAATTCTATTGCTCTCCATATATTGGATCTCTATCCAAAACTATTTTACGAATTCTCCGAGACACTCTTACGCGTGTGACCCATTAGGTTCCCAGTTATGTTGGCCACTTAGATTAACACTTAATATGAACAAGTCATGAGCGGTATCTAGCAACACATCATGACCCCCAATTGACCGGAAAGTAATTGGTTTGATTTAATGAACTTATACTCATCATGAACCATATTACTTAACCTTTCCATAGACAATTACTGCAATTCGTCATTTCACCATGCTATACCCCACTTGGTTATGAGTATGGGCAATGTGTCAACTCTTACTAGACCGAATACGCCAAATCTAGTCCAGTGATATCGCTTCTTGTCACGGGACTCATTACTTTATATGTCACTGAAGACACTCTTCATGACATATATACTCTGGCCAGAGATTTCTAAGTAATGACCCTGACAAGAGGCCATGGGTATCATCTTCTGCTATCATAGAAATGGTGAATCCTTTATTGGCTACTCAATTACCTTCGAATATCTCAAGCTGTACCCAAGCACCACCCTATGAGCAACCTCTGTAAGGCAACAAGGAATGGAGTCAAAGCACGTAATCAAGATTCAAGATATCCTCGAGCACCTCAAGTCTAAGGATACTTGTACCATTGCTATGATGAGATTATCACTGACATTAGAATAGGATATCCATATGATGATCTCATAGCAGGTCATCCAATGTACTTACTACCTCTAGTAAGCATCCACATCTCAACCCTAAATATCTCATATTTACGACTTCGAGATCCACCGCTGACCAAATCAAGGAGTTTGAGATGTGCTAGTCTTTCCGGACACTGATGTCCAGCCTCGGTAATCCTATGACTAGGATAATTTAGATATCGACATAATTGCACATGATAGGAATCTCGAGAGTATGATCACATCACAATTTCCTTCATGCTATGTCATATATCATGGACTTCATTAATTTGCTTATTGATCAATATCGCTCATAAATAATGAACAAAGAACGTAATGAAATATGCCTTTATTTATTTATTCATAAAGACGTATACAAATTTGTACAAAATGCGCTAAAAGCGATTGCCTTCAGGGCACTACTCTAACAATCTCCCACTTGACCTAAAGCCAATCGCCTTGATATATAATACCATAGGCGAGTACATGAGAATCAAAACTCTTTTGTGATAATGGCTTTGTCAACGGATCAGCAATATTTTGCTCTGCGGGAATTCTCTCTATCTGCACATCACCTCGACCAATGATCTCCCTGATTAGGTGATATCTGCGGAGTATGTGTTTAGATCGTTAATGAGACCTTGGTTCTTTTGCCTGCGCAATAGCCCCATTGTTGTCACAATACAACTGCATGGGCCCATCATTGCTACGAACCACACCAAGTTCAGTAATGAACTTCTTGATCCAAATCGCCTTTCTTTGCTTACTCAAGCGAAGAATGTACTCTGCCTCGGTTATTGAATCGACAGTTGTCTCTTGTTTGGAACTCTTCCAACTAACTACCCCGCCATTCAGTGTGAATACATAACCTGATTGGGATTTGGAATCATCCTTATCAGATTGGAAACTGGCATCTGTATACCCGCTCATCTGGAAATCTCCATCCCCATATATCAAGAACACATCCTTAGTCCTTCACAAGTACTTGAGGATATTCTTGATAGGCACCCAGTGACCCTCACCAGGATCCGATTGGTATCTGCTTGTAACACTTAGAGCATATGATACATCGGGTCTCGTACATAGAATAACAAACATGATAGATCCTACCGCAGATGCATACGGGATCATATTCATGCGCATCCTCTCATCTTGTGTCTTAGGACACATAGATTTCGAGAGTGTTATCCCATGAGTCACGGGAAGGTACCATCTCTTGGATTGCTCCATGCTAAACCTTTTTAGCATCTTGTCTATGTACGTTGATTGTGAAAGACCAAGCAACCTTTTTGATCTATCTCTATAGATTCTTATCCCAAGGATATAAGTTGCTTCACCAAGGTCTTTCATGGCAAATTGTTTGGACAATCAAATCTTGACTGATTGTAGATAGAGACATCGCTTCCTAGCAATAATATGTCATCTACATACAGACAAGGAATACGATTGCAATTCCCACTAACCTTCTTATACACACAATTCATCCGGATTTTGTGAGAAACCAAACTCTTTGATTATCTCATCAAACGGATGTTCCAACTCCGGATGCTTGCTTCAATCCATAGATGAATTTTGAAGCTTGCATACCTTTTTGCCATCATAGAGGTGAAGCCCTCAGTTGTGTCATATACACATCCTCACCTAGATTTCCATTTAGAAAGTCGTTTTACATCCATTTGCCATATCTCATAATCATAATGAGTGGCAATGGCTAGGAGTATCCTAATAGATTTAAGCATTGCTACTGGGCTGAAGGTCTCATCGTAGTCAACTCCTTGTCTTTGATGAAAACCTTTAGCCACAAGCCTTGCTTTATAAGTAATCACATTACCATCCATGTCGGTTTTCTTTTTGAAAACCCATTTGCACCCTATGGGTTTTATTCCTTCGGGTGCCTCAACCAAAGTCCATACTTGGTTTTCATACATGGAATCCATTTCAGCCTGCATGGCATGAAGCCATTTCTCAGACTCTGAACTCTTCAGAACCTCTTCATAGGTGGTAGGCTCATCATCTTGTATGAGCAATACGTCATTCGCTCATTCACGAAAAATCCATATCTCTCGAACAGGCGATCCTACGTGACCTACTGAACTTCGTGTGTTGTAGAAGGTCGAATCTGCATTTCATCTGTATGACTCACAGTTTGTGTTCGAGCGGTTGATTCAAGGCTCTGCTCGAGCATCTTAAACTTCTTCAAGTTCAATTTTGCTCCCACTGCCTTCTTGTAAAAGAAACTCTTTCTTTAAAGATAAGATGCTTCAAACAAACACCTTTGTTCCTCAAAGATGGTAGAATTGATATCCCATTGTTTCTTTAGGATATCCTACAAACAAACACTTGTCAGACTTTGCATCAAGTTTATCTGACTTTGTCCGCTTCACATAAGCAGGACAACCCCAAACTTTCAAATGAGTAAGATAGGGTCTTTTGTTAGTCCACATCTCATATGGAGTAACATCAACTGTCTTTGATGGAACTCTGTTTAACAAGTAAACAACTGTCTCGATTGCATACCCCCAAAAGGACTTTGGCAACTTTGCAAAGCCCATCATTGATCGTACTATGTCTAACAAGGTTCGATTTCTCCTTTCTGCCACACCGTTATGCTGTGGTGTGTAAGGAGGAATCCATTGAGATAAAATCCCATTATCTCTGAGATAATCCAAAAACTGTTGGTCTAAGTATTCGCCACCACGATCAGATCGTAATGTCTTGATACTTTTCCCAAGTTGGTTTTCTACTTCATTTCAATTGTTTGAACTTTTCAAATGCTTCAGATTTGTATCTCATCGAATCTGAGATACCCATATCGAGAATAATCATTGATAAAGGTAATGAAGTAAAGACAACCACTTCTAGCATGGATGGACATCGGACCACATACATCCGAATGTATTAGGTCTAATACTCCATCGCTGCTCACCCTTTCCTTAAAGGGCAACTTAGTCATCTTGCCTAATAAACAAGATTCGCATGTGTCATACGATTCATAATCAAATGACCCTAAACTTCTACTCTCATGGAGCTTAGCTATCGCTCTCTCATTTATATGGCTAAAGCGCACAATGCCATAAGTAAGTTGACTTTAAATTATCTCGCTTATGTCTTTTCGTGTCATTGACATTCATAATTGATGTGACATATCTAATATGTAATTTCCATTACATAATGTACCAGATACCATAAAGCATTCCATTCAAACTAATAGAACAACCATTGTTACTAAAAGTCAAATGGAAACCACTCTATTTAAATAAGAAATGTATAATATGTTCTTTGTTAACACAGTACAAAATAACATTCATCCAATTTAATTATAAGCCCGATGGGGAGTGATAAGAAATAAGTGCCTCACGGCTAATGCAAAGAACTCTTGCTCCATTTCCCACACGCAGTCTAGTTCTCCTTCATGAGCTATCTATCGTCCCCGAGGCCCCGTGATATCATTGCATATGTGCGAGCCACAATCGGTATCTAATACCCATATGTTATGGTCGAAACAGATAACCTCAATGAAAACATACCGAAGAAGTCGAGGCATCCGATGCCTTCTTCGCTTCAATTCTTCCAGATAGACTTTATAGCCCGCTTCCGGTGGCGGTCTTGCCACAATGGAAGCAAGTTCCTTTGTGCGCCTCTTTGGTTTTCTTCTTGGCTGCACTTCCTTTCGCTTAGACCTTTTCTTCTTTAGATTCTTTTCTTTGAACCGTAAGAAGAAGCCACCATAAGCACTTGCTTACTATCCTTCGATAGATTGCTCATTGCTTTGTCGAAAGTATTTGATCAACTCGTGGATTGTCGTGATATTTGGTTCATCCGATAGTTTAACAAAACGTGAATAACTATCGACATCCAACCGTAATTAAGTCAACACTTAATTCATAATCCATAACAAAACCTAAGACAACCAACCTCTCAATATACCCATTCATCTTCAAGCATCTGCGCGCATCGCAGATGAACCTCGAGTCATCTTAGTAGTGAAGAATAGCCTCGAGGTCTCGAACCTTTCAGACCGAGCTTGCTCATCAAACAACTCCCTAAGATGAAACACTATGGTATGAGCATCCATAGACTCATGCTGCTTCTGCAGCTCTGGTGACATCGAGGCAAGCATAATGCAGGTAGCAATGTCACTGTCTTTAAGATGCTTACAATATGCTTTCTCAGCAGCAGGTGGATCAGAAAGTGGAACATCTAGGATATATCCCAGTTCCTTAGACCTGAGAACAATTCTCAGATTTCTAAGCCAATCGAGAAAATTTGGTCCAGTTAATTTGTTGGAGTCCATAAGTGAGCGCAAATTCACACTGGAAGACATCTTCAATAACCTATAGGGAAAAGAGAGAAAGAATGTTAGAATAGAATTACATGCATGATCATAAGGACTTGAATGACATGCATATGGGTCCCACTAGTTTCAAAGAATCCATAACCCTCAGTATGAATCCAAAAAACATTATGACAAAATGTCCTAGTGGGTCGATATCCGACATTACTAAGGATAACCTTGGGTTTACCCAACAAGCCACCTTAGGTCAATCGGTAGGTATCGGTCATACCAATTGCATCATAGATATCCGACATTACTAAAATGACCTTGGGTTTACCCAACAAGCCACCTTAGATCTATCGGCAGGTATCGGTCATACCACTTGATTCATAGATGCAACTATCGACTAGTGCTATCAACTCGTGATGTATGCACACTCATCAAGTTATCAACTCTCGATGTGCGTATATCGATGTACACCGCCTAATTTTGCCTCATCCACGCTGACCTTTAGTTTACTCAACAAATCAACGCTATAGTGAAAACCACCCATTAATCCGAAAATCTTATTTTCATGGTTCAACATATCCAGATAGAGCGAGCTTGGGTTTACCCAACAACCCAATTCTATAAGAACTCGTTCTCCCATATTAATGGAAGGCGTTAGTTTTCATATGATGTGAGGGTTTTCGTGTCTCATCTTCTTCTTCTCAAGTCAGGGATTATAGTCACTATGACTATATGGAATGATTTAGGTATTTCATCAATCACATTGAGTCTATACCTAAAATCATCCATCATCCCACCTCTCATGATGTTGTCAGAATCGATCGGTGCATGTTCTAGTCGACTAGTGCATGTGCCACCGACCGAACTTGTGCTAGTCGACTACTATAAGTTGTTGTAGATCGCTCCAATGATCGTGCATGTTCCAATGACCGATGGATTATCGCACTTTCCAATGATCGTGCATGTTCCAAATGACCGAATGATGTGCCACCGACCGTACATGTGCCGGTCCGACCGTTTTTGGCCTGCTATTTAATCGGCTAATTTTCAATCCGTAGTTCAAATTCACAATACCAAGTGTAATATCCTTTATTATGATGTACCAATGAAACACTTTCATTGTACCATGCTTACCATATATAGTCAAACTATACATGAAACTTGAAATTGATGAATACACTCTTATTCATTTAGATTTCCAAATAATTTGAGAATATCAAATTATCACCCTAAGTATCTCTAGGTAGTCTACACTTTATCAAGACTATTTCGTCACCTGTCACAAAATTTGTGACGGCCAAAACAATCAAGATAAGGGAATATACTAACGAGACGCTAATGAGACACATTTGACATCCTAAATTGTTTGGAAACCCGATTGCAATAAAATCATTTAGGCAAGCATAAAACATCAATGTAACACATTTTTAATCACATTAAAAATGATCCAAAAAATTGGAATTGAGAAATCCACAATTTTTCATTTCAAACAAAACAGCTCCAACAATTTTCTCAAAACTGCCAAGCTTTGTCTTTTGCTTGAAAAACTCATTGAAACAATTTCAATAAATTCTGAGAAACTTACAGAGGCCACAACATGTTCACAAAATATTCCATGAATTGTTTCAGGAGTTATTTCCAACAAAAACTCATCCAACCTCAGCAACAAAGCCAATATATAATCTGTGTTCCTCAACACAGTTATTCCCAGCAGCACACAATAAATTCTCAAATAAATAGTAAATCACCTTGAAAACATTTTTCCACTCTCATAGACATTCATAAACATCTTAGAGACATTTTGGTGAAAGCAAATCCGAAAAACAATTTTTCTACAATTTATTCTCGAATTTATAAGCATGCCTGTTCATTGAATGTGCACAAAGACAGCAACCAGAACATTAGGGAATAAATTAGCAAAACCATATCAAATCACATTGATAAATTCCAAGCTTCCACAGACATATGCAACAACATCTTGTGAACATATCTGGGCAAGAAAATTTCAAAAACAATATTTCTACACTGAATTCGAAATTCACACAATCAACATACATCATCGTCACAAGCAATAGGCAACTCCGACCTAGTCATGGTTTCTATGTTATATACGACACAAGTGTCTCTGATACCACTGTAGGAAAATTCCGGTGTGAGCATCACATGCCCACGGTGCGAAAAACAAAAAAAATTTTATTCCGGGACCTTCCCAAAAGCCAGGATCCATGTATCTATACAACAAACTCAAACCATAACGGCCAAAGGAGACTGTCTCTAACGGTATCCACGCAGAGATCGGAGAACCTAACCGGGACAAACCCTTTGACCCGGGAATAGCTAGAACAAAGTAAAGAGTGCTAGCTCCTACCTTTTTCCTTGGAGAGCTTGAGAGGAATCGATGGAGAAGAGATGAAGGAGCTTGAAGAAGATGAAGATGATGAAGAGCTTGTTAAAGCCTTAGGATTTTAGAAAACTCTTTCTAAACCCACGATGATTGTTCATAAAGAAGAGGAAAAAATGATTTTTCCTTTCAAAACTCTTCTTCTTACATAACCAACGAGCATCATCTTCTTTCATCCTTCATTATTTTGTCCTTTTGTAATTTAATGCTTTATGACTAAGCATAAATAAGGAAGCTTCCTTTCCTTCTTCCATCTACCACGTTGCAACATATATATATATATATATATATATATATATATATTAATTATTTAATTAATTAATAACATATATATATATATGTATATATAAATGCTGAAGTGGTCCAGTCACACTAGGGTCGGTCCAACCGGCCTACCTGGTCTCGGTATGGAAAAAACCTCCGGAAACATTTTTCAGCAATATCGATGTCGCGATCTCATCGGGACATATCTCGATCTCATTGGGATCCATTTAATTCTATTGCTCTCCATATATTGGATCTCTATCCAAAACTATTTTACAATTCTCCGAGACACTCTTACGCTGCAGACCCATTAGGTTCCGGTTATGTTGGCCACTTAGATTAACACTTAATCTGAGCAAGTCATGAGCGGTATCTAGCAACACATCATGACCCCAATCGACCGGAAAGTAATTGGTTTGACGAATGAACTTATACTCATCATGAACCATATTACTTAACCTTTCCATAGACAATTACCGTGCAATTCGTCCTTTCACCATGCTATACCCCGCTTGGTTATGAGTATGGGCAATGTGTCAACTCTTACTAGATCGACCACGCCAAATCTAGTCCAAGTGATATTAGTTCTTGTCCTGGGACTCATTACTTTATATGTCATCAAGACACTCTTCATGACATATATACTCCGACAGAGATTTCTAAGTAATGACCACGACAAGAGGCCGTGGGTATCATCTTCGCTATCACGTAGTGGTGAATCCTTTATTGGCTACTCAATTACCTTCAATACCTCAAGTGCACTCCAAGCACCACCCTATGAGCGACCTTTGTAAGGCAACAAGGAATGGAGTCAAAGCACGTAATCAAGATTCAAGATATCCTCGAGCACCTCAAGTCTAAGGATACTTGCACCATTGCTATGATGAGATTATCACCGACATTAGAATAGACATCCATGTGATGATCTCATAGCAAAGTTATCCAATGTACTTATTACCTCTAGTAAGCATCCACATCTCAACCCTAAATATCTCATATTTACGACTTCGAGATCCACCGCTGACCAAATCAAGGAGGTTGAGATGTGCTAGTCTTCCGGATTACCGATGTCCGGCCTCGAATCCTATGACTAGGGATAATTTAGATACTGACATAATTGCACATGATAGGAATCTTAGTAGTATGATCACATCACAATTTCCTTCATGCTATGTCATATATCATGGACTTCATTAATTTGCTTATTGATCAATATCAGTTCATAAATAATGAACAACAACGTAATGAAATATGCCTTTATTTATTTATTCATGAAGACTGTACACAAATTTGTACAAAATGCGCTAAAGGCGATTGCCTTCAGGGCACTACTCTAACACTTATATCCTATGCGATGCGAAAGGGAAGGTTCTACCAAGGCCTTGGAACTCTCGAAACTTGAAGACGTTCTACCAATAGATAAGTTTTACTTTAATTAATCTTTGCTTATTATTGTTTTTGTATACAACACGTGGGAACCTTTTTCCTGTCCCTGCCAGACAGGTTTTTTAACGGCCCACGCCCTCATTATCATCAATAAAGGGGTTTTCAGATTTCTTGGCAATAAAAAAGTTCCATTATATGTGGCAAAAAGTAGAAAATCCAATCAGCCATCGCTCGGCATCTCCATAGATCGACTACGGTCAGTCGGGTCGCCAAGACAAGATCCTTGGGACCCTCGCTCGCCTCGCTCGGCATCTCCATAGATCGACTACGGTCGGTCGGGTCGCCAAGACAAGATCTTTGGGACCCTCGCTCGACTCGCTCGGCATCTCAATAGATCGACTACGGTCGGCCAGGTCGCCAAGACAAGATCCTTGGGACCGCTCGGCCTCGACTATCGATCGACCAGGTCGCCGAGACGAGATCCTCGGGTCCATCGATCGTCCTCGCCTATTGCTCGGCCAGGTCGCCAAGACAAGACTCTTGGGACCTCGCCTCAGCATTTATATAAGCCGATTACGGCCGGTCGGTCGCCAAGATAGACTTTGAACCTCGCTCGGATCGACACGGATCGATCAAGCGATCGACCGGTCGCCAAGACGAGATCCCTGGGACCTCGGTTCAGACTCTACTATAGGTCGACCTCGAAGCTGGTCAACTATGAGCAACTTCATCAAAATTCACCATACATCGAAAGTAAAGAATATGAATACGGAAAATGACATCAGGAAAAAATGAAGCAAAAGTAAAGATTGCATTAATGTGAATCCGCTCTGGTCACAAGCCCGACCAGGTGAGCTTAAAAAATCCACAGAAGGAGAAGTGGGCGGATGCCCAGGGGATGCCTCGGAAGCAGGCAGAAAAGTCGAACAGGGAGCAGGGTCCAAGGGAGCGGCCGGAGAAGTATCCTCACGAGGAAGCTCGTCCTCCTCAGCAGAGCTAAGGTCCAGCTCCTCAACCAGGACTGACCCCCGGTTCTTTATGGCTCTCTCCCTTACTTCCTCCAGAGAGAGGCCAAGGGCAGTAGGAAGCAGCGGCTTGGCAAACCCCTCAAACGGAGGGCCATCCGACCCCTCAGGAACGCAGGCGTCATAGCAATTCTTCAAGATCATGAGGGCCCAGTCACAGGAGTACTCCAAGCACTCCTCCTGCAAGAACCGCCTCTGCCATCGCATGATCGCCTCGGTCCTTTGTTCCTTTACGGAGGCTCGCACCCTCCTCAGCGTATCTTCGGTTTGCGCCTGGTCCTCGAGGGATTTTTCCTTAAGCATCCTCTCCGACTCCAGCTTCCCTCGCAACACCGCGCATTCCTCGGACAGCTTGTTCCTCGCTGCCATCGGCCTTACCCTCTCGACCTCCTCCTCTCCCGAAGCGAGCTGAGCTCTCAGGACGTCACGCTCCTCCTCCCAGAGTTTCTTCTCCTCCTCTAAGGAAGAGAGTTGAGCCCGGGAGAAGTCTCGTTCTTCTCTGACCTCCGAGAGCTCGGTCTTTAAACCGTCCACCTGCTCCAGGAGGGAACGGACCTCCCGATCTAACAGCTCTACACGCCGACGCATGGACAAAGCGAAAGCCACCTCCCTTATGGAATTGCGGATGGCACGACCCGTCAGCTCCTCAGCATCTAATACATCATAGCGCTCCTCGTCCGAAGGAGGAATGACCCTCTCGGCGATATGAAGAGTCACTTCGACATTGGCAATCGAAGCAGTCTTATCAAGGCTAATCGTCGGCTCCCACTTGTCAGCACTCCCTGTTGGCTTCTTCCCTTTACCCTTATCAGAAGGGGCAGCACGATCTCCCACTTTCTCCTTCCCCTTGCTTCGGTCCAAGGGACGAGGAGGTCGGTCGGCTACTTGAGATTGGTCGGCCACTTGAGCCCCCCTTCTCCTTTTCAGAGGTCGTTCACTCTCCTCCTCTTCCTCGATAACAACCAGGCACTCACCAGGTGGGACGACCACAGCCGGCGCCGCAAATGGCTCGGAGATAGTAGGAGGAACATACCGCTGCTCGGAAGCAAGGGGTCGAACAACAATTGAACTGGCCTCTCCCCTATCCTCCTGTCCTCTGGCCTCTGAAGGCCCCGCGACCTTGCGCTTTCCCTTGACAGACTTGGGTGGGCCGGCGAAAGCATGAACTTTGACCATGACTGCACAAACAACAAAAGCAGGTTAGAAATCGAACCAAAACTTACAAGCATGGAAAATAATTCAACCATGAGGGGTCAACCAGGCGGGGTGGTTCCCTCTCCTAGCCCGCTAACTTGTGGCGGGGGGTCAATCAGAAGAGAGTTGGCCGAGGCGCCCCCACCGTATCCCGAAATAAGCCGAGCGAAGTTATATTGGCCGAGCTCCTTTATACGGCCGACCACCTCCCGCTCCTCCCTAGAAAGGAATAGGCTTGACGAGTCATTCCATCACTCAGCTAACGGCTGGGACTCGGATGAAGATCCCGGAGGCTTCATGAAGAAATATTTCGTTCGCCAATCGATAATTTTATTAGCCGTCCCGGCTGGATGATACCGGGCATCCTTATACATCAGGGAAGGAATCCCACCCCCAGAGATCGGACTCTGGCTCATCTTTAAAAAGTGACGCAGGATATTGACCGAAGGCAGACAGCCAAACTGGTGGCACAACAAAGCAAGGCCATTAATGAACCTCCACCCATTCGGAGGAATCTGACTCGGCCTTAGTTGATAATCACCGTACACTTCATCCACGATCGGGACGTACGGTAGTCTCAAGCTGCCGACCGAGAAGAAATTTTCAGAGACGACAAACCACCCATTTGTACTGCTGTGGATTCTTTCATTCGCCGAGGCCAGCCTAGGCTCCCAGGACCGAGGGATTTCATTTCTAAGAATCGACCGACTCAACTCCGTCGCGGACATCCTCGATTTGCCTTTGGGCAGCTCCTTAACGACTAGCCCATCCTTCCGCTCTATTGTCGAAATCTCTTCGACATCTTCCAACCTCGACATCGCCATCGCCTCAGCGAAAACTTCAGACGCCCTTTCGGCGACATCATCCCTTAGAGAAACCCCACTTCGAGAACCGGTGGACGACATGCTCACTAAGAGGAAATTTAAAAGAGGAAAATGAGGGAAAGGGACGTACCTATTTAGTGGTATGAGGTCAAAATTTTGTGCAACGCTGAAGGAAACTTCCGGAAACTGAGAATAAGAAAATGCAGAGGAAAGCAAGATGAAAGCAAGAATGAAACGAGCGTGAAGAAAACCAAACCGTCTGTCGACCCTGGACATTTATAAGGAAACGTTCGAATTGCGATCCAGCCAAGACTCGACGCGTGGAGAAAATCCGAGCTATGCCCAAACACGCGGCATGATCTGAGCAGAGATAAATTAGGGTTAATCGAAATCCGGAGTGGCACGAATAGTTGAAAGGACGTACGGGACAGCTGCACAACGGTTACAAGGAAGATACGTTTCGAATTTTGAAAAGCTATCAGATAGCACGCGCCGTCAAATAATAAATGCTTCAAGTACCTTCACGTACTCGCTAATGATGACCACCCGATCTGCTTTAGCGCGAGCTGTCGCGCAATAAGTGCCGAGGCCGATCAGTTGGGGCACTCAGCCGACCGATCCCAAAGACGAGCAACACACGACAACTAGTCGGATCCGACCGATCGGACTACCCGAATGTCCCACGACCGAACTTCTGATGCTAATATCGACCGATCGACCACCTTACGAGTATGTCTCGCCATTTAGCTATAAGATAGCAGACGAGCAACAAAATCCTAACATACTCCTTCGACCCTTCTCTTTGCTCGGACTCGAGGAGTAGGGGGCTTATGGTCGGGTCGGCTGAATTGGGCCAGAGCCCAGTCTCAACGATGCATGGGCCGATCGGTTTCATACCTAATAGCTATGTCAAGCCCAAGCCCGGTCTAAGCTCTCCTCAGCCGGTCCGCATGTGAGAGACTCCTATGCACACGTAAAGATCTAAACCTAATTGATGCTCATATATAAGGTATAATTCTATCGTAACAAAGGTACGAAAATCATAACCTATTCTTCTCTGCATACTACAACCTTACCTTCACCAAATAGAATGACTTGAGCGTCGGAGGGGCGAATCGGGATAAAACCCCCGACGTGCCTTCTTTGTTTTGCAGGGATCTCAGCGTCGAAGTCACTACAGAAAGCAGTCGACTCATTGATGCAAACGGCAACGTTTAGTTCCGCCAGAATCCGGCAGAACCAGAATCTAAAGTAAAAGTTTATGATTTGTATTTATTTTTCATTGAAAATTAATTATTCATTACTTAAAATATATTTAAATTTAATAATTAAATTATTACAAATATAATAAATTAAAAATTTTAGATTTTTTATTTTATTGGTTGAAGAATAATTGTTCATATAACAATAAATTATGTTCATATAACAATAAATCAGCAAGTGACATTTCTGTTTTAGTCGTCACCAACAAAAACAATACACAATGGACTATTTATAGACAATGGACTATCTAAGGTCAAATGTAGAAAGTATGCAAAATTTAAAAAATAGCGTCGTTTTGATAAAAAATAAATTTTAAATAAAAAATTTTAAAAATGGTATCATTTTGTTATTCTAGATTAGGCCTTGGGCCTGGACAACTTGAGCTCGAGCTGAGACTGAGGCCCAACCGATAGCCCTGTCAACTCGAGTAGTGTCAGGTTTCTTCAGACTGGCCCAGGCCTAATTGTCATGCCTTCTATCATTCAAACGCTAAATCTTTTTATTTGTTGCAAAAAGAATTAGCTCTCTTGTTCACTCTTTTGTTAATAGTGCTAACCTCTGTTTTGAAAATTGGATCGGACCTGTCGGTTCGACTGGTTCAATCGGTGACCGGTCAGCTATCCGGTCTGGTTCACCCTTAAAAACCAGTTTTCGATTGAACCAGTAAGAACCGGTCAATTGACCGGTCGGACTGGTCCGACCATTGGTTCAATAAAATTATTATTATTTATTTATTTTATTTATTTTATTTGTATTTTTAATATTATTAATATTATATAATTAAATATAATTATTGCATAATTATGACATCACACCGGTCAAACCGGTAATCAGTAAGGTCTCCGGTTCGATAACCGATCCGAGTTTTAAAACACTAATGCTAACTTCGACAACCACGTAAGCTTGTCACTTTGCACGTAAACACGTATCATTTAAAAATTAAGATAATTAAAACGAAGTTTGAACCCATTTATGAATTTTGCTCTCCCCCACTTCAAACCCCTCTTTGTGCCTATCCCCTTTAGGCCTATTAGCATTCGGTGTCAACCACCAAGGCGGTGGCGGCAGTTGTGTCCCAGGAATTTGATTGGTCAAAGTTGCAAAGCATAATATAACTATTATGTGGAAAACAATATTGTATACATCAAAAACCTTAGGGATTACCCATAATTAATCATGAATATGTATAAAAGGAGATTATGCAAAAAAATTATATGTTTTGTTGTCCATTTCCCGATGAACAAGCTAACAATTAACTTGAACAAATTGTTAGATTGTTTGAGCAAGCTCCTTGACTAATGAATAACCAATTGTAACTTTTGATCAAATTTTATGAAACTCGGACATTTTTTATGTTAATAACTTCTTTATATGCCTATTCCAATGTGTAAGCCTATTAATAAGTCAGAGAATATATATGTTTACAAACTTATTTAAGCAAACAATATTATACCTTAGTAGCTATTTATAGTAACTTTATTGAACCTCTCTATCACAAACTCAATAAATAATTGACTCATATTGATAAAGATTAATTTTTCTTAATAAACTTCAATTCATTTAACCGATCTTTTATTGAGTTTTTTTATCTTTAATTTGGTTCAAATTTGATTTTCTTAGGCTTAATTTTACAAAATACTAATTAATAATTATCTAAAAGGAATTTAAAATTTCCAACATTCTCTAAGATAAATATTAATTACAGTAGTTATATTAAAAGTAAAAATAGTAAAATTGGCTAAGAAAATCAATGTAATGATTAACTAGCGAAAAACATTCAATTTAAAGATCAAAGTCCATCACTCGATCTTGTAAGGCTTTTAATACCAGAAAATATCAAATGCATATTTCATATATGACATGAAACTAATACAATCTTGTATATCTAATACCTTATCGACATGAATGAGAAAATAGAGTATAGGAAACTACAATGATACTTGTATAATATAAAATGTATCAATGTTCCTTTTGAGGTCTCCATTTCTCTTAACTTCATGTTAAACTATAACATAAAAATTAAAATTGTAAGGATTAAACACTTATACTTACTATGTCTTGTAAATCCATAGATTTCATAAAACATCTATATGTGTCATGGAGACATAGAATCAAGGTCTATTTATATATATATACTCAATGACCATTAAAATGTTTAAGAGACATAAGTTTTAAGATTTTCACCGATATTATGACAATATATAATAAAATGAATGATTGAGAATAAAGTGATGATCAACAATATATAAATAAAAAGTGCTATCATAATACATGAAATCAATACAATTATATCAAGATCAAAATAAAATAATCCCTAACTAATAGTGTCTAAGGATCTCAACAAACTTATACTATATACTACATGTATATGTCTCTAAAAATAACTGGACAAAGTCTTTTAGGGAATGGATCAGCCCAATATATGCTCAGTCTCAATATTCTCCACTACTTTTGTATCAATTCTTTGATGGTAGCAACTGAATCAATCACAAACAACTCAAAATCAAATTTTTGAACCAAAATGCCTGTGAAATAGCCTCATAACATGCCACAAACTCAACATACATAGTTGAAGAACTCATTGGTATCTATTTAACACTCTTCCATGAGATAACACCATTTATCAACATAAAAATGTATCCTGATGTGGACCATTGGTCATCTAAACATATAACAAAATCTGAATATGTATAACAAACAAGGTCTAAAATGTTGAATTTCCTAAATACCAATATATAATCTTTAGTTCCTTTAAGGTATCTTAAAAATCATTTAACTCCATTCTAGTAGTCTATTTCTAGGTTAGCCAAATATGTACCAAATAGTTCAACAATGAATGCAATATAGCATCCAGTGCAAAACTGAGCATATATTAGGCTCCTACTACATTATAATAAGGGAAATTTGCCTAGCCTCTCTTTTAATATCATTCTTTAGACACTATGCTAAAGATGACCTCTCAATTGGTAGATAGATGTTGCAACAAGTTTACAATCAACAATATTAAACCTTTGAAATACACGCTCAATGTATGCACTTTGTGAGAGACTTTATAAGTTTTAAGATTTGTTTTAATGAACCTAAATACCTAGGGTAAAAGATGTTTCACCAAGATCCTCCATATCAAAATGCTTGGCCAAAAGTTGCTTAACTTTATACAACATGATTAAGTTATTTGATGCAAGCAAGATATCATCTGCATATAAGATTAGAAAGATAACCTTACTCCCCCTTACCTTGTAATATAAGCACCTTTAAAATTTATTTTCACAAATTTATATGAGATAATAACCTCATCAAACTTTAGATACCATTGTGGAAGCTTATTCTAAACCATAAATGGATTTCCTTAATTGTTACAAACCATATTAATCTTATTATCATATTGAATAGCTTTATATAGCCCTCTTAAAATTACCATAATCATTTTAAACACATCATTGGAAGACACAAGAGAACAACTAACATTAAAGTTAATACCTTCTCTTTGAGTGAATCTTATGGTAACTAACATGAACTTAAACTACTTAACCTTATCCTATGGGTCCTTTTTGGTCTTATAAACAAATTTATAGCCAACAACCGTACATTTATAAGGTAAATCCATAAGCTCCTAGACTTGATATGTTTTATAGATTGCATTTCTTCCTTATAGCTTCCAACTATAAGTGTGCATGAGGTCTAAAAATAACTTATATATGAGTAATTGGATACACTATATGTCTAATCTCATAGTCTTGTTCACCCAAATAGACTATGTAACAAAATGATATCACAAGTCTCCTCACTCAAGGGGATCTTCTTAACTGAATTGATTCAACATGATTATATGCCTCAGGAACTTTACTCTATACCTATATGGATTCCTAAAGTTGTATTGGTATAGGTACATAGATCCAAATCTACTAGTTTTGATTGAATGAGAAGTACTACCCTCAAAATAAATATTATGTTCTAGAAACTTAGCTACTTGTGTTTCTACTATTTTGGATCCTTCTTCTCTAAAGTAAAATCTATATCATTTAAAGTGGTTAAGAAATTTTATAAAATAATAATGAGTAAAATATGAATGTAGTTTATCCTCGTTAGAATCATATAAGCATACCTCAATAGGGTAACCTTATATATGCATGTGTAAGGCCAGGTTGCCACCCTTTTATACTTTAAAAGATGTCTTCAGCATTGATTTGCTCAAAATCTTATTAAGCATATATATAGCATTCTTTATAGCCTCACCTCAAAGATAATCTGGTAGGTTAATATTGCTTTCATGAATCTCATCATATCATTGAAAGTGTGATTTCATCTTTCGTTCACACCATTTTGCTAAAAAATACTTGACATAGTGAATTGAACCACTACTCCATAGGATTCTAAGTACTTGGCAAACATATCATTTTCTTGTCTAAAATCCCCATATCTATATAATACTTTCCTCCGATCTAATAATCTTGATATGACTTTCTTAATTGGTTTTCAACCTTAGTTTTAAAGATTTTAAATTCATTAAGAACTTTAATTTTTTTCTAAGTATAACCATATAAGCCTAATAGGAATAAGAATTGATAAATGTCAAAAATATCTTGAGTTACATATTATAGATATATAGAGGTCAAGTGTGTCGGTATGTTTGATTTATAAAAGGCTAAAAGTATTATTTGACCTTGTTTTCTTTATTTTGGTCAACTTTCTCCTGCAATAATTAACACATATTTCTAGATAGTCAAAATTCAAAGCTAGAAAAATGTTATCGTTTATCAATATTTCAACTTTTATATTTTAAAAGTGGCCTAATCTCTTATGTCACAACATATATGATTTTTTTTCTTTACCGAGGTTTTTACTAGTAACATGTTCACCAATATATGAAAAGGCATATTTCTCATCAAAAGTTAGACATATTATATATAAACCATATGATAAGAAGGTTGTACCAACATATTTTGCATTTAAGGATAACTTTACAACATGATTTTTAATTACAAAACTATAACCCTCTTTACCCAAAGTAAAAAAAAAAATCAAAAACATTTTACAATACAAGTTTGAATCTTATATCTAGGTTCAAACAAACATCTCCCAATGAGACAACCTTGACTTCTTTATTATTTTCCATAACTAGTTTTGTCTACTCCCTATTCAGTTTTATCTTTAGTATGAATCCCTACATTGTAAAGGCAACATGGTTAGAAGTTCTACTATCTAGACACCAAGCCCTTGATGTGTAATATTAGATTTATATCTCGTATAAGCCAAGAAGTTACCTGACAATTCTTATCTTTACATTCAATTTTTGTATTTTTGGAAATTTAACTTCTTATATCGCTTCTTTTTATAGAAGAAACATCTTATACTCATACTCCTCACGACGTCTTTATGACTCTTAATTGTACTAAACTAACTAATATCTTTAGGTGGAGGAAATTAGAACACTTACCTTTGAATTTCTTAGGTTTGACCTTTGCGTTCCCTTTGGTTGCTATCAAATTTGATTGACTAGTATTTTCATCTTCTCCTCCTCATGAACATAAGATAATCAGAGACTTTATATCCTAAGCTTCATCTTGAGAATTGTATATAGTAACTCGAATAGCAAACTTTGAAGAAAGAGTATTCAGAGCTTGATGCATTATAAAAGCATCAATAATAAAAATTGTTAAACCAAGGGAGATTCCAATCGGGGGTTTAATGATAAAAACCATAATTACTACTAATGAGTTTATTATTTTGATTAAAAGGAATTTAGGAACAAAATCAAGTCACAAATTCAAGAAGATAGCTTACGAAGTTAAAAAAGAGAAGTTGAAGTTTACAAATGTTGAAATGAAGATCAAACCAATAATAAAATAATATCAAGGTTTATCAAGGTCACTCTTTAGTTTCTAATGTTAATTGTAATGTCACTTTGTTAATTTGATGGCTTACCTTGCATAAAAATTTCATTTCACTTTATTGCATGAGTCTTTACACTCATCAAAAGCCATTTAAACTTTTGATTTTAATAAAAAATCCGTTAATATTTCAAGCACTCTTTAGGAATTGTTTAAATCATAATTGGATCAATCAAACTGGTTTTAAGCATTTAATGTTATTAAGATAATGTTTTTGGAGTGATTGGTTAGCCTATATGGGTTAGTGGTTGACTGATATAGGTTGAAGTTATTAAATTTGATGTACCATAAGTTTACTATAACATTAGTTGATGTATTAGTTAACCAATAAGTCATATTGGTTAACCAATACACCTGTTGGTCTACCAATGTTCTAATGACTAGTGAATTTGATGTCTTTAATACGTACTGATCGGCCAATGTAGCAGTGCTTTACATATAACCATTATAACTACTAGTTATGGCTCCAATGACTAGGAATAATCCTAAAACATTATAAATAAGTATTTTCTCATTAGTTTTAGCATAAAGAAACATTTAGGTGTATTTTACACACATTTTAAAGTATTTTTAATCATTTGAGCATCATTACCTCATATTTATGTGAGTGAGCTTGTTTGGAATTATTAAATGAATAATTGAGATAATTTTGAGTTTTAATCCTTTATTGAGGTGTTGAATATTGTACTTAGTAGTAGTAGGATTAAGGTTCCCCTTTATCTTAGAAGAAGATTATAAGAAGGGTCCCTAAGGATGGCAATCCGGCCCGAGATTGTTTGGCCTAAGTCGATTAGGCCATAGATTGAGGCTTCTTGATCCGACTGGGTTGTGGGTCGCGTATAAGCCAAGGCTGTGGACCAGGCCTAGCTAGCTTATGGCCTAACCGAAAGTGAAAAAATGACCTTGTTTTTAAATTTTTTTCAAAAAATGATAAAACGAGCTGAACAAGGCAGCCCAAGCTCGGCCCAGCCTATTGTCATTCCTAAGGGTTTCTCTTTATGAGAAAGATTGTACAAATGTTATTTTTCACCTTGAAAAAAGAACTGAAGTAGAATTATAATAAGAGTCTTGGGAGTGAATGTAGGCAAGGGTTGTTTGTTTATTGAACCACTATAAATCGATTTGTATTCTCTTTTCCATATCCTTTTTAAATTATTATTCAATTTTTTGATTATTTTATGTTAAAACAATCCATTTATTCACACTTTCACACACACGCACACATTAATTGTTGTTAAATTAAGTTCATTGGTTAGAAAAATTGTTAATTTTATAAACACCTAATTCACCCATCATTTTGGGTGCCATTATAGACTAATAAAATATTTAAAGCCTTTAACTTACTTTAGAGGTGGACCGTCTTAATGATGTATTTCCCGACTCCCCTTACTCTAATGTATCTCACATAATATAGTTTTTTCATTTTGATACCTATTTCAATATTTGAAGATACCTTGTACCTTTAAGACATATTGTTGAGAAAATATCTAGCTATATTGATTTTTAGAAGTACACTTAGCATATGCTCTAGGTTTAATCTCTTTATAGTCAAGTAACACATTCTAATTGAACTTTCCTAGGTTGTATAGGCCTTTATACACATATTAAATTCTCATGTATGTTCAATAATTATGAGAAGAATAACCAAATATACGATCATCTCCTAACATGCAAATGAAACAATTCAAATGCTAACTTGAAAATCCACTATAGTGACTACACTGTCATTAGTACTTAAACTATTTCATGAGTATTACATTTACCTGTATGGGCATAAATATACTACAACTTATCACTAATCAATGCAAAATCCTTATGCACTTTCTCATGTCATATAATAGTATTGTAAAATATTATCAACAATTCTATTTAAGAATTCATCACTAAAATGATAATCATGCAATACATAACAGTAAATCAATTGTATGAGATAACATACCAACATGAATCTCATATATTTCAAGTTAATTGCATAAAAATTAACTTAACTTTGGCTTTGTTAACTTTATTAAAACCTTTATGGAGTTAACTTTATTTATTACTAATATAATAATTCCATGAAAACTTTTAAAAAATCACTTTATGAATTCACTTGACCCAAATATGTCCTAAAATTACTTACGGAAACATTTTATGTGTGCAGATGTCAAAATTGCATATGGTTAGATGGCGATTGTGTTGCATACGTAAGTCTCACACTTACTAGATGCATAAGATGTATGCAGAAGATGTGCTTAATGCACACAGGCATGCATTTTCCTTCTTGACGTATGTTTTCATGTGCTAGATGTGCTTAGATGCACAAACACTTTTATGGCACATATGACACATGTTTCCATGCTCTTTAGATGTGACAACCGCCTTATAGCATGTAAGGCACACATGCCTGATGCACAGATGTTCCCAACATCTTATGGTAAGTGTGTCAAAACACATGTGTCCAGTGCTGGTGAATTGTATGCATCAATTTTTTGATGTAGTGTGATGCACACATTAACGTTGGAGTTTCCTAGTGTGTTGTTTCCAATCGTTGGAAAAAGCAATTTTTGACCACTATTTTTAATGATATTCACTAGATTTTTGTGACTTTTTGTTATAAAATCATCCAAACTCTATTTTCTCTCATTTTTCTTGCAGTAGTTGTACAAAAGCTAACCTAAACAACATATATGCAGTTTATAAAAGTAAAATAAATTAATTTCTTTGTTTTCCTTATAGAGAAACTTGAAAATCTTTGTTCAAATTCAAACGATCGTAGAACTGCTCTAATATATGTGTTAGATATAACACAACCTTTAATTATTTGCCCATGATTAACCATTAATTTGTATAAATAGAAATAATGTGAAAATTATCTATTCTACTATTCATTTATCATTAAACAAGTTGTTAAGCAACTTGAACAAGTTGTCAAATAACTTGAACAAGTTGTTGGATTATTTGAAAGCTTCTTGATGGATGAACAAGCTATTGCAACTTTTTTTTTGAAAAAGAAAATTGATTAAATGAAATAGGATAAGTTACAAATACAAGAGAGTTCTAGGTATAGACCAAAACTACAAAAGCAAGGAAATCTATCCAGTCATATTAGTATAATAGCCTAAGGAAACAGAACGCGATAGCGTTGTAGCGCTGGAACTTTGGTAATAAGTGGAACTATATGCTGCAATTAGATCAGCTCATTGGCGTCTTGGCAACCCCACTCGAAGATGTGTTAAGATGAGCTACTTTCCAAGTAGATCCTTAAATATGTAAAGAGGAGCGTACAATTGATCTGCATTTTTGTTGTAGCTTCTTAGTCATAATGATCTCCCGAATCTCTGATAAAATTAAGAATATCAAACACTCTTTAGTGGATGATTGATGCTTGAATTGTCGGAGATTCCACTCCCTCCATAACCTGTAAATACAAACGACCATGACAATGATGTGGATTGGTAATTATGCAGAGAATCCATTTGTAATCTCCAAGATGGTTGTTCATGAATTCATCCAGTAACAAGAAGCAGTGAAATAATTCCATATTGCTTTGTTAAAAGGTCATTAAAAAAAGAAATGGTTGTAAGATTCACTCTGCACAGACCACATTGGACAGTTGATATCTGTTTGGATATATGAAATTCGGTCCGCTGTAGAAAGCTTGTTCTGGATAACTAATTAGTAGATGAAAAATATTATCGGCGTTAAGTGCTTATTCCATACATCTTTTTGCATACATTTTAATGTGTAAACCTTTCAATAGGTCAAAGAATCTTATACGTCTACCAACTTATTTAAGCATGTTGTAGGAAACTTTAGCTGTTATTTACTCCCTCCGTTTCATAATAAGAGTCATTTTAGAAAAATATACGCTTATTAAGAAAGCTAATAAAATTATAGATATACCCTTATTAATACTTCCATAAAATTACCTCGGTAATCAGCATCTTAAATAAAATTGTGAGAGAAATTGCCTTGAAATTGTGATCTGTATAATTAAGATGAGAGAGAAATGAAAGGTTTATTTTGGAAGAAAAGTTATAAACATGCATACAAAGTTAAGAATAACACTTATTTTGAATAATTAAAATGTATCTAAAATGACTCTTATTATGAAACGGATGGAGTATAATAACTTTATGAGGTCGCCCCATCACAAACCTAATGCATAATCGAAACTCATTTTTTTTATTGGATTCCAATGTATTTAACTAAATCTTTTATTGAATTTCTTTAGTTTCTTTGATTTATATCAAGTTTGATTTTCTTACTCTTAACTTTACAAAACTTGTAATAATAACTACCAAAACAGATTTAAAAATTCCAATAAACAAATCATATTCAAGTGTATTTATATTTGCATTTGATTTCCGTATAAGGGATTGTACCAAAAGCTTTAAAGAAGGGTTGTGAAAAGGAGAATTTGGGAGTGTTTCCAAAGGCATTTTGTACAAAAAGAAGAGAAATATTGTAGTAATGAAACCAGAGAAGTTAAGCTCGAAAGGGGTTCTACGCTTAGACGTCAGTAACAGGGAGACTCATCATAGGAACTTGGTTAGGTTGCTGGGATATTGTGCTATGGATTCTGGGAGGCTTCTGGTTTATGAATATATAATTAATGGTTCGCTTGTTGGTCTTAGATCCAGACCGACCATTGCATGACGAATCAAATTTCCAGTGCCGACTTTGAGCAGTCCCATGTAAACCTTTTCAAACCCACGCAGCTTTTGTCTCCAATCCAAAGTGAATTTAAATTTTCTGTTTAATTTTATAGTGTTTTTTTGTGTCCAATAAATCTTAGCTATTTGAGTTTTGCGTGGATCTCACATAAATAAATGCGGATCTTGCATAAATAAATAAATGAGATTTATGAAACAGAATAAAACACCATAAAATTAATCAAAGGATTCTGTCCCATCCAACCCACCTTTCCAATATCATTTCCAGATCTAGAGCTAGGTGTCGGAATATGCATTCTTTATCAATTAAATTATTTGTTGTTCGCTTAATTTCTTTGGTCTGAAAACTATATAAGTTGGCATTGGCCTTAGCTTAAGGTGGTGGACTAAAATCGCCGACAGGTTTCGTATGTATTCAGAGTGTGAGGGCAACATGGGATCCAGTTATAAATAAATGATAAGAATAGCTGAACTATAATGCTTTGAATGCAATTTGGCATTAGACCCAACCGTCTCTCTAACTTTTGCGGCCATAGCCACCTTCAAATTAGGCTACCCAAAATGTCTGAAATATTAGTATAATTCATACAAAATTTGATTTTGTTTTTTTTGTTAGCCTGTAAAGTATTCTAAGAGGGTTTAATTATGAGAAGTTACCTTTAAATTATTCATTCTCAGACTAATCCTCGCTCACATCATATCAGGATGTAAGGGTAAAGTATTTTGTTTATTTGTTTGTAATACTTAATTAATTATATGGTAGAAAAAGAAAGTAATTTTTATTTTAAATCTTTTAAAAAAATAGATTGTTTTAGTTAGTCGAGTGCTTTGACTCTGGATTCACAGGAAACAATGAAACATCCTTCCTGCTTCAATCTAGAGCCCCAAAGGACAGCTGTATTCTCTTTATTGTCCACTTTCATACCTAAATACACAGATGGCACTTTACTTTCGCAACTTCCAATGCCAAAGGCCAACTCAGCTGTTCTCCACTCTCCCCCTCTTCAATACACATGGCATTTACGTCACTTGATGCTTCACTGATGTTTCGAGCCACACAAACACACGCTTACAGCAAATATTCTGACCCTCTCACTCACTCTCTATATAAATCCCTCCATTCCATTGTTACTTTTAGTCTTCCGTTGTTACTTTAAGGAAGCATTCGAATAGAAAGTTTTGTTACTCGACGTCCTCTAGCCTGGAGTCATGGCTAGATTTGGTTTTGCTTGCTTGATCACGATTGCCCTGATACTGTTGGTGCGATCAGTTCCTGTTAAATCTGAAACCAACCCATCTGATGTTATGGAGCAAACTGGGACGGTAGCAGGAGTTACTGAACCACCGGCGTTGAGTCCTTCGCAGTCATCGTGGTCGAGAGAAGTTGAAAATGAAGCTGAAGCCCCCGCAATCAGGCGGCTAGGAAAGCATCATTCATCAGATAAGTCAGTTGCCGGCGGTGGTGTCATCATTGGCGGCCTTGTCACTGCCATTTTTGCGGCTGTTTTTGCCTACATTCGAGTAACGAAGAAAAGAGATGCGACTAACAATGGTGGTCACTGAGGATGTTATGATTAATTAGTATCATCTCATTTCTGTACCTTGTGGAAAGTAGGGATAGAACAGGAAGGATTGAGAGTTATACAACAACATTACATGAGATTAGTGTAGCATATGAGGATATTGTGAATAGAATTTAGAATTTGATTATTCTGCTGTTGACTTGTCACATCTTTGTATGTGTTTTTGAGTAGGAAAAAAAACGTTGATTCTTGGTGCAAAAGAAAAAAACTACGGTGAATAAGGAAAAACCAGATCCAACTTTTGACTATCGATTGACCTTGAAGAAAGAAAATAGAAGGATCTTAAGTAATTATACTGTTTGGATCTGGATTCTACTCTCTTGGAAGAAGAGAAAAAGGGCGAAAAAGAGCTGTGTATGTATTGTAAAAACAAAAGAAGGAACTCCCCAAAGATTTCCAGATACGAATGGCGATCCTTAAAACGGCGTAGCTTCAGTGCCATTTGATTTGACTCTTGCCTTTTCACTATTACAATTAAGAGATACAAAGTCATCGACCAGATTACAAGTTCGCATTACTAAGTTCTTTGATTGTTTCTTCCGAGTCAATCCATTCAGTAAATGAGACTCACAAAAATTGAAGGAAAGAAATCACTGGCATGCTTGGCTGAGAGTTTTATAATGGAATAAAATAAAATTTAATATTATTCTATTGTTTATGATGAAGTTTTATAATGAATTGAAAGGAATGAGATAGAAAAGTAGAATTTTACACTAGATTTCATTCCTATATAGAGTAATAGAATAAAATGGATTTTTAATGAGATTGAAATATGTCTCGATGAAATAGCTATGAGATATTGCTGGAATAGGTCTTCGGTGTTTTTTCTACACCCAAAATTCAATAGAACTGACCCTAATGTGACTGGATCACCTCAACACAGACACACACACACATATATATATAAGATATGTGTAACGTGAAAAAAGAAGAGACGATAATATTTTTTTCGTTTCTTGAAACTAGTACTCCTTTTTGTCTAATACGGAGGACAACAAACATGGGTCCGAGGAGTGCACAGCCTGTTGCCATTCAAATAGTGTTGTCTCTGTCCATTTACATTTTCAACTCTTTGATTGGTTTAGGACATCGCGTCAACGGGGACCCCGCCCTATAAGATATATAACGATAAGCTTTCTTTTCCTTTTTTTGGGCGAGCTTGATGATTGTTGATAAATGCCATAGTCCCTGACCATATACATGAGTGGAACACTCGTTTCTGGAGGTAAGAGGTGGCAAGGTCCAGCTGTCTTTCTAGTTGTTTTGTGCTTCCGTTTATGCCAGCGCGTTCTTTTGTTGTGCATGAAGTGATATTTACTCATATTGCAAATATTATGTGGGTGTTGATTCTCATAGTTTTCATTTCTTAGTTGTGGTTGGGTACCGTATGAGTCTATGTATCCCTGTTTATCGGTTGTGATGGATATTTAGTCTCGAACACCTGCAAATCTGGGTCATGGGTCCTAGCGCATGAACACGTTTCCGCATGGTTATGGTATAGTTCACTTGATCCGTATAGTCACATAGACGGCTATGTGGAAGAGATTCCACGGCCTGTCACCACCGGAGAGGTTCTTAAAGTTAACCCACATCACGTTCTAAGCACGCTTTGGGTTCTAATGAGACAATTCGTTTTTTTTTTCTTTCTTTTCTCTCTCTCTCTTTTTGTGTCAACGGTGGTGAGGTATCCGATTGCTTGTGGGAAGAGGACTGTGCGATGCGGTTTTCGCAAGAGCGCCTGCATGATAGGAAAGATCCTTTTTTTTAAAAAAAATAACAATAATAAACTCTGCCTTGCCGGAGAAGGGGATGGTGTCGTAGCTGGTGGTGAAGCGGTAGTAGTTTGGTTAGTACTGGAGATTTTGGCTTAGATAGTGGAAATAAAAGCTAAGCATGCAGCTCATGGGAGAGGAGGGGGACGCAGGTCTGCATGCACAGTAGATGATGAATGCTCTCTCGCATCCAGGTCTCCTAACACATCACATCATATCCGTTGTCTTGTTCCTGACAACCAGGGCCGTTCCTATCGTTTTATAGGCCCGAGGTGAAATAAAAAATGACCTTAATAAATTGAACGAAATAAAAAAAGGCCCTAATAAATCGATAGTATGTTTAAGTTTACATGTTTATATGAAACATAAATGACTCAATTTATAAGTGTACATACTGAACCAAATATTAAATGATCATAATATTTAATTTTCTTCTAGGAACGTGGCATCTTTACAAAATCTATGCAGTTGATAGGAAATGGGCTAGCATATACTGCGACTTGATTGACCAATATGTTATTGAATGAGACTCTCACTATGAGAAAGGGATGAGAATGGGCCCCTTGCCAGTACTGAATGTGTTAATATCTCCGACAGAATGGACATAATAAATGCATCATTAATGGGCCTGCATATTACTCAATTATTGGGTTTATGCTGTTATCTTGTGGGCAATTTTTTTGGAGCTTAATTTTATGACTGATTAATATTCTTTTATTTATATCTTTTAAAAATTTTTTACCATGAGATTAGGGGCCCCTCCTCATCATGGGCCCTAGCGGTGCCTCATTGCCATTGCCAGTAAACGCTGATCACGACAAATTCCCGTTCTCTACAAGAAATTGTCAACTTCTCTTGTTGATAACCGTTGGTATCACGCTTTTTAGCCACCGTTTTAAGCTTCACAAGTTCTTTTTTTTCTCTTGTCGTTAAATTGGTGCTTCTTTCTCACACAAGCAGGCTTCTCCTTCAAATTCGCAACCCCCCGTATACATTGGACACTTGCCTGGTTTTGCTCTTTTATTGGTCTTTCTCTGGACGTGTACGTTTTGGAAAACATGGTAAACTTCTTAAACCAGTGCAAGTTTTTACTTATTTTGCATGCACATATCAGTTCGGCCTTAGTTTACTTGCAATCTTTCTTCTAAGCGCCTTTACAATCTTTTTGGTTGGCTTTTTATTAGTCATCTCTCCTTTTTGTTATTGTTATTAGTTCTATTAATACTTTAGTATATTTTTAATTAATTAATTACTTACTTTTATTTATATAAGAACAACAACAACAACAACAACAACAACAACAATAACAACAACAACAACAACAACAACAACAACAACAACAACAATAATAATAATAATAATAATAATAATAATAATAATAATAATAATAATAATAATAATAATAATAATAATAATAACAACAACAACAACAACAACAACAACAATAATAATAATAATAATAATAATAATAATAATAATAATAATAATAATATTATTATTATTATTATTATTATTATTATTATTATTATTTTATTTTTGAAACTGTTTTATTTTTAGTGGTTGTACTTTTCAGTTTTAAGGATTACCGAGAATCGGACCTACGGAAATAATGAACAATACTAGGTAAGAGGGATGTCTTTAAATCATACGGAGGGAATTAGTGCAAATGGTTCGGTGTGCACAACAGGCAGGAATAAATTAGGAGATGATCTGATAAGAATAGGCTCAATGGAAAGAGACGTGTTCTTAGAAACAACAAAACCTTGAGGGGTCGCGAGTTCGATTCCCAAAGAGGACAATACTAATTAAGGTTGAATGCCGCGGTATAACCCGCAAACACACGCCGGGGTATAACCCCCAAATACCTACGAGTGGGGTGTGGGGTCCAACAGGGACTGCTCTTTTGGACATGGCCCTAACATATGAGTTAGTAATCGCCAATTCTCTTTTTTTTAAAAAAGAAGCGCACTTAGTGACATTTCAGAGTAGCAAGTACAAGATGCAAATTGACTATTTTCTTATCAGGAAAAGTGTCAGATCATGGTGCAAAGATTGCAAAGTGCTTCCAGCTGCATGTGTTTCGACTCAACATAAATTACTAATTTTGGTTCTGGGAATCACAAGGTGGAGATCGCAGTGTTTTACCACGCATTGTCATAAAATTAGGTGGTGGAGGCTGAAAGGAGACAAGGTGGGACAATTTAGGATTCAAGTTCGGGCTAATACAACATGGGTAGTGAATGGGGATGCAAATCGGATGTGGGAGGGTGTAGCCTCCATTGTCCGGGCTATTGCCATAAAACACCTAAGGGTATCCAAAGGGATATCCAAAAGGCAAGGGGGAGGGTGGATGGAATCTTGGTGGTGGTCAGGCGAGGTTCAGGGGACGATTAAGGAGAAAATGAGAGCTTTTAAGGATCTTTTGGCAAGTACAACAGAGGCGGAGTAAGAAGCCGATAGAGTGAGGTATAGATTGGCAAAACAGAAGGCCAAGAAAACTATCTCAGTGGCTAGGGGAGAAGCATATGAGATTATGTACAGGGACTTGGATACGTTAAAGGGAGCACAAAAGATTTTCAAGCTAGCACGAGATAGGTTACGTAGTACGAATGATTTCAACCAAGCTTGCTGTATATGTGATGAAGCAGGGCAGGTACTCACAGAGGCCCAAGCCATCTTTCATTAATCCAGTGTTTGCATGTTGGAATTATTAATTGAAACATGTATCAGGGAATATTCACTCAAATAAAGAGTTTATAGTGTTATCATCTCTTCTAGATGTTTTAAGGAGATTTGGTGATTAAATTGGCGCCAGTAGTTTGATGGACTAGCTACCCATTAAGTCTTAACACTGAGATGAGATCTTATGTGTTAATCACCATATAAAGTAAAATGAGAGATCTAGAAGGAAAAACCAACATAAGGGCAAAACGGTAATTTTACCTTTTGTTATGCGGATGGCTATAATAAGGTTCTAAATAGGGTTTGCAATTGGACAAATTCACATAATATTTAATAATTCAAGAGTTCAACTAATTGTCTTTAGTGGAATGACATTTAGTTAATAAGCTAGAATTAATTCCAATGAGATTGAATTAATTCTGGGCTTATTGGAGCTTGAATTAATTCTGGGCTTATTGGAGCTTGAATTATCAAAGTCTAATAAGATTCCCCACTTGGCTTTAAGGAAGGTTATCAAACTAAGTAAGAAATATAAATGGAGGCTAATTAGAAGCCCATAATTGAATCTTGGGCTTGGTCTAATTAAAGAAGCCCAAATGTACATTTAGTAATGAGCTTGGTTTTTGGTTTAATGTAATTAATTAGATTAATTATATTAAAACAATTTTTTAAAGAAGAAGATAGCAATTTCGGTTATTCCTAGGTTAAATGTGTAACCACACATTTGAAATTAAAATGCTAGATAAAGATGGTCTTTATTATCATTAATCATCATTAAATGGAGTTATGAACTTACCATTAAATGGTTTAATGGTTATCTTTTAATGTTGGCTTGTAACCTATTTGCTTTCATTAGATTAAAGATGAAAGATGTACATTAGATGGACCATCTTGCTTTTTTTTTTGGCAAAACCGAAATTGGGTATTGAATTTTAGGTTATGATCTTTTCAAATAGTCATCATAAAAATAAATGAAGATAATCTCATTTATTGGCTATTTTATAAGTGATTAATGAAAGAAGTGATGCATTTGATGCCTCTCTCTCCTTCCATCCATGCATATACGAAATTGGTAGACAAGAAAGAGTTCTTGCATGTTCTTTACACCTTCTCTCCTTTCATGAAAGAGAGAATCGAAAATACCAATTGAAAGAGTTTCAATTTTGCTTCTTCTTCTTCTTCTAAGAAAATCTCCTCCAAACATTTCTTCTCCTTTCCCACCAAAGGATTTTGTTAACCTAATTGTCCTTGAAGAATAGGTGGTAAATCTAATTGATTGAGCATACTACAACAAGGAGAAAGTAGATTGCTAAAGGAAAAGAGTCAAAGGCAAAGGATTTGGATACACGAAGAAGGAGAGGGTAGCAATGATGATTTAAAGCATCAGGCGAAGGAGTCGGTAATACTCCTGATCTTGTTTATATTTTATTATCCTTATACCATATCATGTATGGATTGGCATGGTGATTTGGATTTGTTGCTTCCACTGCAAGTAATGATTTCTTAAAAGTTTTGAAATCTACCGTTTTTCCAAACAAAGCATGTTTTCTTTTTCCGATCCAACAGCTATGTCCTACACATTCCACTTCCTAATCCACCTACTGCTGATGCTTCTGATGAGGATAAGAAAGCATATAGTAAATATCTCAAAGTTAGTGACTTGGCTACCTATATTATGCTAGCCTCTATGTTACTAGAGTTGCAGAAGCAGCATGAGTCTAAGGATGCTAATACCATAGTGTTTTATTATAGAGAGTTTTTTTATGAACAAGCCCAGTTTGACAGGTTTGAGACTTCAAGGTTGGTCTTAACAACTAAGCTGACTTTGGGGACATCTGCAGTGCAGTTGTACTGAAGATGAATGATTATATTGAGAGGTTAGACACCTTAGGTTTTGTTATGGACTATGAATTTAGTGTTTACTTAATTTTGGTTAGATTATTTGATAATTATTCATAGTTTGTGTTAAACTATCGGATGAACTAAATCTCCACGACAATCCCTGAGTTGATCAATCTGGTCAAGACAACAAAGCAAGATATCAAGAAGGATAGTAAGCTAGTGCTATTGGTGGAATTTTTTCCTTTTAGTTCAAAAAAAAAAAACCTAAAGAAGAAAAGATCTAAGAAACCAAAAGGAAGTGCAGCTAAAAGAAACTCAAAGAAATTGTGCTGAAAAGAAATTGCTTCCATTGTGGCAAGACTGCCCACTGGAAACAAAACTGTAAAGTCTATCTGGAGTCCTTGAAGAAGAAGTAAGCATTAGATGACTCGGCTCCTTTAGGTATGTTTGTCATTGAGGTTTATACTGTTTCTAATCATAACATATGGGTATTAAATACTGATTGTAGCTCACACATATGTAATGATATACAGGGCCTCAGGGATAGTAGATAGCTTATGAAGGGAGAACTGGGCCTATGCGTGGGCAATGAAGTAAGAGTTGTTGCATTAGTCGTAGGCACTTATTTTTTGTCACTCCCCAGTGGGCTTGTAGTTAAACTAGATGGTTGTTATTTTGTACTTATTTTAACAAAGAACATATTATTTGTTTCTTGTTTAAATAAAGTTGGTTTCCATTTGAATTTCAATAGCAATGGTTGTTCTATTAGTTTGAATGGAATGTTTTATAGTACTAGTACATTATGCAATGGAATTTACATATTAGATATGTCACATCCAATTATGAATGTCAATGACACGAAAAGACATAAACGAGACAATTTAAAATCAACTTACTTATGGCATTGTCACTTTGGCCATATAAATGAGAGACACATAGCTAAGCTCCACAAGAGTGGTAGTTTGGGGTCATTTGATTATGAATCATATGACATGTGTGAATCTTGTTTATTAGGCAAAATGACTAAGTTAACCTTTAAGGAAAAGGGTGAATGAGTAACTGGAGTATTAGACCTAATAAATTCAGATGTATGTGGTCTAATGTCCATCCATGCCAGAAGTGGTTTTCTTTACTTCATTACCTTTATCGATGACAATTCTCGATATGGGTATTTGTATCTGATGAGATACAAATATGATGCATTTGAAAAGTTCAAAGAATTCAGAAATGAAGTAGAAAACTAATTTGGGAAAGGTATTAAGACTTTATGATTTGATCGAGGTGGGGAATACTTAGACTAATAATTTTTAAATTATCTCAGAGATAATGAGATTTTATCTTACTGGACCCCACCTTACACACCATAATAGAATGGTGTGGCCAAAAGGAGAAACGAACCTTGTTAGATATGGTACGATCGATGATGGGCTTTGCAAATTTACTAAAATCCTTTTGGGGATATGCACTTGAGATAGTTGTTTATTTGCTAAACAGAGTTCTATAAAAGACAATTGATGTTACTCCATATGAGGTGTGGACTAACAAAAAACCCAATCTTTCTCATTTGAAAGTTTGGGATTGTCCGACTTATGTGATGGGAATACAGTCAGATAAACTTGATGCAAAGTCCGAAAAGTGTTTATTAGGAGGATATTGTAAAGAAGGAATAGGATATCAATTTTACCTTCCCAAGGAATAAAAAGTGTTTGTTTCAAAGCATGCTGTCTTTTTAGAGAAAGAGTTTCTTTTGAAAGAAAACAGTGGGAACAAAATTGAACTTAAAGACGTTCAAGATGCTCAAACAGATTCAAATCAACTACCTGAACTTGAGATTGTGACTCATATAGATGAAGTAATCGTTCAACCTTCTTCAACATAGGAAGTTTATAGGTCACATAGGATACGCTCTGTTTCCGAGAGATATGGATTTTTAGTGATTGAACAGAATGACGTATTACTTATAGAGGATAATAAGCCTATTACCTATGAAAAGGTTCTGAAGAGTTTAGAGTTTGAGAAATGGCTTAGTGCCATGAAAGTAGAAATAGATTCCATGTATGAAAACCAAGTATGGACTTTTGTTGAGGCACTCATGGGAATACAACCCATAGGGAGTAAATGGGTTTTCAAAAAGAAATTCGACATGAATGGTAATGTGATTTTCTATAAAACAATGCTTATGGCCAAAGGTTTTTGTCAAAGACAAGGAATTGACTACGATGAGACCTTCAACCTAGTAGCAATGCTTAAATCCGTTAGGATACTGCTAGCCATTGCCACTCATTATGATTATGAGATATGACAAATGGATGTGAAGACAACTTTCCTAAATGGAAATCTAGCCGAGGATGTGTATATGATACAACCAGAGGGCTTCATCTCCTATGATGGCGAAAAGGTATGCAAGCTTCAAAAATCCATTTATGAATTGAAGCAAGCATCTAGGAGTTGTAATATCTGCTTTGATGAGATAATCAAAGAGTTTGGTTTCTCACAAATTCCAGACAAATCCTATGTGTATAAAAAGGCTAGTGGGAGTGCAATCGTATTCCTTGTGCTATATGTAGAAGTCATATTATTACTAGGAAACGTTGTCTCTATGCTGCAATCTGTGAAGATTTGGTTGTCCAAATAATTTGTCATGAAAGATCTCGGTGAAACAACTTATATCCTTGCGATAAAGATCTATAAAGATAGATCGAAAAGGTTGCTTGGTCTTTCACAATCAACTTATATAGATAAGATGCTAAAGTGGTTTAACATAGAGTAGTCCAAGAAAGGGTATCTTCCTATGACTCATGAGATAACACTCTTGAAATCTATGTGTTCTAAGACATAAGATGAGAGGATATGCGTGAATATGATTCCTTATACATCTGCAGTAGGATCTATCATGTACGCTATGTTATGTATGAGACTCGATGTATCTTATGCTCTAAGTGTTACGAGCAAATACCAATCGGATCCTCGTGAGGGTTACTAGGTGACTGTAAAAAACAACCTCAAGTACTTGCAAAGGACTAAGGATGTTTTTATATATATATGAAGATAGAAATCCAAAAGTGAGTAGGTATACAAATGCCAGTTTTCATTCTGATAAGGATGATTTCAAATCTCAATTAGGTTATATATTCACACTGAACAGCAGGAGGTCAGCTAGAAGAGTTCCAAATAAGAGACAATTGTCGATTCAACAACTGAGGTAGAGTACATTGCCACTTCAGACATAAAAAAGGAAACAGTTTAGATCAAGAAATTCATTACTGAACTTGGTGTGGCTCCTAGCAATGATCGACACATACAATTGTATTGTGACAATAATAGGGCTATTGCGCAAGCGAAGGAACCAAGGTCTCATAAACGGTCTAAGCACATAATTCGCAGATATCATTTGATTAGGTAGATCATTGGTCGAGGTGATGTACAAATAGAGAGAATTCCCACCGATTAGGATATTACTGATCCATTGATGAAACCATTGTCACATAATAGCTTTGATTCTCATGTACTCGCCTATGGTATTAGATACCAAGGTGATTGGTTTTAGGTTAAGTAGGAGATTTGTTATAGTAGTGCCCTAAAGACAATCACCTTTAGCTCGTTTTGTATAAAGTTATGTACAGACTTTATTTTTAATAATAAAGAAAGGAATTTTTCATTAATTTGGTGTTCATTATTTATGAATTCATATTGATCTATAAACAAATTAATGAAGTTCATGATATATGACATAGTATAAAGGAAATCATGAAGTGATCATACTACTGAGATTCCTATCATATGCAATTATATCAGTATTTAAATTGTCTCTAGTCATAGGATTAATGAGACTAGACATCGTTAATCCGAATAGACTAGCACATGCCAAACTCCTTGATTTGATCAAGCAGTGGATCTCAGAAACTGTAAACATGAGATATTTAGAGTTAAGATATGGATGCTTACTAGAGGTAGCAAGTACATTAGATGACCTACCATAACATCATCACATGGATGTCCTATTCTAATGTCAGTGATAATCTCATCATAGCAATAGTACAAGTATCCTTAGACTTGAGGTATTCACGGATTTCTTGGATACTAATTATGTGCTTTGACTTCATTCCTTGTTGCCTTGCAGTCTCTCATAGAGGATTTACCACTTCTGTGACAGCAGAAGATTATACCCACGACCTTTTGTTGGGTCATTACTTAGAAATCTTTGATCCGAGTACATGTGTCATGAAGAATGTCTTCATAGACATATAGAGTAATGAATCCTAGGACAAGAACTGATATCATTTAGACTAGATTTGACATAGTCAATCTCGTGAGAGTTGACACTCTGGCCATATTCATAACTAAGTGGAGTATAGTATGGTGAAAGGATGAATTGTATAACGATTATCTATGGGAGGGTTCGTGAGATGGTTCGTGACGAGCACAGGTTCATTCGTCAAACCACTTACTTTTTGGTCAATTGAGGGTCATGATGTGTTGCTAGATGCCGCTCATGACTTGCTTGAATTAAATATTAATCTAAGTGGTCAACATAACCAAAAACCTAATGGGTCACACATATAAAAGTGACATGGAGGATTCATAAAATGGTTTTGGATAGAGATCCATTATATGAAGAGCAATAGAACCAAATGGATCCTAATGGGATTGAGATATGTCCTGATGAGATCGCGACATTGACATTGCTGAAACATGCCTTCGTGTTTTTCCATACCCGGGACCCAATAGGATCGACCCCAGTATGACTGGACTACTTTAGCATTTATGTATGTATGTATGTATAAAAGATATGTGTAACATGGAAAAAGAAGAGAGTTTTTTTTTAAAAGTTATGCATTTATTATCTTTAAATGACAAAAGACAAAAGCAAGTAAGATGATGATAATCGTGAAAAATGGTTAAGTAAGCCTTCTTCATAATTCTTACCTCATTCACCTCATCTTTCTCATCTTCTTCCTCTTCATTCTCTTTTATGGTTTTGTTCTCTATAGAACAAATAAGAGAACTAGCACTCTTGTCTTTGTTCTAGCCATTTTCGGATCAAAGAGTTTGATTCGATTAGTTTCTTCGATCTCTGCATGGATACCATTAGAGATGGTCTATTTTGTTTGTTGTGATTTATGATAACTCGACGAGTAAAAGATCGAAGAACGAAGGAGACTACACACAAGGTACATGGTTATTATATGAATGATTGATTTATGTAAATGTCATGAATTCATATATATATATATATATATATATATATATATGATATGAACATATATGTGAATTGGGAATATTCAGCTAGGTTTTATGGTATTTCCTTGTATAGGCATATAGATCCTGGACTTTAGGAAAGTCCTGAAATAATTTTTTTGTTTTCCACATTGTTTGTATATGATGCACACACCGGGATTTTCCTACAACGGCGACTCTCCATTCTGTCTCCAGTGACTATCCTCTCTGGTGTCTCTCATATTTCCTTTTTTCCTCATAATCATAGACTTTTGTATCCACTCTCCTTAGCGGACCATGCTACCACTAGTCACCACTGCTCTCTGACCATTGCATCCAGCCATCCATTACCGTATCCAGTACGTGTAGAGTATAGAGTGTAACAAAATCTACAAATATGGAATTTCAATTTTTCATATCCATATTTAAACCTGACCCGACCCAACCAGAATCGAACTGAACTGACCCAAAATTTAATTTAATTTTTTGATTTTGGGTGTGTTTTTGAATCTGAATAACATTTGCATTATATTTGGTTGTGTATATATGTTTTGTAATGGTTGGAATCAATGGAATTTTTGGAATTGTTTGTGTGAGTTTGGGAAATCAAAGTTTGAAAGTTCGAATTGTTTTTATGAGTTGGTTCAATTTCAATGTGAATTAGGTATTGTCAATTTATGAAAAAAATTAATGAATTTCAAAATTTGAATTTGGAATTTGGAATTGTTTATATGAGTTAGTTCAACTTCAATATAATTTAAACATTATCAATTTATGAAGAAAATTAATGCATTAGAAAATTTGGGTAAGAAACTAAGAATGTTGATTTATATTGGTGAATGAAAGATAGTTAAATCAAGGTTGCAAATTAGGATTTTAGTAATAATATTGACTAAAGTTGGTTAAGAAAACAAACTAATTGTAAGCATTATAAATTGAATTATGTAAGTAAAAAAAATAGTTTATAGTTAAATTATGAGATTACATAAAGTAAATTGAAAACTTATAGTTGTGGGTTGTGGTTAAAGTTGAATATGTTATAGTTGTAAGAGTATGTCTTTAGATTACGGTTGAATGATGTAATCATATAAAATGAGTTATATTATATAAGATGGATACATGTATTGTGTAATTATGTATGTTGAATACTTAAATTGTTGGTTTTAACTTCTAGTTAAATTGTGTTGAATGAAATTGAATTGTGTATGATGTAATCATACAAAATGAGTGATATCATATGATATATATATATATGTGTGTGTGTGTGTGTGTGTGTGTGTGTGTGTGTGTGCGTGTGTGTGCGGGCGCGCGCGCGCGTGTGTGTGCGTGTGTGTATTGTGTAACTGTGTTAGTTTAGACTTTGAAGTTAAACAATACTTATTTTATGATAGTAGTTGATAATGAAATTATGTGTTCTTTATTTTGATATATGTTTTCATTTATTTTTATAAATAAATGGAAGGAAGTTCAAGTACTCTTGATAATTCAACCCCTTCAAGGAGATACAATGATCCAACTTGGGCACATATTGCATTAGTCCTTACGATGAAGAACCATAATAGTTGCTTAATTTGTAACAAGCATGTGAAAGGTGGAGAAATCACTAGATTAAAGAAGCATTTAACTAAGGTTAAAGAAGATGTAGAACCTTGTAAAAAAAGTGAGTTATGATGTGAAATGATAAATTAAGACTTTGATTAAAGAGTATCAACACAAGAAAGATAGAATGGAGAGATTAAATTATGAAATTGGTAGTGAAACTTTATTTGTTGGTGTTCAAGATAATAGTGGATATTGCAGGTGGTAGTGCTCCTACCCAGTAAGAAGTGAATGTTGCATTTAGACCTGATGTTAGGGAAAGAAGAAGGGACCACAACTCCTGAAGCTTAGCCTTCAATTCATAGTGCCCTGCAATAAAAAAAAGTAGCTCACAATATAGATATGACAATAGCTAGATGGTGGTATGATTCATGTATAGCATTCAGTGATTCCCAATCTAATTATTGTCAGACTATGGTGGATACTATAGCCTCTTATAGTTAGGAATACAAAGCTCTTTCTATTGATGACTATAAAGGTAAACGTTTGAGTAACTATATTTATGAAATTAAAAGTTGTTTGGAAGAAAGAAGAATGACTTCAAGTTACTTATGAGTGTTCAATTATGTGTGATGGAATTGGAGGTTATGAAAGGAATTGAAACATATTTTAATTCATTTATTCCAAGAAAAGAAATAGATTGAAGCATAAAAGATTGAATGACTTAGTTTTTGTTTGATATAATTTAAAGTTTGAGAAAGGTATGTTATTAATATTATTAAGTTAGATATACTTTCTTATTTTTAATAATTTAATTTTATTGTTTACTAAAACTCTTAATAGAACAAGTAGTTTAGTAGATCCAATTTACATTAATAATATCAATCTTTTAGCATATTAAGTTTTTGAAGAATCGAGTTTGATAGATGAGAATGACTTGGAAGATAATCTTATATGTGAAAGCATTGACATGTCATTTAATGCAATGAATTTGAATGATGGTGATAATGAGACTCTTCTCAATGATGAACATTTTGTACCAAATAAGAATTGAGGTCAATGCAATTATAGTGGGCATCCCATATCCAATTGATTAAAGTTCCAGATTTATGTTTCTTCTCTTCTTTAAATTTTACTTAGATTTGATACATATGTTAAATTCTATATATGCAATGTACTTGTAAGTGTTTTGTTTCAACTTTCACTTCAGTTGATTATTTCCTCATCACAAACTTTTGTTGTAAATTGTAATAGTTAAAGATTAAATGATATTTATTATTCTTTTAATTTGACTTTTTGATTTAATTATTATTTGTTATGTGATGAAATGTTAATATTTTAAATATTTTGTATTATTCTTAATTTTATATTTATATGATGAGTATATTTTCATATTAATTGTAGTTATTATTTACATTTGAAATTTAATGTTAATAAAATAAATAAATTGTTTTATTTTAAAATTTTATTATTATGATTTTAGAGGCATGGTTGATATAAAATTATAAAGTATCTGATACAATATACTAATGGATTATTTTGTAATTTTAAAAATTTTAGGGACCATTTTATAAAATTTAAAAATTATTCAAAATTACCTAGTATTGATCAATACTAGTACTGATCTTTATTATAACTAAATCCAATAATGGTACCAATATTTGAAATGTGTTTTGCTCAAGCACCAATTGATTCATGTGAGGTAAAGATCAATAAAGCTTTTTTGGTAAGAAAATTGGTTTTCAACTTAGACTATATTTAGTTAGAGGTTTATTAATGAAATGAAATGAAATAGCATATTATTTCATCATTTGTGAGGATGATTTATAATGAAATGGAATGGAAGATGAGGGTTTCATATTACATCTCATTGTATCTTAAACAATAAAAATAAGAAACCTTCGATTTGGAAAGTTTAGGTGAAATCTAAAATGATAAATAACTTTTCATTATATTATATTATAAACCTCTCTTCTAAACAACATTTTACTATAATACATTTTAAATCATTCCATTCCTTCCGATCGATAACTTTTATTATTACATCGATATCGTTTTATTTTATTTTATTCCATTAAAGATCTTAAGTCCAACCAAACATAGCCTTAATAACTTTATATCATAAAAAGGGTAGGTCGACTTATTGTCATAGGTCAACCAATTTATAAAAATTAGAACAATTAGTTTTTGTTTATAAAAATGAATATAAATATTCTTTTATTTAGTTGTTAGACATCACTATAATATTTTAATGAGTCCTTAGCTAATTTTAAGAGAGTTTTACAGGCATTTTTGCATCGATATTAAGCTATTGAAATGAATTGAATTCTTTAAAGCAATCAAGAAAACAAAATTCTTAAATTATACGTCATTAGGATTGGTGTGCAAATTATAAGATTATTGTCTTTTTTTGGGGTTAAATCATGAGGTATCTTAGGTGGGCCTGAACGATTGGTGACACCTTTAAGTCATTACTACACTTAGGTTATTCTCCACTCGTACGGTGTAGGGCCTTAAGGAGCAGGCAAGTACTACTATCAAATATTTAACACTACCGCGTATACAAGCAAGGGTCGAACCCCTAACTTTGCTTAAGCAAAGACTAACCCTTTATTGCTGGACGTCGAGCTAGGAGACAAGATCCTCTATCCAGTATTACTCTGTCTTATTCTATCCAATGAAATCTCAACCATTTATTTTGTAAGACCTACGCGGGACCCACACGTAATTTACGCGGGACCCATATAAATTAATGGCTGAGATTCATTGGACAGAATAGGACACCATAATATTGGACAGGAGATCTGGACTCTCGAGCTAGGTGGTAAATTATAAGATTGTTAGTGTTATGGATATTCTTTATTATTTAGGAAGACGTATGCATTCTTTTATTTAAAGGAAAAGAAAATGTACAAAAGTCTTTTTGGTCTTATTGTAAAAAAAGATAATAAAAAGTTTCAAATAAAGATTGAGAATAGAGTTAGACTAAAATTTTTAAATTAACCAATATAAAATTTTTGCATATATTACGTTTCACTTGACATTGGGATACCTGAAACTTTTCATGTATTATGGTTGAAATGAAACTTGCGGAATGGTTGGTTTTGTGCTCAAACCAGAACTTGCCATAGAACAATAAAATCTTGACGGTACATTTCAATTTCATGCAAGATTATTGTACTCCTCCCCTTCAAGAAAACACTCCACCGGTATGGCTTCAACCTCTTCCCATTGTTGGCAAGGACCAGTCTTCTTCACCATCTCTGTAGTCCTTGCATTTCTTGCTATCAACACCGCATTGCATTCTCCTTCCAACCACGCTGCAGTAACTCCTACAACAACACCTATCAGCCTCCAACACTCGCTTCACGCCTCAGCAGCCCTAAGGAAATATGGGTTCAATTTCATGGCCAACTTTCTCCTGATTTCTCCCGAAATCTTCTTCGCTTCTCCAAATTCCACCATCTTTGCAATTAAAGATTCAGCTTTCACCAACACTTCTCTCCCTCTCCACCTCTTTAAGCGTTTGTTGCAGCACCATGTCTCTCCTTTGAGACTTTCCATGGATGATCTTTTAAAGAAGCCTCAAGGTTGCTACTTCCCTACTCTTGTTCCTGGAAAGAATGTTGCTTTAACCAAGGTTGTTAATACTGAGAGACGGGTAGAGATCAATCATGTACTTTTGTCCAACCCCGATATGTTTCTTGAAGAGCATATCGCAGTTCACGGTGTTCTTCGACCATTTTCTACTTTGGATACTCAAGATTCCTACAAACGTTTAGACCCCATTCAAGCTTCAATATGTGATGCCAATTCGACTCCAGTTTTGGATGCTAATGACCCTAAGAACATGGTTGATTGGACCAGGATCGTCCGTGTGCTGAGCTCTAATGGATTCGTGTCATTTGCAATAGGATTGAACTCTGTTCTTCAAGAGATTCTCGAACATCATAGAAACTTAACTTCTCTAACCATTTTCACACCCAGAGAATTTGACTTTATGGTTGCCTCTTCACCAATCTTGGAGAGGATCCTGAGGTTTCATATACTGCCTCAAAGACTGACGTACCTGGAACTCGTCTCATTGCCAGATAAAGCTTCGTTAAGGACACTGCTTCCTGAGAATGACCTTCATGTTACTGAAAACGCTAACGAAACAGGACGGTTGGCTATTAACAGAGTGGAGATTGTGGCACCAGAGATCTTGAAATTCAAGAAGTTCATAGTTCATGGGATTTCTCAAGCCTTTACGCTGGACGAGTTCAATAATGCATTGAGGTAGTGGTTTCTCACGAATGGTTGGCAGCATATTTGTATAGCTTCCTGCCACCTGCAATTGTACACTATTCATATGGCCCAACATCTTAGAACGGTTTTAGTTTCTCTAAACTAAATGTCCTCCTCAAGTTTATTGAACATGGATTTACAACTGTGCCTCTTATTAAACATGAGTTGGTAAGCTAGACGATACGACCAACGGACCAAGTAATTAACTCAGTTTAATTCATTAATACAGAAGTCACCTAGAGGCTGGAACACTTGATTGCTCTTTCAGTTGATTTTCTTTGTGGCTTGCGGCATCACCTTCATCTTGCTTTCTGTTTCAAGTTCGTGCTCCAATTCCTATTTCCATCTCTTCAGTTTCTTACAAAAGCTAATAGACAGGGTACTTGATTCAGGCTGCGCATCAACTATAACACCGACTTTCTTCTCCGCTTCTCGGTAAAACTAATACTTGAACTACTTGATTTTGAGGCTTCCCGCATCATCTATAGTTCTTGTCCCATCTCCTCTGTTTCTAAGAAAAACCAACACTAGTACTCGAGCTACTCCATTCAGAGTCTTCCCGCATTGTTTCTTAGGTCTTGTTACAACTCTTTTTGCCAATCTCCTCTGTTCCTCAGAAAGCTAACACTTGACCAAGAATGATAATCAACCAGAAGATTGGCTTACCACAACATCAACCAGTAGGGCTCCTTAATAACACCCTGCATTTGGTTTTGAAACTGAATTTGAGTTGGACTCTAGTTCCCTTGAGCTCTCAAAGGAATCAGCAGCAAGAAGAGAGAAACAGGAGAAATAAGTAAAGTTAACCAATACTTAGTATCTTATATAATTCCATAGGATACACTCCTCTGGGATCGGAATGATTGTGTATTTTATATTACAAAGGTACGATGTAGCTATAATTAACATTATTGAGTACAGGATAATTCCACCAAAATTAGTTATTAATTATTAATTATTTAAAACCTTAATCATCACTATCAAATATGATTGCTTGAAAAGAAAAACAAGTATTTTGAATACCAAAACAAAGCAATAATTAAGAAGAAAGCATTCTATCAATAAATTATATTTAAATTAGATATCTATCAAGACTTCATTATATTTCAACTTTATTTTAATTTAATAAATAATTTTAATTTTTAAACCTATAAGAGTTCCTAAGTTACAATTATGCTCTCTCTGACTAACATGACTACTATCCTTAGATCAAATCAATTGAAATTTCTTTCTAATAAAGACAACTTAAGAAATCATTACTTGATTTGTGAAGTCTCATGATAAGTTTTACCCTAAACTAGAAAGACTACACAGTTTTCTCTCAATTAACTTGTAATCCTTAGTATCCATGTTTTCTCTCAATTAACTCATATAATTCTCAATATCCATGTTGTGATTTAATTACACGTATCATCTCTCAATCTTAATGTATGAAACAAAAAATTGAACCTTCAACTTTCGTTCATTCAATTCAATCAATTATAAGAAAATGGATAATTCTTAAGAAACTAAGTATTTTATTATATCAAAAGATCAATTCAAAACGATACATCTTGGGGTCTGTCCCACCTACATCTGTATTCTAATTATTCCATGAAAAAATAAATAACAATAATAAAGTAAGAAAAGAACCAAAGATAAAGAAGTCATCATCTTGAGTCTTAAATCTTTAATTCTATAGGAATCTTATCAAATCCTTGTTTTTCTTCCAAGATTGACTTTTCTCTTGATCTTTCACTCTTGTATTTGACTCCTAAAGCATCTATTCTACTTTCAAACTCCCCGTTGGCCATAAACTCAATTCTTTCTCACTGCCTCTTCTTTTAATAATTCAAACCCTAATTTTTATTGCCCAATATGGTGCTATTATGAGTCTATGTATATAACATGTTTTTTTAAACCATTTTCTATAAACTTTTGCCTAAATTAGTACCATCAATACATGATAAATATGAGAATGTCTATGCACTATGTTGTTCAGCATAGCTTGAACACGAGGGTGTGTTGAGTAAGTAAGAAGAAACATAATGACCCCTATTGAAACATAGCCCAAATATTGTTGGCGCCTATTCCGGTTCCATTCTAGTTTCCCGCCTATCTGTTTATTATTTTTATTTTATATTTTTTGTTCTCATTTTTGTAGTTTGCCAGCTCAGTTTATGATAGCTAGTTTTCTTCTTCTTCTTTGATGAATAACCGTCGACTATAGCTTTATGAAGAGAACTGAAACACGATTCTAAGAGAGGTTCTAAAAATAAAATTTTCTCTCTACACGTTTGAGTATTTGCCCTCGTTTCTCTGTTCTTCGCTGAATGCTTTGTTCTCATTTATGCATTCTTTGCTATCTACGAATTTTATCAAATATAGTAGAATATAGGTGTCATGTTCCCTAACTGGAGGGTTTCTACGAGAAATATAGAGGAGCATATGACTTATTTTTTCCTATATAATAAAAAGGAGCAAAATTGGAGAATAACTAGACTAATTTGGAGTAATTTTAAAAGATCTGGATAAGGACCTATGCATGTCATTTATATGCTACCATGTTAAGGGTCGTGTTCAAAAGTGATAGCTTCTATTAATGCTTTATAGCTCTATACTCCTTTATGTTGCCTCTAGATCAAAAATATGATATCTTACATAGAACCATATAGGTCCCATTATGGTGTTGTAGATTTTAGATAATTTCGAATGAAATATAACCTGGTACATGACCTTAACATTAAATTTAAAAACTAGGGTTTTAAGATTTACAAAATATAAAGGTAGAATGAAGAAAATTTTTGGTTAAAAATATAAAGAATTCCTTTTGAACTTGTTGTACATCAATTTTAGTCAAAATTTAGTCATTCTTCAAAAATAGAACAAGATTTCAACAAGAATTCTATAAAAATTCAAGATTTAAGAACAATGAATTTTATCATGTTTTCTTTATTGTTTCTATATTTATATTCTTTGTTTGGTTAAAAACTGAATTGAGATATAAATTTAGGAAGGATGAGCCTAGGATATGATATATTTTAATTTATTTTTGATTTAATGAATTTATGATTTTCTTGAGATTTATCCATATTTTATAATTAATTTAATTGAAGGAGAGAAGTAAAAGATTCAATATTTGATTCATATGTCCAGATTCAAGAGACAAGATGTTTGTTTATATCTTCTTAGGTTAAAGTAAAATCTATTAAGAGAGTTCATATAGTAAGTTAAAACATTTTAGGTTATCTTGATTAAAAAAAGGTTGATTAACCTACGAATAGGGGTTGTATGTCTAAGAGAGAATATGATCTAACTTTGGAACTCTTATTAGTCCAAGAAACTAGAGGTATCCAATAAATCAAGGGAAATTTGAATATAGTAATGTCTAGAGAATTTATCATTTAGTCTAGCTCATTTATAGATTGATTTATTCTTTATCACATTATTGTTTTATTAATTAGATTTATTATTTATTTTATTTTCTTATTTAATCATCTATAATTATTGGGCTACCTTGTTAAGTTTGTGAATAATGGATAGTTAACCAATAGTCTTTAATGGGATTGATTTGTACTCACTTATGCTAAATATAGTTATGTTATGCACTTACGAAACAAATAATCATGCAATAAAGGATCATTAATTGGAACAATAAGAACCTCTATTATATAAAGAGATAACTAATTATTTCAGTTTTGAAAAGCCTTTGTATATATTAATACACCCATCCTAACAAAGATTATTAAATCAATTAAAAGAGCTCTAAAAAATTTTCTATGGTTTAATAACAAAAAGGATTCTACCGAGACTAAAGTTAAATAAACAAATCTAAGCTTGCTAAAATCCAAAGTAGGACTAGGGTTCACATCCATTTAGTTAACAAATAACTTACTCTTAACAAAAAGAATATGAAAGCTTTTCACACATAAAAAATCAATATGAGTGAGATGGGTTCACTTCTATTTCTTAGAAAAAGGAAGCCTCTATATAGTCAAGAATAAAGCTAATGCTTCTTGGAGTATGAAATAAAATTTTAAGTTATAGGCAAAGATTAGGGATGTTATCAACATTATCATTAGGAATAGGAGAGAGACTTAGTTTTGATATGATAATTTATGTCTATTAGGTCTCCTCAAACATTTCTTGAGTATCCAATCTATCACTAAAAGATTACCATTTGTCGCAAAAGTTTAGACCAACATTTACAATAACTCCTTGAAATGGACACTTCATTAGTTGAGCTCTATCCCAAATAAGGCTAAATCTTTATTTATATTTCCCCTGACAATTCTATAGAAGATGTAGATATCTAGTTGTGTCATAATTCTCTTAAATTCGCCAATCTTTTACATTTTCAACTTCTTAATATCTGTCTCCCTCCTTCTACCTTATGGTATAACTTGGTTTGATTCTCTAATAAGCTTCCTAAAGTAAGTGTTCTTTTGTGATTGATTATTAAATAAAAGGTCTAGATTGATCACATTCTTTTTGTTCCCCTTCTTAACAATCTTGATACTTTCTGAGAAGTGGAAGTTGAATCATATGATCACTTATTCTTCAAACGCTCTTACTATTTGATGATTTGGAATTATACTTTTCAAAGAAGCAATTTGTAGTATAATGCTTATTTTTAACAAAACCTTATGTTATAGACCTCTAAGATCATCTATAACTATAAAGAAAATACTATTTAATTTAAATTTTTTTCAACTATATGGTTTAATCCTTATAAAAAGAAATAAATAGTAAAATTTCAAGAATTTATGCAACACTTATATTAATTCTACCCCTGACTCCATCAGTGGATTAAGGAAAGTTACAATTGTCAAACATATATTTTACTGACCGGAGTATTTGATTCTTCTTTAATTTGTTAACTTGATGCTTTTCTTTCTATTGGTTAAACTTTGCTTTGATTGTTTTCTAGGAATTTCGAGTGTTTTAGGATCTCCTGTAGCTTTCCCACTTGAATTCCCTTTTACATTTAACTTTAGATCTTTTCTTCTTTCAATTAATTAATTCATCATTCATCATGAAAAAGGAAAAAAAAGGTTTGGGTTTTGAAGTGTTAAAGAAGAGAAATTAGGCTTGACAAAACTTGACTAGTCTAACATGACTTGAAGTTAATGAGTCTAGCATAAGTTGATTGGAATTTAGACTGGCCTTGGGTTTTTTTTCTTTCAAAATTTTAGATTTTGGATCGAACTTAGACTCAATTGAATTAAAAATATTTAATCGAGTTTAATCGAGCTTTGGGCCAAGTCCAATTAGGATTAAGTTTAAGTCTAAAATCTTAAGTCGATTGCGTTATGGGCCATGCTCGAGTATAAATCTATAGACTTAAGCCCGACTCAAACCATCGCTAAGACTAAAAAGAATGGGGATTCAAAGTAATTGATGTCATTTAAGACCCCCATTATAAAGAGGAGGTTTCTCTTACTAAGGATAATTGCATGGCACTCGCGTTTTCATCTCTCTTATCTTCTACTTCTTTTAGTTTCCTCTTTGATTTCCTTATACATTTTATTTACTTTTAAAAAATCTTTTTTTTCAATTAAATGCAATCATTACAAAAAAGAAAAACAATTTGGGTAATTTTATGAATACCATATCGATATCGATACGAATCTATTTCTAGTATAGTACTATATTAGTATTGATCAATACTAAAATTATAAAATAATCTCTGAATTTTTAAATTCCAAAATATTCCTTTAATATATTGTGCTATATAACTTTTAATTTTACATAAATCTTGTATCCAAAAATCATAGTAATAGAAATTTGAAATAACAATAATCTATTTATTTATATTAACATTACTTTTCACATATTTGACATATAAACAACAACCATTATTGATATAAAAATATTATTGAATTATAATACAAATAAAAAACTAAGGATGATACAAAGTACTTAAAATGTTATAATTTTATCAAATAATAAAGAATAATTACATCAAAACATTAAATAGAAAGAATAATAATGTTTCATGATCCTATAAGTATTACAACAAGAGCTCTTGCCAATGAACGTATCCAACTAGAAGTGAAACATGAAACAAAAATATTGATAGTTAAAATTTTATATTTATATTGCATATCTAGAATTTAACATATATATATATCAAATATAAGCGAAATTGAAAGAAGAGAAAAATGAAAACTTGGAACTTCATTCAATTGAATATCCACTGAGCTTGCATTGACTTCAATTCTCATTTGATACAAAATCTTTATCATTAAGAGAAGCCTTATTATTATTTGAATTCATTGCACCAAATAACATGTTAATAATTTTCCATCCAAGTTTATTTTCCAAGTTACTCTTATGTATCAACCTTAGTTCCTTAGAAACTCAATCCACTAAAAGATCGATATAGTTAAGGTTAATTAGATCTATAGAACTACTTGTTATATTAAAAGTCCTGGTAAATAAATAAAATTAAATTATTAAATATTACAAAAAATCATATTCAAATTAATAATGATAAATGATAATATCATACCTTTCTCTCAAAGCTTTAAATTGTATCAAACAAAGACCAAGTTATTTGATTTTTTGCATTATAATCTATTCCTTTTTTTTAATGGATGAATTCAAATGTGCTCCAATTCCTTTCATACCTTGTTACACTCACATATTGACACATAATTCAAATTAGAAACATTTGCAATTCTGGAACATCACTTTTGAATTCTAGAACATCACTTTTGAATTAGTCCCACCATGCAACTGTAAGGCAACAAAAGTAACATTATAAATACAATAAAGTGATGATTAATTTCCAACAAGTAATAAAGTAATGATTAATTTCCAACAAGTAACAAAAGTAAAAAAAATTCCTAGGTTAAGTTTGTCTCTGTGATGAATAGTAATGGCATCTCAAAATCACTAAGAGTGTCCTTATAAACCTCCATTTGTAAGCTTATGAGATTTTGTGTGGTCTCATCGACAGTAATTATTGTAATAGTTAATACCATTCTCTTATTAACTTTAGTTTTTGTGTGTGTAAAACTTAGTCTAAAATAGGCATTAGGATTAAAAAAATGCCCCAGCTATAAACAATGGAAAGTAAAGTTACATATCCCATCTCTCATTAATGATTGTAAGATAAGGTGTGTATAAAGAAGCTTATTTTTCATTTTGGCCTTGACTACTTCCTTTACCCTGTCTATGGAATCATAATAATAACCCATTATTGCCCACTCATCACTATTATCCAGATAAAGTACTCTCAATAAAGGCTCACAAACTCGAATGAAAAATTAACATTAGGATTGGAATTCATGATCTTTAATTATAATTGTAGAAACTTTCAATCTAGTAGTAGATCTAGTATATTGAGATGCAATATATTTATCACTTGTAAACATTTATCTCAACTCCTTCTTCATAAAAACACTAAATTAATAAGAAATTAGTCACAAATCTTGAAATAGTAAGATGACACAAATCTTGTCATTGGTGAAATTATTTCTCATTAAATTTAGGACCTATGCACGATTATAAATGAACTTGGTCATTTTTTTTCTTTTTTGACTTTTTGCATAGTTAATCAATGACAAGAAAGTATCTAACATCTCTTATATTTTCTAACATTAGATCAATGTAATGTACAACATAAAGAGTCAAACAAAAAGAATTATACTTACTTTGCAATCTTCTTCCAATTTCTTTGTAAGAATAGTCATTGTCAGTAATGAACTAACAAATATTTTCTAGTCCAAATTTATGTACAACTTTATCAAATACCTAAAACAGAGTATGATCATTTCTAACAATGCTAAATGTATCAACATACTTCAAAAATATTCTCCCATTTGTAGAATAAACCAAAAAATCGATAATAAGCTCCTATTTTCTATTTGTCCAATAATCACACATGATTGAATACCCATAAGTAGCCCAATTCATTCCTCTTTCATCCAAATAACTGTTTATTTTATAAACAAAACTACTCATAAGTTTACTTTTGTAGTCATCGATTGAAGGAGCTTTATACCCTAGATTGTAAGAGACATAGCGTCACCCATAGGCTAGTAATAATAAGATTGGATTGTTAAAGTAGTACTCTAAAGGCAATCACCTTTAGCACTTTTGTACAAATTTTATTTTGATTAATAAAGAGAAAGACAATTTTTCATTGATTTGGTGTTCATTTATATATGAATTGATGTTCATTTTAAATCGAATTAATGAAGTCCATAATATAAAACATAGCATGAGGGAAATCATGGCAAAATCATGACAATGAGATTCCTATCATCTGCAATTATGTTAGTATCTAAATAATCCCTAGTCACAAGATTAATAAGACAGGATATTATTAATCTGAATAGACTAGCACATGTTATACTCCTTGATTTGATCAAGCGGTGGATCTCACAAACTGTAAGCATGATATGTTTAGAGTTAATATGTGGATGCTTACTAAGAGTAGTAAGTACATCGAATGACCTACTATGAGATTATTATATAGATGATCTATTAAATATCAATGATTAATCTCATCGTAGAAATGGTACAAATATCTTTAGATTTGAGGTACTCAAGGATACCTTGGATATTGATCCTGTGCTTTGACATCATTCCTTGTTGCTACAAGACGAAGTCACTCATAGGGTGATGATTGGGTATAACTATTGGTCTTCGAAGGTAACTGGATAGCCAATAAAAGATTCACTACTCCTAAAAGAAGGACATGATACCCACGACCTTTTTCAGGGTTATTACTCAGGAATCTTTGGTCAGACAAGTTATGTGTCATACAGAGAGTCTTTAATGACACACAGAGTAATGAGATTCTCAGGATAAGAACTAACATCACTTAGACTAGATATGACGAGTCAGTCTAGTGAGAGTTGACTTATAGCCCATACTCTGAACCAAGTAGGGTATAGTATGATAAAAGGACGAATTGCACAATAATTATCTATGAAAAGGTTCGTAAGTTGGATAATTAACTATCAAAGAGTTCATATGTTAATCCACTTATATTTTGGTAAATTGGCATCATGAAACCATTCACGATTTGTTTTAATTAAGAGTTAATTTAAGTGCCTAAAATAACCAGAAACCTAAGAGTCACACACATAAAAGATCGAATTAAAAAGAAATTATCTATGACTGTTTTTAAGTAGGACACGATTGTGGCCGAAGGCAAGGCTGTCAATTAAGTAGGCCACGATTGTGGATCATATGCCACCATCATGACCGAAGGAATGACAGATGATATATAAGTGAGTTCTTCACTTATGCACATGAGCTTTTTCAGTTAAAAAAACACTTAATTGAGAGGATAGAGGGTCCATAAGAGTTTTGGGGTTAGAGAGAAGTGATCTTGAGGTTTTTTTTCATGAAAATTATGCAACTGTCATATGAATTTAATTAAATGCAACCCATTCTTGATCAAACTCTCCATTAATTAGAGCATCTACTTGAACTCATCTATTTTGGTGCTCTAACCACCCTTATACATTGTTTCTTCTTCATCTTTATGCATTCTTATGTGATCAAGGAAGGGTTTGGTGTTTGCAATAACCCAAACAAGGAGGAGAATCAAGAAAGGAGAAGAATAAAAAAGGTACATGTGCTGTTATATCATGTTCATATAATCTGTTTATGTATGCATTTGAGATTTTGGCTTTTTGGGATGCTATGGGGGTCAGAATTCAGATTCTGACACTTCCACTGCTTAATCATGCATGTGATGCAAGAATCCATGTCTCCTCCAGCAGTATTATCAAAGTAGGGTCATCCATGTACTAGATGATGTATTGAACATGTGCAAAGTGTTTGCTTGGTTATGACTGACATGCATGTTGATTTAGAAAATTTTGTATAAATTGTAGAAAAATTGTTTTTATTATTTTCTTTCATAGAAATGTTTATAAGATGTTATATCATATTTATATCAAAGGAAACTGAAATTTAATGTAATTTTCCATTTTATTTTGAATTAATATCCAATTTTTTTATATGATGGTTTATGGGAAATTTTGGAAAACTGAATGCATGTACTGATTTTGAAAATTTCGTAATAATTTTGTGAAAAATTGTTTTTATTATTTTATTTCATAGAAATTTTATATGATGTTTTTTTCAAAGAAAAATGCAGTTGAATGTCATTTTTTATTTTGTTACGAATTTAGTTTCAGCCTGATGCATGTATGAAGTTCTGGGAAATTCTCGAAATTTGATGAACATGCACGCTTGTAAATTCCATATTAAAGTTTATAAAATTTGTTTTTATGAATTTTCTACATGTACATGCAAGATAAGATGTTGCCACATGCATGAGATGCACGACACTTGTTGTTAAGGTGATTATCTTATGCATGCATGATGTAGACTATGACTAGTGTTAGAAGTAATATGACAAGTGTCATAGACATGTGATATGCTAGATAATTCTACTAAATTGATAAATAATTACTAGGAATTAGTCTCTGGAATTTTTTATTAGACACATTTATAATGTGTATAAGACTCTGGAATTTTTCCATAATTAATTGAATTTGATTCAATTAATAAATCAAGTCAAAGTCAACATTGGTCAGCTTTTTGAAAGTTGATGGAGTTGACTTGTTTAATGAATTATGATGTATGTGTTTTGGTTATAAGACTTTAATAAAGTTTTTATTAGATAAAAATGTATTATTTTGATGCTAGTAGCATGCTAAGTGCGTGTGCTTGAAATTAGGGTTCCGAAAATTTTCTAGACATTGAATCGGTCTTTGTAGTGTCTAGTAGGTTAACTTATTTATCTTGATGATTTTGTCCGTCAAAATATTTTTAGCTTGTGCCGAAATTATGTAGATAAATTTGAGATGACCTAGGGATATTATAAATGACTAATTGATGTGTAGGAATTTTGGAAACCCTAGGAATTAATTTAGAATTAATCCAAGTAGAGCGTAACATTTCTAGTGTGACTAGAAAAAGGCATGTGTACTAGAATTAAAGTGTTTAATTTGGACATCAAGGTAATTGAATTTTAGGGTTCATAATTGAATCACATTCATAAATTGAATTAGTCAAGACTAATAGTAGTACCTGATTCGGTTCAAGAGTTGAATCGAATCATGAACTTTAGATTCATATTCAAGTCACAACCTAAATTGAACCTCCTTTGTGTGATACATGCATTAGATGCATTTTAAGGGTTATGGATATAGGCTCAATTTAATCGAGTTGTCTATAATCTGAATATATATATGTGATATATATACAATATCATCCATGTATTGATGAGACCAAAGAACAAATCCCTTAACCGAAATATTAGGACTTACGCCTTCCATTGATATAGAAAGAACTAGAGTATTTTTAGAGTTGGGTTCTTGGGCAAACCTTTACATGAATATGTTCAAACCATGAAAATTAGATTTTCAGATTAATGTGTTGGTCCTAACTGGAAGCGTTGATTTGTTAGGCAAAGCCGAGGTCAACAAGAATATAGGCAAAGTTGGGTTGTATACATTGGATGTATACGAATCAATAATTGAATGAGTGTGCTAAATCAACAGTTGATGGCACAAGTTGATAGTTGCATAACTGAATGAAATTGGTATGAATGATACCTATTGATTTACCTAAGATGTCTTGTTGGACAAACCCAAGGTTATTTTTAGTAATATTGGATATTGACCCATTAAGAAAACTAAAAGTTTTCAAGAATTCGTAGTGAGGGCTATGGATTTGAATAAAAATAGTGGGACCTATAATGCATGTGATTAAATTCCTTATCAATATGCATTAGTGTACATTTTAACACTTTCTCTCATTCTTCTAGGTTATTAAATTGCCACGATGTCTTCATCCAGTGTGAACCTACGTTTTCTATTAGACTCCAACAAACTCACAGGACCTAACTTCTTAGATTGGATGCAGAATTTGAGAATTGTTCTCAAATATGAAAAACTAGAATATATCCTAGATGAACCACTTTTTGATCCCCCTGTTGCCGATGCATCAGATGAGGATCAGAAAACTTACAAGAAGCTACTGGATAATAGTGAGTTAGTTAGCTGTATAATGCTGGCCTCCATATCACCAGAATTGTAAAAACAACATGAGGCTATGGATGCTCATACCATAATCTACCATTTAAGGGAATTGTTTGATGAGCAAGCTCGGTCTAAAAGGTTCAAGACCTCGAGGTTGCTTTTCCACTCTAAGATGGCTGAGGCATCATCTCCATTATAGTATGTGTTGAAGATGTATGGATACATTGAGAGGTTAGCTAGTTTGGGTTTCCTAATGGATCATAAATTAAGTATAGTCTTAATTATGACTGGTTTGATCGATAGTTATTCATAGTTTATGCTTAACTATCGAATGAACCAAATATCCACTTGATACTTGAGCTGATTAATCTGCTCAAAATAGTTGAGCAAACTATCAAGAGAGACAATAGGGCTTTGATGCTGGGGGACTCTCCTTTTGGTTCTCGCAAGAGGAACCAAAAAAAGAAGAAGAAGTCTTAAGAAGTTAGTGGGAGGTGTAGCCAAGAAGAAGCAAAGGAGATTGCATCAAGGGGGATTTGCTTCCATTGTAACAAGGAAGGAACCTGGAAGAGGAACTGCAAAGCTTATCTAGAGTCGTTGAAGCAAAATAAGGCTTTAGATGCTCCACCGTCTACTTCAAGGTCTTAGGGATAGTAGGCTGCTCAAGAAGGGAGAGATGGGCCTACATGTGGGAAATAAAGCAAAAGTTGTTGCATTAGTCGTAGAAACCTATGTTTTGTATCTTCCCAGTAGTTAGAGTTAATTTTGGATAATTGTTTTTATGTACTTGTTGTGATAAAGAACATTGTATCTATTTCATGTCTTAATAAAGCGAGATTTCATTTAAATTTTTCTAGCAATGGTTGTTTGATTAAGTTAAATGAAATGTTGTATGGTACTGTTACATTGTGCCATGGAATTTATATATTAGATATGTGCAATCCAATTATAAATATAAATGACAATAAAAGACAAAAACGAGATAACTTTAAATCATCTTACTTATGGCATAGTTAACTTGGCCATAAAAGTGAGAGACGCAGGGTTAAGGTATACAAGAGTGGTATCTTAGGGTCATTTGATTATGAATCATATGACACATTTGAATCTTGCTTGTTAGGCAAGATGACTAAATTACCTTTTAAAGGAAAGTGAGCGAATAGGTTATTAGACCTAATACATTATGATGTATGTGGTCCGATGTCCTTTCATGTTAGAGGTAGTTTTATGTACTTCATTACCTTTATCAATGATTATTCATGATATGGGTATATGTATCTAATGAGATTCAAGTCTGAAGCATTTGAAAAATGCTTAAATCCATTAGAATAATCCTAGCCACTACTGCTTATTTTGATTATAAGATATGACAAATGGATGTGAAGAACATTCTCTTGAATGGAAATCGAGTTGAGGATGTTTATATGATACAACCTGAGGGCTTCATATCCAAATATGACAAAAAGGTATGCAAGCTTCAGAAATCAATTCATGGACTGAAGCAAGCATCTAAGAGTTGGAAATCCGATTTGATGATACAATCAAAGAGTTTAGTTTCTCACAAAATATGGATGAACCTTGTGTGTATAAGAAGGTTAGTGGGAGTACTATAATATTCCTTGTGTTATATGTGGATGAGATATTACTAATAAGAAATGATATCTCAAGTTTACAATTAGTCAAAATTTAGTTGTCCCATAATTTTTCCATCAAAGACCTTGGAGAAGCAACTTAAATATTGGGAATAAAAATCTATAGAGATAGATTAAGGAAGTTGCGAGGTCTTTCACAATCCGTATACATAAATAAATTGCTAAAGAGGTTTAGCATGGAGTAGTCCAAGAAAGGGTTTCTTCCCATGACACATAGGATAAAATTTTCGAAATCTATGTATCCCAAGATGTAAGATGAAAGGACTCACATGAGTATGATCTCGTATGCTTTGGCAATAGGATCAATTATGTATACAATGTTATGTACAAGATTCGATATATTGTATGCTCTAAGCATTACGAGCAAATATCAATCAGATCCTAGTGAGTGTCACTGGATGACTATCAAGAATATCCTAAATTACTTAAGAAGGACTAAAGATGTATTCTTAATATATGGAAATGGAGATCTCGTAGTGAGCAGACATACAGATGTTAGTTTTCAATCTGACTAGGATGACTCCAAATCTTAGTCAGGTTATGTTATCACACTAAATGGCGGAACAGTCAGTTGGAAGAGTTCCAAAAAAGAGATGATTACAGATTCAATGAATGAGTCAGAGTACATTGCAGCTACGGAAGCAACAAAAGAAGCTGTTTGGATCAATAAGTTTGTTGTGGAACTTGGAGTGGTTCTGAGCATTGTAGACCTGATACTATTATTTTGTGACAACAATGGGGCTATTGCTCAACCAAGGAACCAAGGTCTCATTAGAGGTCTATGCATGTACTTAGGAGATATCACCTAATCAGGGAGATAATTGATAAAGGTGATGTGAAGATAGAGAGAGTGCCCACAAATCAGAACATCATTGATCATTTGACTAAGCCATTTCCTCAAATGAAATGTGATTCTAGTGTACTCGCCTATGGTATTAGATACAAAAGCGATTGGCTTTAATGCAAGTGGGAGATTGTTAGAGTAGTGCTGTAAAGGCAATCACCTTTAACACTTTTGTATAAACTTTATTTTGATTAATAACGCGAAAGGTATTTTGCATTAATTTAATGTTCGTTTATATTTGAATAGATGTTGATCTTTGATTTAATTAACGAAATCCATGATATAAAACCTAGCATGAAGGAAATCATGATGAGATTATGATAATGAGATTTCTATCATGTGCAATTATGTTAGTATCTAAATAATCCCCAATCATAGGATTAATAAGATAGGACATTATTAATCTGGATAGACTAACACATGTTATACTCCTTGATTTGATCAAACAATGGATCTAAAAAACTGTAAGCATGAGATGTTTAGAGTTACATGTGGATGTTTACTAAGAGTAGTAAGTACATAAGATGACTTGTTATGAGATTATCATATGGATGATCTATCAAATGTCAATGATTAATCTCATCATAGCAATGGTGCGAATATCTTTAGACTTGAGGTACTCAAGGATATCTTGGATACTGATTCTGTGCTTTGACATCATTTCTTGTTGCCTCAAGATAAGGTCGCTCATAGGGTGGTGATTAGGTACAACTATTAGTATTCGAAGGTAATTAGGAAGTCAATAAAGGATTCACCACTCCTAATAGAAGGATAAGATACCCACAATCTCTTGTTGAGGTCATTACTCAAGAGTTTCTAGCTAGAGAAGTTATATATGATAAAGAGAGTCTTCATTGATACATAGAGTAATGAAATTTCCAAGATAAGAACTAATATCACTAAGATTAGATGTGAGGTAATCAGTCTAGTAGGAGTTGACATATAGCCCATACTCTGAACCAAGTGGGGGTATAGTATGGTGAAAGGACGAATTGTACGGTAATTCTCAATGGAAAGGTTCTTAAGTCAGATAATTAACTATCAAAAAGTCCGTGTGTTAATCCATTTATATTTCGGTAAATTGGCATCATAAAACCTTTCATGATTTACTTTGATTAAAAGTTAATTCAAGTGCCCAAAATAATCGGAAACTTAAGGGTCATATGAATAAAAGATTGAATGAAAAACAAAGTGTGTATGTCTGTTTTTAAGTAGGCCACGATCGTGACCGAAGGAATGATAGATGATACATAAATGAGTTCTTCACTTATGTACATGAGTTTTTTCAGTTAAAAAAACATTCAATGGAGAGGATAGTGGGTCCAAAAGAGTTCTAGGGTTAGAGAGAAGTGATCTTGAGGTTTGTTCATGAAATTTATGCAATTGTTGTATGAATTTAATTACATGTAACTTATTCTTGATCAAACTCTCCATTAGAAAATCTACTGGAAGTCGTCAAGTTTGGTGCTCTAACCACCTTTACACATTGTTTCTTCTTAATCTTTGCATGTTCTTGATCGATCAGGGAAGGATTTGGTGTTTGTAACAACCTAAACAAGGAGAAGAATCAAGAAAAGAGGAGAATCAAAAAGTACATGTACTATTATATCATGTTCATATAATTTGTTTATTCATGCATTTGAGATTAAGGATTTTTGGGACGTCATAGGGGTTGGAATTCAAATTCCGACACTTCTGCTGCTTAGTCGTGTATGTGATGCATGAATCTATGTCTCCCCTAACATAGACAACATTAAATGCCATATATTAATTATACCACCATCTAGCCATCGTCATGTCCACATTATGAGTAACTTTTTTAAATTGTAAGCGTATCAAGTGCAACATTCTCCTTTTGTTGGGTATAAATACCACCTTTAACATCCCTACTATCATCCTAACTATCCCAAAAGGAACTTTCACTACCAATTTCGTTGTTCAGTTTTTACCTTCTATTTTTTTTATGCTTATACTCTTCAAACAAAGTCTTCATTTTCTATTTCACTTCATGACTCACTTTTTTATAAGACTTCACATTACCTTTGATCCTAGCTTATTTTTTTTTAATATAGCAATTTCCCTACCTGTCAAATGCTTTTTACGATGCAAACAAATGATATAGTTTTTTTTTCTAAGAACCAATCTAGGATGAGGCCAAGCTGGATTATTAAATCTTTCTAAAGTGACTGAATTATCATGAGTTCTTGATAATGAAGACACATGTCAAAATTAAATTAATAACTTCATATCAAAATAAAGTTATCAAATACTACTACAAAAGGTGTATTGTTCAACTCAAAACAAACATAGAAGCACATATTAAATTCTAAAAACATACACACAACTTGAACCCTAACAATATAGATACATCTTATATTCAAAGTCAACAATCGAAGAACACTTACTACCAACTATTAGTGACATGAAAAATTCATAATGACTTATGTAAAATAACAAGAAGAAATAAAACACTAATAACTTCTCAACAATCACATGGCATTGACATGCAAGTAAATTTTATGAACTTATATAAATGAATCCTTAAAAATATTCGAGAAGTAAGCACATTTTATCTAAAAGATTAAAAAATTGTAGGTACATGTACCATACATATCATGAAAATTTTATCTCAAGTATATTAAGAACATACATTATTTCTTTATCTTACATTTTTGGCAATAAACAATTGCTTATCACAAAAATGTCTTTATTGTAAAATTTAAAACATCATTGTTCTCTAATAATTACAATCTATATGAATTATGGAAGCAAATTATATATTATAATTTATTCCATAATGTTCTCAAATAATCAAATCTCAACTGTTATAAATTATAGGATGATAAAATTATGTCAAAATATCCATTAATAATTTATTTTAGAATGATATATTTATCTCAAATTTAAAAATATTCAATAATCATAAAATCATTACAAATCTATCTGTAATTTAAAGCCTATTTTATTGCTCATAATCATAAATTCATTCCAAATCCAAAAATCCAAACTATAATTTAAATCTTATTTTGTTCCTTGAAATAAAATTAAGACACTATTAATTAGTAATTGTTAAACACAACGCAATTTATAAATTAAAGAATATTTAACCCAATTATGAATCAAGCTAAAGCCTCAGTTGCCACGATATTTTGCAACTTAGTCCAAATTTTTAAAATTTTACGAAATTTATTGGTAAATAGCCGTACCATAACTCGGTATAATTACCATGAATTTCGTACCTATACGGTACATGACCAAAAGTCGTGGCTTGGACCTTTTGAAATGCTCAAGAAGAGGAACGGTAACTCAAGGCATAAGTGACTTGGTAAGGGGCTCTTTTAGTTTAAGTGAGGTTGCGAGTTTGAGCCTCTCTATATACGATCGTTTAAAATTTGAAATTTAGAGTTTCTTCCTTAAAGGGACTATTATGTTCGAATCGAGATTAGTACCGGTGTAAATAAACAAAGGTATTTTCTCATAGTTGGAATCCTTATAGAACATCTCGTGAGCAACAAAAAGAAGAAGAAGAAGAAGAGGAATGGTGTTTCTGAAGAATCGACGTCGTTTAAGGCCCCAGTTATAAGGAGGAGGTTTTTCCTAGCCAGCCACTGCCACATGGCACTCGCCTTGTCTTCTCCCTTCTCTTCCACTTCTATCTGCTTCCCCTTTTCCTCCTCCAAAATTCGACAACTAGTTTTAGTTTTAGTGTCGTCGAGATTGGTTCAGGACTACTGTCGGTATTCTACTTTTGCTTTCCAGTTTAACACCTTCTCCGAGAGTGAAGAACTGTTTGGCAACATCAGTCGTGAGTCGTCGTACGCGTCTCTTATTGATCATTCGACGCGTGAAACTCAGTTGAATCAAATTTATGCGCGTTTGTTAGTGATTGGATTGCAGTTTAGTGGTTTTTTAATTGGAAAAATTGTCAATAGAGTTGCGAATCTCGGAGAAATAAGATATGCGCGCAGAGTGTTTGACCAGTTTCCTCAGCCAAATGTGTTCCTGTGGAATGCGATAATTAGGTGCTACTCCAGGCATGGTTTGTATACGGCCGCTCTTCAATTGTATGCAAGAATGCAGGGACTGAGGGTGAATTCTGATGCCTTTACTTTCCCTCTTGTCCTCAAGGCTTGCAGTGCATTGCAGGCATTTGAAGTGGGTCGGCGAGTACATGGGCAGGTATTTAGGCTTGGGTTTGGATCAGATGTTGTTGTGCAAAATAGTCTAGTTGCATTTTATTCTAAATGTGGTCGTCTCGTGCAAGCTAATCTTGTTTTTGATAGGTTAGACAACAGGACGATTGTTTCTTGGACTTCGATTATTTCTGGGTATGCACAAAACGGGAAACCTCTTGAAGCATTGACAATTTTTTGTCAGATGAGAAAAATGAGTATGAAGCCTGATTGGATAGCACTAGTGAGTGTTCTCAGAGCATATACCGATATAGAGGACTTGAAACATGGGAAATCCGTTCATGGTTGTGTGATTAAAATGGGTCTTGAACGTGAACCCGATTTGCTTGTTTCACTGACAGCCATGTATGCAAAATGCGGGCAAGTCATGATTGCTAAGTGGTTTTTCAATCAGACGGAGGTTCCGGATTTGATTTTGTGGAATACAATGATCTCCGGTTATTCGAAAAATGGGTATGCTGAAGAAGCTATCGAGTTATTCCGTCAAATGCTAAGTAGAAAGATAAGGCCAGACACTATTACTCTGACATCTAGTATTTCAGCCTGCGGGCAGGTGGGTTCTGTTGAACTTGCACGATGGATGGATGATTATGTCAACAATAGTGAGTTGCGGAATGAAGTTTACGTTAACACTGCACTCATTGATATGTATGCAAAATGCGGACGGGTAGATTTGGCCCGCCTTGTCTTTGAAAGAACACTGGACAAAGATGTTGTCCTGTGGACTGCAATGATTGTAGGGTATGGATTGCATGGCCAAGGACAGGAATCCATTAAACTTTTCCACGCAATGAGACAAGCTGGAGTATGTGCCAATGATGTAACTTTCATTGGCTTGCTAACAGCTTGCAACCATTCAGGACTTGTAGAAGAAGGATGGGATCTTTTCAACTGCATGAGAGACTTTGGGATTGAACCACAACAACAACATTACGCCAGTGTGGTTGATCTTCTTGGGCGTGCAGGCCAGTTAGATCGAGCTTATAATTTTATCCGGGAAATGCCAATCGAACCAGGTGTAAGCGTGTGGGGAGCCCTTCTGAGTGCTTGCAAAATTCATCGCCGTGTGTCCCTGGGAGAATATAGTGCTGAAAAGCTTTTCTCGTTGGATCCCTATAACATAGGCCACTATGTTCAGTTATCCAATCTCTATGCCTCTGCTCGCATGTGGGATCATGTTGCCAAACTGCGAGAGTTGATGAAGGAGAAAGGTCTGAGTAAGGACCTCAGTTATAGTTCGATTGAGATTGATGGAAAGCTTCAAGCATTTCGAGTTGGGGACAAGTCCCATCCAAGATACAAAGAAATATTTGAGGAGGTTGAGAATTTAGAAAGAAGGTTGAAGGAAGCTGGATTCACTCCAGACAAAGATTCTATTTTGCATGATCTGATCGATGAAGAAACAGAGGAGATGCTTTGCAATCATAGTGAGAGGCTAGCAATTGCCTACGGGATTATAAATACTCCCCCTGGAACTACTCTTAGGATAGCAAAAAATCTTCGTGCATGCATCAATTGTCATGAAGCCACCAAGTTTATCTCAAAGCTTGTGAATAGGGAAATAGTTGTGAGAGATAAAAATCGGTTTCATCATTTTAAGGATGGAGTTTGTTCGTGTGGGGATTTTTGGTGATTCGGGTCTAGTTCCGCTGCAAACTTCTTCCAGTATGAGAAATTTTAGTTGAAAGGGAACTGAACACGCTTACTCAAACGGTGGCCTTGGCTTGAAAATTTGTACGTAGACGCTGATGCATCATACATGTAATTTATTTATTTTTAATGAAAAGGAAAAAGTACATTAATCACACAAACTGCGCCCCGACTGGTCTTCTAAAAGAAGATTCTGGCACCCTAATGATGGAACATCAAAATAAGTGATCCTATGTCGTAGGACAATCCGGGTGTGCCAATCCGCAGCGTCTATTCTTTCTCTCGATCTGGCATGCCGATAAACAACAGTCTAATTTCTAATGAGAAGCTCGAGGATACTAATGAGGAGAGGGTTGTCGGACTGAGAGCGGGACGACACAGAAGAAAGGAGCCGATGCATACCCATTGAGTCCACTTTTAACTCAATACGATGAAAGCCCAATACATTTAAATACATGTAATTTAAATGTAACTTAAAATACTATCGACTTGACAAGATCTAACTGTAACTTGTAACAGAATGTTAAGCAGAAGTTTATCAGTTGATTTTGCTCCAGTTCTGTCGTATCACCTGCAGGAAACTTGAAACGCTGCTTATCTTATAAAAAATATGGTGGTGGCGGAGTTTCAAATATCAAAGGAATTGGGATGCTTTGGATTCTTGTCTTAATTTTACTTTTCAACTAAATCGTAGACAGTTTATTAATGCAATGTTATTACAAGAAGGAAGAGTTCAGTTAATTCAACTTCAAGAGATAATAGATGCAAGCCCAGAAGGATTTAACCTCTGTTTAGTTGGGCTTATACTAATATAGTTTTTTTTACTTCTTTTTTTAGAATAATTTTTTTGAGAAATCAGTTAACTGTTTGGTTGTCATTTAAAAAATAGTTTTTTAAAAGAACTTTTATCTGATAGATCGTTTGACAATATAAAAATAAAAATACTTTTAATTTTAACTATATCTTATTTTGTAATAAAATTTATTTATGCATATAAATATTATTTAAAATATGTTAAACAATATGCAAAGCTCAGCATATTAATTATTATATAATTTTAAACTATATGAAACATATATGAAAATATATCTAATTAAATCTTTTATATGGATTATAACATAAGTAAAACTAATATAAAAATAAATATTAAAATATATAAAAAGTTAAATAATATTATATAAATCCTAAAATAAATATTTTAAGTTGAGTAAATAGTCAAATATATAATAAATTATGCATTTTATTATAATACAAGAAGAGTTGCAATAAATTAAAGAAGATGAGTTTAAAAGATAAGCGTGAAGATGAGTTTGTAAGTATTGTGAGAATTATTTGTAACATATAAGGATAAAAGGACTAAAAATAGGCTCATTAATTAATATGAAAATTGACTCAAAAACCATTTGAGAGATTTTTTTTGAAAATCTCTAAATTTGAGTTTCTTAAAAAATTGTATTTTGATTGTCAAAAAAGTCATATCTATTAAACAAGTGTTTTTTTATTTTATGGCTAAACACCCATTTTAAACAGAATTTTATGGTAGAGAAAAGTACTTATTGATCTCCCAGAAGCCCATTCAAATAGACAATTAGTCAAAATGTTATTGTAGATAATCTATAAATGGAGCGCTTTGAAGGACATAGTCCTAGTGAAATTAGGAATAAATATATAAACGAAGAGCTATGAAAAACAATTTCTAGACATAATAGACATATCAGCAAAAAATACTATGAGAGCTTCCGCAATGGCACATAATATGCACTGTCGCCCAAGACACTCCTTATTCTTCTAAATCGCAGCCTAAAAGCCTCCATCAAGCTAGAAAATTTTAAAATAAGAGTTAATTATTTAAAAATCTTAAACTTAGTAGAATTAATCGTTTACATAAGAAATTAATTTAATTAATATGAAAATAATAAATTTAAAAGAAAAAACCTAATCTTCCTTTTCCATAGTCTTTTTCCCCATCCTTTTTTTTTGCAACTGTACACATTTTTTGTTTCCTCTTTGTACCTTCTTTTGTTTTTCTTGCGACCTCTATTTTGTTCTTGTTGGAAAATCAGGACGAGACCTGATCCTGATCGCAATAGAATAATAATGAAACTTTTTTATATTTTGATTTCCTACAAATCAAGATTACTTTAATTATATAAAATGATTAATACATAAATCATAATAAAGCATGAATGATAATTCGTACCTTATTCCGAAGCTTGATTCTTGTTTTATCATATCCGTCGAATTATTTCCAAAATTAGTTTAGCTCAACTATCGTAGCTGTATAAGTGTCTAGCTTTTAACAGTATCTACAGAATAAGTTGAGAGAACTCCATAACTCTTACAGAAAATGTTAAGCAAGAAGTGTTAGCTCCATTAGAGCTTAATCTTATTTATAATAAGTTTAGGATGTTTTGTAATTTAATTGAAATTAAATTCTAATTTCAAATAAACTTTAATTAGAATTACAAATAATTCTAATTCAATACCAATTATACCAAAATAAGATCCAATATCTCATGTTGATCCTTATTTATTAAATATCTCATACTTAATTATAAAGTTTCTCAAACTTTATAATCGAGATCAAGTTGATTACAAAATATCTTTGCTCTCTTTAACCCATTCTATATGTGGGACTTATTAGGTTCCTAAATATATTGACAATGATTATAAATTATAATTATAATTCATAAGAATTAGATAAATTAAAATTATTTTAATTTATCTTAATTTTCAATTACATAATTTATAATCATAAATTAAGATTGGTGTCTAGCAACGCATCATAATCACTTAAATACCTAGGAATGTCAAAGTATTTTTGAGTAACCTTTCCGTGCATAATTTTTTTCATATAATTCAATCCTTTTATCATACAATGTTCTGATTAGATAAAGTATGTAATTCATGTCTACTCTTTTTTAATCCAATCATATTAATTCTCCACCATTAGTTGTTAATTCAATTAATGACATTTGTAAATTATTTACAAAGCATCATTTTATCTTGGCCAAGCATTTTACGAATCAATACTAATCGAAAACAATGGAACATTCTCCCTAATTACTTTAGCGTGATGAATCCCATCTTAATTACACAACTACCTCTATGTAGTTCATGCTATATTCAATGACTACCGATTGAACGACTTATAATTAAATAGTCATAATAAGTATCAAAATATAGCAATCCCTATACAAGATAACTTTGAAGACCTCAAGTCAAATGATCATTTATACAATCATCACAACGAAAATTCCATAGACATATAAGTAATATTCCAGATGGATTTCTCATATCAGGTCAATTCAGTGAACTTGTTCTCAAACAAGCACCCATATGTTTGTTCAAGTATATCTATACTTTAACTTATGAGATCAACTACTTCTTTCATAAGAAAAAACATAATGTGTGCTAGTCTTTTTACATTCTATTAATGTCTAATCTTAATATAATAATGACTAGGAACAATTTAGGAATAATATATAAATGCAATATGAATCTCATAATTATAATCCATTATAATTTCATTTGCAATGTATAATTTGTTGGATCGGAAAAAGAAAACATGCTTTGTTTGAAAAAACGGTAGATTTCAAAACTTTTAAGAAATCATTATTTGCAACGGAAGCAACAAATCCAAATCAACATGCCAATTCATACATGATATGGTATAAGGATAATAAAATATAAACAAGATCAGGAGTATTACCGACTCCTTCGCTTCTGACTTTAAATCCTCGTTCTTATCCTCTCCTTCTTCGTGTATCCAAATCCTTTGCCTTTGACTCTTTTTCTTTAGCAATCTACTTTCTCCTTGTTGTAGTATCCTCAATCAATTAGATTTACCACCAGTTCTTCAAGGACAATTAGGTTAACAAAATCCTCTGGTGGGAAAGGAGAAGAAATGTTTGGAGAAGATTTTCTTAGAAGAAGAAGAAGAAAAATTGAAACTATTTTAATTGGTATTTTCGATTCTCTCTTTCATGAAAGGAGAGAAGGTGTAAAGAACATGCAAGCCCTCTTTCTTGCCTACCAATTTCGTATATGCATGGATGGAAGGAGAGAGAGGCATCAAATGCATCACTTCTTTCATTAATCACTCATAAAATAGCCAATAAATGATATTATCTTCGTTTATCTTTATGATGGCAATTTGAAAAGACCATAACCTAAAATTTAATACCCAATTTCGGTTTTGCCAAGAAGAAAGAAGGAAGATAGTCCATCTAATGTACACCTTTCACCTTTAATCTAATGAATGCAAATAGATTACAAGCCAACATTAAAAGACAACCATTAAACCATTTAATGGTAAGTTCCTAACTCCATTTAATGATGATTAACCATAATAAAGACCATTTTTATTTAACATTTTAATGTCAAATGTGTGGTTACACATTTAACCTAGGAATAACCGAAATTGCTATCTTCTTCCTAAAAAAATTATTTTAATATAATTTGTAACACCCCACTCCCGTAAGACCCGAACTCGATATCGTGGGTGATATCCGAGTCCATGTCCCACGAGAGTGGCGTACTACATCAGTCGGTTTAAAAATTCAGTATACATTTTTTTTTCTCTTTTCTTCTTGTAGCCATCAACTCCACGTTCACACGGCAAACACAGTAAGTAAATAAAATCCGTGTTCAATATAAACCGTTTGATTATTACGGTCATCCATAATAATTACAATCGACCAATGCAAGAAAATATTACTACCACAATGGCTCAAGAAAAATACAATGCCTTGTTATACGATGATTGCGGAATACAATTTACTAAGACACTAATGCAGATACCGAACCGATCCCGACCTCTAACCTTTACTCGTCTACGGTGAGACATACTCCGTGTCAACCGGGTATTCTTGAGACTGAAAAGAGATGCAAATTTTGGGTGAGTTTTGCGAACTCGGTGAAAACCATCATCGATGGTTCACTCAACTCATGCATTCACCAATCATATTAGCACACGGTAGCATTAACGGTAATATCACATATTATCACATTTCAGTTCAATTTCATATACATACAATTTCATCATTTACATCTTCCGGTCATTTACGATCATATATATATATGCAATGCGCATGTGACACTGCTCCATTTTCATTTCGTTGTTGTGACTGTGCGCTTGGCTGTCGATGAATGGGCACATTGCGTTGAGCGGTGGCTCGAAAACATGGGCTTGAAGCCACGATACATTGAGCTGCGGCTCTGAATACGTTGGACTGAGGTCTGTGTGCGTTGGTAAAGCTCTCACATCGTTAGGCGTGATATGCCCCGACATCGATGGTCTGCTCGGTCACAACCGCCTTTTATCGATCACACATTTATGTTTATGCATGCAATGTACATATTCAATTTCCATTTACATATCATTACTATTTGCCAATTCTTGGACTTTCGGTCCGTATTTCAATTATCTACATTTCCAATTTATTGTATCCTACTATATCACATTTACAATCCCATCCAATGTATCGAAACGAAACAGACAATTAACACTTCAATATCAATTTCCCATTTCCTCGGACCTCGGTCCGAGATCTCAATATAACATTTACAAACAATTACTCACAAGTAGCGCCGTTATCTCATTCCAAATATTTGATACACCTATGGTCCGAAATCAATCAAATTCAAATACACATAAACTATAAACCCTCCATTATCTCCATATGGCATAATTGCAAAAACTTAAACACATAAAGGTTGAGGAACCAACTAGGTTACTCACCTATTACTTCCGAGCTAATGCCGGAAAGCCTCTGTGACGTCGGTCAATCGACGCTCCAATTGGACCTCAACTTAAAACCTCCTTCAAACCTTCAACAATCACTTTCTAACTTTTACACCAAAGTACTAACCTCTTTTCCTTCTCAAACATGTACCAACTCATCTTCTAATTTTGATGAGATCAAAGAGAATAGCTTGGAGTTATGGAGAAAGATGAGAAGAGGAGAGCCAACTTCGATGGTTTCATGAAGGGTTTGGATGTTTGAGTTTGGATGGGTTTTAACAAAGCCTTACAAACTCTCCTTTCCTTACTTTTAAACATTCCGAGAGCATTAATGAAGGAGCAATTAATGAAACTTTTAAATGGCACAAATTGATTTGTTGGTTTTAGTAGAAAAGTCAAAATATATTTGTTTAATCCATCAAAATTTTACTCCATTTCACTCCAATGACCCTACTTTCAGTCTCAAAATAAAATACCCAATATTACAGTGTCGATTGGGTAGCAATTTTTGCTATGAGAATCGAACTGGTTAGCCAATTGGCGATTTATCCGTCGAGAATTTCTGAATTATTTTTATGAGAATTAATGAAATTCCTAAAATTATAAAACAGTAACGATGCACTCCAAATAATTTTTCAATCACGAAAATCACATTTTCTACTCCAAAACAAGTTTAGGCGATTCTGCGATTTTGCGGTCAAAATTTTCTCCGAAAATTCGGAAAAATTCCTATAAATCCCAAAAAATGTAAAACGCTTAATAGCGCTTTCGAACAATTTTTCAAATCCCATAACCACGTTAATCACAATAAAATGCCGTTAGGCCCAATTCTAGGAATGTCATGAATGCATTTATCAGAATTCCATGTACACAATTGATCATCGTGTATCAATCCTATTATGCATGAACAGAAATGATTATTCCTTATCAATCCCATCCTATGCCAATTTTACTATTTTACCCTTCCAGGAGGGGGTGGAATGTTACAATTCTCCCCTCCTTATAAGAATTTCGTCCTCGAAATTCTCAGTCAACGATTCACTATGACAGTAATCATATGAGTCTATACATCCTATACACTTTTCCACTTAATGATTCACTTTTGAGTGATCACAAGAACCACTCTCGGTCAGTGGTTCGATTCTTTATGGCTAACTCATTATCACTTAAGATAAGATGTGGATTTGACAACACTATCAGTTGACGATCTCATTTTCTTAGCTATCTCACTTGTCATTTCTAAAATCAGTCACCTCCTTTGGTTCCGATATATATAACTCAGTTCAGTATTTTCGAACCTATTCACTTATCACATTTTATTCCTCTAATACCTTTTTCCCACAATGCCATATAGTCCTATTCGTATTCCATTGAGGACATCTCCATTTCTTTGGTATCTCCCTTCATCGCGTCAGGGACGATTTACATTCCCTTGGTACCAATACAGTAACACTTAATTCCACTTCACTATAATCAGTAACAATGTACCTAATGCAGTCATTTATCCTATGTCATTCACTTTATATTCAAAATCGATTCTCGTAAGACAAATCAATATTCTATAGTGTTCACACACTTTATCCGGATATACAGTTTACTCTGTCTCATTTGTCCGATCCAAATTCCACTTTAGCTAACCATGCAGTCTTCCTAAGTCACTTTCCTTTTTCTCACACATTTTAGTCTCAAACCCATTCTGGTCTTTAACTCCCAAAGAGTAATCTGCTTGATGTAACAAGATATATTCTCCAAATGAATCAAAACTCTATAACACGACCATAATCAAACCTTTTTCCTATTGGACATTCAATCTATAAACACTTGAGCCAAGAATCACTTCATTCTATACCTACAATTACTCAATTTCACTTTTCAAATATGCTGACTAGAATGTCTAACTTTGACTGTTCACATTCTTGTTCTAATACCTTTTTATCGGGCACACTTACTTCTCCTTCGACTTTTGTTCACTATAGTTTTCCAATTCCATTCGTATATTCAAACTCATCATAAGATTTCCCCCCTTTACTTTCTGCACTCTTCACCTTTTTTTATCACTATTCTTACAACTTCATTTTTCCTGAAACACCTCACTATTACCCATAATCTGCTTGACAATCATTGACAATCCCAATATCTGTAATTGATCTGTTCATTGCAGCATTATCGTATCTATACCTGTCTCTTTCCTCAAATTAACACAGTGTATGCTTATGGGAATCTACAGTCTCCAAGGCTTTCAATAATGAGAATGGCACTAATACCATTTATCACAGTCAGTTCAATTTATTTCATACTTGTTCAACATATTGTCGCAGATTCAATACTCACCGCCCACTTTTCCCGAAGTATGTATATCATCGATGTCGATTCCTCAATTAATCTTATCGTTCTTTTCACTTTTCACTGTTCAACACTTCTCAACACATTCTGTCTCTAATCACAGTTACTACCATTGTTTACCTCGCATAATTCCCTATTAGGGTCTTATTGACTTTACCGTACATCTTTTACCCTTTTCATTAAGTCTACACTTAGTGTATCTGCAATTTCTTTATGAAGGTGTCACTACATCACCTCATTGTCAGTTTTCCTTGTTGACCCTCTTGTCTCCATTCAGTTACTCTTTTCCATTTTCTCTTCTCATTTGTTTTCATATCATTCTTATCAACATATGTTAATACCTTGTCATCTATATTTAAACCTCCAAAATTTTCCATTTTATTATAGTATCTCTCTTCTCAGTTCGGGACTCTTTTATTTTTCGTTTCAAATCTAAATTCCTCAACAGTTTTGCATCATAACTGGAGATCGATTCACTTCACATTGCAATAGAATCACCTCAAATTAAAATCTCACTCATATTGGATACTTTACATTTACGTACATACGGTCTGGTGATAACCTCAACTAGATGAGCTATGTCCCAATTTCACCTTTAATTTTGTCCGTACTTCTATCCATTTGACCGTTCGTCTTGATACCATCTTTATACGGTTCACGAAAGTCTCATCAATCAATTATTATCCCTAATTGCTTTTCAATCCTTCTTCACTATAATGCATAATCTCAATTAGAACAATTTTATGCCATAATTTAAATATCGAACATTCCTTTCACGAAGGTTCCTTACGACGATCTTAAACGCTTTCTTTACCACTTGTTCGTAATCTATACCGAAATCACTTTTCGCTCCTCTCATACAGTACACTCGGTCCACCTTTGTCTTACTTTAACCTCTTAAGAACTTCACACTTTAATCACTCTAAACATTTACCGCTCATTTCCTCTATGATTTCCATATATCATCACATACATTTCATTAATCACAATCAACATTCTTGTCCAATAGATATCCCCAACAAGAATCGACTTAAATACAATAACTCTTTTCATATACCGCTATTGTGGTTTCATTCTTTTCAAGATCTTTATTTCATTCTCACCATATCATTAAACTGTATGTCTCATTCCCTATCCGTTCGTGCGTAACTTGACCTTGTAAGGTCATAACAATTTAACTTCTCATCTTATGATCTTTATTCCTATTATTTTTTTTATACATTTTCGCTACTTATCTTCTATTTTCCTCAAATAGTTTATGATCGGTGTTCACAGTCCCCGATACTCGACAAAATCGTTGATACCACTCCATTTTATCTCTATCTATATGCCTATCTCTTTACCATTTTTGTGTCCATATACACCTAATTCAGTATTTTCCGATACACCATCAGTAAAAAAAAAATAAAAAAAAATCATCTATCTGTCTTTTTCTTTTAAGATTTTATCATACGAATTTCCAACCTCGAAGCACAATAATCACATAACAATTTCAGTCTCAAACTTATGCGGTCTAGTTCATAACCATTTCCCGAATTCATTTCAGTCTATCTTTACACTTTTACATTCTTTCAGTTCTCAATAAACCATTACAGCACTCTATTGAGCTTCTTTCCATTTCGCTATTATCATCTGCCTATAAACTCTACTAATCTCTAACTTGAATACAGTGAATCAAAATATGCCCGATTGGACCATCTACATTTTACTCAATTCCAATATTTCCCCCTTTCATGTCATATATGGTCAGAACTGTAATTACCTAACCATCCCGGGCATTTAATCTCACTTAGATCTACTATAACCAATATGCTTCCCATATCTCTAATGGACCTCTCCAAGTTCTCAACATCTTCATTTTTTTTCTGTCATCATAATATTGTCAATTTAATTCAGTCGAAGCCCACACAGTCATTCTGCTATCACTTATGAGGGTTTCTAACCCAGTACAATTTCAATCTTCTTATCCATTTTTCCTTTATCCTTTCCTAATTGATTATCCCCTTTTAGGGATTTACACTCTAATCCAGTCTCACTCTTCTCTCACTTAATCACTTAACACTTATGCACCCGTAGGATTTATCCTCGGCGACTCGACTAGGATCGATTACCACGATGCGCAACGACACGACTCAAATGCATGAAACCTATGTTCCAAACTGTGCCCAGATACATTACGTACTACTGGGCTCTGATACCACCTAAATGTAACACCCCACTCCCGTAAGACCCGAACCCGATATCGTGGGTGATATCCGAGTCCATGTCCCACGAGAGTGGCGTACTACATCAGTCGGTTTAAAAATTCAGTATACATTTTTTTTTTCTCTTTTCTTCTTGTAGCCATCAACTCCACGTTCACACGGCAAACACAGTAAGTAAATAAAATCCGTGTTCAATATAAACCCGTTTCAGTTATTACAGTCATCCAGTAATAATTACAATCACCAATGCAAGAAAATATTACTACCACAATGGCTCAAGAAAATACAATGCCTTGTTATACGGTGATTGCGAATACAATTTACTAAGACACTAATGCGATACTAACCCATCCCGACCTCTAACCTTTACTCGTCTCATGAGACATACTCCGTGTCAACCGGGGTATTCTTCAGACTGAAAAGAGATGCAAATTTTGGGTGAGTTTTGCGAACTCGGTGAGAAACCATCATCGATGGTTCACTCAACTCATGCATTCACCAATCATATTAGCACACGGTAGCATTAATGTAATATCACATATTATCACATTTCAGTTCCAATTTCATATACACATACAATTTCATCATTTACATCTTCCGGTCATTTACAATCATATATATATATGCAATGCGCATGTGACACTGCTCCATTTTCATTTCGTTGTTGTGGACTGCATGCTTTGGCTGTCCCAATAACGGGCACATTGCGTTGAGCCGGTGGCTCGAAAACATGGGCTTGAAGCCACGATACATGAGCTGCGGCTCTGAATACGTTGGACTGAGGTCCTCGTGCGTTGGTAAAGCTCTCACATCGTTAGGCGTGATATGCCCCGATACAATGGCTGCTCCGGTCCAACCGCCTTTTATCGATCACACATTTATGTTTATGCATGCAATGTACATATTCCAATTTCCATTTACATATCATTACTATTTGCCAATTCTTGGACTTTCGGTCCGGTATTTCAATTATCTACATTTCCAATTTATTGTATCCTACTATATCACATTTACAATCCCATCCAATGTATCAAACGAAATGACAATTAACACTTCAATATCAATTTCCATTTCCTCGGACCTCGGTCCGAGATCTCCAATATAACATTTACAAACAATTACTCACAAGTAGCACCGTTATCTCATTCCAAATATTTCGACACCTATGGTCCAAATCAATCAAATTCAAATACACATAAACTATAAACCCTCCATTATCTCCATATGGCATAATTGCAAAAACTTAAACACATAAAGGTTGAGGAACCAACTAGGTTACTCACCTATTACTTCCGAGCTAATGCCGGAAAGCCTCTGTGACGTCGGTCAATCGACGCTCCAATTGGACCTCAACTTAAAACCTCCTTCAAACCTTCAACAATCACTTTCTAACTTTTACACCAAAGTACTAACCTCTTTTCCTTCTCAAACATGTACCAACTCATCTTCTAATTTTGATGAGATCAAAGAGAATAGCTTGGAGTTATGGAGAAAGATGAGAAGAGGAGAGCCAACTTTCGATGGTTTCACTGAAGGGTTTGGATGTTTGAGTTTCGGATGGGTTTTAACAAAGCCTTACAAACTCTCCTTTCCTTACTTTTAAACATTCCCGAGAGCATTAATGAAGGAGCAATTAATGAAACTTTTAAATGGCACAAATTGATTTGTTGGTTTTAGTAGAAAAGTCAAAAATATATTTGTTTAATCCAGTCCAAAATTTTACTCCATTTCACTCCAATGACCCTACTTTCAGTCTCAAAATAAAATACCCAATATTACGATGTCGATTGGGTAGCAATTTTTGCTCGAGAATCGACAGGCTCGCCAATTGGCGATTTATCCGTCCGAAAATTTTCCCGAATTATTTTTCTGAGAATTAATGAAATTCCCTAAAATTATAAAATAGGTAACAGTGCACTCCAAATAATTTTTCAATCACGAAAATCACATTTTCTACTCCAAAACAAGTTTAGGCGATTCTCGCGATTTTGCGGTCAGGAATTTTCTCCGGAAAATTCCAGAAAATTCCTATAAATCCCAAAAAATGTAAAACGCTTAATAAGCGCTTTCGAACAATTTTTCAAATCCCATAACCACGTTAATCACAATAAAATGCCGTTAGGCCCAATTACCGGGAATGTCATGAATGCATTTACTGTAATTCCATGTACACAATTGATACTGTGTATCAATCCTATTATGCATGAACAGTAATGATTATTCCTTATCAATCTCATCCTATGCCAATTTTACTATTTTACCCTTCCAGGAGGGGGTGGGATGTTACATAATTAATCTAATTAATTACATTAAACCAAAAACTAAGCTCATTACTAAATGTACATTTGGGCTTCTGTAATTAGATCAAGCCCAAGATTCAATTATGGGCTTTTAATTAACCTCCATTTATATTTCTTACTTAGCTTGATAATCTTCCTTAAAGCCAAGTGGGAAATCTGATTGAACTTTGATAATTCAAGCTCCAATAAGCCCAGAATTAATTCAATCTCATTGAAATTAATTCTAACTTATTAACTAAATGTCATTCCACTAAAGACAATTAGTTGAACTCTTAAATTATTAAATATTATGAGAATATGTCCAATTGCAAACCCTATTTAGAACCTTATTATAGCCATCCGCACAACAAAGGGTAAAATTACTGTTTTGCCCTTATGTTAGTTTTTCCTTCTAGATCTCTCATTTTACTTTATATGGTGATTAACACATAAGATCTCATCTCAGTGTTAAGACTTGATGGGTAGCTAGTCCATCAAACTACTGGCACCAGTTTAATTACCAAATATCCTTAAAACATCTAGAAGAGATGATAACACTATAAACTCTTTATTTGAGTGAATGTTCCCTGATACATGTTTCAATTAATAATTCCAACATGCAGACACTAGATTAATACTCTGTAAAAATCCATTCCGATCATATAAAGAATTATAATAAAACATATATGAGTTCACCACTCATCAAGATTATGGTTTATAATAAGCAAATGCTTAAGTTGTACGTTTTAAGATTGAAGTAACGACCCACTTTATTCTTGAAAACATACTTGATTCCAGATTCATTTAATAGTGCCATTATCGATAGTCAACTACTATCATGATATGAAACTCATCATTCTCTTGAAGTAAGCTCCTTTACTTGTGTATAATTCTAGAAGTGTATGTTGAAATGAGCTTGTGGATGAATTAGAGGTAAAATTTGATGCTTAGTAAAGTGTTATAGATGTTAGAAGTGAAAGGAGTTAGATTAATGTTGAATGCTGGAAATTGAGTTTTGAACCTATGGTACTGTTTTGATCATAATAAATTGTATAGGTGAGAAAATGAGGTGAGGTTTGTGCCCAAGTAAACTTTGGGATGTTGGCTTCATTTTAGTGTGACAAAAACATAAAAACAACCATTAAGACTCACCTTACACAAGTTCAAGCTTTAGATATTCCTTACTTCTTCAAGTTCACTCACACCTCTCAACCTTTACCAAAACCTTATGGCTATCACCACAACCATGCATATCATCATCTTCTCAAGGTTTAAGCTAGCTTTACAAGAGAAGGAAGAAAGAGCAAGCCAAAAGAACAAGAATCTATCTTGTAAGAAGGAGCCACCAACGAAGAAAGAAGAGAAATTCACCAAGGAAGGGAAAAATAAGGTTTCGGATGAGAGGAGATCAAGTCTTCCAAAATTAATGTGTTTTTAACTCTAACAAGAAGAGAACTCGTGGATGAGGGATAAAGAAGAAGACAAAAACATTAAATAATGGTTTTGGTGGCAAAATGTGATAGGTTCCAAGCTTTAAAGGAAAGTCAACATAATATATTATAATCCAGATCAAAAATGAACCCAATCAACTCAAATGACCCCAATTTCAATTCTAAACTAATATACCCAATATTACAGTGCCATTGGGTAGAAATTTTCGCTACCAAAAATCGACCGGTTCGCCAATTGACGATTTTTCCGATCCGGAAATTTTCTCCGGAAAAATCCAGAAAAATTCCTAAAAATCCTTTAAAATAGAAAACAATTTATGGCGCACTCAGAAAAATTTTCCAAATACGATTAGCCCATAATTTTCACAAAAAAATCTCGATTTGAAACCTAAGCCGGAAAATATCATGAATGCATGTATACGATATGCATGTGCAACCAAATCCATAATCATAAAAGCTATATGCTGTGAGTTCATGCCTAGACCTAATGCAATACTTCTAACTCATCCCAATTTACCAAAATAACCCTTCCTATGGGAGTTGGGATGTTACATATATGGAGATAAATCGCAACACTACAGTCTAAACCATAATCAAGCGACCAACTTGATTATTCAACTGTGAATCAATTAATTCAGATTCTAATAATATACATGTTTCCCATACATCTCTATGTATATGTATATTACTTACAAAAGAATCTTGGTACCTTTTGACCAGATATATAATGCTCATACAGATAAAACCAAACCCTTTTGTTTTATTAATAATAAATATTTTCATTACAAATCTGTAACTGAAGAAGATAAAGTTACATGTAAATACACTTGCTTTCCAGGGCACTATATTTACATAACTCTAACAATCTCCCACTTGCCCTAAAGCAAGTTTGACATATCCCTCATTCCCATCCCTTCTAGGTGACCCTCAAAGCTCTTTTGAGTCAATATCTTTGTGAACGAATCAGCAAGGTTTTGCTCGGTGGGAATCTTTACCACATCCACTTCTTCACATTGTATTATCTCCCTTATAAGATGATACTTTCACTCAATGTGTTTGGCAGCTTTGTGGTTCCGAGGTTCTTTAGAATTAGCCACTGCCCCACTATTATCACAATAACGTGTAATGGCCTTTTCCGCCTCTGGAACTACCCCCAAATCATTTAGGAACTTCTAAAACCAGACTGCTTCCTTTGCTGCTTCACAAGCAGCAACATACTCAGCCTCCATAGTCGAATCAGTAATACAAGATTGCTTGACACTCCTCCAAACTATGGCTCCACCTCCTAAAGTAAATATAGAACCAGAAGTTGATTTCCTTGAATCAACATCTGATTGGAAATCATAATCTGTATATCCTGTCGGAATAAGATTACTTCCAGAGTAAACAAGCATTAAGTTCTTCGTCCTACGAAGATACTTAAGTATACACTTAACCGCAGTCCAATGTTCCATTTCTGGATTGGACTGAAATCGCTACTACCTTCTCGCGTAATGTATATCCGGTCTCGTACACAGCATTGCATACATCAAACTACCAACTGCCGAAGCATATGGAATGTTAGGCATGCGTTCAACCTCCTATTGGGTTTTAGGTGCTTGTTCATTTGAAAGTTTGATTCCATGTCTAGTAGGAGTAAAACCCCCCTTAGAATCTTGCATGGTGAACTTATTGAACATATTCTCAATGTGGGTTAGTTGAGACAAAGCTATCTGCTTATTCTTTCGATCCCTTATAAGTTTGATCCCTAGAACATAGGTAGCCTCTCCCAAATCCTTCATTGAAAACTGTTCATTCAGCCATCCCTTAACTGCAGATAACATTCCCACATCATTCCCAATGAGCAGAATGTCATCAACATACAGGATTAGGAAAGTAACCTTACCTTCTTGTATTCCTTTATGAACACAAGGCTCATCTAGGTTTTGTATAAACCCATAGGTTTTGATAGCCTTATCAAACCTAATGTTCCAAGACTTAGATGCTTGCTTAAGTCTATAAATGGACCTTTACAACTTGCAAACCTTATGCTCATTACCTGGCTCAATGAATCCTTCTGGTTGGGCCATATAAATGGTCTCCTCAAGATCCCCATTAAGAAATGCGGTCTTGACATCCATTTGCTATATTTCATAATCGAAATAGGCTACTATAGCCAAAAGAATCCTGATGGACTTAAGCATGGCAACCGGAGAAAAAGTCCCCTTATAGTCTATACCCTCCTTTAGAGTATAGCCTTTAGCTACCAATCTAGCTTTAAAGGTCTCTACCTTTCCATCCGATCCCCTTTTCCTTTTGTAGATCCATTTACACCCTATGACTTTTAGACCTGGTGGTAGATCTACAAGGACCTAGACTTCATTAGTATACATAGAATCTATTTCTGATTCCATTGCCTTGAGCCATTTTCCTGCATCAACATCATTAATAGCCTGTGTATACGTAATGGGATCTATTTCTTCTTGGTCCGAGATAGCAATTAAGCCTTCTCCTAAACCCAGATACCTATCTGGCTGTCTCACAACCCTCCCACTACGTCTAGGCACACCATGATGTTCAGGTTACACTTCTGATTCAACTCTTGAATCCATTTCGACATCTTGTTCTATCATATCCAAAGCAACTCTTGGTTTGGATGAAATAGCTAACTCCTTTAGTACTACTTCACTTCTTCCTTTGTGATTTTTCACAAACTCTTCCTCTAAGAAGGTTGTATTTGTCAACACAAATACCTTCTTATCATGGGGACTGTAAAAATAGTACCCTCGAGTTCCCGTAGGATATCCTACAAACAAACATACTTCTAACCTTGGTTCCATCTTTGTGGATTCAGGCTTTAGAACAGTGACTGGGCAGCCCCAAGTCCTCAAATGCCTCAATGAAGGCACTCGGCCAGTCCACAACTCCCTAGGTGTTTTAGGCACTGATTTGGACAGAGAAAAGTTAAGAAGATATGTTGCAGTTTGTATGGCATATCCCCAGAACGATTCTGGAAGGCTAGCGTAGGACATCATTGATCTTACCATTTCTAATAGAGTTCTATTTCTCCTCTCTGCTACACCATTCTGTTGAGGTGTACGAGGAGCTGACAAATTGGAAACAATTCCATTGTCAATTAAATATTGCTGGAACTCTCCAGATAAATACTCACCACCTTGATCTGATCGAAGCTGTTTTAATGGCTTGCCAAGTTGCTTCTCAGCTTCAGATTTGAATTCTTTGAACTTTTCAAAAGATTCACTCTTTTTATGCATCAAATACAAATAGTCATGTCTTGAGTAACCATCTATAAAAATTATGAAATATTCATAACCTCCTCTAGCTTGTACATTCATGGGCCCACACACATCAGTATGTACCAGATCCAATGTGGATTCAGATCTGTTTCCGTTGGAAGGAAATGAGGCTTTGGTCATTTTCCTTCAATACAAGATTCACAGTGGGTAATGGATCACTATCCAAGCCCATAAGGATCCCATCCTTTACTAGCTTTGTCAAGTCTTTTTGATTGATATGACCCATTCTTAAGTGCCACAGATACTTTGAATTAATGCTAGAGATTTTGGATTGTCTTGGTTTTATCAATTCGTGGTATTTAGTGAGCCTTTCATAGTTTCTATAAAAACAATCCTGTTTAGTTATCGCATCACAAATAAAATCCTTATTCTCATATATTGAAACAACCTTTTCAAAATATAAGGAATAACCAGATTTTATTAGACAAAAAACAGAAATCATGTTCCTTACAATCATTGGCATGTAATAAACATCCTCCAAATATAACCTATGACCACTAGGAAAGTCCAAGATAACTACTCCCACTGATTCTACTGAAACATAGGAACCATCTGCTATCTTGACTTGAAACTGGCCTTTAGGTAGTCTTTTCCTTTACTGGAACCCCTGCAAAGAATTATAAACATGGTTAGTGGCTCCTGAATCTAATATCCAAGAAGTAGATAAATCTGCCACATTTCTAGTTCCTAACAAACTTAGGAAGCCCATACCTTGTTTGCTTTTGAGGGACTCTAGGTAGATTGGACGGTTTCTTTTCCAGTGGCCCATCTCATCACAGTGGAAACACTTTCCTTTGATGTTCTCTTTGGCCTTCTTTTTCATGGATTTGGCCTTGACCCCTGTTTGGGCCATCTTTTTCATTGGACCCTTCTTCTTTTCCTTTCCCTTACCCTTGGGCTTAGAAGAAGAAGCTACATTAGCTTCTGGCCTATGAACCTTAATATTCAATATCTCCTCCGTGCTCTGGAGGGTATTCATCAACTCACTCAAGGTGTAATCCTTGCTGTTGAGCTCATAGTCCAACTTAAACTGCTAAAAAGAAGAGTTTAAGCTATTGATGATCATAATGATCTGCGTGTCCGCATCCATATCCGCCCCAAGCATCTCAGCCTCAGTGACCGCAGAGATTACCTTCATCATGTAATCCCACACCGGTTCACCAGGTTTCTGTCTGAGATTACGAAAGGTTTGGATAGCTTTCACTCTTGCAGACCTAGTCCTCACACCAAACATCTCATGTAGGTGATGGACCATTGCACTAGCAGTTTTCATACAAGCAATTTGCTTTTGCAACATGCCGCTGACAGAAGCCAGAATATAACACTTAGTAGTCTTGTCAGCATTCTGCCAACACTCATATTGTTGGACTTGTTCAGGAGTTGAATCTTCACTTCGAGGTGTAGGCTCATTTTCAGTTAACACCCATGAAATACGTTCATATTGAAGAACAATGTCAAGGTTACGTCTCCATTCATTAAAATTGTCTCCGTTTTCCAATTTGTTATTAGTCAAGAGCAGGGTGAGTGGATTCATTTTGTGGTTGATTATGTCTGAAAATATAAATTATTAAAACATGAGCATACTAGTCAACAATTTATGGAACTTTGTATAAAATCATGATGCATGTATGCATGATGATAGATTTAACAAAACTTAAAAAATTAAAACATTATACGACGGTTATTTTTCTTATCTATAATAGACTAAGTGACGGTGGGCTATCTTATCCATTAAAAGAAAAACTGGGACCCTCCCACTCAAAAACTACTAAGCATCTCATGCCTAATTTTTTAAGAAGCGTCTTAATTTGGTCCATACTTTTACCAACAGAGCTACGGTGGGCAGTTTATTGGTAAAAAATGTTGAGTGTTTAACCATTTGATTCATTTACTAAAGATACCTACAAACCATGCCTCGGTGGGAGGTCACATTTGTTATCATTAAGTGGACTTATCCTTAAGGAGACCCAAACCATGCAAGATCTAGGATCCATGCCCTTCGATGGGGAGTAACACTTCACCACATACAAACAGGCCATCATTTGGAGACCGTGGACTCTCACAGGAGCATCCTCTCCCACTCAATCTTTTTGGGCTTTAAGTTTTAAATACCATCTTGTCTAGATGCAATTTATTATCCATCCTATATTGTTTCATTATATATCTCATACATAATGAATGCATGGCAAAGCCTAGGGTTGGCAATTTTCTAAATGACATGCAATCACATAATATCACATATTATAAGCATTCATTTCTCCATTCATCACATGAACTAATAAAGCCACTTTTGATTGTCCATCCTAGAAAAATTAAATAATTACAAGCCTTTTAGGCCCAAAGTATTCTTCTTGGACTTGGATCTTCCGCTTCGAACTCTTCACAAACATGATCTGGCCCATACGGTAAACAAAATGTAATGGCATATATGAAAATCGAATTTTGTCACTTTGAAAAATAAAATTCCAGCACCAGATTTTTAGAAAAACAAATCTTTGTTTTGACAAAAAATTCCAGCACTAGTTTTCATTAAAACCGAAGCTCATTTCATGAAAATAAAAAACCAGCACTTAGTATTTTAGTAAAACTGAAATTTGATTCTTTGAAACAAAAATCCAGCACTTGTTTTTACAATAAAAACTGAAAAGTGATCCATTGAAACAAAATTCCAGCAACTATGTTTTCACAAAACTTATGCCAATACACAAAAGGATACACCGAAAATTTTACCTTTCCATTTCTTCAATCCATGGCTGCTCCATCTTCATCATTAAATCAATTTGTACATTACAAAATCAAAGAAAATAGAAAAAAAATCAAGGAGGAAACATGGTGATGATAGACCACCCTCCTTGTTACAACCAATGAAGAAATCTTACAAGATAAATTTAACTTCTATGGACAACCAAATGAGCAAACATACACCATGTATATTTCTATCACATAAAAATATGCAGCATACACAAAAATATTGCCAACCCATGCATCCAATATATAGGAACCGAAATCATGCATTAGAAACTGGCTCTGATACCAATTGTTGGATCGGAAAAAGAAAACATGCTTTGTTTAGAAAAACGGTAGATTTCAAAACTTTTAAGAAATCATTACTTGCAGCGGAAGCAAAAAATCCAAATCAACATGCCAATCCATACATGATATGGTATAAGGATAATAAAATATAAACAAGATCAGGAGTATTACCGACTCTTCGCTATGACTTTAAATCCTCATTGCTTATCCTCTCCTTCTTCGTGTATCCAAATCCTTTGCCTTTGACTCTTTTTCTTTAGCAATCTATTTTCTCCTTGTTGTAGTATCCTCAACCAATTAAATTTATCACCTGTTCTTTAAGGATAATTAGGTTAACAAAATCCTCTGGTGGGAAAGGAGAAGAAATGTTTGGAGGAGATTTTCTTAGAAGAAGAAGAAGCAAAATTGAAACTCTTTCAATTGGTATTTTCGATTCTCTCTTTCATGAAAGGAGAGAAGGTGTAAAGAACATGCAAGCCCTCTTTCTTGCCTACCAATTTCGTATATGCATGGATGGAAGGAGAGAGAGGTATCAAATGCATCACTTCTTTCATTAATCACTCATAAAATAGCCAATAAATGAGATTATCTTCATTTATCTTTATGATGGCAATTTGAAAAGACCATAACCTAAAATTCAATACCCAATTTTGGTTTTGTCAAGAAGAAAGAAGGAAGATAGTCCATCTAATGTACACCTTTCATCTTTAATCTAATGAATGCAAATAGGTTACAAGCCAACATTAAAAGAAAACCATTAAACTATTTAATGGTAAGTTCATAACTCCATTTAATGATGATTAACCATAATAAAGACCATCTTTATTTAGCATTTTAATGTCAAATGTGTGGTTACACATTTAACCTAGGAATAACTGAAATTGCTATCTTCTTCTTAAAAAAAATTGTTTTAATATAATTAATCTAATTAATTACATTAAACCAAAAACCAAGCTCATTACTAAATGTACATTTGGGCTTCTTTAATTAGACCAAGCCCAAGATTCAATTATGTGCTTCTAATTAACCTCCATTTATATTTCTTACTTAGCTTGATAACCTTCCTTAAAGCCAAGTGGGGAATCTTATTGGATTTTGATAATTCAAGCTCCAATAAGCCTATAATTAATTCAATCTCATTGGAATTAATTCTAGCTTATTAACTAAATGTCATTCCACTAAAGACAATTAGTTGAACTCTTGAATTATTAAATATTATGAGAATATGTTCAATTGCAAACCCTATTTAGAACCTTATTATAGCCATCCGCACAACAAAGGGTAAAATTACCGTTTTGCCCTTATGTTGGTTTTTCCTTCTAGATCTCTCATTTTACTTTATATGGTGATTAACACATAAGATCTCATCTCAGTGTTAAGACTTGATGGGTAGCTAGTCCATCAAACTATCGGCGCCATTTAATCACCAAATCTCCTTAAAACATCTGAAGAGATGATAACACTATAAACTCTTTATTTGAGTGAATGTTCCCTGATACATGTTTCAATTAATAATTCCAACATGCAGACACTGGATTAATACTCTGTAAAAATCCATTCCGATCATATAAAGAATTATAATGAAACATATATGAGTTCACTACTCATCAAGATTATGGTTCATAATAAGCGAATGCTTAAGTTGTATGTTTTAAGATTAAAGTAACGACTCAATTTATTCTTGAAAACATACTTGATTCCAGATTCATTTAATAGTGCTATTATCGATAGTCAACTACTATTATGATATGAAACTCATCATTCCCTTGAAGTAAACTCCTTTACTTATATGGAGATAAATCGCAACACTACAGTCTAAATAATAATCAAGCGACCAACTTGATTATTCAACTGTGAATCAATTAATTTAGATTATAATAATATACATGTTTCCCATACATCTCTATGTATATGCATATTACTTACAAAAGAATCTTGGTACCTTTTGACCAGATATATAATGCTCATACAGATAAAACCAAACTCTTTTGTTTTATTAATAATAAATATTTTCATTACAAAACTGTAACTGAAGAAGATAAAGTTACATGTAAATACACTTGCTTTCTAGAGCACTATATTTACATAACTCCAACATAATTATCCTATGGACTTTATCATATACATTTAAACTTGGATAAGGTAAAAAATGCCTTTAAATATTTTGTCACTGAACCATAACCAATCGATTGGTTGTAGGGCATAAACTAGGAATCTCCTATTTGCGCTAAGCCATTTGTTTAAGTATCTCACACCATATCACCATATGACGATTATATTTTTGTTGGGACAGTGGCTTAATAATAGAAATTTACAATATTCTCTATAGTGAACACTTGCTTAAATCTTACAACTTCCATCTTAATTGTCATCATAATTAAGAAAAACTGCCTAAATACATCCTTACATCTTTGATGAGACTTTAGCTCATTTTGCATGCCCCATGGCTCTAATGTTCCACAATATATTACTATCTTAAACAATGCAAGGAACTATGTCAAGGTCATTAGAGAACTTATTGATCCTATTAATAATTTCTACTAAATGAAAAATGTATTATGGCTTAAGTACAACCATTGCTACATTGAAACTTTTGAATCTTGAATGATATTGTTCTTAATTAAAATAAACCTTAACTAAGATTTACTTTTAAAGTGAATATTTATATAACCTTGAACTCAAATATCAAATTATCATTAGAACAATGGGTATCCTTAATACTTCACAAGTATTTGATATCTCAAGTACTAAACATATTTAGTATATTATCTATGTATTTGGACTTATAATAGGTGAAAATTTTCAATCTATCTCTATAAATCTAAATCTCAAAATTGAGTTGTTTCCTTTTCATATCCAATAGGAGTTGTTCTCATAAAATTATATTTTCAACAATTGAAAGTTAGAATTGTTGTTCTATCTGAGCAATATGTCTCCATATACTCCAACTTAATAGAACAACTATAGTCCCACTAACCTTATTACGGACATGATAATTTCACAATCATCTAAAAATCAACCTTTTTGAATTCATCAAGAAAGTGAGTCTTTTAATGTCTTGTAGCCTTTCAACTTTACATTAAATGCATCAACAAAGACAGTAGTTCCAATTGGATGTATTGCCATAAGATTTGATCCTTTGAAATTTTATCTTACTCCCACTTGAGAATCATTTTTTTTATATGTATACATTGAAACAAACAACTTATTCAATAGGTCTGAAAGATTATATCCAACTTTTAGATATCTCATAACCTTTTATTACCCAATTTAGTTCTAAACTTAATGAATAATATATGCTTAAACTAAGCATTACATCTTTAAATCATTAACTTTGTTTTTTCAAAGACTTAGCATTTCATATCTAATATGAAATCTTACTAATTGATTTAATTGGAACTATGGAAGTTAAGTCATTGTATTAGGCATAGTTATAGAAAAATAATATTGCATCATACAATATCTCATATTGTATTTTCCTCTTTACATAAATCTATACTCTTATGAATTTAGTTGTGAAGGTATTCACTAGAGAATCTCATTCCCAATAGATAACTAAAATTTAAATCTTACCACAACGATCTCATCAAAGTGCTTTAACATTCTTAATGCTTAATTTCTATTTATATTTAAACATTTTGAACTGTTCAAAGTTTAAATCATTATTTCATTTAATGCATATGAATTTATCATATAAAGTCATTAGTAATTTAATGAAATATAAGTATCATCCTTTTACTTAATTGTTATTCCATCCAATATATAACATGTATAAATATAACAATTCAATACCATCATCATCCTTTCACCAAAGGTAGATTTGGTTATTTATCAACTTGACAATTTTCGAAGTTTTGTATGATTCATAATCAAAATGATGCATATATCCTAGTATGTAACTTTATGATTCTTATCATGTTCATCTAACCAATATGACAAAAAATGATAGTCTCGGTTATCCAAGTTTGTATTCTTACCACTTATGTTAAGCATAACTCTCCTTTGATATAACACACTTAACTATTTGTATAAAATTGGATCAATTACTTTTACTTAACAATCTATTTCTTATCATACTTTGAACATTATAACAATGTTGAATATGAATTCAGTATCACATACTCATAAGCATGAACTAAAAATACATATAACCTCTATCATATCGAGTGTAGGCAAGAAAAGTTATGCAATCATTTTCTTCTTATAACAACTATTATAATACTATAGCAAAGCCTTTAATTGTAGTCCATTTTATGTTTTTAGTAGGTTAAATTAAGTGGAATAATTCCAATAAGGTACTATACCTTTCAGCTTTACTTTACGCAACGTCTTACATCTTGCTATCATGGTGTTAACATAAATTTTACATATTGTCAATAAAGTTATGAGACATTAGTCAATTCAAAATGTTAATATGTTTTTTGTCATCTATATGATTTTGATATAGCTCTAAAACTTTGTCACCGAATCCTTAATAAGGATTATAGCAAAATTACATAATGGGCATACAATTTTCTTTTTAAGTTTGAGATTTCTTCTCAAATATAACCTGTGTCTAAGAAATTTGGTTCACTAACTCAGTATCAACTATACTAAACAAGGTAAATTCCACTCAGAACAAAATATAAATGTAAGAAAAGCTAGTAATTATTTATATGTCATGACTATCAAACGAGATTAGAACTTTAATCATATATTTGGTTACTCCCATTATTTTTTCAAAATAATAGCCCTCACTGTTAGCCCCGGGTCCCGAATCCCCAAATCTCGAGGTGGCCCCTCGAGCTGCGCCGACGACGCGCTCCTAAACCTTGGACCCGATCCCAACATCCATATATAACCATACATACACACATACTACACATGCATTCCATCTATGAATTAACACCCCATAAACCAAGGGCTTCATGCCATTACAATCTAAATAATTTAAAACAAGCATTCTCAAAATAACATAATACAAAATAAAATTTAAATCCAAAATACAGGAATATGCTCCATGATGATTGTTCGAAGGGCCAACCAAATACTAACTTAATACAAAGCTCCTAACTATCTTAGAGTTTCCGATGCCTTACAAGATCAACGATCGTCCCGCTCTGCACCTAAGGAGTGGGAGATGAAGGGGTGAGCTGCGAAGCTCAGTGGCATATACATTTATAGCCATTGGCAACGAGCCACACATTCAAGCATATATATGTATATATACAAGCTCATAGCAAGTCAACATTTATCATTTAATCATCACAAGAATAGGTCATATGATTTCACAATACAATAATTCGTCATGCATTATGCCCAACGAATCAATAATGAATGCACACAAATGGTTCAAGAGTTCCGTAAAACGATCTGGATAAACCGAAGTTTATACCGTAAACTATTCGAGTCCGATTTCTCAGGATCTCGTGGCCTCAAGCGGGCAGCCGGGAAAAGGCTATACGTCGACGTGCACGTGACTATCCATCCGTTACTCTCTCACCCAAACAAAGCATATAACTATTCGTTTCATGCTCAAAGCATCTTATCAAAGCTTTCATACTTTTCATTCTTGCAAAAAATGCCATAATGCCTATCAAGGCAGTACACAATCATGATCACAGTGCATTTGTAATATTTCTTATAATTTAACACAAGTAATAACATATACTCATGCAAGCAAGCAAAACATTTTGCCCATACACATAACAACCATAAATATATTACCCACCTAATATCGCTTGAGTATCCGACTCACTGTTGTCCTTCCTCTTACGATTGGATCAGGTCGGCTTGGTTTCCTATAACAACCCAAGTTCCCATTCAATAAACATTCAAAAGAAATAGTCAAAAAGCTTGAAAAGTAAAAGTACTAGCATTAAAAGTCTACACTCGACTTCCACCTAAATTCCCGAGCTCATAAAGGCTAATTCCGAACTTCCTTTCTTCATACAACTTGTAGCCCTTTCTTCCTAGTTCAAAACGAATCCGAAATCACCTTCTTTGAACATCTACACCAAAAGATATGCCCAAAAAACTAAAATTCATCGCTGTTGGAGACAGGGGGCTCGTCTCGTGAACGCCATGATGCCATGGTGAGTGAGCACACAAGTGTTGCCACATGGCACCATCCTCTCAAGACGTCGAGGCGTGCTCCGCGGTGAATCTAAAATTTGCTCGTCGCGACAAACTCGCACGTCGCGACGTGTTCATATGCACGTCGCGACGTGCGGGCCTGGAGAACGACTCCAAACCTGATTTTCCTGCATTTTCCAACTTCAATCCTTCCCCAAACACAAATGTAACATACTTAAACCTTGGTTCAAGTCTCAAACTACATTTCTAACTCAATCAAACCTTAAAATCAGTCACACATCTAACGACTCAAGGAAATTTATCCATTTTTGCCTTTAAACCCTAAACCGCCGATTCTAACTCATACAAATCGATTCTAGAGTTTAATCCAACTAAAACAAGATGGAAAGAAGCTAACTTACCAGGAATGAGCTTCAAATCTGTCGGAAATCATAAAGATCGCAAACTCTCTTTTTCTTCTCCTTCCTCCACACCCACGATACTTTCCTCTTCTCTTCTTCTTTCTTTTCTTTCTTCTATTTTCTTCTAACTCTTTCACTTAAGCCTAATGGATTAGACAAGGACTAAAATGCCCTCCTATGCAAAGCCTTAGCCTATCCAACTTAAGCAATCTTCCTAAAAAGCCCTCATAAACTTTTATCCTTTAATTCCTATTTAAATCACATTAAACTCAAATAAATCTCAATTATTCACTAATACTCACAATTTAATCAAACTAAGGCATAAACACATAATTAACACAATTCAGGCTTAACGACATCATAAAGAAAATTCTGGGTCCAACACTCACTACTATTCATAAATATTATTTTAATCTTTCTAGTGGGCTAGGATCCCATTCAAATGTAGTTAATCTTGAGTTTGCTCAACAAACCAACTAAATTTAAATTAGGTAGATAATAACTTTATCAATCACATCTCATGTGACTCTTAGAATCGTTAGGTGACAACTCTTGCCAAAACTATCTTATATGTTATTCCTAACTCTTCCTCTAAATTCATGTGATCATGAGTTTGCTCATCCAAATCATACTAATTTAGTTAAGTAGATCCCACAATCATATGACTAGACATATTTGAGTTAAAACGACCTTGATTTTGTTCAACAAGCCTGATAATAAGTAGAACTTTGGTCTATTTTCATAACAATAGAAGGCAACAATCATGTTTTCTATGTGTATTTAATATTTCAATGAGGGATTTAATTCATTCGTCTCATCAATCATAAAATTGCATGTACAATATCAAAAAATAAAACATATAATTTAACATGCATCCAATATACGTATATATCAACCATATAAATAAAATATGTAACTTATGCACTCATAATCAAATTATAAGCATAAAAATCAAGCTTCCTTTCCTTTGATTATAGTTATTGGTCTTCATAATCTAAAATAATATTTCCAACTCTTTGGAAAAATTAAATTACATTAAACTCATTGATTCCTAAATAAACTAAATTTCTATTCCAAATAGAAATTTAATTTGATTTGAAAACAATTTTCAAATCCAACTAGAAACTATTGCCAATTATCTTGACTCCTTAAAAAATTTAATTGAAAACAATTTTCAATAAATTATGCTTCTTACTTATTATAATTTAGTGAAGCTCCTTTTTAAAAATTATATAAGTAATATATTATAATCTAATTAGAAATTACTATTTCTAATCTCATTTGAAATTACTTTCCTTAATTAGAAAACTATTTTCTAATATAAAAGGAAGCTATTTTCAAAATTAAATAAAACATTTTAAAATTTAATTTAAAAAGTAATTTATTTTATAAATTTAATTCTTAATTAACTGAAAAATCTTTCCTTAATAAATTAGAAAACTATTTTAAAAATATTAAAGAAAGCATATTTTCTTAATTAATAAATGAAAACATTTTCAAAATTTAATCAAGAAAATGATATTTTCTAAACTTATTATTCATTATTAAAGAAACAATTTTAAATAAATTTAATAATAATTTTTAAAAATAAAATCATAAATTTTAATTCATCTCAATCAAATTAAAATAATTAAATTTTATTAAAAACGAACTTCTTAATTACCTAAAAACCAATTTTCTTAATTTTAAGGAAGCTAATTAATTGATTTCAGTCTAATTGAAACTAATAATTCTAATTTTAGAAACTACTTTTATAATTAATTAATCTCAATCTAATTCAAACTAATTAATTATAATTTTAAAACCCAAATTCCTAATAAAATCAACCCTTTGAAAAAATTCAACCAATTTGGAAATACCTTATCAAAATTATTAGAATTTTGTACCTACTTAATTTTAATTAAACCAATTTAATTATAATTTAAAAATAAAAATTAAATTAAAAGGGTAGAGAGTGTCTAACGCGTGGACTGCATGCACCATAGCTTTTTGGTGGGGGGTGTGCAATTTATTTTGAATACAATGGAAAATTGAAACACAGTTAATCTAACTCTCGCAAAACTCGACAGTACTCAATTCTCTGCCTCTCCCGTCTGAGGAGATCCTGGACGGTTAAAGGGGGCTCCCAAGGTATATGAAATCCTGGACAGGTCCTGACTGCAACTGCTGCCAGATGATCCGTGCGCTGATTTCCCTCCCGGTGTACGTGTTGGATTCTCACCTCCCAATTGCGTTGGAGCAATCCGTGTATACCTGCCAGTAAAAAGTATTTAAATTAGTCTCAGTAATAGGAGTTGAAAGCAAGTTAATGACTTATAGGGCATCTGCTTCAAAGATGACTCAACGATAACCATAATTCCAAGCGAGTGTGAGGCTCGAGTGGACGCCCCAGAGCTCGGCTATAATAGACGAACTGCTACTAATGTGCTGAAGAAAGCCTTCGCAGCACTGTCCACGACTATCGCAAATTAGACCCCCAACGGTAGCTATACCCGATCCCCGATTAAACGATCCATTCGTGTTGAGTTTTACCCAATTCACTGATGGTTTGGTCCATCCTACTCGGCTACCCAACGGGAGGCCCAGATTCGGAATTACGCATCTTTCCACTTCTCTCGCTCGATATATCCACTCAACGTAAGTCATCACAACTTTCGTTCCGTCTACCGGTCAAATAAAATCCTCGTCGAAAAGACTTTTATTCCGTCACGTCCAAATCATTTAGCAGGCAACCCCAAATATCATAGGCCATTCCCCTTGCACCCCAAATATTGTGCAACTTTAGTTGTTGACCCTGTGGTTCAATGTGGGGCACGTGTCTTACTTGTGCCCCATTGTTTTCTTATTAGATTTTTCTATTTTGTGTTTCGATGCTGTTCCTTTTGGTCTTTGCTCTTGTCGTATATCGGTCATTGTTGGCCTTTCATCGTGCCCACACATTGCTACCTTTCTACATATGTTGCCACCAACTACTTCAACTTGTGGGTGACTTATTGCCCCTAACCAGTGGCAAATTGCTAGTGGTTTATAAGCAACTGTCGTCCTTGATTAGTGGTGATCTTGCCACTCTCTCCATTGGGAAACTCAATAACCATAAAAATGCAAACCATCAAGCCTTCTCCAAGACTCAAAATAACCAAGCAGTTTTCAAAACAATACAAACAAGCACCATACGCACGGATTTCAGCCACAATAAGAAAAATCCCAGCCTTAAAATGCAAATAACAAAATCCAAAACACTATATCCACTAAGGTGACTAATAAGGTTATTCCCAGACACCACTCGATTCTCAAACCCAATTCCAGAATTCTAGAACAATTTTTGTGTTTGTGGTTTTTCAGATGGCTCTTAGGCGTTTTAGGGTTTTATTGAAATATCTAGACAATGCATGAACATATTCACATTAATAAATTAAGTTTCCTAAATGTTGTGTCCAGAATTAATATGAACTTTTCGTACTGTTAATATTTATATTTGATCTAAATTTGATTTTATGTTTATAAATATTGCAATTTCAATTCCAAAATTTAATATCAATAACAATCAAATCCACCGTAGTAATGATTGTTAGGATGAGATCCAAAATTTAATTCAATAATTTAATTCAATAACAATCGGGATGAGATCCAATTTTAACCGCAGTGGAATAATGAAAATTTTGTTTTTGTATTTTGATATCCTAAAGACCAAAACCACTTTAACTTTATAAAAAAATTTACATATAAACTATAATAAAGCATGAATCATAATTTATACCCTATTCTGAAGCTTAATTCTTTCTTATCATGTCCCTATTTTTGAAATCGTTTTATCTCAATCACTGTAGTCTTACAAGTATTCGAACTCTAATAGTATCCACATAATAAGTTGAGAGAACTCCATAACTCTTACAAAGATGGTTAAGCAAGAAGTGGTAGTTTCATTAGAGCTTAAGCCTATTTATAATAAGTTTTGGACGTTTTAGTAGTTTAATTGAAATTAAATTATAATTTCAATTAAACTTTACTTAGAAGTACAAATAATTCTAATTAAATACCAATTATGCCCAAATAAGATTCAAGATATCATATTGATCTTTATTTAATAAATATCTTATATTTAATCATAAAATTTCTCAAACTTCACTATCAAATCTAATTTTATTAAAATATCTTTGCTCTCTTCAACCCGTTCTATATGTGAGACACATTAGGTTCTCAAATATGTTAGCGATGATTATAACTTATAATTATAATTCATAATTAGAATTAGATATATTAAATTCCTATTAATTTATCTTCAATTATCTAATTAAACAATTTATAATCATAGATCAAGATTGACATCTAGCATTGTATCATGATCACCCAGATACTTAAGAATGTCAAAGTAGTTTTAACTAACCTTTTTATGCATGATTTTTTTTGTTCCTTATAGAATGTTCTGATTAGGTAGAACATGGAATTAGTATCTACTCTTTCTGAGTCCAATCATATTAATTCTCTGCCATAAGCTATTGATTCAATTAATGATATTTGTAAACTATTTACAAATCGCCATTACAACTTGGCCAAGGATTTAATAAAGAAAAACAAGACAGTCTCCCTAATTACTTTAAGTGATGAATCCTATCTTGGTCACGCAAATATTTCCATATTCTTTACGATATATCAAACGACTACATACTGAACGACCCATGATTAAATAGGTCATAAGTAGTATTAAATCATAGCATCCCTATACAAGATAACTTTGGAGACCTCAAGTTAAAAATCATTTATACAATAATCACAATGAGAATTCTATATAAATACAAGTAATGTTCCAAAAGGATTTCTCATATAAGGTCAATTTAGTAAACTTGTTCTTTAATAAGCACGCACATGTTTATTTAAAATCTCCATACTTTAACCTATAAGATCAACTACTTCCGTTATAAGGAAAAACATAATATGTGCTAGCCTTTTTTACATTCAATTAATGTCCAATCTTAATAGAACAATGTCTAATAACAATTTAAGGATGATACATAAATGTAATATGAATCTTATAATTATAATCTTATTATATTTCATTTACAATGTATAATTATTCTATGGACTTTATCATATACATCTAAATATGTACAAGATAAAGAATGCCTTTAAATATTCTATCATTCAACTACAACCAATCGATTGGTTGTGGGGCATAATTGATAATATACAAGTAGAAACACAATAATATATCACTCTTCAAGACCTAAATTGAAGTATACACAATAATAAAATAAAAGTTCTGGTTTCTTTTAAGTCTATAGAAATTAAAACAAGCAACTACTTCGTTTATTGATTACAACAAATTAATCCAAGGTGTTGCAACTGTAACTATTGTTATGTTATATGCAAGCTACCTTAAAGGCAAAATAAGAATGAGGAGAAATTATTGACGACAAACGTATTCTCAGGTGAAATTCTGATGACTTGTTATCTTTAATCGTCAACATTTTATCAACTTGTTGCCTTTAAATTTCATGGTTTGTCTCTAATTGTTAACATATTCTAAGGGTTACCTTTTCACCACTCCAAATCATTCAAGACAGATCACATAAACTTCCACATAGTCTATATATTATAAACTTCTAGATTTACCTCTTAGATGTTAGGTTACTTTTTTTTTCTTTTAGTTAACCCAACTTTTTAAAAATTTAAACATAAAAGATGTTTTTCGGGACCCGATCCCAACCAGAAAAGCGGAAAGCGAATACGAAACGAAAACAAAATCGAAAGAAAGGAACATAAGGCGGAAGCAAAATCATAAACGAAAGCGAAGAATGGTATTTACAACACGAAAGTAAATCCAATCTTAATGCGGAAGAATCGGAAGCAAATCAAAATCGAAACAAACATCGAATCAAATCGAATCGAAACCAATTTCCGACATCCGTGAACAAATATCAAAGAAAACGTTTGCGTTGGAAACCTTAAGACTATCGGTCTAAACTAATCCAAATCTATGTACTTTTTTTTCTTTCCTTCTTTCTTTCATTTTCATTCCATCTCTTACAAAGTGACTTCAACATCCAATTGAAATCATTCGCACTCAAACTCAATTTATTTGCTTCTTCATATACAATCATATCTCATCGATTTAAACTCTCACTTTTCATTTCCATAAAATCGCACACATTCCAAATTAAATACCATCAATTCTCAAACGATTAGCACTTTAAATATTTCAGACCAACCATCACAATCATAAATTAATTACTTACAAAACCTTAATGGCATTTCAAGCCATAATACCACATCAATATCCAAAATCTGGATATGTACACAAATCCAATGATCACAAAATTCTCAACAACAATCTAACTTACAACAAAACAATATGCACACATACAAACAAAAACCTTCAATTTTCTTCACCCAATCTTCTTCTCATCACCTGTGGATGGGAATGAAGGGGGTGAGCTTATAGCTCGTGGGTAACAGTTTATAACAAATAAATAAGCAAAACCTTTAAAAACACTTTTCTTTTATGTTCTTGCAGAAACTTTGTTTGAAACCTATAGAGCACAATTTCAAAAGTTTTTTTTCTCGCAGTAGTCGAAATCACAATTTCCAAAACATGGATGCATCAATCATATCACTTCACAATGAAAATGCACACATAATGGCTCGAAAGTTCCTTAAATATAACGGTTTACACCATAACACAACGAGTCTGATTTCTCAGGATCTCGTGGCCTCAAGCGGGCAGCCTGGAGAAGGCTAAGGGTCATCGTGCACGAGACTAACGAAACAGGTTCTCTCTTGCCCAAACAAAAGCACATAATCATGCTTAAATCAATTTATCGAATGATCTTTTCCGAATATCCGAAATGCCATGAAATCTTTCGAGGCATAACACAAATGTATTTTGCAATTCATCAAAAGTTCATGTATTGAATCAATAATGATTTTTCAAATCATTCATACAACGATGCAACATTTGTGATGCAATTGAAATCAGAAAATCTCTTTATTTAAAGAAAGCAATAGTGTCTTATAAATTCTATTATAAACAGATACCCACCTCATTTCCATGCTTGAAGCTTGTCCAATGCTTCAATTTGACCATTGCGTCTCTCTTTCTTCCAATAGAAAATTCCCTACACCAATTTCCCACAAATTCAATCTCATAAATAGCATAATCCTTGAAATTGAACTTAGAAAACACTAATTCCACATATAATCAAGCCATCTAAATCACCAATTTTCAAAATCCCCAATTCACAAAATTGGGCATAACCCTAATTAATTTCCATCCAAAATCGATCCCATTCAAACATGCAATCTCCAAAATTGACTTTAGAATTCACAAACCCATACCAATTCCAAGGTATCTAAACCAAAAACTCTCTAAAAGATCAAAGATCAAAAATCGACTCTTACCTTCATCTTCCCCAATTTCGGATTTTCTTAGTTTATGATGGAGCTCTCTTCATTCTCCACGTTTTTTCCTCTTGAATCAACATAGAAAACTTGCTTGAAGACCCCTCAAAAAATCAAACCCTAACTCTCTCTCTTTTCTTTCTCCTTCACTCATCCGAAAGCTTGCTCTCCCTTCTCTCTTCTTTCTCTTGTTCTTTTTTCTTCTTTTGTTTCTGTAAATAACGTGCATCACTTCTCCTTCTTATACTAAAGCCTACTCTTCTTATTTACCAACTTGCCATTAATGAATGAGAGAAGACCCTTATGCCCCTCTATTTAAGCCTATAAACTTAACCCTTTAAGTAAAATTCCAAAATTGCCCCTTCATTGGTCTTTAAAACTGACATCTTGTCTAATTATTTCGATCAAGTAAATGAAGCCATTTGACAAGACTGTCTTTTATGGAAATGTCCCTCTATATCTTACGAATCCATCACTTTAAGAATCAGGTTGATCGGAGCTCTATATCTCAAAATATCTCAAAAATACTGAAGTCTGTTCTTTAGACCCGAGGCTGAACACTATACCTAACTTCCGACCCAAAATTGAAAGTCTTAGAGGCTAAATTGTAGCTTAGCTCCTTCATAACATTTGTAGCCCCGTGTCTCTATTTTAATTAAAAAAAAGAATCAATTGAATCGGAGCTCTACCGATCGAGATATCTCCAAAATACTGAACATTATTCAGCCATTACAACACCGAGACTGAACACTACACCAAACTTCCGTCCTGAAATTGAAAGTCTTAAAGGCTAAATTGTAGCACGACTACCTCATAACATTTGTAGATCTATGTCTCTAGTTTAATTTGCAAAAAGAATCAAATCAATCGGAGCTTTATAGCTCGAGATATCTCAAAAATACCAAACACTATTTAGAGCATTTCCACAGGTCAGCTCACTTAGATCGGGTCGATATTTTTCCATTTAATGTCAAAGCTGATCTATTTTGCATGAAAAGATAAAAAAATGTCTTAAGAATCCAACGCTTCAAAAATCGGGTGGATCGGAGGTCGGGCGAAGAAGTTATGCTCAAAAGAGTGAAAGGAGGTCGGTCGGCCGAAATATCAAAAGAATGCGGCTCGGTCAATTTGCCGAGAGATGCTTGCTGTGCATGGTAAGGCGCTTCGACTCTTGAGCTCTCACATGGGCCGATCGGCCACCGACCGACCTTTTCAACTTCTAACGCTTATAACTTTTGACCCCGAACTCTAAATTTTACAAACTTGATACCGTTGGAAAGATAAAAGAGCGATCTACAATTTTCAAGATGGACTCACAAACAAACTCAGTCTTTAAAGGGGTCAAAAATGCGCTTGAAGATAAACGATAGATAATCTCCTCAAAACTTTAAACAACATCTCAACTTGTAAGCATCATAACGTTTGCCCCAGAACTCCAAATTTGACAAAATTGGTGTCTACGGAAAGGTAAAAGAACCTCTACAACTTTTATGAAGGCCTTAAAATTATATCGACCTCTAAATAAGTCAAAACTCCACACAAAGTGACTGGTCGATCGGCTTCACACTAAACAAGATCAAAACTTTTAACAATCATATCTTTCTACTCCTTGTCCAATATTTTCGTGCTTTATATCAATGGAAAGATAAAAACAAGCTCTAGAATGTTCATGAAGAACTCCAAAGCAATTTCAACCTCTAATTAAGTCAATTTTTCAATCAAAGTTTCTACCCTATTAGCAATCACCTAAGTAATATCCAAACTTCACATTATCATATCTTTCAACCTCCACAACCAAGAATCGCATATTATACATCATTTTAAAGCTATTCTAATTCTCTATAACTGTCACGTAAACCATTTACTCCAATTCAAACCACATCAATATGGCGATTGGCCTCAAAGCACAATACACACAAATCTATACTTCCTAGTATTTTTCCCAAAATAACGCCAAATACACTTAACTTCGAAAACTCATAACTTTTGATTCCAATATCGAAAACTGTCAAACTTTATGGCTACAGAAAGCTCTCAACATAATCTACAAATTTCATGAAGATCATTTCCTCAAGTTCTGCCTAAATCAAAAAATCAACTTTCAAGTCAAATTTTCTATTTTCTTCAAAATTTCACACTTTCACTTTCTATTTCATACTTTCAACCTCCATTTCAATCATCTCATCCACTTAACCTTTCACAACCAAAACTAATCTTCAAAGTCATCAAAACCAATAAATTCTTTTTCTCATCAATTTCCTTTAAGCACAATAACATCTATAACATAATTCATATCCAAAAATACTCATTGAATTCATTTTAATATTTCTAATTTCACCAAAAGTTCGGGTCCAACAATTCTTCCCCTCTTAAAAGAATTTCGCCTTCAAAATTCCTATCTGAATAATCACCAAGTAACTTATTCTCTCAAATAATTTCTTCGAAATAGTCATATTCAATCACTTTCTTAACTAATTCCTCATAATACATATTTCTCAACTTACTCACAATTTATCACTTCTTGTATCAAATACTACCAATATCATATTATATCAATATTTCTTAACAGATTTACACAAGTCAATGGTCCAATTCTTAATAATCTTAATATGGACCAATACCATTCAATTTAATCCTTTTGAACTTCCATATATATATATATATATATATCTATCATTCAACTCATCTTTCACGTATCCTATATCACATCTCACATATATATATCCGAAAGGAATTCATCCAAATTCATCATGAAATTCAAACCTTAATCTCCATTATCACATTCTTTTATCATCAATCACGCTTTCGACACCTTAATCAAAACATTCTTATACTCCCAATACATGTTAAATCATTCACATCAATATCACATTCAATGATGCTCATTCACTAACTCTTATCATCTTCTCATGCAAATCACTCATACACATACGCCTATGTAAGATCTTATTACTGGGCTTTGATACCATAACTGTCGGGACCCGATCTCAAAACCGGATCCCAACCGAAAAGCGGAAAACGAATACTGAAACGAAAACAAAATCGAAAGAAAGGAACATAAAGCGAAGCAAAATTATAAGCGGCGAAGAATGGTATTTACAACATGAAAGTAAATCCAATCTTAATGCGGAAGAATCGAAGCAAATCAAACCAAACAAACATCGGATCAAATCGAATCAAAACCAATTTTTGATATCCACGAACAAATATCAAAGAAAACGTTTGCGTTGGAAACCTTAAAACTATCGGTCTAAACTAATCTAAATCTGTGTACTTTTTTTTTCTTTCCTTCTTTCTTTCATTTTCATTCCATCTCTTACAAAGTGACTTCAATATCCAATTGAAATCATTCACACTCAAACTCAATTTATTTGCTTCTTTATATACAATCATATCTCATCGATTTAAACTCTCACTTTTCATTTCCATAAAATCGCACACATTCCAAATTAAATACCATCAATTCGTAAACAATTAGCGCTTTAAATATTTCAGACCAACCATCACAATCATAAATTAATTACTTACAAAACCTTAATGGCATTCCAAGCCATAATACCACATCAATATCCAAAATCCGGATATGTACATAAATCCAATGATCGCATAATTCTCAACAACAATCTAACTTACAACAAAACAATATGCACACATACAAACAAAAACCTTCAATTTTCTTCAACCGATCTTCTTCTCATCACCTGTGGATGGGAATGAAGGGGGTGAGCTTATAGCTCGTGGGTAACAGTTTATAACAAATAAATAAGCAAAATCTTTAAAAACACTTTTCTTTTCTTTTCTTGCAGAAACTTTGTTTGAAACCCATAAAGCACATTTTCAAAAGTTCTTTTCTAGCAGTAGTCGAAATCACAATTTCTAAAACATGGATGCATTAATCATATCACTTCACAATGCAAATGCACACATAATGGCTCGAGAGTTCCTTAAACACAACGGTTTACACCATAACACAACGAATCCGATTTTTCAGGATCTCGTGGCCTCAATGAGCAGCTAGAGAAGGCTAAGGGTCATCGTGTAGGAGACTAACGAAATAGGTTCTCTCTTGCCCAAACAAAAGCACATAATCATGCTTAAATCAATTTATCGAATGATCTTTTCCGAATATACGAAATGCCATGAAATCTTTCGAGGCATAACACAAATGTATTTTGCTATTCATCAAAAGTTCATGTATTGAATCAATAATGATTTTTCAAATCATTCATACAACGATGCAACATTTATGATGCAATTGAAATCAGAAAATCTCTTTGTTTAAAAAAGCGGTAGTGGCTTATAAATTCTATTATAAACAGATACCCACCTCATTTACATGCTTGAAGCTTGTCCAATGCTTCAATTTGACCATCAGGTCTCTCTTTCTTCCAATAGAAAATTTCCTACACCAATTTCCCACAAATTCAATCTCATAAATAGCATAATCCTTGAAATTGAACTTAGAAAATACTAATTCCACATATAATCAAGCCATCTAAATCACCAATTTTCAAAATCCCCAATTCACAAAATTGGGCATAACCCTAATTAATTTCCATCCAAAATCAATCCGATTTAAACATGTAATCTCCAAAATTGACTTTAGAATTCACAAACCCATACCAATTCCAAGGTATCTAAATCAAAAACTCTCTAAAAGATCAAAGATCGAAAATCGACTCTTACCTTCATCTTCCCCAATTTCGGATTTTCTTAGTTTATGATGGAGCTCTCTTCATTCTCCACGTTTTTTCCTCTTGAATCAACATAGAAAACTTGCTTGAAGACCCCTCAAAAAATCAAACCCTAACTCTCTCTCTTTTCTTTCTCCTTCACTCATCCGAAAGCTTGCTCTCCCTTCTCTCTTCTTTCTCTTGTTCTTTTTTCTTCTTTTGTTTCTGTAAATAACGTGCATCACTTCTCCTTCTTATACTAAAGCCTACTCTTCTTATTTACCAACTTGCCATTAATGAATGAGAGAAGACCCTTATGCCCCTCTATTTAAGCCTATAAACTTAACCCTTTAAGTAAAATTCCAAAATTGCCCTTCATTGGTCTTTAAACCGACATCTTGTCTAATTATTTCGATCAAGTAAATGAAGCCATTTGACAAGACTGTCTTTTATGGAAATGTCCCTCTATATCTTACGAATCCATCACTTTAAGAATCAGGTTGATCGGAGCTCTATATCTCAAAATATCTCAAAAATACTGAAGTCTGTTCTTTAGACCCGAGGCTGAACACTATACCTAACTTCCGACCCAAAATTGAAAGTCTTAGAGGCTAAATTGTAGCTTAGCTCCTTCATAACATTTGTAGCCCCGTGTCTCTATTTTAATTAAAAAAAAGAATCAATTGAATCGGAGCTCTACCGATCGAGATATCTCCAAAATACTGAACATTATTCAGCCATTACAACACCGAGACTGAACACTACACCAAACTTCCGTCCTGAAATTGAAAGTCTTAAAGGCTAAATTGTAGCACGACTACCTCATAACATTTGTAGATCTATGTCTCTAGTTTAATTTGCAAAAAGAATCAAATCAATCGGAGCTTTATAGCTCGAGATATCTCAAAAATACCAAACACTATTTAGAGCATTTCCACAGGTCACTCACTTAGATCGGGTCGATATTTTCCATTTAATGTCAAAGCTGATCTATTTTGCATGAAAAGATAAAAAAATGTCTTAAGAATCCAACGCTTCAAAAATCGGGTGGATCGGAGGTCGGGCGAAGAAGTTATGCTCAAAAGAGTGAAAGGAGGTCGGTCGGCCGAAATATCAAAAGAATGCGGCTCGGTCAATTTGCCGAGAGATCTTGTGTGTGGTCAAGCGCTTCGACTCTTGAGCTCACATGGCCGATCGGCCAGCCTGACCGACCTTTCAACTTCTAACGCTTATAACTTTTGACTCCGAACTCTAAATTTTACAAACTTGATACCGTTGGAAAGATAAAAGAGCGATCTACAATTTTCAAGATGGACTCACAAACAAACTCAGTCTTTAAAGGGGTCAAAAATGCGCTTGAAGATAAACGATAGATAATCTCCTCAAAACTTTAAACAACATCTCAACTTGTAAGCATCATAACGTTTGCCCCAGAACTCCAAATTTGACAAAATTGGTGTCTACGGAAAGGTAAAAGAACCCTCTACAACTTTTATGAAGGCCTTAAAAATTATATCGACCTCTAAATAAGTCAAAAACTCCACACAAAGTGACTGGTCGATCGGCTTCACACTAAACAGTATCAAAACTTTTAACAATCATATCTTTCTACTCCTTGTCCAATATTTTCGTGCTTTATATCAATGGAAAGATAAAAACAAGCTCTAGAATGTTCATGAAGAACTCCAAAGCAATTTCAACCTCTAATTAAGTCAATTTTTCAATCAAAGTTTCTACCCTATTAGCAATCACCTAAGTAATATCCAAACTTCACATTATCATATCTTTCAACCTCCACAACCAAGAATCGCATATTATACATCATTTTAAAGCTATTCTAATTCTCTATAACTGTCACGTAAACCATTTACTCCAATTCAAACCACATCAATATGGCGATTGGCCTCAAAGCACAATACACACAAATCTATACTTCCTAGTATTTTTCCCAAAATAACGCCAAATACACTTAACTTCGAAAACTCATAACTTTTGATTCCAATATCGAAAACTGTCAAACTTTATGGCTACTGAAAGCTCTCAACATAATCTACAAATTTCATGAAGATCATTTCCTCAAGTTCTGCCTAAATCAAAAATCAACTTTCAAGTCAAATTTTCTATTTTCTTCAAAATTTCACACTTTCACTTTCTATTTCATACTTTCAACCTCCATTTCAATCATCTCATCCACTTAACCTTTCACAACCAAAACTAATCTTCAAAGTCATCAAAACCAATAAATTCTTTTCTCATCAATTTCCTTTAAGCACAATAACATCTATAACATAATTCATATCCAAAATACTCATTGAATTCATTTTAATATTTCTAATTTCACCAAAAGTTCGGGGTCCAACAATTCTTCCCCTCTTAAAAGAATTTCGCCTTCAAAATTCCTATCTGAATAATCACCAAGTAACTTATTCTCTCAAATAATTTCTTCGAAATAGTCATATTCAATCACTTTCTTAACTAATTCCTCATAATACATATTTCTCAACTTACTCACAATTTATCACTTCTTGTATCAAATACTACCAATATCATATTATATCAATATTTCTTAACAGATTTACACAAGTCAATGGTCCAATTCTTAATAATCTTAATATGGACCAATACCATTCAATTTAATCCTTTTGAACTTCCATATATATATATATATATATATCTATCATTCAACTCATCTTTCACGTATCCTATATCACATCTCACATATATATATCCGAAAGGAATTCATCCAAATTCATCATGAAATTCAAACCTTAATCTCCATTATCACATTCTTTTATCATCAATCACGCTTTCGACACCTTAATCAAAACATTCTTATACTCCCAATACATGTTAAATCATTCACATCAATATCACATTCAATGATGCTCATTCACTAACTCTTATCATCTTCTCATGCAAATCACTCATACACATACGCCTATGTAAGATCTTATTACTGGGCTTTGATACCATAACTGTCGGGACCCGATCTCAAAACCGGATCCCAACCGGAAAAGCGGAAAACGAATACGAAACGAAAACAAAATCGAAAGAAAGGAACATAAGGCGGAAGCAAAATTATAAGCGAAAGCGAAGAATGGTATTTACAACATGAAAGTAAATCCAATCTTAATGCGGAAGAATCGGAAGCAAATCAAAACCGAAACAAACATCGGATCAAATCGAATCAAAACCAATTTTTGATATCCACGAACAAATATCAAAGAAAACGTTTGCGTTGGAAACCTTAAAACTATCGGTCTAAACTAATCTAAATCTGTGTACTTTTTTTTTCTTTCCTTCTTTCTTTCATTTTCATTCCATCTCTTACAAAGTGACTTCAATATCCAATTGAAATCATTCACACTCAAACTCAATTTATTTGCTTCTTTATATACAATCATATCTCATCGATTTAAACTCTCACTTTTCATTTCCATAAAATCGCACACATTCCAAATTAAATACCATCAATTCGTAAACAATTAGCGCTTTAAATATTTCAGACCAACCATCACAATCATAAATTAATTACTTACAAAACCTTAATGGCATTCCAAGCCATAATACCACATCAATATCCAAAATCCGGATATGTACATAAATCCAATGATCGCATAATTCTCAACAACAATCTAACTTACAACAAAACAATATGCACACATACAAACAAAAACCTTCAATTTTCTTCAACCGATCTTCTTCTCATCACCTGTGGATGGGAATGAAGGGGGTGAGCTTATAGCTCGTGGGTAACAGTTTATAACAAATAAATAAGCAAAATCTTTAAAAACACTTTTCTTTTCTTTTCTTGCAGAAACTTTGTTTGAAACCCATAAAGCACATTTTCAAAAGTTCTTTTCTAGCAGTAGTCGAAATCACAATTTCTAAAACATGGATGCATTAATCATATCACTTCACAATGCAAATGCACACATAATGGCTCGAGAGTTCCTTAAACACAACGGTTTACACCATAACACAACGAATCCGATTTTTCAGGATCTCGTGGCCTCAAGCGGGCAGCCTAGAGAAGGCTAAGGGTCATCGTGTAGGAGACTAACGAAATAGGTTCTCTCTTGCCCAAACAAAAGCACATAATCATGCTTAAATCAATTTATCGAATGATCTTTTCCGAATATACGAAATGCCATGAAATCTTTCGAGGCATAACACAAATGTATTTTGCTATTCATCAAAAGTTCATGTATTGAATCAATAATGATTTTTCAAATCATTCATACAACGATGCAACATTTATGATGCAATTGAAATCAGAAAATCTCTTTGTTTAAAAAAAGCAGTAGTGGCTTATAAATTCTATTATAAACAGATACCCACCTCATTTACATGCTTGAAGCTTGTCCAATGCTTCAATTTGACCATTGTGTCTCTCTTTCTTCCAATAGAAAATTTCCTACACCAATTTCCCACAAATTCAATCTCATAAATAACATAATCCTTGAAATTGAACTTAGAAAATACTAATTCCACATATAATCAAGCCATCTAAATCACCAATTTTCAAAATCCCCAATTCACAAAATTGGGCATAACCCTAATTAATTTCCATCCAAAATCAATCCGATTTAAACATGTAATCTCCAAAATTGACTTTAGAATTCACAAACCCATACCAATTCCAAGGTATCTAAATCAAAAACTCTCTAAAAGATCAAAGATCGAAAATCGACTCTTACCTTCATCTTCCCCAATTTCGGATTTTCTTAGTTTATGATGGAGCTCTCTTCATTCTCCACGTTTTTTCCTCTTGAATCAACATAGAAAACTTGCTTGAAGACCCCTCAAAAAATCAAACCCTAACTCTCTCTCTTTTCTTTCTCCTTCACTCATCCGAAAGCTTGCTCTCCCTTCTCTCTTCTTTCTCTTGTTCTTTTTTCTTCTTTTGTTTCTGTAAATAACGTGCATCACTTCTCCTTCTTATACTAAAGCCTACTCTTCTTATTTACCAACTTGCCATTAATGAATGAGAGAAGACCCTTATGCCCTCTATTTAAGCCTATAAACTTAACCCTTTAAGTAAAATTCCAAAATTGCCCTTCATTGGTCTTTAAACCGACATCTTGTCTAATTATTTCGATCAAGTAAATGAAGCCATTTGACAAGACTGTCTTTTATGGAAATGTCCTCTATATCTTACTTAATCCATCACTTTAAGAATCAGGTTGATCGGAGCTCTATATCTCAAAATATCTCAAAATATGAAGTCATTCTTTAGACCCGAGGTTGAACACTATACCTAACTTCCACCCAAAATTGAAAGTCTTAGAGGCTAAATTGTAGCTTAGCTCCTTCATAACATTTGTAGCCCCGTGTCTCTATTTTAATTAAAAAAAAGAATCAATTGAATCGGAGCTCTACCGATCGAGATATCTCCAAAATACTGAACATTATTCAGCCATTACAACACCGAGACTGAACACTACACCAAACTTCCGTCCTGAAATTGAAAGTCTTAAAGGCTAAATTGTAGCACGACTACCTCATAACATTTGTAGATCTATGTCTCTAGTTTAATTTGCAAAAAGAATCAAATCAATCGGAGCTTTATAGCTCGAGATATCTCAAAAATACCAAACACTATTTAGAGCATTTCCACAGGTCAGCTCACTTAGATCGGGTCGATATTTTTCCATTTAATGTCAAAGCTGATCTATTTTGCATGAAAAGATAAAAAAATGTCTTAAGAATCCAACGCTTCAAAAATCGGGTGGATCGGAGGTCGGGCGAAGAAGTTATGCTCAAAAGAGTGAAAGGAGGTCGATCGTCAAATATCAAAGAATGCGGCTCGGTCAATTTGAGAGATCTTGTGTGTGGCTGGCCTTCGACTGCTTGAGCTCATCATGGGCGATCGGCCAGCCTGACCGACCTTTCAACTTCTAACGCTTATAACTTTTGACTCCGAACTCTAAATTTTACAAACTTGATACCGTTGGAAAGATAAAAGAGCGATCTACAATTTTCAAGATGGACTCACAAACAAACTCAGTCTTTAAAGGGGTCAAAAATGCGCTTGAAGATAAACGATAGATAATCTCCTCAAAACTTTAAACAACATCTCAACTTGTAAGCATCATAACGTTTGCCCCAGAACTCCAAATTTGACAAAATTGGTGTCTACGGAAAGGTAAAAGAACCCTCTACAACTTTTATGAAGGCCTTAAAAATTATATCGACCTCTAAATAAGTCAAAAACTCCACACAAAGTGACTGGTCGATCGGCTTCACACTAAACAGTATCAAAACTTTTAACAATCATATCTTTCTACTCCCTTGTCCAATATTTTCGTGCTTTATATCAATGGAAAGATAAAAACAAGCTCTAGAATGTTCATGAAGAACTCCAAAGCAATTTCAACCTCTAATTAAGTCAATTTTTCAATCAAAGTTTCTACCCTATTAGCAATCACCTAAGTAATATCCAAACTTCACATTATCATATCTTTCAACCTCCACAACCAAGAATCGCATATTATACATCATTTTAAAGCTATTCTAATTCTCTATAACTGTCACGTAAACCATTTACTCCAATTCAAACCACATCAATATGGCGATTGGCCTCAAAGCACAATACACACAAATCTATACTTCCTAGTATTTTTCCCAAAATAACGCCAAATACACTTAACTTCGAAAACTCATAACTTTTGATTCCAATATCGAAAACTGTCAAACTTTATGGCTACAGAAAGCTCTCAACATAATCTACAAATTTCATGAAGATCATTTCCTCAAGTTCTGCCTAAATCAAAAAATCAACTTTCAAGTCAAATTTTCTATTTTCTTCAAAATTTCACACTTTCACTTTCTATTTCATACTTTCAACCTCCATTTCAATCATCTCATCCACTTAACCTTTCACAACCAAAACTAATCTTCAAAGTCATCAAAACCAATAAATTCTTTTTCTCATCAATTTCCTTTAAGCACAATAACATCTATAACATAATTCATATCCAAAAATACTCATTGAATTCATTTTAATATTTCTAATTTCGACCAAAAGTTCGGGGTCCAACAATTCTTCCCCTCTTAAAAGAATTTCGCCTTCAAAATTCCTATCTGAATAATCACCAAGTAACTTATTCTCTCAAATAATTTCTTCGAAATAGTCATATTCAATCACTTTCTTAACTAATTCCTCATAATACATATTTCTCAACTTACTCACAATTTATCACTTCTTGTATCAAATACTACCAATATCATATTATATCAATATTTCTTAACAGATTTACACAAGTCAATGGTCCAATTCTTAATAATCTTAATATGGACCAATACCATTCAATTTAATCCTTTTGAACTTCCATATATATATATATATATATATATCATTCAACTCATCTTTCACGTATCCTATATCACATCTCACATATATATATCCGAAAGGAATTCATCCAAATTCATCATGAAATTCAAACCTTAATCTCCATTATCACATTCTTTTATCATCAATCACGCTTTCGACACCTTAATCAAAACATTCTTATACTCCCAATACATGTTAAATCATTCACATCAATATCACATTCAATGATGCTCATTCACTAACTCTTATCATCTTCTCATGCAAATCACTCATACACATACGCCTATGTAAGATCTTATTACTGGGCTTTGATACCATAACTGTCGGGACCCGATCTCAAACCGGATCCCAACCGAAAAGCGGAAAACGAATACGAAACGAAAACAAAATCGAAAGAAAGGAACATAAGGCGGAAGCAAAATTATAAGCGGCGAAGAATGGTATTTACAACATGAAAGTAAATCCAATCTTAATGCGGAAGAATCGAAGCAAATCAAAACCGAAACAAACATCGGATCAAATCGAATCAAAACCAATTTTTGATATCCACGAACAAATATCAAAGAAAACGTTTGCGTTGGAAACCTTAAAACTATCGGTCTAAACTAATCTAAATCTGTGTACTTTTTTTTTCTTTCCTTCTTTCTTTCATTTTCATTCCATCTCTTACAAAGTGACTTCAATATCCAATTGAAATCATTCACACTCAAACTCAATTTATTTGCTTCTTTATATACAATCATATCTCATCGATTTAAACTCTCACTTTTCATTTCCATAAAATCGCACACATTCCAAATTAAATACCATCAATTCGTAAACAATTAGCGCTTTAAATATTTCAGACCAACCATCACAATCATAAATTAATTACTTACAAAACCTTAATGGCATTCCAAGCCATAATACCACATCAATATCCAAAATCCGGATATGTACATAAATCCAATGATCGCATAATTCTCAACAACAATCTAACTTACAACAAAACAATATGCACACATACAAACAAAAACCTTCAATTTTCTTCAACCGATCTTCTTCTCATCACCTGTGGATGGGAATGAAGGGGGTGAGCTTATAGCTCGTGGGTAACAGTTTATAACAAATAAATAAGCAAAATCTTTAAAAACACTTTTCTTTTCTTTTCTTGCAGAAACTTTGTTTGAAACCCATAAAGCACATTTTCAAAAGTTCTTTTCTAGCGATGAGTCGAAATCACAATTTCTAAAACATGGATGCATTAATCATATCACTTCACAATGCAAATGCACACATAATGGCTCGAGAGTTCCTTAAACACAACGGTTTACACCATAACACAACGAATCCGATTTTTCAGATCTCGTGGCCTCAATGAGCAGACTAGAGAAGGCTAAGGGTCATCGTGTAGGAGACTAACGAAATAGGTTCTCTCTTGCCCAAACAAAAGCACATAATCATGCTTAAATCAATTTATCGAATGATCTTTTCCGAATATACGAAATGCCATGAAATCTTTCGAGGCATAACACAAATGTATTTTGCTATTCATCAAAAGTTCATGTATTGAATCAATAATGATTTTTCAAATCATTCATACAACGATGCAACATTTATGATGCAATTGAAATCAGAAAATCTCTTTGTTTAAAAAAGCGGTAGTGGCTTATAAATTCTATTATAAGCAGATACCCACCTCATTTACATGCTTGAAGCTTGTCCAATGCTTCAATTTGACCATTGTGTCTCTCTTTCTTCCAATAGAAAATTTCCTACACCAATTTCCCACAAATTCAATCTCATAAATAACATAATCCTTGAAATTGAACTTAGAAAATACTAATTCCACATATAATCAAGCCATCTAAATCACCAATTTTCAAAATCCCCAATTCACAAAATTGGGCATAACCCTAATTAATTTCCATCCAAAATCAATCCGATTTAAACATGTAATCTCCAAAATTGACTTTAGAATTCACAAACCCATACCAATTCCAAGGTATCTAAATCAAAAACTCTCTAAAAGATCAAAGATCGAAAATCGACTCTTACCTTCATCTTCCCCAATTTCGGATTTTCTTGGTTTATGATGGAGCTCTCTTCATTCTCCACCTTTTTTTCTCTTAAATCAACATAGAAAGCTTGCTTGAAGACCCCTCAAAAAATCAAACCCTAGCTCTCTCTCTTTTCTTTCTCCTTCACTCATCCGAAAGCTTGCTCTCCCTTCTCTCTTCTTTCTCTTGTTCTTTTTTCTTCTTTTGTTTCTGTAAATAACGTGCATCACTTCTCCTTCTTATACTAAAGCCTACTCTTCTTATTTACCAACTTGCCATTAATGAATGAGAGAAGACCCTTATGCCCCTCTATTTAAGCCTATAAACTTAACCCTTTAAGTAAAATTCCAAAATTGCCCCTTCATTGGTCTTTAAAACTGACATCTTGTCTAATTATTTCGATCAAGTAAATGAAGCCATTTGACAAGACTGTCTTTTATGGAAATGTCCCTCTATATCTTACGAATCCATCACTTTAAGAATCAGGTTGATCGGAGCTCTATATCTCAAAATATCTCAAAATATCAAGTCATTCTTCGGACAGAGGTGAACACTATACCTAACTTCAGACCCGAAATTGAAAGTCTTAGAGGCTAAATTGTAGCTCGGCTCCTTCATAACATTTGTACCCCCATGTCTCTATTTTAATTAGAAACAAGAATAAACTCAATCGGAGCTCTATCGATCGAGATATCTCCAAAATACTAAACAATGTTCGGCCATTACAACACCGAGACTGAACACTACACCAAAATTCCGACCTGAAATTGAAAGTCTTAGAGGCTAAATTGTAGCTCGGCTCCTTCATAACATTTGTAGATCTGTGTCTCTAGTTTAAGTTTCAAAAAGAATCAAATCAATCGGAGCTCTATAGCTCGAGATATCTCAAAAATACCAAACACTGTTCAGACCATTTCCACGGGTCAGCTCAATTAGATCGGGTTGATATTTTTTCATTTAATGTCAAAGCCGATCTACTTAATATGAAAAGATAGAAAAATGTCTTAAGAATCCAAAGCTTCAAAAATCGGATCGATTGGAGGTCGGACGAAGAAGTTATGATAAAAAGAGTGAAAGGAGGTCGGTCGATCGAAATATCAACAGAATGCGGCTCGGCCAATTTGCCGAGCGATACGTGCGCGCGGGCTGGCGCTCGGCTTGTCGAGCGCTGCCGAGCTCTCGCGTGGGCCGATTGGTCAGTCTGATCGACCTTCCAACTTCTAACGCTTATAACTTTTGAATCTGAACTCTAAATTTTACAAACTTGGTACCGTTGGAAAGATAAAAGAGAGATCTACAATTTTCAAGAAGGACTCACAAACAATCTCGGTCTTTAAAGGGGTCAAAAATGCTCTCGAAGATAACCAATCGATAATCTTCTCAAAACTTTAAACAACATCTCAACTTGTAAGCATCATAACTTTTGACTCAGAACTCCAAATTTGACAAACTTGGTGTCTAAGGAAAGGTAAAAGAACCCTCTACAACTTTTATGAAGGCCTTAAAAATTATATCGACCTCTAAATAGGTCAAAAACTCCACACAAAGTGACTGGTCGATCGGCTTCACACTAAACAGCATCAAAACTTTTAACAATCATATCTTTCTACTCCCTTGTCCAATATTTTCGTGCTTTATATCAATGGAAAGATAAAAACAAGCTCTACAATGTTCATGAAGAACTCCAAAGAAACTTCATCCTCTAACTAAGTCAATTTGTCAATCAAAGTTTCTGCCCTGTTAGCAATCACCTAAGCAATATCCAAACTTCACATTATCATATCTTTCAACCTCCGCAACCAAGAATCGCATATTATACATCATTTTAAAGCTATTCTAATTCTCTATAACTGTCATGTAAACCATTTACTCCAATTCAAACCACATCAATATGGCGATCGACCTTAAAGCACAATATACACAAATCTATACTTCATAGTATTTTTCCCAAAACAACGTCAAATACACGTAACTTCGAAAACTCATAACTTTTGATCCCGATATCGAAAATTGTCAAACTTTATGGATACAGAAAGCTCTCAACATAATCTACAAATTTCATGAAGATCATTTCTTCAAGTTCTACCTAAATCAAAAAATCAACTTTTAAGTCAAACTTTCTATTTTCTTCAAAATTCCACACTTTCACTTTCTATTTCATGCTTTCAACTTCCATTTCAATCATCTCATCCACTTAACCTTTCATAACCAAAACTAATCTTCAAAGTCATCAAAACTAATAAATTCTTTTTCTCATCAATTTCCTTTAAGTACAATAACATCTATAACATAATTCATATCCGAAAACACTCATTGAATTTATTTTAATATTTCTAATTTCCACCGAAAGTTCGGGGTCCAACAATGTTGCACCGTGCTCTTCACAAATCATGTTCCTAATAAAGATCTAGAGGATATATCAGGATGAAACAAATTTCAGAAACTTTCATTGAGCTCTCATAAACCAACGAGAAGACTTGGGCCAAAATTTTTGGGTTTAAAAACAATTTCTTAAGAACTTCATTTATTTTTTTTAGCTTTCCATTCATTAAAGGCTGAATACAATGGACACAATCAAAAGGAATCACTCCTATAACTTCACAAACATGCTCCGTAAAATGTCATGAATTGCTTAATCACCTGTAGTTCTAGTGCAATTACATCAATTAGTTATGACTTCAAATCTAACACCTGTGTAATATACTCTATATAGATAAATTGTGGCAACATACCATATTTTGGAGTAGCAAAGTTAGTTATCCATGCAAAAGGTCCCTTACAACATTTACATAACCTTGAGGTATATTATTTATACTATTTAATATGAAAGAAATAGAAGAAATATCAAGAATGAATTAATGGATTTCAATAAATCTTAAACTAGCTTGGTTTCTAAACATTTAATGTTGTGGGTTCCAACATAATTTTATAGACATGTATTTGTTTAATACCACTAAATTTGGACTTTAAAGGTCTTAGCTATCTTCATGGAGTAAAAGGAACAAGGTTCTAGTGGATTTGAGGCAGAAGTTAATGATTAAAAGCTTTTTATAGAGAATATACCCGTGTTTAGAAGGCACACACTTGTGTTAATAGTGGGCATGACTGTTTTTATGACCATGTAAGCTTCTGTGATCATGTGTAAGTTGAAAGCTAACGTTTCATGATCACACACACCTATGTCAATAGTAGGATCGTGCTTGTTTATCTTGTAACTCACTATAACTGCGTATATCCATGAATCGAGTTTTGAAGCTTAAAGGTTAGACACATCACAAGGGATTATGTGTGGTATATAAATCTTATCTTTTGAGAGAAAAGGATAAGTTTGAGAGATTGAACTTGCATGAGACAAAAAACACTTAATAAGAGAAGATTTTTAGAGTCCAAATGGCTTTCATCTACTATAATTGTACTCAATCTTGGAATTTTTGGAGGGAAATCAAGAAAGAGAGTTACCTAAAGAGAGAGTTAGAGAGATCAACTGTAGTTGTTTTATGGGGTTTTCTTGAGTGATATAGCTAAAAAACTTTCACTTGTATCTTTTTATTTATTGTATTGGATTTTATTATGATTCTGAGCCATGGTTTTTACCTTTACATTAGGGGATTTCCGTATTGAAATACTATGTTTATTATCTTGTAGTAATCTTTATTGTTTGAGTGAACTTGAAGATTTTTTAGGCATTATTGCTTAGAGCCCTAACAATTGGTATCAGAGGTATAGGTTGGAATAGTTCTATGATGAAGTTGACATAAATCAACTACTTAATTCGTAGAACTATGAGTCTACAAGGATATCTATGATCCAATCGACCTGGACAAAAGTATAAAAGATGATGTCCCACCCAAGCCGGAGAAGATGACAAATAAAGAGTGGGAGAAGATGAAGTGAAAGACCTTGGGAACTAGTGGATAGTGGATTGATATCAGTGTATTCAACCACATACCCTAAGAGACAAATTCTTTCAAGTTACAAAAGAAATTGGAGGATCTTTATGAGTAGAACACAAGGCCTTCTTGATTAAAAGGCTTTTGAACCTTAAGTTAAAGGTTGGAAAATTAGTATCAGAGCATCTCAACGATTTTCAAGACATCATTAACAAGTTGACCACTATAAAGATCATACAAAATGATGAATTACATCATACAAAATGATGAATTACTATCATTTTTTGTTGATTTCTTTGCCGAATAGTTAGGAACCTTTGGTTGTGATTGTTAACAACTCCTCTCTAGATGGTGTGCTTTCTTTAGATATGATCAAAGATAGCATACTTAATAAAGAGATTAAGAGGATGAAGTTTTTTATTGACAATATACAGGATCTTATGGTAAAAACAGAGGAAAAAGTAATAATAGAGGTCTTAAAGGGAAAAAAATTCAAAAAATAAATCCAAGTTGAGAGATGGCTAGGAGACTAGAATATGTCACTACTGTACCAAACACAGTCAAATAAATAAATTCTACTATAAGAGGAACATAAACTAGAATAAGTAAGACAACTAGAAAGATGGAGACTAACAACATTATAATAATGACATCAATAAAATATGATGAAATATTGTTGATTTGTGCGACAAGTGAATGTCTTCATATTAGTCACTCAAATTTCTAGTGGCTTTTCTATATAGGAGAATCCTATTGTTATGTTCTAAAGATGGAGTACTTCACTAACTATAAGAGTGGTGATTTTAGAAGTGTGAAGATGGGCAATTAGAGCTCTACTAGCATCATCAACATGGGATACATGCAAGTTTAAACTGAGGTTTGGTGCATATTGACTTTGAGAGGAGTACGACACATTACACTTGCTCCTCAATTTTTTTATCTGTAAATGCACTCAGCCAAGAAAGATACTGAAGCACTTTTAGAGAAAGTGGAAGCTGTCAAAAGAAGCATTAATAGTTGCTCATGGTGGATTGTGCTGCACCTTATACAACATACATTTGAAGGTGTGTGTTAGAGAACTAAATGTCATTTAAGGGAATAATTATTTATATTTATAGTACAAAAGATTGAGACACATTAACAAGAAGGACATCAAGTTATTGGCTAGAAAAATCACTTATCTTTACAAATTATACTATTTTCCTCAACCCCTGTGATCATTACATAATGGAAAAGCAACATCGAGTTTCGTTTCATAAAAGGTTTATTAGGAGGAAAACTAAGTTGGAGCTTATGCACTACGATGCGTGTGTGGTCCTATAAAGGTGAAGTCCTTAGATGGTAAAATATAATTCTTTACTTTATCAATGATGCTATATATAATACATGGGTATTTATGTTTAAAATAAAAGGCTAAGGTATGAGACCTTCAAAAATATCTTGCCATGGTAGAAAGGGAGATAGAAAGAAAGTTACTATTTGTTTGGTTAGCGTCTTCAATATGCAGAGACGGAGCAGAACAAAAATTGGAGATAGTGAGATGTTTGGTTGCGGTGAACAGAACAGAGGAAATTGTCCCCATCCTCGAGATTGAAATGTGTTTGGTTGCAGTGGACAGAACAAAAATAGTGTTAATTACGAGTGTAATATATTGGAAAGATGTAATTCATTAATTACTTTATAATTGTATCAATATTTATTTGAAGTGTATATGTAATTTGTTAATTACGATGAAATAAAATGATAAATTAGGCATATTTATTGAAATCTGAAACCTAAAAATAACTATCTTGCAAGTTAATAATAAATAATTATCTTATTATTAACTTGTAACTGAAATAAAATTAATTATCTTATTATTATTATTATTATAAATTTTGTACCTATTATTATTATTTATTTTATTAAAATTTTATTATATGAAATTAATTATCTTATTATTATTATTATTATTATAAATGTTGTACCTATTATTATTATTTTATTATTAATTTTATTATATGAAATTAATTATCTTATTATTATTATTGTTGTTGTTGTTATTATTAATTTATTACTATTATGATTATGATTATTATTATTAATTTTATTATTATTATTATTATTGCTATTGTTGTTGTTATTATTATTATTATTATTATTATTATTATTATTATTATTATTATTATTATTATTATTATTATTATTATTATTATTATTGTTGTTGTTGTTGTTGTTGTTGTTATTGTTGTTGTTGTTGTTGTCGTTGTTGTTGTCGTTGTTGTTGTTGTTATGATTATGATTATGATTATGATTATGATTATTATTATTATTACTATTATTATTATTATTATTATTATGATTATTATTATTATTAATTTATTATTATTATGATTAATATTAATTTTTATTATTATAATTTTAATCATTAATTTTATTATCTAAATTAATTATCTTATTAATTATTATTATTATTATTGTTGTTGTTGTTGTTGTTATTGTTATTATGATTATTATTAATTTTATTATTATTATTATTATTATTATTATTATTATTTGTTGGACCCGAACTTTTTTGAAATTTTGAAGTATAAATTGACATTAAATGATAAATTTGTGGTGAATTATTTATGTGCAAAGAAAAAAATCAAGAATGTAAAGTATTATATGAGATTAAGATAGGTGAAATATGCTTTTGTTATTGATGTTTATGATTAATTATGGCCTAAAATGGTGTTTTGAGTTTAAATAGAATTGATAGTGAGTGAATTACTTTAAATGGAGTTGAAAAGCAAGAAATGATTAGTTAAAGTGTTAGATTTTGGAAAATTGAAAATATGAAATTTTAAGGATGAATAGTAGTAGAAAGTGAATTTGTAAGCTGAAATCTTTGTGAATTTTTCTGGGATGATTCAGGTAGAATTTGATAAAATAATCTTTATGAAAATTGTAACTTTTGTTAAAAGCTTTCTATCGTCATAAAGTATGACATTTTTCGATATTAGGATTGAAAGTTATGATTATTCGAAATTAAGTGTATTTTGCTTTGCTTTCAAAAAATGTCCATTAAGTGTAGGATTGTGTACTGTTCTTTGAGGCAAATTCTGGACTGATATGTTTTGAATTGGAGTAAGTGGTCTAAATAAAAGTTATAGATAATTTTCATAGCTTTTAAATGAGGTATGATATGTTATTTTTGGTTGTGGAAATTGGAAGATATGAAATTTGGAAGTTTGGATGTTGTTTTACGATGACAAATTTCTGGCAGAAACTTTGATTGAAAAATTGACACAGATAGAGGTTGAAAATGCTTTTAAGTGTTTCACGAAAGTTTTAGATTATGTTTTGATCTTTCCATTGATGTGAAGTATGGAAATTTTGGGCTATGAAATAGGAAGTTATGATTTTTAGAAATTTCTGTTACTGTTTGGCATGATCATTAGTGAACAGAAACTTTGAGTGGCTTTTTGACTCCCTTAGGGGCCAAATTTGTTAAGTCAACATGACTTTACTTAAATATGATTTTGATGTATAACAAAAAGAGTTCAAATACAAAGAGAAACAAAACAGATGAGGTCGAACACGAGGCGAAGACGTATACGCATTTAAGTCGGACACGAACGAACTTAGACACGATTTGTTGAAATAATCAAGTCGACATCTGAAGCGTAAAGCGAGCAGAGCAAAATACAAAAGCGAGCGAGATGCAAATACAAAGAAGACGTATACGTAAATACAAAAGTAGACGCAGACGCAAATGCAAAACAGACACAAACGCAGAAAAGAAACAGACGCAAGAGTCAGTTCGAGTTAGTTACAGAACTCAACTGATTAACCGTTTCTTTAAAGATTTAAGATTCAACAATCAAGAAACAGTTGGAGACGAAGGCTATAAATACAAGTCGATGTCGAAGATTGAAAGGTTACACAAAAACTTACTGAAAGTTACGGAAAGTTTACACAAAACAGTTTTACAAAGAGCTTACAGATACTTATACGAAATAGCGAGAAAAATTACTACGTGAGAAAAAGTGATTTTGTTGAGTGCTATTTTTCTGTAACAAGTGTTCAAATATTTTTCGAGAAGAAAAGTTGTACAGATAGCCTGCAGAGGCTAAGTGTGAAAGAATACTGGTTGTAGAGACCTGAAGAGGCTCGTGAAAGAATACTTGTAACGATTGAAGAGATAGTGAAATCTCGAAGAAACTCGAGGATGGGACGTAGCCACGGTTTGGGGTGAACCAGATAAATCTTCGTGTCTACCACTCTTACTCTCTATCTCTATTTTAGTTTCAAAATATCTCATTACTTATTTTTTATATACACAATATTGAAAAGTTTGATTAATCAGAATCTATAATATTCTGTAAAGAATTTTATTTCTTACAACTAGTTCTGAAAAGATTTATAAAAAAGGGGAATACACAATTCAACCCCCCCTTCTCGTGCATTCTAATATCGTTTTCTAAGTGTTGTATTAACGTGTGATTCACTTCAATTGTTATCAGAGCAAGGTATCCAAGAATCACTTTGGCGAAGTGTGGATTAAAGATAATGGCGGAGTCACATGTATACATCGCTGAAGGAGCCTCAGTCACTAGACCTCCTGCATTCAACGGAGAAGACTATCACTACTGGAAAGATAGGATGCGATTATTCATCGAATCTACTCATGTCGAACTTTGGGACGTAATAGAGAACGGACCTTATACACCTGTACATGAAGAAGGTAATTCTATTCCACGGAACAGATGGACGGCCGATCAGAAAGCAAGAATACAGCTAAATTTAAAGGCGAAATTTTTCTTGACGTGTGCCCTAAGCAGGAGCGAGTACGACAAAGTGCACGGTTGCGACACTGCAAAAGAAATGTGGGACACTGTCTATTGCTCACGAAGGCACAAGCCAAGTTAAAGAATCCAAGATAAGTATTCTTGTGCATCAATATGAACTTTTCAGGATGGAAGATGAAGAATCTTTTGATCAAATGTTTGGAAGATTTCAAACAATTGTCAATGGATTGAAAGCTCTTGGAAGGACATACAATAATCAAGATCATGTTTGAAAGATTCTAAGAAGTCTTCCTAAGAGATGGAGACCTAAAGTTATCTGCGAGTCTGAAGCCAAAGACTTGAGCCTATTAAAGTCGGATGAGTTCTTTGGGATCCTTAAAGATTCATGAAGTTGAACTCAACGCTGAAGACAAGCCCAAGCGGGATAAGTCAATAGCACTGAAGGCCGGACAGAAGAATCATAAGACTCATAGAAGGAGGAAGTCATCAAAAGCGTTGAAAATTGAAGACTCAAAGGATGACAACTCCAGCCAATCCGAATCAGAGTCAAGTGATGAAGATGACGAATTATCTTTCATCTCTAGAAAGATAAGACGCATGTGGAAAAAGAAGCCCAGAGGAAACCAGACATTCAGAAAGAATGGGAAAGATGAAGCTAAATCAGAGAAGTCTTCTATTATCTGTTACGAATGCAATCAGCCTGGACACTATAAGTCCGAATGTCCTACTCTCAAGAAGAAACCCAAGAAGAGTAGAGAAAGCAAGAAAAGCATGATGGCAACTTGGGAGGACCTAGATTCATCCGAATCAGATACAGGTTCCGAGTCATCAGAACATGCGAACATCTGCCTGATGGCCGAGGAAGATAGTGATGAGGAGGTAAAATCTGACTACGATAATTTGCATGATGCATACTCGAATCTGTTAGAAGATTCTCATGCTATTCGAAGCAGATACAAGCTGTTGAAGAAAAAGTATGTAGAGAATATTAGACATACTGAGATATTAGAGAGAGAAAATATCTGTCTAAAGAAACGATTAGAAGATAAAAAGAAAATTGTAGACAGATCAGAAGAGATCAATCAGCTTAAACTTAGGATTAGGAATTTATCACCGATTTAACTACTTTCACGAAAGTACAAAGAAAATGAATGAAATGCTTGGAAAATGTAGACATCCAGTGATAAGATGGATTAGGGTTTACAGAAACAAGATTGATCACGTAAAAATTTGTCTCTAAAAAGGAAACTATAAGATATGCCATTTTAATCAACGACCTAGTTACGTGCATCAGAAATCACATCACATGCATACTACTAACCGTAAAGGACCCAAGAAAATTTGGGTACCAAAAAATAAAATAGTTTCACATGCAGATATCCTTCCTTGGAAGATACGGCAAGCACCATTGGTATTTAGACAGTGGATGCTCGCGACACATGACGGGAAGAAAGTCTATGTTCCTAGATCTTCAGTATAAGAAGGGAGGATCAGTAACTTTCGGAGACAACCATCAGGGCAAAATTATTGGAATCGGGAAAGTAGGTAAAGATTCCTTTGCATGCATAAATAATGTACTGCTTGTTGATGGTCTGAAGCATAACTTGATTAGCGTCAGTCAATTGTGTGATTCTGGTTTTACAGTTGCATTCAATCAAAATCTTTGCGAAGTCAGAAACAAAGATGGGTCTATACTTTTCTCTGCCAAGAGAAGAAACAATCTTTACAAAATCAATTTAGAAGATTTTCAAAGTCAAAATATTTCATGTTTTCTATCTTTTGAAGAAGAAAGACTAATATGGCATAAAAAGCTAGGTCATGTCTCTTTCAAACATATTTCAAAATTGGCAAAACATGATTTAGTAAGAGGTTTGCCAAAAATAAGTTTTGACAAAGAATTTTTCTGTTAAAATTGTTTGAAAGGAAAACAAGTCAAAACCTCTTTTTCTTCTAAAAATTTTATAACCTCATCTAGACCTTTAGAGCTGTTACATATGGATTTATTTGGTCCAACAAGGACAATAAGTCTTGGCAGAAAGAAATATAGACTTTTTATTGTTGATGACTTTACTCGATTTTGTTGGATATTATTTTTATCACACAAAGATGAGTCTTTTAAGTGCTTTAGAACTCTATCCAGAAAGTTACAGAATGAAAAAGGAATGTCCATAGCCAGTATCAGGAGTGACCATGGTGGAGAGTTTGAAAATGAGAAGTTCAGAATATTCTGTGAAGAGAATGGAATTTTCCACAACTTTTCGGCCCCTAGAACTCCACAACAGAATGGAGTTGTTGAAAGGAAGAATAGAACGATTCAAGAGATGGCAAGAACCATGCTATGTGAGATGAATCTTCCTAAGTATTTATGGGCAGAAGCTGTGAATACAACATGCTATATTCAGAATAGAATTCTGTTGAGACCCATGTTGAAGAAAACTCCTTATGAGTTATGGAATGGAAGAAGACGAAGCATATCTTACTTTCATCTATTCGGGTGCAAATGTTCTATTTTGAATACAAAAGAGTTGTTGGATAAATTCGATTCGAAGACCTATCCAGGAATCTTCCTAGGCTACTCATCATTGTCTAAGGCTTTTCCAGTTTACAACCTTACTTCAAAGACTGTTGAAGAGACGATCCATGTCAAGTTTGATGATAGTTCTCAATCCCATAAGGAAGATGACATGGAGAATGAAGGTCCTTCAAAGAACTTAGATGATACCACAGAAACTCCTTCATCAGACACTCATGAGAACAAAATTGAGGATATTCCAGAAACTATTGAACTAAGAAGAGATTGGAAGTATAAAAGTTCTCATCCAGAAGAATTAATTATCGGTGAGACCTCAGAAGGAGTTAGGACAAGGTCCAGATTCAGAAAAGAAGCTAATGTAGCTTTTATCTATGAAGTAGAGCCTAATAAGGTTGAGGAAGCTCTTCAAGACGAAGCTTGGGTGTTAGCCATGCAAGAGGAGCTGAATCAATTTACTAGGAATAACGTCTGGTCCTTAGTTCCGAAACCCCCTAAGAAATCCACTATTAGAACCAGATGGGTTTTTAAGAATAAGTTAGACGAATCAGAAAGAGTGAGTCGTAATAAGGCTAGATTAGTAGCACAAGGCTATAATCAGCAAGAAGGAATAGACTACTGATGAAACATATGCTCCAAGAGCAAGACTTGAAGCTATAAGGATTTTATTGGCATATGCGATCTGTCATGATATAAAGTTGTTTCAGATGGATGTTAAGAGTGCTTTTCTGAATGGCTTTATAGATGAAAAGGTGTATGTGAAACAACCACCTGGCTTTGAAGATGTTAAAAATCCAGACTATGTCCATAGACTTCACAAAGCCTTATACGGCCTAAAGCAAGCTCCTAGAGCTTGGTATGATCGTCTGAGTACCTTCTTAATAGAAAATGGTTTCAGTAGAGGTCAAGTTGATAAGGCGCTCTTTAGGAAGAAGTTTCGAATGATTTTATCTTAAATACGGATCTACGTTGATGATATCATTTTGGTGCTACTTGAAAAGAGTTGTCTTGAAGTTTGAGAGGCTAATGAAGAAAGAGTTTGAAATGAGTATGATGGGTGAGTTAAAGTTCTTTCTTGGATTGCAAGTTAAGCAGACCGAAGAGAAGATCTTCATTCATCAACAAAAGTATGTGAAAGAGTTGTTGAATAAGTTTGATATGAATAATGTGAAGCCTAGGGCAACTCCGATGCATCCTTCAAACCTTTTGTCGAAAGAAGAACTTGGTAAGAAGGTGGATCAAACCCTATATAGAGGGATGATCGGTTCTTTACTGTATCTTACAGCAAGTAGACCTGATATTCTGTTCAGTGTATGCTTATGTGCAAGATTTCAAACCGATCATAGAGAGTCTCATTTTATTGCTGTTAAACGAATTTTGAGATATCTCGCAGGTACTACTGATCTTTGCTTGATGTTTGAGAAAGGTAAAGATTTCAGGTAAATTGGGTATTGCGATGCGGACTATGCCGGAGATAGAATCGAAAGGAAAAGCACAAGTGGAGGATGTCATTTTCTTGGAGGAAATCTAGTCTCCTGGTCAAGCAAGAGACAAAGCTCAATTGCACTATCAACCGCTGAAGCAGAATATATGTCTGCCACAAGTTGCTGGTCACAGACGTTGTGGATCAAGTACCAGCTTGAAGACTATTCAATCCAAGAAGAGGAGATTCCAATCTTTTGCGACAACAGCAGTGCAATCAATCTATCAAAGAATCCAATTCAGCATTCCAGAGTGAAGCATATAGAAGTCAGACATCACTTTATGAAAGACTATGTTCAGAGAAAGGTGGTGCTTTTACAGTTTGTTGAAACAGAGCTTTAGTGGGCAGATATCTTCACTAAACCACTGAGTGAAGAACGGTTCCAGAAGATAAGATTTAAACCTTAACATGGTCATGTTAAGTGAGCGGTCGAGACTAAAGTAACGTCAAAACTAACGACGTTAATTCTGATGAGTTACAAATGGTAACTTCTCTCGAAAGAAGATTTTGGAGGAAAAATCTGATGATATCGAGGTTCTTAATGATTCTAGAACTCACCAGACTATAATCCTACAAACAGACTCAAGACGCTTTTACTCTACCTGATGGAAGCATTATGATTTTGGAAGACTTGTGAACTTTGAGTCACTAGAAGAGACGGAATGGATGTAGAACCGAAATCATAAGAGTTGGTTGGAGGAATTTCTTTCGACGCAAGAACACATGTACACGGATGAGGTATATGAGTTTTGGAAGAGCGCCACCTAATAGACAACACTATCGTATCTTACGTAGATAGGATATCATTGTTGTAACAAAGGAGCTTATAAAGAAGGTGACTAACAGTCCATCGGTTGGTGAGAAACTGTCTACCAAGGCTGGATGGATGTCCCAAGTCGGTATGAAGGAAGAAGATATCAAGAGGCAACTATATGGCAAGAATGATTCAAGGAGAGGAAGACATCAATTTGATTCCAAAGGCTAGGGTGCTTCACGCAATTTTGTTCAATTGCATTCTTCCCGAGTTGGTTCAAGACATCTGGTGACCACTCGGATGAACAATGTCTGTTCTACCTACTGAATCGAAACCCCATAGATTTACCCTTCTTGATCCTTCATTATATGATTAAGGGGATAAAGGAAACAATGAGTTATCCTTATGGCATGCTTCTGACGAGGATTTTAAGGAATCTGTATTAAATGCACTCAAGGAAATAGAAGAACTGTTCCTGTGAAGAGCAAGATCGATGCATATACAATACGGCGAATGGGTTTGAGCACAGTAGACAAAGACCAAGCCGACTCTTCAAGGAAGTCAAGAACTGAGGGGGAGCGTGTATTAAAGAAGACTCCCGTTTCAAGTTCTCAATCTCCAGTGAGTATCAAATCGCCTGCTGATGAACTAAGGAGAGTGCTAGGAAGACCTCTCATGAAACAGGCGAGTCCTCGTCTCGAAGAAAGCCAATCCCAGAGGTCAGAACAAAGTGCGCCAAAAAGACGAGGAGAAAGTCTTTTGAGTGAAGTTGTGAAGAAAGCAAAAAGATCTCCGAGGATTAGGACTCTGAGGCAACAAGAAGAAAAGATTGCCAGAGAACAGAGTCGAGAAGAAACTTCTAAATCTTGTGCACCCAGAGCCACAAGATCCTTAGTCTCTATTCTAAAAGAAGATACGGCCAGAAAAGCCAAAGAAACTAAGAGGAAGAAAAAATCAAAGACTGAGAGAGGAAAATCTCCAGCAAAGAAATCGGTAAGACCGATCAAGCGAGGAAAGACTAAGAAGGTTAGTCGAAAGAAGACCACTTCAACTGATGAGGAAGATAGTCAACAAAACGAAACTATTGATGTTGTTCAAGTAGAAGCAGAAACTGAGCAGTATATAGCTCAGGAAATCCCTATTGCTCAACAGGAGGAGCCAGTAGATGAAAGTCCGGTTCAGATGACTCCTATTGAAGCACATCAAGAAGCAACAACAGTATCAGATTCGGATGATGATAAACCGTGTCTGATGGTATACAACTACCATAAGTTCTTGAGGAAACAGAAGTTGAAGATCAAAATGGTAGAAGTAGGTACCAGACATAGGACTGCTATTGCAATTAGTGTTCAACCAGTAAAGAAGATAGTAGCTGTGGTACAACCTATGGTGATTAATAGTAACACATGGCAGTTACTCAAAGAAGACGAAAAGATCTTCTATGATACTTTGGGATTTGCTGCTACAATGTCATATCCTTCAAAACGGCCCTGCCATCCATGCACTATTTTCCCAATCACAAAAAACACAGAGATAATGGTTGCACCGGATATACAGCCAAGGTATCCAAAAGATTTTACCGGGGAAGTCAAAATTATGTCACGAAGATAATGCGGTGATGATCATCCACGATCAAATTGCAGAAGAAGTGCGAAAAATTGATGAAGCAAGCACTTCTGCACAGGATCCAGATAAAGCAAGTTGCAGCTATACTAAGAAGGAGGAAGACTATCCAGTAAGGGGAAGACTAAGAAAAGGATCATTTATTGAATACCTTGTTGAGACAGCTCTGCGTATTAGCCCTTTGTCTAGTACACTGTCTATACAATCACAAACGCTACCCCTGCAAGGAAGACAGTTACTGATGCTGCCTGTGCCTTTTGACTTAAATATTCCTGAAGCTGAAACTTTCATTCGTCTACCTACCTTTGAGATCAATGAAGATTACACTCCATCTTCTGATGCTTACACTACTTTAATTCCCTTCACTCCTCCATCAGCAGAAGTTGCTCAAGCCTCTTCGTCAGTTGATCCACCAGATGAAGTCAGTAGATTACGTGGTGAACTCAACGACATGAAGGAGACAGTGAATGATATGAAAAAGATGATAGCAGAACTGCTGAAGAGCCAGAATCATTAATCATTTTTTATTATAACAAATAGGGGGAGAGAAGAAAAGGAAGAGGAGAGCAGGAAAAGAAGAAAAGGAAGAGGAGAGGATGATGTTCAGACAAAAAAGGTGTGACCGCAGCAGATGCAGAAGGGATGAAGATAAGTTTTGTTTTACTTTTGCAAATCAGTATTCTTTTCTTTTCTTGTATATAATTTGTTATACTAAAAAGGGGAGATTGTTAAGTCAACATGACTTTACTTAAATATGATTTTAATGTATAACAAAAGAGTTCAAATACAAAGAAAACAAAATGACGAGGTCGATACACGACGAAGATGCCTGACGCATTTAAGTCGGACACGAACGAACTTAGACACGAGCGAAGTTGAAATAATCAAGTCGAATCTGACGTAAAGCGACGCAGACGCAAATACAAAAGCAGACGCAGACGCAAATACAAAGCAGACGCAGACGCAAATACAAAGCAGACGCAGACGCAGACACAGACGCAAATGCAAAGTAGACACAAACGCAGAAAAGAAACAGACGCAAGAGTCAGTTCGAGTTAGTTACAGAACTCAACTGTTTAACTGTTTCTTTAAATATTCAAGATTCAACAATCAAGAAACAGTTGGAGACTAAGGCTATAAATACAAGTCGAAGTCGAAGATTGAAAGGTTACACAAAAACTTACTGAAAGTTACGGAAAGTTTACACAAAACAGTTTTACAAAGAGCTTACAGATACTTATACGAAATAGCGAGAAAAATTACTACGTGAGAAAAAGTGATTTTGTTGAGTGCTATTTTTCGGTAACAAGTGTTCAAATATTTTTTGAGAAGAAAAGTTGTACAGATAGCCTGCAGAGGCTAAGTGTGAAAGAATACTGGTTGTAAAGACCTGAAGAGGCTCATGAAAGAATACTTGTAACGATTGAAGAGATAGTGAAATCTCAGAAGAAACTCTGAGGACTGGACGTAGCCCACGGTTTGGGGTGAACCAGGATAAATCTTCGTGTCTACCACTCTTACTCTCTATCTCTATTTTAGTTTCAAAATATCTCATTACTTATTTTTTTATATACACAATATTGAAAAGTTTGATTAATCGAATCTATAATATTACAGAAAGAATTTTATTTCTTACAATTAGTTACGAAAAGATTTATAAAAAAGGAGAATACACAATTCAACCCCCCCTTCTCGTGCATTCTAATATCGTTTTCTAAGTGCTGTATTAACGTGTGATTCACTTCAAAATTGATTTTTATGTCCTTCATAAAAGTTGTAGGTTGCATCTTGATCTTTTCATTGATATAAAGTATGACATTTTTGGACCTTGGAGTTGAAAGATAGAAATTTTCAAAGTGAGTTATTTTTTAGGAAGACATTAAATGGGACAGTAACTTTGATTGGAAATTGGAGCACTTTAGAGACGGAAATGGTTTTTGAGTTCTCCATGGAAGTTGTAGAGCTTTTTTTAATCTTTCTTTTGATACCAAGTTTGTAAAGTTTGGAGTTCTGTGTAACAATTTATAAATTTTAGAAGTTGGAAGGTCTCCCTGGCGAGCGGCCGCGCTCGGTCGTCCTGGCGAGCTACTTACTCGGTCGCTCCCGCTCGGTTGCCCTGGCCAGTGACTTGCTCGTGAGTGCCTTCCCCGCTCGCGAGTGTGAGCTCCGATTTGGAATTTTTCCTGACCGACCTCTTTCCATTCTTTTGGCCATAACTTTTTCGCCCGACATCTGATCGACCTGATTTTTAAAGAGTTGGATTTTTAAAACATACCTCTATCTTTCCATGGAAAATTGTGAATTTTTGAGATTAAATTGAGGATGATTGATTTAATCAAAATGAGTTGGATAATTTTCTGAACATGATTCAGTATTTTGGTAAATTCTTGGTGTGTGGAGATCCAATTGAACTGATTCTTATTGTAAAATAAAATAGAGACATGGGGCTACAAGTCATATGAAGGAATTGAATTTCAATTTAGCCCCTAAGACTTTCAATTTCTGAATTGAAGTAGGGTTTAGTGTTCAGTCTTGGATTAATAAGAGCTGAAAGTATTTTTCTCATAACTTTTTCTCTAGTCATCCAAATGAGGTGATTCTTAATTTGGATGAAACTAGCGAAATAGGGCTACAAATGTTCTGAAGTACTTGAGTTTCTATTTATTCTTTAAGAATATCAATTTTTGGATGGAAGTAAATCGTAGGAAAATGTTTTAGCATAAAAATAGTCTGAAATGTTTGGAGTATAACTTTTGGTGTAGTGATCCAAATTAAATGATTTTGGTGGCGTTATGAAATTGAGACAATGAGGAACATTTCTCTAGAATGAAGTTTTAGCAAATTCCTTCAATTTTATGGTTAGAAAAATGTGCTTAAGTAAGCTTGAATTAAAATGAATTTTAGGGGCAAACTTGGAAGAACACTTAAGGTTTTAAGTTATAAGGCATATATGTAAGGGCATAATGGTCATTTTGCATTCTTTAAATGCAAGAAGAGTGGGTTGTCGTATAAGAAGAGTGAAGCACAAAATTTTGTTAAGTTGGAAAGAAAAGAAAGAAGAAAGAAGAGAGGAGAAGAGTGCTTTCGGTGGAGAAAGAAGAAAGAAGAAGAAAAAGCTAGGGTTCGATTTTTATGGGTCTTCAAGCAAGATTTTTAGGTTGATCCAAGAAGGAAAAAGATGGAAGAGGAAGAGAGCTCCATTATGAGCCAAGAAATTTCAAAAATGGGGAAGAATTAAGGTAAGAGAAAAATTTTAGTTGTTAGATTTTGAAAGAATTTTGGTTTAGATAGCTTAAGATTGTTATGGGTTTATAATTTCTAAAGTCAATTTTGGTGATTGCACGGTTTAGATTGCTCAATTTTGGATGTTTATTAATTAGGAATTTTGTCATGAATTAGGAAATTTAAGTGAGGCATTGGAGAAATTGAGGCTTTGGACAAGTTTCAAGCACAGAATTAAGGTGGGCACCATGTTTATAATTTGAATTATAAGCTATGTATGTGTTTTCGAAAAATCAAGAAAGAAAAAGGGTTTTCAAATTATTGTTTTTTTTTGGAATGGTTAAATTCATTGTTTTGAATAAATTGATGCAATTGGATGATTGTTTGATTGTTTCGAAATTGTTTCATTCTTTGTGTGATTGAAATATTGTTATGTGAATTTTTTTATTGAAATTGTGAATGACATTGGTATGAAATATCACATGATATGAAAGACTGAAATTTTGAAATGTGCCTTCGGGCAAATCTGTTTTCAAGTATGAATTATCTGTTATGTGAGTTTGGTTAGGTCCCATAAGAGGGTCAAGTGCACTTGTCTAGGCTTCACCTGCCTGCCCGCTAATGGCATTGGAGCTCCGTTAAGGACTCCCATAAATTCACGGCTATACCAGACCGCTATGCGGGAAGGTGTAGTATGTTCTGTTCACGGCTGCACAGGACCGCTATGTGAGAATGTGCAGTACGTTCTGTTTCTGGACCGACCTAAACCATTTCTGATGTGTTAAATGTTTTGTTCTGTTAATAAATGTGATTTCGCTTATAATTGTGGTGCATTTATGTTTTGAATTATTCATGAATGATTTGAAACAAATTGAGAAATTTTGAGAAATAAACATTTGAGGTTTTTAATCGTGAAATTTTGAAATTGATCATGAATGATTTGAAAAGTTGAAAAGTTTGAGAAATAAGCATTTTGCCAAATTTCTACTGTGAAATTTCCATAAAATGGCAAAAGTTTTGAAAACATGATTTTTGCTTATTTTTTGTTATAAACATGTTATCCACGAGCTGTAAAACTCACCCCCCTTTCATCCCCATCTCCAAGTATCGAGAAGGAGATCGAATGAAAGCGAGTCAAGACCTCTGTTCATTTGTATTTATGTTGTAAGGGTTAAGTTTTGTATTTGTAAGAATAAGATTTTAGACTTTTGTGAAGGATTCTGGAATTATTATATTCTTGTGTATTTTCGGATTTTGAGATTAATGTTGTATCGTGGCTTGAAAATGTCACTGTTTCTTGGTGATGTATTTCTTTTGGATTATGTAATTGAATTACGGATTTGTGTATATAATAGAAAAGTGAATTATGGTTTTGTATACAAATTGCATATGATTATGAATGTGATTGATTGTGTTTGAGTTCCGGACAGGAGGTCCGATGATTCTGATTTTTGATTTAGAATTATTGAAGTGTTATAAGTATATAAATGTGTTTGTTTGTATTGGGATTCCGGAAAGGAGGTCCGATGAATTGTGTTGCTGGAATTGAGATATTAAAGTGCCTTTTGTGTATGAATTGTGGATTTAGAGATATGTGTATTAGTGTCTTTTGGCAAAATAAAAATAAGAATTTGTTACAAAGAAGAATTATGAGATATGTATAAATGTGAAAGATAAAGTATTTGAGTTTATGGAATTGATAAATTCCAAATGAGAAATTGGAATGATTTTCGAATAAAGATGAATAGAATGAAAGAAAAGAAAAAAAATTTATATCGGTTTTCGGATTGGTTTAGTCTTAAGGTATCCAACGTGCATTTTCTAATGTATGAGTTCACGGATGTCGAAAATTTGAATTGAGTTTGTTTGAACCGTCTGTTTGATTCGATTCCGAGTTCTCGTTTCTTTTGCTTTCGTTTTCGTCCGTTCATCTGTTTCGCTTTGTTTTCCGATTCGTGTTTTCGTTCGCTCTTTGTTTCGTTTTCTATTTTTCCGATTGGGATCCGGTCCCGAAATCGGGTCCCAACATTATTAATTTTATTATTATTAATTTATTATTATTATTAATAATTTAATAATAATAATATTATTATTATTATTATTATTATTATTATTATTATTATTATTATTGTTGTTTTTGTTGTTGCAAGGGATGTGTTAGGTTTTGTATGTAATTCAAAAGGTTATTTTTTACATTTCCAGTTCGTGTTCGTAAGACAAGAATTCTCGTACCTCAGTTTTGGAAGGAACAAAAATTTCCGTCCTTGTCCTTTGAGGATGGAACAAAAATGACTGAAGACAGTAAGCAAACAGCACGAAGGACAGAACTTTTGTGTCTCTATCCACCGTCCTCACCCACGAGGACGCTAACCAAACGCAGGGTTAAAGTGTCTTTAAATTGAGAATAGAGGTGAGGACATCTCCTATAAGTTTGGGGACTATTGCATAAGGCATGGCATAATACATGAGCAGATGAAATCTAGTACCCTATAGCACAATGGTGTTGTCGAGATAATGAATGGAACCACTATGGAGAAGGTTTAATATATACTCTAAATAGACAATCTACCAAAGTCTTTTTGGGGTGAGGCAGTCTACTGTATATTTAATCAATAGAGCTACTTTAGTTCTTTATATTTTGATATTCTAAAGTGAGTATGGAAAGGGAGAGATCCAACTTATATGCATCTAAGTGTGTTTCGATGTAAGGCTTTTAGAAACGTGCCAAAAGAGTATAGATCGATGGTGATGGTAATGAGTCATATGAGACACATCTTGTAGATGATATAGAAGAGGTCCATGGACATTATTATTAGGAGAAGCAATCTACTCAAGTGTTAGAAGAAGTCTAACTTTGAAGTTCAACTAGAATGTACAAACCTTTAACAAGATACCCTAGTTCAGAATATCTCCCAGTCACTATTGAAGGGAAGCCAGAGAATTTCCTAAAAGTGTAGTCATTTGAAGACAAAGACTCTTGGCTTAAAACAATGCAAGAGGAGATGAACTTATTGAAAAAGAATGAGACTTATAAGTTAGTAAAGCTTTTGAGAAACAAAAAGGTTTCGAAGAATATATGGTTGTTCATGATTAACAAAGACGGTGACAAGCTAGTGAAGAATAAGGTAAGACCAGTGGTGAAGTGATACAATCAAAAGAAGGATATTGATTTCAATGAGATTTTCTCATTAGTACTTAAGGTGATGTTAATTATTACAATATTAGGACTAATTGATAGTTTGGATCTTAAACTTGAGCAGCTTGATGTAAAGAATGCTTTCTTATATGTCAATATGGAAAAAGGAGATTTATATGGAGCAATTAGAAGGGTTAATGTAACACACCATTGCCATAAAGCACATACCTGAACATCCATAAGATAATCGAGGACATACCTTATGAGAATGACATGTTAGAAAAATCACATTCACTTAAGGAGGCATCATACAAAAAATAAGTATTCAAAAGGTCACGTTTCCCATTTCGTTTATAATCATAAACATTCATTGTGTTATTACACTCATATTTCATGTATATATATAATGCACAACATGTGAGAGTTCACAACTCTATACAAAATGTATAATATGAAATAGGATGCTAGTCCTAAAATGCTTTAACTAGACTCTTCAAAATCAGAAAGCTAGGTCCCCTCAGTACCTGAAAATCAACGTTGCAATTTTGATGAGCTTGCAAACTCAATGAGTGAATGATCATCGATGTGCTTACTCAAGTCAGAACACAAACATCATAAGTATATAACCAAAATCAAAAATATATCACATTATTCAGAATTAAATCCCATATCCCACATCATTCAACTTTGTTGTACCAAATTATAGTATACATCACACATTATAAATACAAACATTTCATATAATCATTTCAGAAAAATACAATCATTCAACTCAATAATTCGTATCATCAACCTATACATATAAATATATATATACACAAATGTATGCTCCAGAACAGCTATTGCCTTGATGACCCGATAATGTCTGGATGTTGATGATCAATTTATGCCTCTATATCATGTAATACACATATATTTACATATTACTAACTTGTTTAATCAAATGAGTACTCAATCATACATATGTATATATGATATGTCTAATGTATGCTCAATTGATTTTCCTGGATATTTATCCTTAATCATAAGTCTTGATCATACATTCATTATAGCTTATATACATCTAGGTTGCAATTAGGTTTATTCCTTAAGAAAGTTTTGATTATTCTTAATTCATCAATCATGCATTCATCAATCCTTTTCTAACATTATATATTTGCAAAAATTTCCAATTCTCATTCAATCATACCTAATTCATTGCTTACATCATTTGGATCATAATTGTATTCATAAGAACATCCTTATTCTATTAACAACTCATACTTCCCAAATTCATATACATTGATATTATCAAACAATTCATTCCTTAATTTATAACCTTAATTAACAACTTAAACTTATCAAACATTTAATCACTTAATCAAGCAACTTTCTAGGTTCATTACAAGCACCAATCATGTCCTAATGCACCAAAGTAAAGCAACTTACTCTTATATGATTTAACCATCACACAAAACACCTTTTTTTACTTCAAAGCATTGCCACCACCTTCTTTTTCCTCAAAAGTTCACCTTCTTTTTCCTTAAGCTTTTCTTCCAAATTTTAACACCTTCATGATAATCCATCAAGTATACCTCATTTATACCTTAAAGATATTTCAATTCCTCATCAATTCATCTCTAATTTCAATTAATTTCAAAATCATTCAATTGGTAACTCATAAACAATTTATCTTTTATGCATCGAAAACTAAACAGAAGCTTTCATTCACTTTTAGACATGTAACCCTAACTTTTTCCCATTTCAAGAACAATATACTAGCACCTTTCTTTAGCATAAATTCACCTTCAACATACTTCAATTCTCAATCTAATTCATCCTTAAAACAACATATAACCTAGGGTTTCCATGTATTAAAAACAAAACCAATTCATCCATTAAATTCCAAACGTACTTCATTATCAACCCTATATGCAGTTCATCCCTAATCAATCATCATGAATGTTATGCTCACGTATGTCACAATAGCGCAATCAATCGCTTACTTGTTAAGCTCAAAGTCCCCTCTATAACAAGCTAACCAAGCCTTCTAAACATTCAAGCGTATACTAAGAACAAGATGGAACTAAAAGAGTTTCAATCATAAGATGAATGCTGCAGAATTTTGACAAAATTCAAGGTTATGGAGATTGTGTGGTTGTGTCGATACTAAGGAGGAAGAAGAAGAGAGCAAGTGACCAAAAACATGAAAGTAGATGGTCTTTCAAATGTGGGAATCGTGCGGTACAAGTGTGCGGTAAGGGGTGAGACACATGGTGTGACACTTGTCAAGTGGAGAGTTATGTCATGTGTCTTCTTCTCATGCTTCCAATTGTCACCCAATGTTTGGTCCATTTGTCACATATTTTCTTAGGCCACTTGTCACTCATATATTCAAGCCATTTTCAGCCAATTAGCTAAGTCATTTGTCACTTATTTCTAATGCCACATGTCACCATTTGATAGGTCTAATCAACCTAAATTCCCATGCAACAATTTATCTTACCCTTTGACATTTTTCCTAGAATAGATGTGCACATCATTCCATCAATCACTCAATTGCAACATCAAATTTACAAATTACCAAAACAAAATTCAAGACATAATTAGCACACAATTACATCATAATCAGTTAAAACCTTTCATACCCTGGAATATGTCAATTGAGGGCATATACTATCTTTGTAAAGTCTCTAAATCATGATTCATGTGTGTATGTGAATATGATGCATGCAAATGAAATGCACTTCATGTATTCTCATATGGTATGACTTAATCTAACAGTTAAATCCTTAAATGTAGAAATGGGTTATTACAGTTAAACTCAAAGGGAAACATGACTTGATATACAAGTTGAGGAAGAGTTTTTATAGGATCAAATAGGCACCAAGCTAGCATTACAAGAAGTTTAATTGCTTTATGATGATTAATGGGTATAAACGAATGTTAGTTAATCCTTATGCATATTTCAAAAAATTCCCTAGTGGTAACTTCATTTTCCTTCTCTTGTATGTGGATGATAATTTAATAATGGAACAAGATGTTGATTGATTTATAAGTTGAAGGGAAACTTGTGGAAGTCCTTTGATTTTGAAAGATTTAGGTCTTATAAAACAAATTTTAGGCATGAAAATCATTTGACTAAACATTTTTGGTTATCACAAGAGAAATATATTAAACGAGTGCTTAATAGGTTTAATATGAAGTAAGCCAAGCCAGTGAGTACTCCATTAGTAGCTCATTTCAAGTTGAGTAAGAGAGCTTGTCCTACCATCAAAAATAAGAAAGAGAACATGTCCTCAATTCCATATTCCTCTACTTTTCACTCTTTGATGTATGCTACAGTGCGCATTAAACTAAATACCACATATGTTGTTGGATTAGTGAGTAGATTTTTAATATGGGAAAGGTACACTATAAAGCAGTAAAATGGATCTCTAGATATTTACATGGAAATTATAAATTGTATTTGTGTTTTGGAAGTGGTGAGTCAATTCTAGAAGGACACAAATATATTGATATGACGGGTGATCTCGATAATAGAAAGTCAATCTCAAGTATTTTGTTCAAATTTGTGAGGGAGCTATTTCTTAGCAAACAAAGTTGTAGAAGTATATAGCTTTGTCTATTACTAAGAAAATTGTAGCTGTTGAAGCTAGAAAGGATATGCTTTGGTTGAAGCAATTTTTCCAACAATTAGACGTGGAATAAGATGAGTACATGTTTTTTTTGTGATAATCAAATTGTATACCCACACATGGCTGCGGCAAGTGCCTATAACCTCGACCTGGTCGCCCGACAGTGCTGATCATAGAGCCAAGGCTATAATCGGCAAGCTTTTGATGAGAAACTGACAATCCGTGACCGAATGGGGTTTGTTTCCACTGATTTTTCCACTATCGATTATGTCCATACATAGCTGAGGGAAGTGCCCACGGCCTTAACCTGGTCACCCGACAGTGCTGATCATTGCGGCAAGGTTATAATCGACGAGTTTTCGATGAGAAATCGGCAATCCGTGACCGACTGGGACTTTTTTTCACTGATTTTTTCACTACCGAGTATGCTAGCACATGGCCGCGGCAAGTGAGTACATGATTTTTTTGTGATAATCAAAGTGCTATAGATTTGAGAAAAAATTCTATGTACCATTCCCATACCTAGCAAATTGATGTGAGGTATCATTCACATGAACAAGAATGGTATCGACACATTAATAAAGGTGATTCCTGATGGTAAGCTTATGCTTTGTGGTAAATTTGTTGGGATGACTTCCAAATGATTAATGGGGTGGTAGATTTATGCTCAGAAGTGGGATGGAGGGGGAGATTATTGTAGGTTCCAACCTTATTCTATAAACATTTATCTATTTAAGATCACTAAATCTATTTTGTGGAGGTGTTAGCTATCTTTTTGAAACAAAAGGAATGAGGTTCAACTAGATTTAAGGTAAAAAGTAATGGTTAGAAGTAGTTTATAGAGGACATGCTCGTGTTTGGGCATGTCAATGGTGGACACAACCATATGTATAACCATGTAAGCTTCCATAATCATATGCAAGTTGAAAGGTAATGCTTCCAATTAGACATACTTGTGTCAATGGTGGAAAAGACCATGTTTGCTAACCGTGTAACTGATTATAACCTTGTATCTCCATGATGTTGGGTTTTAAAGCTTAAAGGTAAAACATAACCACCACATATGGTTGTTTGGATGACTGTGCCTTTTGTTATCTTTAATCATCTTTATCATTTGAGTAGTTTATTATTAGTTTAGTGAACTTGAAGATTTTATGAATGTTACTACTTGAAGCCCCAAATTTCATTGTTCTACACAGTTGTGTACATGTAGGTGTTGATAACATACAGATCAGTGTATCTCTCTATAACTGTATACATCTGTGACTAGGGTAGTGTTAGAAGAGACACGTTTACCTACACATCTGTGTATATGACTGTGTATAGCGTAGAAAAACTTATAAAAGTGAGCGAAAACAGAGAGCTTGTTAAGTGTCTAGTCATATTTTAAGATCCTGTGATGATCATAGATGCCTTTATTGTTTGTGAGAATGACAAGCTAGTGAAGTTAAGACAGATAGTGGTTGCAACAACCTTTTCTAGACAGACATGATCGTGTAAAGTTCATATGCCTATGTCCTATACTTACACAACCATACGAATTAACTATGTATAATGCAAAAAAAATCCATTTCATAATATAAAAGAAAAAATACATAGGTTTTGCATGTGATTATGGCAAAAATGTCTAAAAGTAAGTAAGAGAGAGAGAGAGAGAGTAGTATAGTATTCTCATCCTTTTTATTATTTTTGGGATTGATTTAAGAGTTTGATGATTGTTACATCAACTTTGGTTTCAATCTTAAAACTTGGTGATATAACTTGTAGTTTTGGGGGTGACATTTTAACATTTGTAAATCCTTATTTAAGTTTAGTGAATTTGCTTGTAGTTTTGGCTCATGGACTTTCCCTCTACATTGAGGGATTTTCCAAATAAATATTATTGTTTACTACATTATTAAGTTTCTTATTCTTAAACTGATTTGCTGGCTAAAGTTGAAGAGTGTTTTGTTATTGATCTTTGCTTAATCTTTTAGAGAGTTATGTTATTGTCTCCCAATAAATGGTATTAGAGTCATCATAGTAGAAGGTGGAAACAACTCTATATATCACATTAGTTAACTAATGTCATTCATTGATCATCCAATATATTCATTTTTTAAACTAGATCTTAATTTTTTGTTTGTTAAATGATTCATCAATTGATACATCAAATTGGTCAATTGAGGCATTATATTCCTTCTTCCTCTTATATTTCCCTATAAACGCATAAATACAAGCTTGTTTATCATACCTTGTCTCTAGAAATCTACTCTTGTCATTGTATCCTTAACCATCATTCTCTTTATTTAAACCTATCTTATCTATAAAAAAGGCATAACTTTCCATCTTATCATCATGATCTAGTGGACATTCTTGCAACTTTCTTTAGCAACATCATCTCTTTTTTTTTCTTCAGAAACTCCCTTTTTTAATGATTGTCAGGCAATACAAAAATCGATATGGACTCTATTACTCTTACAAAATCAAGCTCCATAGCCACCAAACCTCAAATCACCAAATTCATTTTGGAGTAAATCCTAACATCTCTAGAATTTAGGACTTTTAAAAATATTTTTTTTTTAAAATAACTAATTTTCATTATTTATAAACTCTTTTTGCATTTAATTTTATGAAAATTCATTTAAAATGTTTCAAAATGGAAATTTCAACATTTTAGGGTTTTAAAATTGGAAAATTTCAATTCCTTTATATTTTTTTAGTTAATACTTTAAATTTATGCATCTATAAGAATTAAGCTTTGCTAATTCCCAATTGCATATGTCAATCCTTGATTTTGATTGAATATTATTTTAGGCCTTTTACTATCATCTTTAAAGACTACTTTCAAAATTGTATATCATTTTATGAAATTAATGGTTGATTACTATAAATAAAAGTATATTTTAGCTATTCTAATGCTTTAACAACAATAACATTCTAATAAGAATTATGTTGAGATACAAGGACTAGGGAGGTCCAAAGATATCACTACAACAAAACAACACCTTTAGCGTCGTTTTTAAAGTAGACATCGTGAATGGTCTGAGGCTTTCACGACGTCTGGAAAAACGTCAAGAAAAGATGGAATATTCTGTGACGTTGTATTAAGACGTCGGGGATAAAGGAAGTGTTTAACGTCGTTTTGGTAGAAAGATGTCCCAAAATAGAATAAATGTCGTTTTGGAGAAATAGATGTCGGGAAAGGCCTTGTCCATGTAATTAATTTCTCCTCCCCCCAATTTTCCAAACGAAAATCGAAGCCTCCCTCTCTCATCTTCGTCAGTCTCCCGCGTTTCATACTAAATCATCCAACCTCGTTCCCTCTCTCATCTTCGTCAGTCTCCCGCGCCTGCGTTTCTCCCCTTCCCTCTTCATCATTTTAACCTTCCCTCTCTCATTTTTTTTCGCGCTACAGTCGGCCCTCTATCATCACTAGTCGGAGTGCATGTGCATCTTCTATCTTCCGGTAATTCATTGAAGTAGTTTTGCGATTAATGTCGAGTAATGTAAGTTTTTGAGTCGATTGAAGTAGTTTTGCGATTAATGTCGAGTAATTTGGGTTTAAGATTGCTTAGTCGTTTGTTTTGATTAATTTGGGTTTGCAATGTGTTTTCTGAATTTTATATGGTGATTGTGGTCGTAAAGATAGTTAATGTTATTAGTTGTGTTGTGTTTTGTCTATTTAAACATAAATATTTGTGTTTTGTATATCACAAGTATCACATTGTGTTCTGTGGTAAGTTTCATTCTTCTCGTCCACTATGTTGTGACACTTGTTATTAAGTAGCTTTTGGAATCAACCAACTAGCAGAACCACTTATTTGATATACATGCTACTATGTATAGGCATGATCAGTTAGTTTAACTTTTAATCAGCAGTTGTATGGGGAATTGACCTAGTTGCAGATTTGATGTCTGAAAATGTTTTGCTGATAAAGTTTTGAATGCATTGTTATATACTCTTCCCTTTACCTTGGAACTGCAATTCTTTATCGAATATGACAGTATCACAGTTGCAAAATTTGATGTGGATGATGCATTTGTGGGACAGAGATATACAAAAGAAAACAAGACTGACTGATTATTTATTTTAGAATAAACACTGTGTTCCTTGTTAAGGATAGGATAGGAATCTGATTTTTTTTTGTTTTGTTCTGTTTGTAGAATTTAGTTTCTAGTTGCTAGAATTATGGGAGTCCTAAAGGATAAGGATAAGTTCTGTAAATTAGGACTTCTTTTTCTAATTAGCAAGCATCTATTGTACTATGATAAGATTGATCCTTTCCTATCAAAAGGAGATCAATATTGAATAAAGAAATCAAGCAGAATTTTTACCGTCAAGAATTAGGAAGAGTGGGGTGTCTCTTAAGAGTATTAACTCATACTACTTTATATAATTTTAGGTGTATTGAATAAAGTACGCTAATCAGTATTAAGTCATACTACTTTATATAATTTTATTCAATACACCTAAAAACGACTAGCATCGTGCAATTTGATTATGTATGGAAGTAAACCTCCAAAACCATCTTTCTAATTCGAAGTGTAGCTAATTGGAAGTGCAGTTAATGAGCCATGTGCTCATACACAATCACAAGATAAGACACCTGCACCTGCACCTACACCTACACAGGCACTAGCTCACACTCGTGCACCTGCTGATCGTACTGCAACACCAAGAGAAGTCAATTCTATGCCTAATATTCGTCCTAGAGATCAATATGAACAAATTTGGAATATGCGACGCAATATTAGCTCTCCATCAACTTCTGAAGAGATGCCTCCAGCTTCAAATTATCAGACACCAGTAAATCCTCCTGTTTCTAATTATCTGACACCAGTAAATCACGCTCTTCCTTCCGGTGTGGGCTTCTCTTCTGCAAGCACTGCAGGTATGATCTTAACATTAATTAGATTTATCATTAATTGTTATATGCTAATTATAAACTATTCTTTTGCTATTTTAGGATCCACAAATGTTCCAAAAAAAACAAGGGGTGTCACGAAAGGACACGAATTAGAAAAAATTAACAAGGCGATAGGTAAAAGATTGGAGATAGAGATTTCCCCTGATGAAGGACGACCAACCAACTCCGTACAGTCTGCCAAATTATCGAGTGAGATTGGTCTGATATCCCAAACTTCTTTGCCTGTAAAAACAAAATTTTCAAAAATTACTAATGAGGAATTGGACATTGCATTTGATAAGTTAGACGTAAGTATTCTAAACCAATCCAATTTGTACGTGTTTTTCATTTGGTTAAAGTGTTGACCAATAACTTATAATTTTTTGCAACAAAAGTTAGAAGTCAAGGGAATGAGGACTGACAACGAAATACATGTTGCTGTTAAGAGGTTTCTTTCATTAAGGTCTAAAGATCAAAGGTATAATTTAAAAAGGCATTTTACCAAGTACGGAAAGGATGTGAAGCTGCATAATGTGACATTGGCGGAGTGGATGGATTTATGTGAGTATTGGGAGCAATCAGCTACAAAGGTTAGTTCTTATTTGATAAAAAAAAACTTTATTTCACAACTTCTTTGATTACTAATTATATTTTATTATTTATTCTTTTTGATTTGTAGATGTTATAATAGATTTTGCTACGTGTATGATTAGGAAAAAAGTCAAAAAGCCAAACTGGCTAGGAGTCAGGTGAAATCTCGACCAAACTCTGGCTCCAAGGCCTTTGTAGCGATACGACATGAGATTGTGAGTTACCATCTTTTTAATTATATTTTACTTTGATTGATATTTAAAATTTTATGAAAAGCATTACTTGTAATTTTTTTTTACAACAGAGTGACAGGGATGGAGAAGAGTGTGACCGGATGCAGCTATGGTATCACACTCATTATGATGAAAGCAAAGATCAATGGACAACTGCCGAAAGCAAAGCAAAATGGGTGAGTACATAGTTCATTTACAAATATTTGTTAAATGACAATGTGTATGTAATTAATTCTTACTTTTCCAGGAATTAATGTGTCATGAAATGACACATTCAATAGAACAAGGTCATTCAATGACAGTAGATGAAGTGTGCGACAAAGTCCTCAGCACTATATCAGATTACATTGTTGGCATGGGAATTGGGCCTCAACCACAAGGGAATACTTCGACCAGAAAGAGACTTCGAGACGAATTAGAAGAGTCAAAGAGGGCTAATCAAGTATTGCAGTCTCAAGTCGATGATTTGACTAAATAATTTAAAGAAATGCAGGATCGATTGGAACTTTTATGCTCTACACATAATGTTCGTTCAGACTAAACATGTACTCATTTTGATATATTAAACACTTATGACGTTTTGTTTATTTTAATTATCGTTTTATGACATATTCGGGAATTACAATTTAATTAATAAATTGTTTGTATGTATTCAAGTCTTGTTATACATGAATAATTATTGATTATATATTCAAAATATTGTTGCATTATTCAAAAATTTATTTCATTACTAATATTTAATAGTTATTAAATAAATATTATTTTAATATTTACTTAAATTTAAAATTAGCAAATTATTAAATAAAATTGTTTCCGAAATTTAAAACATATTTAAATAAAAAGCTAATAACAAATCAAATTTATTCAAATTAATTTTTCCCTAAATTTAAAATTTAAAATTTAATACTTAAATTTGATCAAATTATAAATTATTCCAATATTCATATCAATTAAAACAAATCATGAATTCTTAATTTTTATTAAAACATTATTAACAAAATTTACCAAAATTTTTATAAATTAATTATAATTTAATAAAATCTTGACAATCCACGACGTCTATTGAATTAGACGTCGCAGAATTTCTATTTTCTGCGACGTCTCCACAACGTCGTTAAAACTCATACAATCCCTGACGTTTTCACCAAACGTCGGAAATTATATGCCACTTTTCTGACGTCTTCATTAACGTCGCAGAATCGTTACGTCATCTACGACGTCTTCATTCAGACGTCGGCGAAACCCATTACCTACCCACTATCTACGACGTCTATTGTGACGTTCTAATAGACGTCGTAGATAGTTTTCTGCGACGTCTTAAGGGATTCTACGACTTCTATTAGACGACGCAAAATGTATGTTTTTGTTGTAGTGTATGCAACTTTATCCCTAGCTAATAGAGGGGTTTTTTTATAGATCTATAGGGAAAATTTTTTTTGAAAATGGTCATAAAAAAATAATAGTAACAACAACAAACAAGTAAAAATCTCACTGATACACAGGATCTGAAGAGGTCTAGTAGTATACAACTTTACCCCTAACGGGTAGAAAGGTTGTTTCTAATATACCTACATAAATATATATATTTTTGTGTATGTGTGTGTGTGTGTCATATTTGTAAATTTTTGTATCTCTTATTTATTTACTTAGATGCTTTAAGGGTTTTCATATATTAAAATATTATATTTTGAACTCAATACATAATCTTTTCAATTGTCAAGAAGAACTAATATTTTTATTGGGAAAAATCCCTTGATCCTTAAAACATTCTTTGTGAAATTGTTTGTGCAGTGCTTAAATCAAAATTTTATCAAGATAATAAGTTTGATAATTTGATTAACTTGAAAGATAATTGAAAATATGTTCTCAAATATATTAGTTAACTAACCTAATTTAGTGATTGAACGTTGTATTATTTTTGGCCATATTTGTTAGCCAATGCTTTTGTGTGTTTGACTATTTCTATTGAAAGTTAACAAAAACGAGTATTGTCAATTTGTAGGTAAATTGGTTGACACATTGGTATATCAATGTCACATATTGATTGAACATGGTTGACCAATATAGTCTGAAATAAAAAATTTTCAGACATCATGAGTTTGTATTAATATTGTTTGATACATTAGTTAACCAATTTCACTATTACTAGCCATTGTAACGGATAATTTTTGTACCTAACAACAATTTGGAACTAGTATGACTATAAATACTTAGGCATTCAATTATTGGACATATTTATGATATTTAGGTACTACAAGAAACATTTGAAAGGGTTTCCAATACTTTATAAGCATTCACACATTCATTATGAAGTGATTATAAGCCTTAGAATATTAAAGTGAGCAAGCAAGGGTTATGCAAGTTATAAAGATCATTTAGGGAATTTTTTTACATTAAATTAATCCAAGAGGAATTAATGTTTCTCTTCATCTTCAAGGAATGTTGTATAAGGGTTACTCTTTAAAAAGTTTGCTATAAGAAGGTCTGTTTTTACATAGTTAAAAGAAGAGTTTATTGAAATTCCTAAGGGAAACATAAAGTCCTTGTTTGGTTGGCATGTATTCTTGCTTGGGAAAGTAATCTTTTTCCCAAAATTTATATTATCATCTTTGGTTTATTTTTTTAAGTAGTTAAGAAAGTAAAAACTTTCCCAATATAAGGAAAGTAGTAGCACTTTACTTAGATTCTAAATCCTAGCGCCCCTTGATATTTATATTATTTTCATCTTAAAAATACGCCAGCCAATTCAACATTTCCTTCTCTCTCAACTCTTCGACAACTCTTTTAGAAAAACCCTACCTCCTCTTTAACTATTCTTATTATTCTCCTGTTAGTAAAATTTTGGATATTTTTGTTCAGAAGTTTCAATTGACAATCTTTATGTTCATATTTTTCCTTATTTAACGATTTTAATTTTTATTCAGTTTGTAGGGATATGATTGAAAACACAAGTCAAAATTAAGTTACATTCCATGACATACTGTTGTATACCAAACACTATAATAATAATCCACCAAAGTTTTCTATTAGAATTTTTATAGGTATCCAAACACGTGAATATCTTTACTTTCCAGAGATTTATTTTCTGACGAATCAGATTCTAAATTCACTTTACTTTCCTGCCAACCAAATGCGGCCAAAGAGTAAATATAGGTAAGATCTATTTTCTGAGCCACTATAAAATTAGTTTGTAATTTCTATTCTTTACTTTCTTAAGATTATTCTTTCTTTTAGGAGCTAAACTACCATTTCATTTATATTTCCTTTTAAAATTGATCAAAATTTTTATTTAAGTTAAAATAGATTTTTAATTCCTAATACCCATTTTATCTTCCATTAGGATGCCATTAAATAATTTTATTTATTTAAATTTTAATTTCAAATATTTTTTCTACCTTGACCAAGAACTTTCAAATCAATACTAGTCAAGGATAGTAAAACATTCTTCCTAGTTATTTTCATATATTGATCAATCAACCACCTTCATATAGTTCACTTCATATCTAATGATTATTAATTAAGGTACCTTTAATTGGTATGTTTCATAAGTAGTATTAAAATATAATAATTTTATATGACATACTTTAAAGATCAAAAGTCAATAGTCAATAGTTATAAAATTATCACAATAAAATTTCCATATACATGAAAGTAAAGTTATATGTAGAATTCTCATGTTGAGTTACCTAAATAGAATTACCCTCTAATAAACACTCACATGTACGTTTAAATATCTCTATATTTTAGTTTATGAGATCAACAACTTATTTTATAAGGAAAAACACAATATATGCTAATCTTTTCATTTTATTAATACCGGTCTTAATAAACTATCGATTTGGAAGAATTTATGAATCATACATAAATATAATATAAATATCACAAGTACGATCTCATAGTAATTATAAAATTTAATAATATTTAAAAATATTTTTCTTTCATTTTAATAATGCCTTCCTTCCTAAATGATCTTTTGTCATTGAATTGTTTGAAATTCAATACTTACCTTGGAGTTTATTTGTATATAGCCTTTGGTTCCATCTTTCCTATCATATGAAATCTTCATGAAACATATCTTAGCAATTTGCATAAAAAATTTAATGTTTTAAAACTCAAAAACTTAATTTACCACCGTCTTAAATATTTTTTCACAATTATCATAATCATAAATAAGAATTAAAAGAGGTGAAATCATTTGATAATGCCAAAGAAATCATTACTTATTCAAGCTCATTTTATTATCATTTAGATTGTGACAACTAATTGTATTACATCTTTTATGTAGTAATTAGATTTGGAATTTTGGTTTGGGTGAAACTTGGAATTGACAATTAAACTTTGAGTTGATTAGAATTTGAGTTATACTCATACTCCAAGATTCTCAACTTAGTTTAGCCTAAACTTGATCTGAACTCGACTCAAAAAATGTAAGAAAAATATGAAAAAAAAGCTTAAAAAGCCCTATTGAAATTCATTTAGTTCCTCTAGACAGTCTAAACACGATGAGTTTTTAAGTCAAATTTAGTTCTTTTAAGAAAACTGAGTCCATTCCAAACCATTACCATGCATAATAATCATATAAAATATAATATTGTTAAACAATCTTCCTATCATTCTCTCGAGTGAAGATAAAATTGAAAAAATAAAATTTTGTGCAAGTAAGGTCAAGTAGTCAAGTTTCTAGGGAACAAGAATAACTGGAGTGAAGACCTACATCATGATATGAATTAAGTTTATTTGGGTATATGAACGACAAGCCTATATAAGCTTCATTTTACATTATGTAAACGACAAAAGACCAACTAGGGTAAAGTAATGTGTTTCTTTCTGTGTTATTTTTAGGAGTACAATGTGCCATATATACATTGACATCACGAATACACGATTTCATTATAGTTCTAAACCCTTCAGTTTTAGCAAGATTTTGACGTAAAATTCAAACATATCCTCCAATTTCTCAAATATCTCCCAACGGAAGGGAGAGTTTCATCCTTATCTTAAATTATGATTATTTCCAAATTTCCTTATCTTAACATCTATAATCTAATATTTAAAATCCATTCGCTGATTTGGTATAGCGACAAAGAACCAATAAACTTACACGACCCAAAACTTGCTCACGGCCATATCACATTGACAGTAATCTTAGATCGCTGCGTCCTATGAGCCTCAGCCAAGCTAGATGACTAAAACTGCACTACTGACGAATTTTATAGAACATAATCACTTCACCTAGAGATTAAAGAAAGTACTGTAATTATGGCTCTATAAACAAAGCACTAAAGGATTTGATCACAAGATCATCATTGAAATGCGATCTTAGCATTAGAAGAAGCCCATGAAAATCCCATCATTTGAGACCTAACTTTTTGACGTCGAAGATCTCTCTCATTGCAGGGAGCTGTGCAAAGAGTCATCTCTTCTAAGTCTTTCCCATGCTTGAGCAAAAATTTTGCTAGGCTAACTTCATTCTCACAATCTAAAAACCCATGAATTTTTACAACCTTGAGGTGGTTTAAGAATGGTTTTAATGTTTGTATTTGAGATTCCCAGTATTGCTCTTCCTCGCACGTAGATACATCCCACAAATCTCTGTTCCATAGCTGAAAAACAGTGAGATATGTGGTTTATGTTATTGTAAGTCACAAATAAGTTTCTCAGTTACATCGACTAAACTCAGTTAAGATACTTACTCGCCTCTCTATCTTGTAATTGTTGATGATCTTAAGAATGAGTGTCTGCAATACTGGAGAGCTTCTAAACAGTAATGCCAATCCTGGAACATTGTTTCTGTTGAAACTGGTGTGCAACTCCAAATATTTGAGGTTATCAAACGGTTGGAGAAGATGCGCCAAGTTGATGATCTTTGACAATATCTGTCGGAGTAAGAGCATGCTAGTTATTACTATCTTATTGCATACATAGAATAAAATAGAATAGAGTTATATCCACTGTATCATGAAATTAAGTATCAGAGAAAGAAATGATTTTCTATGATATTATCACTGATCAAGTGTTTTACAAATTCGACTGCCTATACTATATTCTGCGGGAAATTGTAGAAAGGAAATTGTTGAATTGATGGAGATGACATACCTCGATGCTCTGGCTTTCTAACGTCAAACTTTGGACATGAGAAAGTCCAGACAAAAGATCGCAAACACTTCGAAGCTTTTCCAGACTTACATCGTCATGAAGAATGAAGAAGCCAATTGAGGCCTCATGCAAGGAGTCCAAGTTTTGTAATGAACTTGTATCTGTAATGGCATTATATTCCCACAGAACAGTCCTCAGCCTGGGAGCATCAATCTTGACCCAACTCTTACCACAATAGGCATCGAAACAGCTCGCAACTCGGAACTTTTCCAATTTGGCACAAGCAATGTCCAAACCATGTAACTGGAAGCAGTTCTCCAGAGTTAAATCTTCCAAGGCTCGACAGCCAATCTTGAGTTGTTTCAGCCCAAAACAAGCGTCAAGACTCAATTTTTTTAGACGAGGAAATGATGTTTCCGTAAAGAGATCAAACAATGAGGACTGATCATATAAAATCACAAGCGACAGAGATAGTGTGTGGAGTGATCTGAACCCTTCTTTCATAACGCAAGACGGCAGCAATCTAAAACCTGGATAACGAGATTTCAACTTGAAGACTCGCAGAGTTTCGCTCGCAATAACACCACGAGGGAAATTGAAGTAATCCTCAGTGGCAACTTCTACGTCAAGCTCTTGTACATTATGCCTAATTGCACAACGAATCAATCCATTAAGACCCGAAAAGCTCAAACGTGACCGAAAGCGAAGAGTCCTAAGATCAGAATTCTTATCACGTAGAGCCAAAACATGGGGTATGAAGTCCAATGACAAAGAATGTGACGATCTTTTTGGAGTCTTCTTTAAGGAAGAACTGGTTAAAGGATTTATGGTTGTGAAATCAAGGTCAGGAAAAGAGGACCAAAGGAATCTCCAACGCTTCGATAAGACGCTAGTCTGAGCAATGGATTTGATGGGAAGAAGGAAGAGAATATCGTGGAGAACAGAATCAGGGAGGTCACTGATCCTATCGAACCCATTTTGGCCTTCATTTTCTGAAAACCAAACCCTCTTGCGCTTGGCAGACCTGGTTTCCATAGGAATAATGGTGGGTGTTTTCTTCATATCTATGTTTCTTTTCTGGTATTGAATCTTCCTGCACATTTGGAGATGGTTTAGTTTAGGGTTTGAAAGTTTCAAAGAGTTGAGTATGGTTGGAACGAAAAGAGCGTTCGAGTTTGTTTTATTTGCATTGCCATGGAAAAAATCTAGGTTTTGGCCACATGTAAATCCTAAGAAGTCTCCCTCCTAACCTGGTTCAAATTAAACTACTACCTCCTCCGTACTTTGAGTAATGATATTCTGTCTCATTGCATCTCAGCGCAAATGGATAGTTGAGATTTAATGAGACAGAATAAGAGAAAGAGTAGATAACAAAGGATCTTGATATCCATACTCTTTACTCTTTATCGTTGTTTCCACTTTTCTCAATTTTCAGATTTTTTAATAAAATATTAAAAATTCTTATCCCACATTTTAATAACTATAATATAATTTATTATATGACATTTGATTATTATCTATGCTAATTTAATATATTATTTTAAACTTTAAATATTATATCAATAATTATATTCAATAAGGTTGATATTTTATGCATATAATTTTATTATATTTTCATATTTAATACTATGTTTTATATATTATATATTATATATTATATTTATATTTATATTTATATTAAATTGTGTGTTTATATTTATGACATTTTACATGTTATTTTGTAATTAATGAGACCATTTAAAATTAAATTTCTTTATTAAAATATTAAGCACATATTTAAAATATTATTGTTGTCTTATATTGTAATAAGAATAAACTAAGGTTTTGTTTATTAGTAGGCTTCCTAAACAAATTCAAGACTGTTTTAACTTGAATATATTTAAGTTTTATAAAATAGGTTATATTTAACTAAATTTATATGATTTGAAAGAACAAACTTATGATCATATGAATTTAAAGACAAAGTTATAAATGACATATAAGATATGTTTTAATATAGAGATATAACCTAACATATTATTAATAAATATATTATCTACCTAATTTAAATTTAATATATTTATTGGGTAAACTAAAGATCAATAAAATTGAAATAGGATCCTAACTCACTAAAAAGATTGGAGTAACATTTCCATGATGATAGAAGTGAGGGCTATTATTTTGAATGAAACAATGGAAGTAATCAAATACATGATTAAAGTTCTAATTTTATTTAATTATCATGGACTTTAATCGATTGCTTGGTTTCTTCACATTTATATTGCTTTGAGTAGTAAATGACCTTTGTTTAGTATAACTGATACTAAACTATTACTTAACCAAATTTCTTGAATATAAATTAGGTTTGAGAAGAGTTATCAAAGATAAGGGAAAAATTATATATCCATTATGCAATCCTTTTATAATCCCTAGTAAGTATTTCAATGAAAAATTAAAAGTATGTAAATATCATATAGATGACAAAATATAGTGACATTTAAATTCTACTAATGTGTGTAAGCTTAAAAGGTAACATATAAGATGAATCCTAGATCCCGCTTCATTGCGGAACTTCGGACTGAGTGTAATGATATAAGATGAATTTCAACACTATGATAACTTAATGCAAATAGTTACATAAATTAGATATAAAAGGCATAGTACTCTGAAGAATTATTTTACTCATCATAACCTATTAAAAGAATAAATTAAGGACTATAATTGAAGGAATTTTCTATAGTAAGATAATAATTATCGTTAAAAGGAGATAATTGTCTGACTTTTTGGTGAATGTTGTCGCTTGCAACCAAATATAAAAAGAAACCAACTTCCTACAACACAAATTAATGTAGAAGTGGAAAGTAGGGATCGTTCCCACGAGGAATTCAGACGTTAGTAGTTACGCAAAATTAAAAAAAAAACAACGGGGGGGTTATGATTGTGAATTAAACAGAATTTAATTGAAAATTGAAATTGAAAAATAACTAAAAACGAAATAATGAGAATTTAACAATCAATAAAAATAAATATTGGTTTCCAGTCTCATTCATTATTGAACTTGCGTTGATCATCGACACTAAAAATAACCAATTTATTAGTTCAGCATTCATCGTGGTAAATTTCTCTACCTATTTTCTCTTATGCTTAATTAACCAAAACATGTATTTGAATTAACCCTTATTAATTAACAACCTGGATACGATCTCAGATTTAATTAATTAATAGCTTTATGAATCAAGAAAATTGACGAACTAGACAACATACATACGATGTACATTTAGCCTAGACAATTATTTTTTCTAGAACCATGTCGCTAGCGTAGTAGACAAAAATCCTAGTCGCTACCTTTGATTAAAAGAATTGAACGTCAACCTTTTTAATATAGCGATTGATTGAATAAAAACACAAACTAGTTGTACACCTAGCTGTCAAATTAAACAATCAAATAATGACCCAGAAAAAAATTGAAACTTGACTAATAAATCGATTGAAACAAAGAACAAAAGTCTCACAACATGCAAAGTTCAAAACTAAGATTACGGAAACCAATAAATAAAAATTTAGTTACCAAACATCATAATTTCCCTATCTATTCCGACTATCACTGGCGTTGAGATTGTCATCGGCATTGCTCTCCTTGTTCTGCTGTCTGTCGTCGTCTTCTTCTTTTCCCAATTTAACGCAGCCTTCTTGATGTTGCTAAGCCTCCTTCTGGTCACTGTAGATGATGGGACAATTAAAGGATGGAGTTTAATGGTGTTCCACGCCACTTTCACCTTGCCCTCTGTATGTCGCCGCCCTTCAGTTACCTCTCCACTGTTGCGTCATTTCCAAAATAAAAGCCTCGCCTCCTATTCTTCGCTAGCCCTACACCTGTTTCTTTTAATTTAATGCTGATTCTTCTTTCAAAACGACATGCCACTGGTCACGCTGCTCTCCCCCAATGTTGCGTGATTTTCTTCAATTAAAAACCTCCTCCTTTTATTCCACGTCAGCCCTCACTTTCATCTTTAACGTCAACATTTTGGCTTCTCCTATTGATTGTGTGTTGCATGCTCCACTGTTTCTCTAATGTCCCTCTATTGTTTATGATTTGACAATTAAAAATTTCCTACTCTTGAAACCCTCCTGCAGCCCACGCTTGTTGCGTTTGATTGTTTTAAAATCTTCCATGTCTTTGCGTTTTAAAGCCCATCTCATTGTAACTCGTTAATTCCTCGAGTCACGCATAAAGAGTTGTCATTTTGGTCCAGGGTTGTCTTGTACGCATTTTAAGTTTCTGGTTGTTACACGAGGCCACGTCTAATTAGGATCAACGTCTAGCTCAGCTCTTTTTATCCCAAAATTGTCGCAATTCTTTTTGTTTAGCTCCAAAATATACCTTAACATAAAACAAGATTAATTTCCATTAAGTATAACTTCAAACCTCAAGAATAAAGAAAATTAACACATAAAAAGATAGAAAATAATGACACTAACAAACTCCCCCACACTTAACCTTTTGCTCGCCCTCGAGCAAATTAAACATGACCATCAAATTCTATCAATTGGTTTTCAAAGAAACTAAACGCATGCAATCGATCAAACTTTGGCCAATCAAATGTCAAGCTACCACACACATCATGATTAGTTTTCATCGGTGCACATAAACAAACTCAACTTATGAAACTATCATTCAAAGATAAGCATAAACTCACAATGGACTTTCCTAATGGGATTCACTCATTTCACTCAAGTGTTTTTAGGTTGTGTTTCGCTCAAAACTCCCTATAGGAAATCACTCTACCATAGGCTTGCAAATACACCAATTCTCCTTTACAGTGATTACATGCTAAAATAGATCAAAAGGGCTTTATCTGAGGTTGTAATGGGGCTAAGGCTAGGGTGAGTCAAAAGGATTTAGAAGAATTCTTCACAAGCGGTCATAAAGTACTAAATATACCAAGGGACAACAAAATGTATTTCTGAGAATTGTATGAAAACAAACCAACTACTCAGATTTTGTTATTGCTACAATACCAGATCCTTTTCTTCTCTTTTTTTTCTTTCTTTTTTTTTTCTTTTTTTCTCTTTTTTCTTTTTTTCTCTTTTTTTTGAATACTAAAGAAACAATAATCACAACAACAGCTAAATACGATGTGCTCTATGAGTAGAAGTATTCGTAAACTCGTCTCAGAAAATAAAATAAAGCCAAAAGTCCCAAAACTAGCTAACTTAGTACTTTATTAAACTTGTGAATAGGTAAGGCTAACGGGGTTTGTTGTTTCAGAATGAGGTGTTTTTTTTTAAGAAACAAAATGGGTAAAGGCTCAAAGAGGTTTGCAAGGGTAAATAAGAAAGGTGGGTCATTTAAGTCAAGGGCTAAAAGAAAAATGGCCTTAATCATTTCTATTTAGCATGCATCTAATAGATTCAAACCGGTTTAGAGCAAGTTCTGAAGGTAATCACCTAAGGGAGTATCACACACACAAAGGAATGAAATGACTTTTGAATGGGGTCATATAGGCTCAAATTCTCACATAGGCTCAATTGAAAATCTATTATGCTTTTATTCATTACCTAATCACTCAAGCTTCAATTTTTTGAGCAAGCTTATGTACCCAACTACTTTAATCAATCAACATGATCCACCATCTATTCAATTGGCCTAATTTGAACTCAAGCACACAATTCAGTCTCATTCCAACTATTAAGATAGAATTTCATGGTTTAACACACATCACATGCAAATTAAAAGACAAAAAGAAAAGAAAATAAATCAAAATGAATAAAGAAAAAGTAACAATAAATTTAAAACACAAAATCACACAAACATTTAATGTTCCCCCCGACACTTAATCTACATTGTCCTCAATGTACTCGCAAAAAGAAAAACACAAGAAAATAAAGAAAATAAAGATTTAAGAAGCTTCTCTGTTAATGCATCAAGGTGTTGGTGGAAAAGGCGGTTAAAAGTTCTGCTGTTCAAAGAAAGCAAGCTGGCATGAAGCTGGACTGTTGTTGAGTAATGGATAGACTTTAGAGGGTATGGAGTGCTGTTGCAAAGAGAAAAGAGGTATGGTTAGTGCTGTGACAATTTATCAAACACTTGGTGGCGTGGAACTAGAAAAGAAAATGCCACATAAATTCTGGAATTTCTGTCCTGCTTCTCTTGTGCAAACAACGTTTTTACAATTGAATTTCAGGATCCCCAAATGCTCTCCACGAAAATGAAACACAGCTGCTCCTCTGCTTTTTGTTTATTTCTTGGCCATGCCTCCACTGTGCTGCCCTCTTCTGCGTGTTTCTTTCATGTTGATTGTGCAGTGATTGGACAATTTAGTATTTTGCAAGCTTGAAAACCTTCACGCTGGCCTGATCTTCCCTTGTTCCTGTGGCTTCTTGTTTTCCTGCACTATTGCGTTAAATCCCTTCTCTTCTTTACTGTGCTTGTGCTGTTTGAGCAAAACGCAGCAGCAACATCTGGAGCTCCTCGCGTTGTCTGTGTGCTGCCCTATTGATACTGTAGTGTGATGGGACAAATAAAGATGCAACTCTCTTAAAACTTCCTGCCTCTGTAGTGTCTTCAGCCCTTGTGTGTTTTCGTCTTCTAGCAAACAGCTATGACCCATATAATTCTAATTATCCCTGCAATCTACAACGCACAAGTGACATGAAGAGAATGCAGCGTTTTGAAGGTGATAAAACGGCAAGGAAACTTAGAGTTTTGAAAGCTACAGTTGCTTGGGCCACCAATTTAATGGTTCCAACAAAAATAGTGCTAACAAGTGGTTGATTTTATGAAGCTTGCATTCTCTCCATTAGAAACGAAAACAACGCCCAAGTGTGTAATGAATCTTCACAAAATTGTTTAAATCAACGTAATCTTTTTTTTTAATATTTTTTTTGAAAACTAAGATAAATGAAATGAAAAATAAAATGAAAATAAATCTTGAGGTGCCTCTCAAGAGCACTTCTTTAACTTCATATTAGCTAGATGAAAAACTATTAACTCATTCAGAGTAAACTAGCTCAACCAGTTCAATTTCTTCCACAACTTCAATCTGTAAATTCTCATAATACGGTTTCAATCGATGTCCATTAACTTTAAACACTTTAAAAGTGTCCAAACTCAATTTCAATCGCATCTATGTGAGAAAACATTAGTAACAACAAATGGACCTATCCAACGAGATCGTAATTTACCAGGAAAGAGCTTTAATTTAGAGTGATAAAGAAGGACCTTTTGACCTATGGAAAATTCTTTTCTGATTAAGGTTTTGTCATGAAAGGCCTTAGTCTTTTCTTTATAGATTTTTTCACTCTCGTAAGCTTCATTACGTGTCTCTTCCAACTCTTGCCATTGTAATTTCCGATTAATCCCAACCTCATTTAAATTCAAATTGCATTGTTTGACAGCCCAGTAAGCCTTATGTTGCAATTCTACAGGTAAATGACAAGGTTTTCCGAATACTAACCTGTATGGCGACATACCAATAGGAGTTTTATATGCTGTCCTGTATGCCCATAGTGCGTCGTCTAAGATCAAACTCCAATCCTTCCTATTAGGATTTACCACTTTCTCCAAAATTGATTTGATTTCCCTGTTCGAAACTTCAGCCTGTCCACTTGTTTGGGGGTGGTATGCTGTTGAAGTTCGATGTGTAACACCATATTTCTTCAGTAAGGCCTCAAATATTCGATTACAAAAATGAGTCCCGCGGTCACTGATTATTGCTTTAGGCACTTCAAACCTGACAAAAATATAAGATTTAACAAAATCAACAACCACTTTAGCATTATCAGTGTGAGTAGCCTTAGCTTCAACCCATTTTGAAATATAATTCACAGCAACGAGAATATATGTCTTACCGAAAGATGAAGAAAAAGGGCCCATAAAATCAATTCCCCACACATCAAAAATTTCACATACCAGGATATTCGTGAGTGGCATTTGGTCTCTTGGTCCTAAACCACCTGTTCTTTGACATCGATCACAAGACTTACAAAATATGTAAGCATCATAAAACAGTTTAGGCCAAAACAAACCACATTCAAGCACCTTACGGGCTATCCTTTTAGGACTAAAGTGTCCACCACATGCAAAAGAATGGCAAAAATTCAATATAGAAGGGATCTCATCATCAGATACACATCGCCTAATAATTTGATCAGCACAATATTTTCACAGATGTGGCTCATCCCATGCATAATATTTAGCCTCTCTTTTGATTTTTTCTTTTTCAGCTCGTGATAAATTACTAGGTAAAGACTTGGTAATCAGAAAATTGACAATGTCAGCATACCAAGGTGTTACCTGTTGTGTGGCGACTAAATGTTTGTCTGGAAATTCATCTTTTAGGTTGTCCGAAGTTGTGTCTAGACGGATACGACTAAGGTGATCTGCAACCAGATTTTTGGTTCCCTTTTTGTCCCGTATCTCCACATCAAATTCTTGTAGCAGTAGGATCCAACGAATAAGACGTGGCTTTGCTTCCTTTTTAGACAACAAGTACTTCAATGCAGCATGATCTGAATAAACTATAACATGTGTGCCCAACAGATATGAACGAAACTTCTCTAGCCCAAAAACAACTGCCAATAATTCTTTTTCTGTTGTTGAATAGTTTTTTTGGGCATCGTTTAGCATCATCGAAGCATAGTAAATCACATGCGGTGCTCTATCCATCCTTTGCCCCAGAACAACACCTAACGCATAGTCGCTTGCATCACACATTATCTTAAATGGAAGACTTCAATTCGAGGGCCGGATTATTGGAGCAAAAATTAGCTTCTCTTTTAATTCATCAAATGTTTTCCTACATGCTTCGTCAAACTTGAACTCCACATCTTTTTGGAGTAACTTGCATAAAGGTTGAGTGGTCTTCGAAAAATCTTTGATAAAGCGTCGACAGAAACCTGCATGTCCAAGAAAAGAATGAACTTCCCGTACACTTACGGGGTAAGGAAGAGATTTAATGATTTCTATCTTAGCCTTATCAACCTCAATTCCCTTAGAAGACACCACATGGCCTAAGATTATCCCTTGATCAACCATAAAATGGCATTTTTCATAATTCAGAATCAAATTATTTTCAATGCAACGTTTCAAAAAAATTTCAAGGTTAATCAAGCAAGTATCAAAAGACTCACCATAAACTGTAAAGTCGTCCATAAAGACTTCAATACAATCATCCACATAATCAGAAAAATACTTAACATACATCGTTGGAACGTGGCAGGTGCATTACATAGTCCAAAAGGCATTCTTCGGTACGCAAAGGTGCCAAAAGGACATGTGAAAGTCGTTTTGTCCTGGTCCTCTGGTGCAACCGAAATTTGGTGATAACCTGAGTAACCATCTAAACAACAATAATGAGTTTTCCCTGCAAGTTTTTCAAGCATCTGATCAATAAAAGGGAGTGGAAAATGATCTTTACGAGTAACAGAATTTGATTTTCGGTAATCGATACAAACCCTCCACCCATTTTGCACACGGGTTGGGTACCAATTCACCTGACGTGTTCTCCACCACGGTTACTCCAGTCTTCTTAAGAACCACTTATACTGGACTTACCCATTTACTTTCTGAAATTGGATAGATTATTCCAGCATCGAGGAGCTTCAGAATCTCCTTCTTGACTACCTCCATCATTGGTGGGTTCAATCTTCGTTGAGGCTGTCTTGTTTCCTTAGCTCCATCTTCCAATAAAATTCGGTGCATACAAATTGATGGGCTAATTCCTTTCAAATCTGCCATAGTCCATCCAAAAGCATCTTTGTAATTTTTCAACATACCCAATAATTGTGTTTCCTGCAAAGATGTCAGTGTGCTCGAAATAATAGCAGGAAGAGTTTCATGCTCACCTAAATATACATATTTCAAGTTACCTGGAAGAGCCTTCAACTCCAATTTTGGTGGCTGTATGAGAGATGGCAACAACTTCAAATTGTTTCTATTTAGTTCCAGAAAACGTACCTGTTCCTTCATGAATTTGCTCCGTTCTAGCATCTGGATAGTGGTATCCAGCTCTTCAGGAATGGCAAGAAAATCTGCTAGTGTCTTTTCTTCCTGAATATCCAAGTTATTTTTCAATGCAGTCCATAATTTATCTGGTCCATCTAAACGAAATGTTTCCTGCACTAAAGTATCAAGAAAACTCACAGAAACAAAAGATTGATCATCATTAGGAAATTTCATGGCATCATAAATATTGAACTTAATCACATCACCATCAAACTCCATAGTCAAAGACCCATCATAGACATCAATTTTTGTTCTGGAAGTTTTCAAAATTGGTCTTCCCAATAAAATTGGGACTGAAGTGGATGACTCTTCATTACCCATCTGTAAGACATAAAAGTTAGCAGGAAAAAGCATATTATCAACTTGAACTAGGACATCCTCAAGAACACCTTTCGGATAGGCATTAGATCGATCAATAAGTTGGATTATGGCACCAGTTTCTGTCAAAGGCCCCATATTCAAAGATTCATAAATAAATTGAGGCATAACATTAATCGAAGCACCTAAATCCAACAATGCTTTCTCAATTTTCAGATTACCTATTTTACAAGGAATTGTGAACATACCTAGATCTGGACATTTAGGAGGCAACTTCTTTTGGAACACAGCAGAAACATTCTCACCCAGTCGCACCTTTTCATTGCCACTTAACTTTCTCTTTGTGGTACAGAGTTCATTAAGAAATTTAGCATAACGAGGAATTTGATTAATAGCATCAAGCAAAGGAATATTTTCCTGTACCTTGCGAAAAGTTTCCAAAATTTCTTTCTGTTTCTCCTCCTTCTTCTGCTTGGCAAAACGACTAGGAAAAGGAGGTTGTACACTGAACTAAGGCGTGACAATGCAAGAATCACCCTCCTTTTTCTCTTGTGACTGCTTTGGAACTTCTTTCTCTACTTCTTCTTCAACCTCTCGCTTAGAAACCTTTGGGGTAGGTTCCTTTAACTCTTTACCACTTCGAAGTGTGATAGCACAAACACTCTTCTTTGGATTCATCTTAGGTTGAGAAGGGAGCTTTCCTGAATTTTTTGCCTCCAACCTATTGATGGCAATCGCCATTTGGCTCATTTGAGTCTTAAGATTCTGTATGATGGCTTATGTATCTTGTTGAAATTTCATGGAATTCTATTGAAAGTTCACAGTATTCGTGGCCAATGTCTTGACTATGTCCTCCAAAGAATTATTTGCACCAGAACTTTGTCCCATTTGCTACTGCTGTCTAGACACATAAGGTTGTTTATATGGCTAAAAATTAGAACTTACTTGTTGTCCCTGATTGTTGCCATAACGGAGATTTGGATGATCTCGCCAACCCGGATTATATGTGTTTAAAAATGGGTCATACTTCCTCTTAGGTTGTCCCGAATAATCACCCATTACCTTGGCCTCTTCAACATGGTCTTCTTGTAGAGTAGGACACATATCTGTCGGATGACTAACCATAGAACAAATTCCACAATTTTTAACTTCCTCTTTCCGTGATACCGCAAGTTGACGCACCAAAGAAGTTAAATCATCTAATCTTCTTTCTAACGACGAAACGCCCATCTCATTAACATGTATTGAACCATAATCATTGCGAGCTCCAAATTGTTGAGAATTAGAAGCCATAGTTGAGATCAAATCCCATGCAGCTGCTGGTGTTTTATCAACTAGCGCTCCTCCACTTGCAGCGTCTATCATACTCCTCTCAGTCGATGAAAGACCTTCATAAAAGTATTGAATCAACAGTTGCTCGCTGATTTGATGATGGGGCCAACTTGCACATAGCTTCTTAAATCTCTCCCAATATTCATATAATGACTCCCTGGTGTTTTGTCGAATGCCACAAATTTCTTTTCTAATATTGGCGGCCCTGGCAGTTGGAAAAAATTTCTCCAAGAATAACTTCTTCATCTCTGCCCATGTTCGAATACTTCCAGCAGGTAAATAATATAACCAATTATGGGCGTCATCCTTCAAAGAAAAGAGAAAAGCCCTCAGCTTTATCTGCTCTTCAGTGACTTTTGTAGGCTTCATCCCCATACAAACAACATCAAACTCCTTCAAGTGCTTATAAGGATCTTCTCCCATTGTACCTCGAAAAGTAGGTAACAAGTGAATCAATCCCGATTTTAGCTCAAAAGTGTTGTTATCACCCAAATTCGGAAAATTAATGCAATAAGGTTGTCGATCCTCAACTGGAGCAGCCAGTTGGCATAAAGTACGATTTCCATCCATGTTTCTTTCCCTCTGTCGTTCTTCTGTCAGTACTTGTCGTCTCTCTTTCGTCTGCTTTCTTAATACCTTTGTTGTTTTCTCAATTTCAGGATTGTACTGCAAACTTTCAGACTGATTCGAATGTGTAACGTACATAAATTGTCAAAAATTCCCCGACAACGGCGCCAAAATTTGATGAATGTTGTCGCCTGCAACCAAATATAAAAAGAAATCAACTTCCTTCAACACAAATTAATGTAGAAATGAAAAGTAGGGATCGTTCCCACGAGGAATTCAGACGTTAGTAGTTACGCAAAATAAAAAAAAAACAAGGGGGGTTGTGATTGTGAATCAAACAGAATTTAATTGAAAATTGAAATTGAAAAATAACTGAAAACGAAATAATGAGAATTTAAAATCAATAGAAATAAATCTTGGTTTCCGGTCCCCTTCGTCATTGAACTTGCGTTGATCATCGACACTAAAAATAACCAATTTATTAGTTCAGCATTCGTCGTGGTAAATTTCTCTACCTATTTTCTCTTATGCTTAGTTAACCAAAACATGTATTTGAATTAACCCTTATTAATTAACAACCTGGATACGATCTCATATTTAATTAACTAATAGCTTTATGAACCAAGAAAATCGACCAACTAGACAACATACATATGATGTACATTTAGCCTAGATAATTATTTTTCCTAGAACCATGTCGCTAGTGTAGTAGACAAAACTCCTAGTCATTACCTTTGATTAAAAGAATTGAACATCAACCTTTTTAATCTAGCGATTGATTGAATAAAAACACAAACTAGTTGCGCACGTAGTTGTCAAATTAAACAATCAAATAATGACCCAGAAAAAAATTGAAACTTGACTAATAAATCTATTGAAACAAAGAACAAAAGTCTCACAACATGCAAAGTTCAAAACTAAGATTACGGAAACCAAGAAATAAAAATTTAGTTACCAAACATCATAATTTCCCTATCTATTCCGACTATCATTGGCGTTGAGATTGTCATCGGCATTGTTCTCCTTGTTCTGCTGTCTGTCGTCGTCTTCTTCTTTTCCCAATTTAACGCAGCCTTCTTGATGTTGCTAAGCCTCCTTCTGGTCACTGTAGATGATGGGACAATTAAAGGATGGAGTTTAATGGTGTTCCACGCCACTTTCACCTTGCCCTCTGTCTGTCGCCGCCCTTTAGTTACCTCTCCACTGTTGCGTCATTTCCAAAATGAAAGCCTCGCATCCTATTCTCCGCTATCCCTACACCTGTTTCTTTTAATTTAATGCTGATTCTTCTTTCAAAACGACATGCCACTGGTCACGCTGCTCTCCCCCAATGTTGCGTGATTTTCTTCAATTAAAAACCTCCTCCTTTTATTCCACGTCAGCCCTCACTTTCATCTTTAACGTCAATGTTTTGGCTTCTCCTATTGATTGTGTGTTGCATGCTCCACTATTTCTCTAATGTCCCTCTATTGTTTATGATTTGACAATTAAAAATTTCCTACTCTTGAAACCCTCCTGCAGCCACGCTTGTTGTGTTTTGATTGTTTTAAATTCTTCCATGTGTTGCGTTTTAAAGTCCATCTCATTGTAACTCGTTAATTCCCTAAGTCACGCATAAAGAGTTGTCATTTTGGTCTGGGGCTGTCTTGCTTCTGCATTTTAAGTTTCTGGTTGTTACACGAGGCCACGTCTAATTAGGGTCAACGTCTAGCTCAGCTCTTTTTATCCCAAAATTGTCGCAATTCTTTTTGGTTGGCTCCAAAATACACCTTAACATAAAACAAGATTAATTTACATTAAGTATAACTTCAAACCTCAAAAATAAAGAAAATTAACACATAAAAAGATAGAAAATAATGACACTAACACTTTTCTTGCTAATACTAGATATATTAGAGATCATCTATATTTGTAATTCATCCTTTTATGTATATGATATGGATTTGGATTTAATACTACTAGAATGACCAAAGCATGATAAGAAATAAAGTGTTAAGTAAAATTAGTTGATAGAAGTTTATACAAATAATTTGTTTGTGTTGGCTCAAGAGAGAATCATGCTTAACATAAATGGAAAAAGAGCAAATTTATCATGCTTAACATAAATGGAAAAAGAGCAAATTTATATATACTTTCTATGTCACGTTGATTAAATAAACATAATAAGAATCACAAATTACATATAATGATATTTGTAGCCTTTTGATTTATATCTTATGAAACTTATAAAAGATGTTAGGTTAAAGATGACCAAATCAACCTTTAGTGAAAGGATGATTATGACATTAAATTGTTAAATCTTAAAAGATTATGTATGAGATATAATTAAAAAAAATTTATAAAAGATTTTTTTTGAAGGAATAGAACCATTTCATTAATCAAATGAAGAATTGGATGATAACATCCGAAACAACCTCCTAAGAAATAAAAGGGGAGAATCTAATGGATGCTCTAGCCAGTTGATGAGCAATTCCATTCAAGTTTCTTCAAATCCACCGAACTTATATATCCGGTCTAGACTCAAAAATAAGTAAACAACCTATAACAATCAATCCTATATCATAAATTTCAAGAGAATGAGAGGATAAAGTAAGAAATAAATGTTGACAATCTGTAAAAATAAATCCTTCATCATAAAAGTGAGACTTTGCATGTAATAACGCCTCACGCAAGGCAATTGCCTCCGCCACTGCAACACTTTTAACACCTTCTTGGTAACCAGATATAGCTTTGATAAATCCACCTTCAGGATCTTCAAAGACCACCGCAAAACCTTTGACATCTCCTTGCTGGAATGTTGCGGCATCAACAAATGCCTACCAATGAGAATTGTCCAGACTAATGATGTCATTTCCAGCACTTTGCTATCTGTCAACTTGGTGCAAAGACATAGCAACAAGCTCCAATACATTCTAGTCCTGTCAGTTTTGCAGATGGGTTGAACCAACTGCTACACTATCGTTGTGTTTTAGGACCAGAATAGGTCGTTTTTGCTTCGTCATATGTACCAACAAATCATTGCAAAATAGGCAGCTTTCTCCTTGCCCAAGGATAAACAAACTTGCAAAAATATATAAGCAAAAGAAGAGTTCAAAGGTGGCACAACCAAACCAGTAACTCTCCAAGCTTCCATTGCATAAGGACAATATAGGAATAAATAATCCACAGTTTCTTGCATAGGGCAAAATAAGCAATTCTCGTCAACTCCAACATTCCAACTTCGCAGATTCATCCTCATTAGTATCACATTTTTTGTCGTTCTCCACATGAAATCACGAACCTTAAGAGGAACTTCAAGCTTCCATATTTTGCACCATACTTCTTTATTTGGGTTCGAGTTATTAACCATGGTTGAACCCCTGCTAACATGATAGCCGGATTTAACTATATAATTACCCCTCTTCTCAAAATGCCATAGCATTGAATCTTCCACACTATGGACACTAAGCGGTATGGTGAGAATAGCACGAACATCATTAGATGAAAAGTATTCCATAAGTAATCCAATATTCCACCTTTTACCACCATTTTTTAGGAAGTCACAAACCTTCCAAGATCTATTCACAAACATATGTCCATCTTCCGCAACAAAACTACCTTGCTTAGGAATCCATGGATCCAAACCCACAAGAATACTCCTACCATTGCCTACTCTCCATCAAGACCCCAAATGCAACAAATCAATTGAAACATGGATACTAGACCAAATAAAACTCAGATTATTGCCTTTCTATGTTTTTAGAAAATCCCTTAAAGGGAAATATTTAGCTTTAAACATCCTATAAAACAAAGTATCTTGTTGAATTAGGAGGCGCCACCTTCTTTTACCCAACATAGCCAAATTCAAATGTCACAAGTCTCGAAAACCCATCCCACCTTCACACTTCAGAACATTCATACGATCCCAAGCAATCCAATTGCTACCCTTAGTGACTTCTTTCTTATCGTTCCACCAAAACCGATTCATAATAACTTGTAGTTCTTGACACAAAGAAAGCGGTAATAGAAACATAGAAATGCAATAGGAAGGAATGGCCTATGCTACAAATTTTAGAAGGACCTCCCTACCCGCCCTAGATAAGAATCGATTATTCCATAAATTAATGTTTTTCCACATCTTATCTTTAATATAACTGAAAATCTGCCTTTTATTACGACCGATAAGTGATGGGAGCCCTAAATACTTGCCACCCTCCATTGGACTATGGACTGCAAGAATACTTGAAATGGTAGCTCTTGTATCATCCTTCACACACAGGCTAAAAATAATCCTTGATTTCTGTAAGTTCACAGATTGCCCATAAGCTTTTTCATAATCAAAAAGAATATTGCTAAACATCGTAGCTTCATTAGAATTAGCCTCAAAAAAGAAAATAGAGTCGTCCACGAATAGTAAGTGAGATACTCTTGGATACCATCTGCTAACCTGACAACCATGTAACATGCCTTTAGATTCCACCTCCCTAAATAAAGCAGTAAGGCCTTCAACACCTATAAGAAATAGGTAAGGAGAGATAGGATCCCCTTGACGAAGACCTCGGCCCAACAAGATTACCATTAAGATTCACCATATAGCTCACTTAAAAAAAAACACATATTCATCCAATTAACCCATACAGGAGGAAAACCCAAAGCCGCAAGCATAGCCTTCAAGTAATCCCAATTAACTAGATCATAAGCATTGCTGATGTCAACTTTTAGTGTGCAATAACCTAATGCCCCATATCTCCTATTCTTCAAGCTATGCAAAGTCTCAAATTCCACACATACATTATCCGTAATTAACCGATTAGGCACAAACGCAAATTGCGTATCATAAATAACATGCGGCAGAATCTGTTTAAGTCTATTTGCTAAGACTGTTGACACAATCTTATAAATCACATTACAGAGAGCTATGGGTCTACAATCTTTAATATCATCCTGAGCAACAAATTTTGGAATCAAAGTAATAGTAGTAATAGTAAGTGAGCTTGGAAAGGTACTTTGAGAGAGACAGAACACCCACTTTTGAAATTTCGTCTCCCACGATATGCCAATATTTTTGCAAGAAAGTCATATTTAAGTCATCTGGGCTCGGGGCCTTATCAGGATGCTTATTAAACAAAACAGAATTGAACTCTTCTTTCTTAAACAGCTTTAATAAAAATTATGAATCTTCCTCTGTCACCCTTTTTTCCACAATATCTGTAATTCTAGAAAATTCGGCTTCTCCCTCTTCTAATAATAGCTTTTGAAAGTAGCTCTGAGCAATGGACCCCATCTCTGCAGGTTTAGAAACAACTACCCCCTCTTCATTACGTAAGCCTTTAACATGATTTTGAGCTTTTCTCCCTTTAATTTTTTTATGGAAAAATTTTGTATTTCGATTACCATCCTTATGCCAGAATAATTTCGCTTGCTACTTCCTACGAGTTTCTTCTACCAAAAGAATTCGATTCCACTCATCTTTTAGTCTCATGGAATTCGAATTATCACATAGCTCCTTCTCCAATTCCAGTTGCTTGCTCACAATGTTTCTGCGTTTCCAAAATTCTCTGTTTCTATTTCTACCCCAACTTCGTACCTCATCAATTAATTGGTCTCGTCGCTCTATAAAATCAGCACCACCTGATGATTCCCAACAATTCTTCACCGTAGCTTCCAATTAACCTTCTAATAACCAAGAGTTATCAAATCTAAAAGGACGATCCACTAGCTCACGTTCATTCGGACAGAGCTCAACTGTAATTGCATAATGATCAGAAATTGTCAGCACCATAGAGGAAGAAAAAACATTTAGAAAAAGGGAACTCCAATCAGAATTGGACATAGCACAATCCAATTTTTCTTTGAGGTGATCACCATTACGGTTAGTACCTTCCCAAGTGAAAAGAAAACTAGTAGAATTTAGATCAAACAAACCAACATCATGAAGACCTTCTCTAAATCCATTAATAAGATAATCTGCTCTTAAAGGACCTCCCTGCTTCTCTTTATTAGTGACAATATCATTAAAATCTCCTGTGCACAACTAAGGAAGATTGTGACGACCTGCAAGAGCACCAAGTAAATTCTACGAAGACTGTCTCCTATGGCTTTCAGGAAGCCATTAAAACCAGTGTATCTCCAAACCTTTTCTTCAAACACAATCCGACAATCTATGTAATTATTAGAAAAAAGAAGTTATAGTGAGGTCAACATTAGACTTCCATAAAAGACATAAACCACCTCCCATTCCCACTCGATAAACACAAAAATAGGAATCAAAACGAATTAAATTGTTGACTTCATCCAACCTACTACCATGCATACGTGTTTCAATTTAAAAAATCACATCAGGTTGAAAACTCATCAATAAATCTCTAAACGCTCTGATTGCCCGGGGGTTGCCAATGTCCCAACAGTTCCAACTAACCAGCCTCATTACTGTCGGCCATCCTGTTTCATGGGATTGACCGCTGTCTTGTGAACTGAAGTGAAAACTCCAGTTTAAGAACCAACTATTGAATCAACATTCTTAGAAATGGCAGAAGGTGGATGCATTTTCTCATTCCTTGGTCTCTTTTTACCATCATTTGTAGGGCCCATTCTTTCCTCTTCGAGATCGCCAATACTTATTCAACCTATAGAGTCTGTTTCTATCTAGCCCAACTCTCATCCCGCGTCATTCAACTTTGAACTTGCCTCAAATAAGTAACTCCTGAAAATCTGAAATTTTAAAGCTCCTATTGCCATATTATTTTCACAAATATCTCCTTCTACAGTTAACGCCCTAAAAGCATGGTTTCCTTGTTTACGTAATGTTGGACCCCAAACTTTTCTTGAAATTTTGAAGTGTCAAGTGACATGAAAATGAGGAAATTAGAATGAATAAATAAAAAGAAAATTTTGAATGTGAATAGTTAGACGAGATTAAGATAGGCGAAAAATGCTTTTGTTATTGAGGTTTATGTTATGGTATGGCCTAATATGGCGTTTGAAATTTAAATAAAATTTTTAGTGAATAAATTGCTTTAATGGAGTTAAAAATTTAAGAAATAAAGAGAAAAGAGTGAGAATATGAAGAATTAAGAAAAGTTTGACTTTTTGATCATAGAGAGTTGACTTTTTGATTTAGGTCAAATTTGAGAAAATAATCTTCATAAACTTTTAGCTTATGTTAAGAGCTTTCCGTCGTCATAAATTTTGATATTTTTTGATATCGGGAGTAAAAGTTATGATTAGTCAAATTTCTGTTTTGTAAAAATATCTTTAAGTGTACATTTGTGTGTACTCGACTTTGAGGCCACTCGTCGTACGGATTTAGTCTGAATTGGAGTAATTGGTCTTCATGAAAATTGTAGCTTGTCTTTCAATCTTTTCGACGCTCTAAAGTATGCAATTTTTGGATGTGGGAATTGGAAGATATGAAATTTGAAAGTTTGGAGTTTGTTTAGGTGATATTTAACAGGGTAGTAACTTTGACTAGGTTTTTGACCCCTTTAGAGATGGAATTGATTTTTGATTTCTTCATGGAAGTTGTAGAGCTTCCTTTTATCTTTCCATCAACACCAAAATTGTCAAATTTGGAGTTCTGGATCAAGAGTTATGATTTTTTAAAATTTTGGTTTTATCAATAGATTGAAGTTCTGTTCTTTTGTTTTTAATCCTTCCCTTTTGCAATCCTTTGCTTATAAATTCTCTGTCCGACATCCAATTGACGTGGTTTTTGAAGCGTTGGATTCCTAAGACAATTAGCTACTTTTTCATGGGGAACTATAATTTTAGGAGATTAAATGGAAAGAGATTGATTGAATCAAAGTCAAAGGATTGGTTAAAGGTTATGAGTTAGATAATTTTCTGAACATGGTTCAGTATTTTGGGAAATTCGGGATATGTGGTGATCCGATTGAAGTGATTCTTGAGGAAAAATAAAATTAAGACATGGGGCTACAAGTCATATGAAGAAGTTAAATTTTAATTTAGCCCCTAAGACTTTCAATTTCTGAATTGAAGTTCGGATTAGTGTGCAGTCTTGGATTAGGAACATCTGAACGTATTTTGGGCATAAATTTTGCTATAGTAATCCAAATGAGGTGATTCTTAATTTGGATTAAACTAGGGAAATAGTGATACAATTGTTATGAATACATTGAGTTTCAATTTTGTGATTAAGAATGTCAATTGTGGGATGGAAATAATGTGCTGGAAAATATTTTAGCATAAGACATACCTGAAATGTTTTGAGCATAACTTTTGATGTAGTGCTCCAAATTAAATGATTTTTATGGCGTTATGAAATTAAGATAATGTGGAACAATTATATAGAAGAACGTTTAGGCAAATTCCTTCATTTTGATAGTGATAAAAATGTCCTAAAGTAAGCATTCATGAGAATAAAGTTTAAGGGCAATTTTGGAAGTCTACTTAAGAACTTAAGTTACAAGGCTTATGGGTGAGGGGCAATTAGGTCATTATCCTGTCATTAAATGACATGGCCCCTTAAAACAACATGAGTGTCGTTTTTAACAAGAGGGGAGCCGAAACTTAGAAGAAAGAAAGAATAAGAGATTAAGAGAGAAGAGAGAAGAAGCATTTTAACCATGGAGAAGAAGATGGAAGCTTGGGGTTTCGGATTTTAGGGCTTCAAGCATCATTCTTGCATGGATTCTAGAGGACAAATAGGGAAGAGGATGAAAGTTTTCCATGGGGCTTTGAAAATTCAAAATTTGGAGGAGAAATGATGTAACATCCCGTTACCGGAGTGACGGGTATGTCAGTAATTTGGATCGGGTTAGAATTGGGTACAGGCAAATGTGACATTGTGCATGCATTATTGTTTTTATAGATATCGGTAACAGATTATTGACTGCACAAATATATATATATATATGTACATACATGTATGACAATTCCCGAATTGATTGTGTATCGGAAATTGGTTATAATTGTACAGATGAGAATTGGTTGTGAAAATTGGAAACTTAGTAATAAGTGTATAAATTAGGTTTTGAATATGGAATTGGAATGAAATAGAATTTAGAGGAATGGAAAGTGGAATATGAGTATAAGAATGGGTATTTGCTAATTTTTTGAATTTATGGGAACTTTTCTGGGATTTTTAGAGTAATGGATCCGAACCGGAAAATTTGCTCAGTGACTGATTAATTAGATTCCGGTCCAGATTGATTGACAATTGATATGAGACAATTTGAATTATGACTTTGGGGATTATCATTTATGATCATTGCGAAATTGGGAGAAAAATAGAATAAGAATTGGATTGATAGACCCTAAGATTTGGACTTGGGGCAACTAAATTGCCAAACAAGCCTTTAAAGCTTATATATATATAAGTTTAAATGTTCATTTCTCACCATCGACGATCGTGGGTGAGAAAAACTTGGGATTCGGAGTTCTTGAAGGATTTTCAAAGGATTGAAGCTTGAATCAAGTAAGTTTCTATATGTTTATGCCTTAAATCGTTTCATTTGATCATTAAGTTTCATTTGATCATTGATTTGAGTAAGAAATTGGTTTAGAAATTTGGAAAATGTCGATGATAGGGTTTTCGTTGGTTTTAGGGTTTAATTTTGGGGATAACGATTGTTTGATGAAATAGAAGTTAAAGATTAGTTGTATGATATGTATGGAATTATTTAGGAGTGATTTATAAGGAGAAAACTTGGATTTGGTGTTTTTATCTGTCGAGAATCTGGAGATTTCTGGGTTTTTCTGGCGAATCTACGATCGCATGCCAAGCGCTGTGACAACACGCCACAAGCGAATGAGGAGTCAGCATGGCGCTTATGACGAATGCGCTGGAGCGTGCCAAGCGAGAGAATTGAAATTGGCTCGCCATGGCGAGGTATCTTGATGCTTGCAATGAGAGGCCTTGTGATTCGTCATGACGAGGGCGAACCTTGCCGCGAGGATGAGTGTTTTCCGAAAAGTGAATTGGTTAAGTTATTTGGAGATTTGAGAATTTTGAGGTTAAATTGGGATTGGTTAGTGATTAATAGGTGTTTAGTAAATTGAATTTTTGAGACTAAGAATTTTGGAATTGATAAGAATGGGATTCGGAATTTGAATCAGATGATTATCGGGATCGAATGGCAAATGAATAGTGAACATGATTTTAATTGAAAAGCGATTATAGAGTATGGAAATTGGTAAATTGGTTAATAACAATTGGGATTGTTATGGACTAGAGTGAGAGTGATCCAATTGAGAAATTCGGGAATTGAATCGGGAAAGTCATAACATGTATAGTATTTATCGCATTTGTTAAATATGTATATGCATTGATTGGAATTGGCCTAATTGGTAATATGTGATTTATTTGATTTGATATAGAGGTTCCGATGGATCGACATTCCACGGACAGTATTGGGACTTCGGTGTGCTTCGGAAGTGCGGTGAAATAACCTAGTTGGTTTCTCACCTTATGTGTTTATTAATTATATGCATTGATTGCCATGAGGAAGCGGATGGATAGATGTGTGATTGATTTGATTGATTTGGACCATGGGTGTTGAAATATTTGATTATGATATTGAAGTGCAAAGATGAGTAAATATGTATGGATGCATGAATGAATTAAATTGTAAATGCATTAGCGAAAATGATTGGGCGTAAATGACTGAAATTGGGAAGTGACACATGCATTCATGCATCACTGAATGATCAGATAATGGTAGTTGTGACCGGTGGTACCAACGTATGCAGAGCCACAGGCTCAATGCACTGTGCCCGTCACTGGGCTTATTAGGGCAGATCACGCCCAACGTATATGAGAGCTTTAAGTTCAACGCACAGTACCTCAGGTCCAACGATTGATAGAGCCTCAGGCTCACCGCAGGGCATATCATGCCCAACGATTTCAGAGCCACTGGCTCAACGTAAATGATTTCAGGCGCACGGTCACAACAACGAAAAGAAAATGAAAGTGTCACATGTGCATTGCATATGTATATGACTGACTGAAAAATGCGAATTGATTGTAAATGACTGAACATTGTGAATAAGGAAATTGATTGTGATATTATCAGTAAATGCTACTTGTGTTATGTGTATATGATTGTGAATGCATGAGTTGGGTGAACCATCGATGATGGTTTCTCATTGAGTTCGCAAACTCACCCACATTGCATCTATTTTCAGAATTGAAGAGTACCCGTTAGTAAACGGAGTATGTTTGCAGATTCAAGTGAAGGTCGTGGTCGGGATCGGTGTCGTCACATCTGCATTAGTGTAGTGAGTTTATTAAGTGGGCCCCATTTGTCTATGTGTCATTGTATTGTATTCTCGAAATGTTTAGAAATGGCATTGGGCCCAATTGGGTCATACATTTCTATATGTACATGATGATTGAGCACTATTGAGTGCTAGTTAATGACTGAATTGTTCATATTTGAAAAATGTTTTCATATTAAATCGGGCCCAGATTGATTATTGTTTCCGCACTCAACTGTTTTAAAAAGGAGAAAAAGAAAAGAAAAATGTTATAACGAGATTTTAAAAGGTATTGAGTGTTTTAGTACGCCACCCTCGCGAGGCGCGGGCTCGGATATCACCGTAGATGTCGGGTTCGGGTCTTGTCGGGAGTGGGGTGCTACATATGTGGTATCAGAGCCAGGTTGTACAATCTTACATGGGCGTTCTGAGAAAATGTATCAAAGTGCATGCATATAAGTCATGTCTCGGCAGACAGTGATGACTGATCCCCAGTATAGCATATGAGTCTCATGCATGAGCCTGTAATAGTGATTTAAGTGGTTAGAAATAGTTAGGAAAAGGTGATATGGAAAATGTGATAAATGGAAGTTGTGGAAATCAAGGAATAAGAACAAGTAGATGGTACGATATGAAAATTGGAGAATTAGTGTATTGGTACCGATGGGCGTATTATGAAATACGACACTAGAGTGATATAGGAACAATCGTGAGCGTGAAATAGATGTGAATATGTATAGAGGAAATATAGAGATATATGAGAAATGGCAAGATTGAAAGTATATAAGTAAAGTAAATGGAAATAAAATGTTTTGTGATTAGAGTTGCGCAGCGAAAGCGTGATGAGAGTTGTGATTGTTGTGATATGGATTTAAGTGTGACTGCGTGAAACGAAACAATGAAAAGATCGAAAGGTAAGAAAATGGTATTGATAGATGAAAAAGCTGAACAGTTGTTAAGGTCATTGGATTTGCCTATCGAATGCACACGATAATGGAAATGATATCGAAATCAATTGGTGTGTTAGTGGATAACCGCCAAGTCTTATAGTTAAAATTCATGTGAGTTAGAGTAAGAAATGAAAGTGCTTATAGTGATTGAATTGGGAATGAATTGAGATTGTAATTAGGATATTGGTATGGTAAAATCCTCATGATCGAGGATAGGTGCAAAAAGGAAAAACGTGGTCAAAACTTTAATGAGGTTGAGGTATCCTAAGCATAAGTGACTAATTGGTATATTGATGTAATAATTTTAAATGGTATGTACCCCAATGAACGGTATTAAAAAGGATGCTCTGGTTATGTGGATTATGGCATAGATTGATCTTTATGGGATAGCGTGAATAGTCGAAATTGATTTCCTAAGGTATTGAGAATAATCGATAAGAAATATGACGACTGTTGATGATTAGGAATTGAAAGAAGAATTTCCCTGAATTGGATTTCGATTGGATGATGAGAATTGAAAAGTTTAGCAATGAAAGGACAAATTGGAGATAAATGTGAAATGAATGAAAAGTCGTTATTGGGAGTGTAAAAGATAGAATAAGTTATTAAGAAGGTATGTGTTACGATAATGTAAAGACTTTGATTGTGTAATAGGATTATTGAACAGTAAAAAGATATTAGTTGTGATTTGAGGAGAATACCGATCTGGTATATTTTATGTGAATATTGTAAAGGATAAAGTGGATTTGATAATGGTATTATTAACCCAGTTTGACATGATAGTGAATAAATCGCAATATGTGGAGAATCTAGTGTAAAGGAACGTGTGTCGAAATACATTTGATGAAATTGAGTAAGTTATGAGAAAATTGTTCCTCATTGGAGATGTATGATATGTAAAAAGTTATGCAAATTGATCATAGGTGTAAGGAGTTCATTATATTATTGAAGAGTGAAATGTGTAGATTGAGTTTAAAGTGGATAGTGACTGTGATCATCGATGATCGATAGAATACATTTGAATAGTGAAGAAGATAAATTGGCATAGTTGAGGAAATTGTATAGTATGCAAGTTTTATAAGAGTGAATTTGATCTTGATTGAATAAGTAATGGATGAATTATTATTCGAACATGGTATTGGGAGATTAAAATGTAAATAGAGGTATTGATAAATGTGAAATTGTAAAGGACAGGTACATAAGGAATTTGGAGTTATTTTTTTCAATATACAATCAATCCTAAAAATGTGTGGAGTGTATGATTGTATCTTGGATATGTCCGAAATTGTTAAATGTTTTCGATCTTAGTCCCGATGATAATGTTCGAGGAAAAAAATGTGTGAATTGTATGACTAATGATTGTAAAAAGAGACACTTGGAGAAATTTTCAATTCGAGTATTGATCGTGTTATTTTAAGTTTTGAGGTGTTATAATAGGAAATGAATCGTAAAGATTAAAATGCGATCTATTGAAATAGAGTAAAGAGATTCTATGTGTATGGAGATCAAGATATAATCGATGGGCAATATTGGTATTTGATAACTTGATAATTTTAGTGTATTAGAAAGTGTTGTAAAGTTTGGAGATTCTATTAAATACGAAATTGTTTTGGATGTATATCGTTTATAAGGCAATAATGATTAAGTTATATGAGTGAATGGAAAATGACTATGCATTTGAGTGTTTGAATTTCGTTATTGAAACAAGTAGTGAGGCGATAAGATTATGATACCTAATGTAAGAATGAGTGTAAACTATCGAGTTAGTAAAGCGCAAAAAACGTATTAGCGATTGGAATTCCAAGTCAAATGTGCGGTGTGTATTGAAAGCATGGCAAAATCCAATTAAGAATCTTGAATAGTGGACCGTATTGAGAAATTGTGAATAGTTTAGCTATAAAGAAAATGAGTAATGTGAATGGATTAAGAAGTATGAGTAAAATTCATTAAGGGAATCGTTAGTGAAAAAAAATTCAAGGAATAATGATAAGAGGGTATTAGAAGAGTAATAGGAAGTAGAGTGTGACATTGAGTGTAAGTCTGACCTACAGGACTGATTGCTGATGTTAAATGTGAAACTAATATGTTGCTGGAATCCATAGGGTTATGAGATTGATGTGTGGATCAGAGTGATTGTAAAAATATAGATTGTTAAATTGGTGATAACAAAATTCAAATTGATGAGAATGAATCAGATCGATGATTATCGAGATTATTGAAACCTTACGAGATTAGTAATTGGCATTGGAGAGATGCAATATGATAAGTGATACATGATATATTTCTAAATGTGTCACCTCGGCCAATCTATGTATTGATTGATATCATAGAAAAAAGGGAAATTAAATTCGTTATTAGTGGCCTTGATGTGACCGTGTTGTGAATCGATTTATGGATTGGCAAGTCAGTAAAATCCTAAAAGATGAAATGGGTTAAGTAAAGTACTATATAGACGAAATAGGAAATATTGATATGATCGGATATGTATATTATTGGTGGTGGATATAAAGAATTATGAGTAATCGAAAAGAAATCGCTAAAATAGTATAAAGTTTGAGAAAGGAAAAAGAGATAAGTAAGTGATTGTAGTGTGATTAAATTTGGCAAGTTAAATAAAATCCTAAAAATGATTCGGATCCAAAGTGTTACAAAGACTGAATTAGAAAATATTGTTAGGATCCGAAACATGTGTTATCAATATTGGAAGTGATGAATTGTGAGTAAAAGGCAATGTAGAGTTAAGAAAGATTTGGCAGAAATTATGCGTATGCGTATAGGGAAATAAGTGGAAATCAGAGAATCAATGATCGTAAAGACTCCCCTATCATCTTGATAAATCGTACATGAAATTTCGAGGACAAAATTTTTATAAGGAGGGGAGAATTGTAACATCCCATTACCGGAGTGACGGGTATGTCAGTAATTTGGATCGGGTTAGAATTGGGTACAGGCAAATGTGACATTGTGCATGCATTATTGTTTTTATAGATATCGGTAACAGATTATTGACTGCACAAATATATATATATATATATGTACATACATGTATGACAATTCCCGAATTGATTGTGTATCGGAAATTGGTTATAATTGTACAGATGAGAATTGGTTGTGAAAATTGGAAATTTAGTAATAAGTGTATAAATTAGGTTTTGAATATGGAATTGGAATGAAATGGAATTTAGAGGAATGGAAAGTGGAATATGAGTATAAGAATGGGTATTTGCTAATTTTTTGAATTTATGGGAACTTTTCTGGGATTTTTAGAGTAATGGATCCGAACCGGAAAATTTGCTCAGTGACTGATTAATTAGATTCTGGGTCCGAGATTGATTGACAATTGATATGAGACAATTTGAATTATGACTTTGGGGATTATCATTTATGATCATTGCGAAATTGGGAGAAAATAGAATAAGAATTGGATTGATAGACCCTAAGATTTGGACTTGGGGCAACTAAATTGCCAAACAAGCCTTTAAAGCTTATATATATATAAGTTTAAATGTTCATTTCTCACCATCGACGGTCGTGGGTGAGAAAAACTTGGGATTCGGAGTTCTTGAAGGATTTTCAAAGGATTGAAGCTTGAATCAAGTAAGTTTCTATATGTTTATGCCTTAAATCGTTTCATTTGATCATTAAGTTTCATTTGATCATTGATTTGAGTAAGAAATTGGTTTAGAAATTTGGAAAATGTCGATGATAGGGTTTTCGTTGGTTTTAGGGTTGAATTTTGGGGATAACGATTGTTTGATGAAATAGAAGTTAAAGATTAGTTGTATGATATGTATAGATTTATTTAGGAGTGATTTATAAGGAGAAAACTTGGATTTGGTGTTTTTATCTGTCGAGAATCTGGAGATTTCTGGGTTTTTCTGGTGAATCTCGATCGCCTGCCTTGTGTATGACGATTTCCACGGCTGAAGACGAGGAGTCAGCAGCGCCGCCATGACAAATGAGGCGCGCGTGCTGGCGAGGAGAATTGAAATTGGCTCACCGCGCAGGCGAGCATCTTGATCTGCATGGCGAGAGGCGCGATTCGCCACGAGGGGCGAGCCCATGGCGAGGATGAGTGTTTTCTGAAAAGTGAATTGGTTAAGTTATTTGGAGATTTGAGAATTTTGAGGTTAAATTGGGATTGGTTAGTGATTAATAGGTGTTTAGTAAATTGAATTTTTGAGACTAAGAATTTTGGAATTGATAAGAATGGGATTCGGAATTTGAATCAGATGATTATCGGGATCGAATGGCAAATGAATAGTGAACATGATTTTAATTGAAAGCGATTATAGAGTATGGAAATTGGTAAATTGGTTAATAACAATTGGGATTGTTATGGACTAGAGTGAGAGTGATCCAATTGAAATTCGGAATTGAATCGGAAAGTCATAACATGTATAGTATTTATCGCATTTGTTAAATATGTATATGCATTGATTGGAATTGGCCTAATTGGTAATATGTGATTTATTTGATTTGATATAGAGGTTTCGATGGATCGACATTCCACGGACAGTATTGGGACTTCCAGGTGGTGGCTTCGGAAGTGCGGTGAGTAACCTAGTTGGTTTCTCGACCTTATGTGTTTATTAATTATATGCATTGATTGCCATGAGGAAGCGGATGGATAGATGTGTGATTGATTTGATTGATTTGGACCATGGGTGTTGAAATATTTGATTATGATATTGAAGTGCAAAGATGAGTAAATATGTATGAATGCATGAATGAATTAAATTGTAAATGCATTAGCGAAAATGATTGGGCGTAAATGACTGAAATTGGGAAGTGACACATGCATTCATGCATCATCGAATGATCGAGATAATGGTAGTTGTGACCGGTGGTACCAACGTATGCAGAGCCAGCTCGATACCTCAATGCATAAATCCTTTGGGCTTATCGAGGCGAATCACGCCCAACGTATATGAGCTTTAAGCTCAACGCACAGACCTCGGTCCAACAATTGATAGAGCCTCGAGCTCACCGCAGGCATATCATGCCCACGATTTGAAAGCCACCGCTCAGCGTAAATGATTTCAAAGTACGGTCACAAGAACGAAAAGAAAATGAAAGTGTCACGTGTCATTGCATATGTATATGATCGATCGAAAATCTGAATTGATTTGTAAATGACCGAACATTGTGAATAAGGAAATTGATTGTGATATTACTTGTAAATGCTCTTGTGTTATGTGTATATGATTGTGAATGCATGAGTTGGGTGAACCATCGATGATGGTTTCTCATTGAGTTCGCAAACTCACCCAACATTGCATCTATTTTTCAGGAATTGAAGAGTACCCCGTTAGTAAAACGGGAGTATGTTTGCAGGATTCAAGTGAAGGTCAGGGTCGGGATCAGTGTCGTCACATCTGCATTAGTGTAGTGAGTTTATTAAGTGGGCCCCATTTGTCTATGTGTCATTGTATTGTATTACTGAAATGTTTAGAAATGGCATTGGGCCCAGTTGGGTCATACATTTCTATATGTACATGATGATTGAGCACTATTGAGTGCTAGTTAATGACTGAATTATTCATATTTGAAAAATGTTTTCATATTAAATCGGGCCCAGATTGATTATTATTTCCGCACTCAACTGTTTTAAAAAGGAGAAAAAGAAAAGAAAAATATTATAACGAGATTTAAAAAGGTATTGAGTGTTTTAGTACGCCACCCTCGCGGGACGCGGGCTCGGATATCACCGTAGATGTCGGGTTCGGGTCTTGTCGGGAGTGGGGTGCTACATATGTGGTATCAGAGCCAGGTTGTACAATCTTACATGGGCGTTCTGAGAAAATGTATCAAAGTGCATGTATATAAGTCATGTCTCGGCAGACAGTGATGACTGATCCCCAGTATAGCATATGAGTCTCATGCATGAGCCTGTAATAGTGATTTAAGTGGTTAGAAATAGTTAGGAAAAGGTGATATGGAAAATGTGATAAATGGAAGTTGTGGAAATCAAGGAATAAGAACAAGTAGATGGTACGATATGAAAATTGGAGAATTAGTGTATTGGTACCGATGGGCGTATTATGAAATACGACACTAGAGTGATATAGGAGCAATCTGTGAACGTGAAATAGATGTGAATATGTATAGAGGAAATATAGAGATATATGAGAAATGGCAAGATTGAAAGTATATAAGTAAAGTAAATGGAAATAAAATGTTTTGTGATTAGAGTTACTTGTTGCGTGATGAGAGTTGTGATTGTTGTGATATGGATTTAAGTGTGACCGCTCAAACGAAACAATGAAAAGATCGAAAGGTAAGAAAATGGTATTGATAGATGAAAAGATGAGCAGTTGTTAAGGTCGATTGGATTTGCCTATGCGAATGCACACGATAATGGAAATGATATCGAAATCAATTGGTGTGTTAGTGGATAACCGCCAAGTCTTATAGTTAAAAATTCATGTGAGTTAGAGTAAGAAATGAAAGTGCTTATAGTGATTGAATTGGGAATGAATTGAGATTGTAATTAGGATATTGGTATGGTAAAATCCTCATGATCGAGGATAGGTGCAAAAGGAAAACGTGGTCAAAACTTTAATGAGGTTGAGGTATCCTAAGCATAAGTGACTAATTGGTATATTGATGTAATAATTTTAAATGGTATGTACCCCAATGAACGGTATTAAAAAGAATGCTCTGGTTATGTGGATTATGGCATAGATTGATCTTTATGGGATAGCGTGAATAGTCGAAATTGATTTCCTAAGGTATTGAGAATAATCGATAAGAAATATGACGACTGTTGATGATTAGGAATTGAAAGAAGAATTTCCCTGAATTGGATTTCGATTGGATGATGAGAATTGAAAAGTTTAGCAATGAAAGGACAAATTGGAGATAAATGTGAAATGAATGAAAAGTCGTTATTGGGAGTGTAAAAGATAGAATAAGTTATTAAGAAGGTATGTGTTACGATAATGTAAAGACTTTGATTGTGTAATAGGATTATTGAGCAGTAAAAAATATTAGTTGTGATTTGAGGAGAATACCGATCTTTGGTATATTTTGTGTGAATATTGTAAAGGATAAAGTGGATTTGATAATGGTATTATTAACCCAGTTTGACATGATAGTGAATAAATCGCAATATGTGGAGAATCTAGTGTAAAGGGCGTGTGTCGAAATACATTTGATGAAATTGAGTAAGTTATGAGAAAATTGTTCCTCATTGGAGATGTATGATATGTAAAAGTTATGCAAATTGATCATAGGTGTAAGGAGTTCATTATATTATTGAAGAGTGAAATGTGTAGATTGAGTTTAAAGTGGATAGTGACTGTGATCATCGATGATCGATAGAATACATTTGAATAGTGAAGAAGATAAATTGGCATAGTTGAGGAAATTGTATAGTATGCAAGTTTTATAAGAGTGAATTTGATCTTGATTGAATAAGTAATGGATGAATTATTATTCGAACATGGTATTGGGAGATTAAAATGTAAATAGAGGTATTGATAAATGTGAAATTGTAAAGGACAGGTACATAAGGAATTTGGAGTTATTTTTTTTCCAATATACAATCAATCCTAAAAATGTGTGGAGTGTATGATTGTATACTGGATATGTCCAGAAATTGTTAAATGTTTTCTGATCTTAGTCCCTGATGATAATGTTCGAGGAAAAAAATGTGTGAATTGTATGACTAATGATTGTAAAAAGAGACACTTGGAGAAATTTTCAATTCGAGTATTGATCGTGTTATTTTAAGTTTTGAGGTGTTATAATAGGAAATGAATCGTAAAGATTAAAATGCGATCTATTGAAATAGAGTAAAGAGATTCTATGTGTATGGAGATCAGTATAATCTGATGGGCAATATTGGTATTTGATAACTTGATAATTTTAGTGTATTAGAAAGTGTTGTAAAGTTTGGAGATTCTATTCGTACAGAAATTGTTTTGGATGTATATACGTTTATAAGGCAATAATGATTAAGTTATATGAGTGAATGGAAAAATGACTATGCATTTGAGTGTTTCAGAATTTCGTTATTGAAACAAGTAGTGAGGCGATAAGATTATGATACCTAATGTAAGAATGAGTGTAAATCGTCGAGTTAGTAAAGCTTAAAAGAACGTATTAGCGATTGGAATTCCAAGTCAAATGTGCAGTGTGTATTGAAAGCATGGCAAAATCCAATTAAGAATCTTGAATAGTGGACCGTATTGAGAAATTGTGAATAGTTTAGCTATAAAGAAAATGAGTAATGTGAATGGATTAAGAAGTATGAGTAAAATTCATTAAGGAATCGTTAGTGAAAAAAATTCAAGGAATAATGATAAGAGGGTATTAGAAGAGTAATAGGAAGTAGAGTGTGACATTGAGTGTAAGTCGACCTACAGGATGATTCTTGATGTTAAATGTGAAACTAATATGTTCTTTGGAATCCATAGGGTTATGAGATTGATGTGTGGATCGAGTGATTGTAAAATATAGATTGTTAAATTGGTGATAACAAAATTCAAATTGATGAGAATGAATCAGATCGATGATTATCGAGATTATTGAAACCTTACGAGATTAGTAATTGGCATTGGAGAGATGCAATATGATAAGTGATACATGATATATTTCTAAATGTGTCACCTCGGCCAATCTATGTATTGATTGATATCATAGAAAAAAGGGAAATTAAATTCGTTATTAGTGGCCTTGATGTGACCGTGTTGTGAATCGATTTATGGATTGGCAAGTCAGTAAAATCCTAAAAGATGAAATGGGTTCGTAAAGTACTATATAGACAGAAATAGGAAATATTGATATGATCGGATATGTATATTATTGGTGGTGGATATAAAGAATTATGAGTAATCGAAAAGAAATCGCTAAAATAGTATAAAGTTTGAGAAAGGAAAAAGAGGTAAGTAAGTGATTGTAGTGTGATTAAATTTGGCAAGTTAAATTTAAAATCCTAAAAATGATTCGGATCCAAAGTGTTACAAAGACTGAATTAGAAAATATTGTTAGGATCCCAAACATGTGTTATCAATATTGGAAGTGATGAATTGTGAGTAAAGGCAATGTAGAGTTAAGAAAGATTTGGCGAAATTATGCGTATGCGTATAGGAAATAAGTGGAAATCGGAGAATCAATGATCGTAAAGACTCCCCTATCATCTTGACAAATCGTACATGAAATTTCGAGGACAAAATTTTTATAAGGAGGGGAGAATTGTAACATCCCGTTACCGGAGTGACGGGTATGTCAGTAATTTGGATCGGGTTAGAATTGGGTACAGGCAAATGTGACATTGTGCATGCATTATTGTTTTTATAGATATCGGTAATTGATTATTGACTGCACAAATATATATATATATGTACATACATGTATGACAATTTTTGAATTGATTGTGTATCGGAAATTGGTTATAATTGTACAGATGAGAATTGGTTGTGAAAATTGGAAATTTAGTAATAAGTGTATAAATTAGGTTTTGAATATGGAATTGGAATGAAATGGAATTTAAAGGAATGGAAAGTGGAATATGAGCATAAGAATGGGTATTTGCTAATTTTGTGAATTTATGGGAACTTTTCTAGGATTTTTAGAGTAATGGATCCGAACCGGAAAATTTGCTCAGTGACTGATTAATTAGATTCCGGGTCTGAGATTGATTGACAATTGATATGACACAATTTGAATTATGACTTTGGGGATTATCATTTATGATCATTGCGAAATTGGGAGAAAAATAGAATAAGAATTGGATTGATAGACCCTAAGATTTGGACTTGGGGCAACTAAATTGCCAAACAAGCCTTTAAAGCTTATATATATATAAGTTTAAATGTTCATTTCTCACCATCGACGGTCGTGGGTAAGAAAAACTTGGGATTCGGAGTTCTTGAAGGATTTTCAAAGGATTGAAGCTTGAATCAAGTAAGTTTCTATATGTTTATGCCTTAAATCGTTTCATTTGATCATTAAGTTTCATTTGATCATTGATTTGAGTAAGAAATTGGTTTAGAAATTTGGAAAATGTCGATGATAGGGTTTTCGTTGGTTTTAGGGTTGAATTTTGGGGATAACGATTGTTTGATGAAATAGAAGTTAAAGATTAGTTGTATGATATGTATGGAATTATTTAGGAGTGATTTATAAGGAGAAAACTTGGATTTGGTGTTTTTATCTGTCGAGAATCTGGAGATTTCTGGGTTTTTCTGGCGAATCTACGATCGCACGCCGCGGCGAACGAGGAGCCGCAGGCGCGCCGCGACGAGCGCGGGAGCATGCCGCGGCGAGGAGAATTGGAAATTGGCTCGCCGCGGCGAGGATGAGTGTTTTCCAAAAAGTGAATTGGTTAAGTTCTTTGGAGATTTGAGAATTTTGAGGTTAAATTGGGATTGGTTAGTGATTAATAGGTGTTTAGTAAATTGAATTTTTGAGACTAAGAATTTTGGAATTGATAAGAATGGGATTTGGAATTTGAATCAGATGATTATCGGGATCGAATGGCAAATGAATAGTGAACATGATTTTAATTGAAAAGCGATTATAGAGTATGGAAATTGGTAAATTGGTTAATAACAATTGGGATTGTTATGGACTAGAGTGAGAGTGATCCAATTGAGAAATTCGGAATTGAATCGGAAAGTCATAACATGTATAGTATTTATCGCATTTGTTAAATATGTATATGCATTGATTGGAATTGGCCTAATTGGTAATATGTGATTTATTTGATTTGATATAGAGGTTAGATGGATCGACATTCCACAGACGATATTGGGACTTCAGCAGTAGCTTCGAAAGTGCAGGTGAGTAACCTAGTTGGTTTCTCAAATTTATGTGTTTATTAATTATATGCATTGATTGCCATAAGGAAGCGCGGATGGATAGATGTGTGATTGATTTGATTGATTTGGACCATGGGTGTTGAAATATTTGATTAATGATATTGAAGTGCAAAGATGAGTAAATATGTATGAATGCATGAATGAATTAAATTGTAAATGCATTAGCGAAAATGATTGGGCGTAAATGACTGAAATTGGGAAGTGACACATGCATTCATGCATCATCGAATGATCGATAATGGTAGTTGTGACCGGTGGTACCAGCGTATGCGAGCCACGAGCTCGATACATCGTGCCGAATCCTTTGGGCTTATCGAGGCGAATCACGCCTAACGATATATGAGCTTTAAGCTCAACGCACGGACCTCGGTCCAACGATTGATAGAACCTCGGGCTCACCGCAGGCATATCATGCCCATGATTTGAGAGCCACCGCTCAACGTAAATGATTTCAAAGCACAGTCACAACAACGAAAAGAAAATGAAAGTGTCATATGTGCATTGCATATGTATATGATATTGAAAATGCGAATTATTTGTAAATGGTGAACATTGTGAATAAGAAAATTGATTGTGATATTACTTGTAAATGCTACTGTGTGTTATGTGTATATGATTGTGAATGCATGAGTTGGGTGAACCATCGATGATGGTTTCTCGTTGAGTTCGCAAACTCACCCACATTGCATCTATTTTTCAGAATTGAAGAGTACCCGTTAGTAAAGCGGGAGTATGTTTGCAGGATTCAAGTGAAGGTCAGGGTCGGGATCAGTGTCGTCACATCTGCATTAGTGTAGTGAGTTTATTAAGTGGGCCCCATTTGTCTATGTGTCATTGTATTGTATTACTGAAATGTTTAGAAATGGCATTGGGCCCAGTTGGGTCATACATTTCTATATGTACATGATGATTGAGCACTATTGAGTGTTAGTTAATGACTGAATTGTTCATATTTGAAAAATGTTTTCATATTAAATCGGGCCCAGATTGATTATTGTTTCCGCACTCAACTGTTTTAAAAAGGAGAAAAAGAAAAGAAAAATGTTATAAAGAGATTTAAAAAGTATTGAGTGTTTTAATACGCCACCCTCGCGGGGCGCGGGCTCGGATATCACCGTAGATGTCGAGTTCGGGTCTTTTCGGGAGTGGGGTGCTACCAATAAGGTAAGAGAAAAGTTTTAAGTTTTGAGTTTTTCTTGACTTATTGGTTTAGAATCATGGAAAAGGATATGAGTTTGTGTATTATGAAGTCAATTTTGGTGATTGCTAAGTATTATGGGTGTAATTTTAGTTGGAAATTAATTAGGGTTATGCCCAATTTTGTGAATTGGGGATTTTGAAAATTTGTGATTTAGATGACTTGATTATATGTGGAATTAGTGTTTTCTAAGTTCAATTTGAGGAGTATGTTATTTATGAGGTTGAATTTGGGTGAAATTGGTGTAGAGAATTTTCAATTGGAAGAATAAAAGAAGAAATGGTCAAATTGAAGCTAAGGATAGGCTTCTAGCATCGATTCGAGGTGAGTAGTATGTTTATTTATTGACTTTTAACCATAAGCCTGTGACTTTGAAAAATTATTGTTTATTGTAAATTTTTGAAAAATTATGATTTCGAAGAATTAAATTCCTTATTTTAGAAACGATTTCAAGAAATTACAAGATTTAAGAAATTCATGGTTTTTGAATTATTTGACAAATTTGAAAAATGTGCATTATGAATATGTATATGTTGGATATATGTTTTCAAGAAATAAATTGCATTCATAGGTATGATTTGATTGATATGTGATTAACTTGATGAATTTAGATTGAATGTGAATTGTTATTTGATTTGATGTGATTTGTGTACGTGCATGTGTCGAGTACGACACCATTTGAAAATTAAGATTTTCAAAAAGTGCCTACGGGCAATCCAAATTTTCAGTTTTCGATATTGTGTTATGTGGGTTTGGTCAGGTCCCATAAGTGGGACAAGTGCGCCTTTTAATGTTGGGTTCGTGTTTTGCGTATCGAGGTGAACAGGCCCCGCGTACCTCAAGGTTGCACGTGACCACAACCTTAAACGGTATTGTCTAAATCAAGACCTCAAGATTTTGTTGCATCTAACTGCATGCCTCAAATCATTTCAATAATTTATGAAACTATAAACTCAAAATTAATCAATGTTACATAGATCTATACTTCTTATTTTCTCTTTTAAATTATATATTGACAATCTTATATGGTGTTACAAAATCTTGTATTACTTACTATATATCATTATATTATATTACTTACCATATATCATTATTTAACAATTCTTACAAACAAAACAACAAATAAAGAGAAAAGATAATGTATTTCACGATATTCCATTGAAGAGAAAAAGAAATAATTATTTTTCTAAATTCTAAGTGACATGAGACTTCATAGATAAGACAAAGGAGTTTCCTATGTTTGGATTCTCAAGAAAGCTCCTTACATATTTGAAGACATCAATTAAAATAAATAAATATCTTCCCTTAGTAGTTAGTTTGTTAACATCCTCTTTCAATAATTTCTTGGTTTTAACTAAACTAGCAAAAGATCATTGAATGATTTCTCAGATGTAGTATAGAACAGTAAATTAGATGAACTGCAAATACTATGCGTTTCACCTAAGGAATAAACAGTATAGAACAATCACCTTAATTTCTTCATAATCCTTTGAAAATTTAAATCCTAAAAACTAAAAAAGCTAAATAAAACGATACATGATTGAAAGACTTAATCATCGTCAAAACGAACAGGCATTGTTTTTTTAATTAATGACTGTTTCAAATTTTTTGATTTGCCTAATCATATACGGACCTTTAAGACCACCACCTCCATTTTCATCTACATTCTCTTGAAGATTTGAGGAAGCTTTACATAACACATACTGTATACAATCACACGCTCATCTAATAGCTTCTTAACAAAAAACATTAACCCTTTGATGGCGTTTCTCTAAATTCTTCATCAATGGTCTACATTTAAGGATATTTTCTTGAAATCATCGCCAAATGTTGGCCATAGTTCTTCAAGATTTAACGAAAATGATGTCATTTTTTCCTTAACAAATGATGTCATTATTGTGTTATTTTTAACGTAAAAATGAAGTTGCCTTTGTCTTCATTGTTTTGCATTGTTTTCCCTTTTATTTTTGTTTTCAAGAAGCCTCATTTTTCCAAAAAAAAATTAGCCAAAAGATTTTAGCTACATTTCCATAAATGTAGCCAAAAGATTTTAGCTACGTTTATAGAAACTTAGCCAAATGTATTTATAACATCCCGTTACCCATGTTAAAACTAAAATTGTAAATGTGAGAGAGATTCATTGAGAGATTAGAAATTTGTTTTATGCTCATGTATTATGTGATATGTTCATGCACATGAATATTGAATCGTTGCATATGAAAATGATTGTACATGCATTCATTGACATTCCAGGTATAATTGTTTATAAATGTGAGTATATTGAGAAATGTTGGCCCCCAAGAATTTTTTCTTGATGAATAAGTATGACTTGTATTAATTATGAGTTCCTTACGAAATTTTGTAGAAAGTAATTATTATGTTAATGTTAGAAAGATTATATGATGTAGGCTGATTGGAATAAAGTGTAAAGGTTATAAGAATGTTCAAAGGGTATTTTGGTAAGATACATAAGGTTAAAAGAACATAAGCCTATAAGGAAGAAAAAAGGGAGCTTTTTGGGCTCATTAAGGGTAGAAATGGAAGAAAGAAATGTAGTCTTGCTTTTTAAGGGTAGAAATGGAAGAAATAAAGGTAGTCGTGCTTTTTAAGAAGGGGGAAACATGAATTGGGAGAAAGAGAAGAGAATTTCAATGGTTGAGAAAAAAGAAAAGAACTGAGCTAGGTTTTCATTATTTCTTAGTCTTGAGTGAGATTTTGAAATGGTTCAAGAAGAGAAAAAGGAAGAGAAAGAGAAGAGTTTCTAATTGAGCCAAAGATCTCTTCATTTAGTGAAGAATCAAAGTAAGATCATTTTGAATCTTTTGGATTTTTGGAAGGGTTTTAGTTCGTGGAGTTAGAAAATACATGGGTTTAAGTATTCTAGAATCAATTTTAGTGATTATGTTTTGTGGGATTTTTCAATTTGAAAACCCTATTGAGTTGAGATTTGAGAGTTTAATGAAGTCAATTTGGTAGCTGAATAGTTATGTTCAGGATATGCCAAGTTTGTACAGTGAAAAATTTCAAGTCTTCCTTAGGGGTAAATTTCGTGTTCTAACTTTAGGGAAAAATCTAGATTGATCTAGGCTAAATTAGACAAAGTTGTCTTTAGAAACTTGTGGTTTATCTTTCTAGCTTTCCAACGGTATATAGTATGAGATTTTTGGACATCGGAGTCAAAAATTATGGTCCTTATAAGTAGAGATGCTCAGGAGTATATATTGTATTGTCTGGTGATGATGATACGCCAAATGACGTATCGTCTAGTAATGACGAATTATCTGGTGATAACGTATCGTCTGGTGATGACATGTCGTCTGGGTACTATTTATTTTACATTTTCTGGTCTAATTTTGACCTTGTAGATCTTCAAGGTCTTCATGAAAGTTGTAGATCTTAAAGTTCTCTTTCGAACCATCCAAAGAACACCTTAATCTGATATCTCTAGAGCAAGTTATAACAATTATTCCAAATAAGTCTTAGATTGAAACTTCTTCTGGTCACTGTTCATATTGTATCGCCTGGTCCCATTTTCCTTTAGAAGATAAAATCTTGCCTTTATCTCTTTATGAAAATTGTATATCTTGAAATCTTCTTTGGAACCATCCAAAGAACACTTTAATTTGATATCTTTAGAAAAAATTATGCCAATTGTAATACATCTTTTGTGTACTGTTCATAAACTTCTTCTGGGTACTGTTCATCTTGTATCGTCTGGTCCAATTTTTATATGACAAAGTCTCACTCCAAGGTCTGCATGAAAGTTGTAGATATTGAATTCTTCTTTCAAACCGTCTAATAATTACCTTGATTTGATACTTATAGAGAAAGATATGTTAATTGTCCCGAAATAGGTTCAATATGATTGAGGACAAAACCTTGTTTGATTCTTTCGGCCATAACTTTATTATCTGACCTCCAAATGGAGTGATTCTTAGACCAATAGATTCCTAACACATTTTTTATCTCTCCATAAAAGTTTATAGCTTTTGATACTGAATTGAAAAAAAGATTGAATGAATCAAATTAAGGGTATCAGATGGAAGAGTATAAATTGTGATTTTTAATGGTTCTAGTGAGGTATAAACTTAAGTATAAATTATACTTAGAGGAGTCTTCATATGGGACTGATTTTGTGATGACACTAATGGATGAATACCTGGGATTGACATGAACATGCATTGTACATCTTTTATTACATACATGTGCGTTGTTAGACACTTATACTTGTGCAAATTGTGACATATGTGTATGTGTTATTTGATATAAAGGAGCAACTGAAACGTCAACCTTCAGACATTGCTGGAACTTTCAGGCATTAGCTTCGAGAATAACTTATGAGTAACCTAGACGATCTCATTCAATTAAATGTTTGATATATACTATGTTTGAATTGTTGAATGAAAGTGTCTTGATTGTTGGATTCTGAACAATGAAGGTCCAATGATTATTATATTTGATTGAGATATTGAAGTGCCATGTTAAAGTGAATGCAACGGACTAACTATTTATGATATGATTGATTGCGAAAAATGCATTCCATACAAGAATGCATGATCAGATAATGAGAGTTGTGACCTGAGTAGCCAACGTGAAAAGAGTTTAAAGCTCAGTTATGCACATTAAATCCTCAGGCTCAACGTTTAACAAGCCCGGTATCTAAAACAGATACGGGACAGTATTGAAATGAGCCCGGTGTCCACAATGGATACGGGACAGTTTAGGCACTCGATCATAATAACGTAATAATTAGAAATGAGTCACATGAGCATTTCATATGTGTAGCACCCCACTCTCGCGATGACTCGAACCTGACATCGATGGTAATATTAGAGTCCGTGTCCCGTGAGGGTGGCGTGCTAAAGCACTCAATCATTCAAAAGTCGGTATAAATCTTCTTTTCCTCAAAAATCAATAACATAATATGCGGAAAATTGATAATCAAATTTAGGCCCACGTTCATTCGTAAATATTTTCGGTAGCCATTAGGGCCCTCTCACAAATTTAAAACATTTGAGTCATTTCTAAATACAAATTTATACAAATAATTACAAAATATATAATTTAATACGCAATAAGAAAACAAAAATGCAGACGCGAACTGATCCCGACCTCTATCATTCACTGAATGCTGCAAGCATACTCTCGTTGGCCTAACGGAATATTCTTCTTATCCTAAAAAATAATTGCAAATTTTGGGTGAGTTTTGCGAACTCAATGAGCAACCATCATTGATGGCTCACCCAGTCACATAATACATAATTCACATATCATACAGAATTTCACATTCACGTTCATATTCAATTCACTCAAACAATCATATTATGCATATGCCATTTGTATGGAGTTCACATTCGTTCTTATTGTTGTGACTGAGTGCCTGTAACTCACATATACAGAATACTGGCCCATAAGCTCAGTCAGAACAAAATACTGGCCCATAGGGCTCAGTCAGAGCATAATACTGGCCCTTAGGGCTCAATCAGAACAGAATCACGGAACATATATCTACGTGGAAACGCTTTATACAGGCAACACAAGTCACAACGCCTTTATATTTCATGCATTCATGAGATGGAATGCATCACTTATATTGCATGCTCTTATTCAGTCACAATCACTTATCATCAGACCGTAGTCCGACATTCAACATATAGTTGAGAATTCACACTTAACTTGCATGCAATACCACATTTAGAGTTCACTAAGCAAATATTTCAGTACACTTAGTTCATCTTATTCACATACAATTAACACTTCAATATCCAAATCACAATCACAATCACAATCACAATCATCGTACCTCCTGTCCGGAACCTAACATAATCAAACACATTCAGAATTCAATTAATATCGAAAAGGAAAACAGAACAAACAATAGAATGAGACCATCTAGGTCTACTCAATGTACGCTCCAGATTAGCATTTGCTTTTAAATTTTGGGAATGCCTCAATGCGGACACTTGACCTGCACAACCCATTTATGCAAACACACATTGCACACTCATTAATAATTGCACACGTAAAAACATTCATTTATACACAATTGTAATAATGGGCCATGTATAATGCATACTCAATGAAAATCCCAAGCATATGTTCTAGAACACATATTATGCTTATTCCCATTTCATAATTTATATGTGTCTAATTTAACTTAGCTTTACACTTAATTTATACATAATCTTTCCAAATCCTCCCATCAATCTTTACCCTTTTGCATATGTCTATCTTATTCATAAACTTACACCTCAAGAACACTTGGTGACTTTATATTATAACTTAATTTCTCATCATCTCTTTTATAACCTCATATGATCTCAAAATATCCAAATCATCATCCAATAGGAATCCAATTGAAAATTCCATAATGCAAAATCACTAAAATTGATTCTAGAATACTTGAACTCAATATTTTCTAAACTCGATGAACTAGAATCCTTCAAAAAATCTAAAAGATTCAAAATTATCTTACCTTGATTCTTCACCAAAGGAAGAGATCTTTAGCTTAATTGGAAACTATTTTCTTTCTCTATTTTTTTCCTTTCTTGATCAACCCCAAAATCTCTCTTGTAGGCTAGGAAAATTGAAACCCTAGCTTGTTTCTCTCTGTCTCTTCTTCTCTTTGTACTTCTCTCTCTCTTTCATGTCATTCTCTCTCTTTTCTCTAGAATTTTCGTTCTTTTCTTCTACTTCCTTCCATTTTCGTGTTTTTACTCCATTTATAGGCAAGACAACACTTCTTCCAATTATACCCTTAATGATTGAGAATTGTCTCATTTGCCCTTCCATTTATGCCTTATGTCTTCTATACTTAAGTGTCTTGTCAAAAGCACCCTTGCACATTCTAACATAACACTTTCTTCTAGAAGACTCTTCTCTATTGTCTTACGTTTCCAATGACACCAAAGGAATTCAATTTGGTTCAGTGGTGTGAAAGTTATACTTCAATATCTCCGGACTGCTTTTATTTCAAGACAATACCCTATACTCAATTTCCATCCAAAAATTGAAACTCTTAGAGTCCGATTAAGAATTTTATTTCTTCATATAATTTGTATCCCTATCTTTCTAGTTTACCATAAAATAAAAATCGTCTCATTTGGACTTGTACTGATCCAGAAAACATTGAAATACCAAAGTATGTTCAGTGAGATAACACCAGTTCATATTATTGAAGAACACACTCACTGTACCCGTCTCACTCTTTTCACTAAATCTTTCTCCATTAATTTCATAAGGCTATGATTCTTGGTGGAGATGTAGGGCAATGTCTTACAAATCCAATGGCTCAAGAATCAAGTCATTTGGAGGTCTAGAGAAGTTATGGTCTAACAAGTTCATATCTTTACTCATATTGTACATTCCTTGGCGCGATTGCCATAACTCTCACTACAGATGTTGGATTTACTTAGTTTTTAGACTATTAGAAAGAGGACTTCAAGATATACAATTTTTATGAAGACCTCAAAGACCAATTCTATCTTCTGAATTATGCATCGTCTCACTTTCCTTTCATCTCATTTTCTATCGTCTCATTTCCGTCGTCTCATTTCCATCATCTCATTTCCAACGTCTCATTTCTATCGTCTCATTTTCATCGTCTCATTTTCTTTCATCTCATTTCTTTCGTCTCATTTCTTTCGTCTCATTTCTTCCGTCTCTTTTTCTTCCGTCTCTTTTTCTTCCATCTCATTTTCTTCCGTCTCATTTCTTCCATCTCATTTTCTTCCGTCTCATTTCTTCCGTCTCATTTTCTTCCGTTTCATTTTCTTCCCCATAATGTCTCCACTTATAAAAATCATAACTTTTGACTCCGATGTCCACAATTTTCATACTATATACCGTTGGAAACATAAAAGAAAGATCTACAACTTTTCAGAAAGTACCTTTACTTAAATCTACTTATATCAATTCCAAATTTGCCCCTAAAGTCCAAAAATGAAATTTCCATTCCTACACCAACGTATTGCACCAAATTTTTAACTTCATGAAATTTTGAGACTTTTAGAGATAGAACTGAAATTTGATGTCTTCATACGAAATATAGCCATATATCTCTATATTAATCCAAATTAAGAATCATCTCATTTGGACAACTATAGAAAACGTTATGGCTAAAAGATTGAAGCATATTCAGTGAACATTTTCCAGATCACTACCAATCTTTTTTCTAAATCTTTCCTTATCTCAACTCATACCTATATCACTCTTTCCACTTTCTCTACTTCTCACTTTCAATAACATCACATTTAAAAACAATCATACTTGGAAGTTGTCAATGAATGCATGTACACTTATTTTTGTGAAAAGATTCAATATTCATGTGCATATATGCTAACATTATGCATGAGCAAGAAAAATGCATTTCCTTAGTCTCTCTTTGGGCTCACATGTATTGAAATTTCGGGTCCTAACCCTTAATATGGTGACGGGATGTTACATTTCTTCCTCCCTTAAAAAAAATCGTCCTCAAAATTCTCGTCTAATTGATCAAAACGGTAGAGGTATTAATTCCTCATATGCTACTCTATTTCCCATACACTTCATCACTCAATTACTCTTTTTCCAATGACCATAAATGATAACTCAATGGGTCCTTCAATCACTGATTCAGCTTTCACACTATCTTGATGATTTCATCGGTATATTTTAGATTACTCACTAATTTTTATTTTATATGTTGTCAATCTATCTCTATCGATCATGTCATTATCTCAGAACTTATTCACATATCACATATTATGAATCTAAGACCTTTTTCACCAGTAACACTAACTCATAAGAATTTTCATACATACCAATTCATATAGCTTAACTTATACTTTCTCGAAATCTAATCACACCTTACCAAAGTGATACTCACAAAAACACTTCATCTCTCCTTTGACAATTCATTTCTCTTCAGTGTTAATACACACTCACTAGTAATATCTCACATTTATTTTGCCCTTATACCATTTTAGGCCCTCTTCGTCTCAATGTAAGGGTGAATGACCACCTTTCTGTTATACAATGCCCATACCGTGTTCTAACGATGCCACTATGGTCACAATTGTAATGTTTGTAATCAATTTGAATTATGCATCAATCTCGTCTTCCTATAAACTCAAAAATATAAGCTTTAAGCACCTCCCCAACAGTTAGAATTGTTGGTAACTCGAACATGTAATCACTTGTTTCTACATCCTTAATAGCTAAAATACCATCTTAGCGTATTCCTACTAGGATGTCTAGCTTAGGTTGTTACTTAAGCTTCTCTAACACTTCCTTTGCTCAATCATCTTTATCGGGTATACATACTTCTTATTTCGATCACCAAATATAATTCCTCTTATTCCACTCGAAAGTTTAGATTTGTTTTCAACACCTCTATGGGACTCAAAATTTTGAATCCTTAGCTTTTAAGTTTTCTTACTTCTTCCCGTAAAACTGATCTAAAAATTTCAATACAACTAGTAACACTTCATTTTGCCCTATATTCCACTCAACATTTTGCACTCTTCATTGCAGTAGATTTGGTAACCTCAACATTTGAATTTGCACTATTTCATTATAGAATTGCTTGTTCAAGGTGTCATATTACACACTACCTTTACCAACATGGTACTCATTTGTGCATTCCAGAAATGGTTTGGCACATCTAATGTCTCCAAGAATTCAAAGCGATTTTTATCATAACACTTCAACCACATATCAAAATCAACTCATAAGACTTTAATTGTTTTTATGCATACAAAAACCACTTTATATTGTTACAACAGATTGTATAATAATTTCTAATGTGAAACTTCATTATACATTGCATAATCTCCAAATCCAAATGGCATAATTAAAATTGAGGTTATAGATCCTTAAAATTCTTCTTATATTAATCATTCGTACGATTTACACCTTTTTCCTTAAATGTTTCAAATTATTCTTTTAACTGTTCGACTACATCCAAGATCTAATCCATAATCATCATCACCAATTGATTTGATTTTACTTGGATCACTCAAAATTTCAACTTCATAATACTATCGGGGTATTGATATCTCCAACAGAAAAAACCTAATTTTCCTTTATATCCAAAAATTAATTCTTACAATTCCTTAGGTGACTAATTCCTCAATGAAAGTAATATTGTCTCATGTCATTTCCAGTCTCTCACTTGACTTCTTGTCTCTAATGATTTTCTCTTTTCATTCGAATTCCTTTAATTCACAACGACTTACTCCAAATGCCTATTCATTCGTACTAGTTCCTCCACACATTTCAATTTATTTGAATGCTTCACTTTATGTGTTGGTATTTTATTCCTCATATTCAATTTATATCTCCCAAACATATTTACATCGAATATAAGGTGGACCTATATTCTCCTCACATTTGCAATAATGTCACCTCGAATTTATAATCCACTTATGTAATTGATGCATATACTCTTAGTAGTATATTCCACTTCCTATGCTTGAGTCTTCACTTGGGATATGACTCCACTATTCACTTTTGACTTATTACATATTCATTTCCGATTTATCTCTTCACTGATCACTCTTAAATCGAATAGTCTAATCAACTTAACTTAACTTAGGAAAATTCTTCTTTGAAAGAAGATTTCTTGTTATAATCATCGATACTGTTCATGAAATCCTTATCAATCAACCATTTTTCATAATTACGTATCAGTCCTTTTTAATACCTCAAAAAGATCAATTTTAACTATGCATTATATCTCAATAAGATTAATTTATATCATAGCTTACAAGATCGGAACATCCCTTGTAATGAGGCTCTGGAAGGCACCAAACAATTTCATTTACTCTAATATCTGGGCATTTATCACCAAAATCATTACATCTTATCTAGAGATGTATTTCTGTCAGCTCTCCAATTAATAGCTTATGCTCGGGATACTTTAATCCCATTTAATTCTAGACAACTTTTCTCCTTTTGTGCTAGTCCGCGATCGTGGGGATTATGTCATAATCGTGTCCTTCTTCTTTTTCCTCAATTCCATCACCTGTGATAACATCATTAACAATCTCAATTCCTTCCCAATCGATCACTACAAGTATTCTCACGTCTTACTCTAGCTCATCTTGAACTTTGAACTATAGAAACTATGATTAGCACTTATTTAATAAGTCACCAATTGCTTCCTATATCATCTCCATGCATATTATACACATATGCTTAATATTCTCACTTGTCATGGTGATCCCTCTATCAAATGTGCACTCACAAAGACAAATCAACCTAAACTCAACAACTTTTTTTCTCACTATCATCATCTCTCACATGGATATTCTCAATCAATTCATAATTATAAGGGCATAACCCATATGAAGCTTAAATCTCCATTCCATAGATATATTCTCATACTGAACCATAAACTTTTATATCAGTAATCACACAACCATTCTAAGTCCAAGTTCAACCTTTCAAGGTCATATCAACTTGGCTTATAGATACTTTAATCTCATCATTTCTACTTATATCCTTATTTTTCCTCAAACAATCCATGACAACGTGTTCACATTCATATCACTTTCGAGAACATATCACCAAATCGCAATATCGATTTCATATTTAATAGTACACCCACCGATACAAATACACTGAATCTTTATCTGTTATATCCAACCATATACTATTTATTTTTCCATGTGTGTGTGTGTGTGTGTGTATTGAATTACAAACTCTTATCACAATACTCACATAACCATTTCGGTTCCAAATTCGCCCTTTTATGATCATAACAATTTTCTGATTTCATTTCATTCTGTCTATACACTTTAGTCTCCTCATTTCTATTCATATTCTCTTTTTCCTCAATCAATCCATGGCAATATACCGATTCACACTTATTTCACACCCAAAGGATATATCACCTTTAAGGATATGAACCTTTTGTGGTGGACTCTTATCTATCATGCAAACCAAGATACTATTCCTCATTTTCAAAATGTCCATAAATCTTTATTTTCTCACATTTTGTCAGACCATCATTTCTCTCAATGCTTCTAACAGCTCAGACTCTTAAAGAATGCTCATGCATGTGACTCATACTAGAGATCAGTTGCCGTTGTCTGCTATGACATGACTAATGTGCATGCAACTTGACACATATTTCAGAATGCCCATATAAGATAGTACTTCTGGGCTTTGATACCACATAAATGTAGCACCCCACTCCCGCGATGACCGGAACCCAACATCGATGGTAATATCCGAGTCCGTGCCTCACGAGGGTGGCGTGCTAAAGCAATCAATCATTCAAAAGTCGGTATAAATCTTTTTTTCCTCAAAAATCAATAACATAATATGCAGAAAATCGATACTCAAATTTGGGCCCACATTCATTCGTAAACATTTTCGGAAGCCACTAGGGCCCTCTCACAAATTTAAAACATTTAAGTCATTTTGAAATACAAATTTATACAAACAATTGCGGAAAATATAATTCAATACACAATGAGAAAACACAAATGTAGACGCGAACTGATCCCGACCCCTATCCTTCACTAAATGCTGCAAGCATACTCCCGTTGGGCTAACGGGGTATTCTTTTGATCCTGAAAAATAATTGCAAATTTTGGGTGAGTTTTGCGAACTCAATGACAAACCATCATCGATGGCTCACTCAGTCACATAATACATAATTCACATATCATACAGAATTTCACATTCACGTTCATATTCAATTCACTCAAACAATCATATTATGCATATGCCATTTGTATGGGACTCACATTCGTCCTTATTGTTGTGACTTGTGTCTAATTTAACTTAGCTTTACACTTACTTTATACATAATCTTTCTAAATCCTCCCATCAATCTTTACCCTTTTGCATATGTCTAGCTTATTCATAAACTTACACCTCAAGAACACTTGGTGACTTTATATTATAACTTAATTTCTCATCATCTCTTTTATAACCTCGTACGATCTCAAAATATCCAAATCATCATCCAATAGGAATCCAATTGAAAATCCCATAATGCAAAATCACTAAAATTGATTCTAGAATACTTGAACTCAACATTTTCTAAACTCGATGAACTAGAATCCTTCCAAAAGTCTAAAAGATTCAAAATTATCGTACCTTGATTATTCACCAAAGGAAGAGATCTTTAGCTCAATTGGAAGCTCTTTTCTTTCTCTATTTTTTTCCTTTCTTGATCAACCCCAAAATCTCTCTTGTAGGCTAAGAAAATTTAAACCCTAGCTTGTTTCTCTCTGTCTCTTCTTCTCTTTGTACTTCTCTCTCTTTTTCATGACATTCTCTCTCTTTTCTCTAGAATTTTTGTTCTTTTCTTCTACTTCCTTCCATTTTTGTGTTTCTACTCCATTTATTCGTAAGACAACACTTCTTCTTCCAATTATGCCCTTAATGATTGAGAATTGTCTCATTTGCCCTTCCATTTATGCCTTATGTCTTCTATACTTAAGTGTCTTGCCAAAAACACCCTTGCACATTCTAACATAACACTTTCTTCTAGAAGACTCTTCACTATTGTCTTATGTTTCCAATCACACCAAAGGAATTCAAATTTGGTTCAGTGGTGTGAAAGTTATACTCCAATATCTCCGGACTGCTTTTATTTCGAGATAGTACCCTATACTCAATTTCCATCCAAAAAGTGAAACTCTTAGAGTCCGATTCAGAATTTAACTTCTTCATATAATTTGTAGCCTTATGTTTCTAGTTTATCAGAAAATAAAAATCGTCTCATTTGGACCTCTACTAATCTAGAAAACATCAAAATACCAAAGTATGTTCAGTGAGATAACACCAGTTCATATTATTGAAGAACACACTCACTGTACCGGTCCCACTCTTTTCACTAAATCTTTCTCCATTAATTTCATAAGGCTATGATTATTGGTGTAGATGTAGGGCAATGTCTTACGAATCCAATGGCTCAAGAATCAAGTCATTTGAAGGTCTAAAGGAGAAGTTATGGTCAAAAGAATCCAACATGTTCATATCTTTACTCATATTGTACATTCCTTGGCGCGATTGCCATAACTTTCACTACATATGTCGGATTGACTTCTTTTATGAACTATTAGAAAAAGGACGTTGAGATCTACAACTTTCATGAAGACCTTGAAGACCAATTTTATCTTCTTACTTCTATATCATCTCACTTTCCTTTCGTCTCATTTTCCATTATCTCATTTCCATCGTCTCATTTCTATCGTCTCATTTCCATCGTCTCATTTCTATCGTCTCATTTCCATCGTCTCATTTCTTCCGTCTCATTTTTTTCTGTCTCATTTCTTCCATCTCATTTTTCTTCCGTCTCATTTCTTTGGTTTTATTTTCTTCCGTCTCATTTCTTTCGTCTCATTTTCTTCCGTCTTATTTCTTCCGTCTCACTTTCTTATAAAATTCATAACTTTTAACTCCGATGTTTCAAATTTTCATACTATATACCATTGGAAAGATAAAAGAAATATCTAAAACTTTCCATAAGGTACCTTTGCTAAAATCTACTTATATCAATTCCAAATTTGCCCCTAAAGTTCGAAAAAGAAATTTTCATTCCTACATCAACATACTGCACCCAATTTTTAACTTCATGAAATTTTGAGACTTTTAGAGACAGAACTGAAATTTGATCTCTTCATACTAAATATAGCCATATATCTCTAGATTAATCCAAATCAAGAATCATCTCGTTTGGACAAATATAGAAAACATTATGGGTAAAAGACTGAAGCATATTCAGTGAACATTTTTCAGATCACTACCAATCTTGTTTCTAAATCTTTCCTTATCTCAACTCATACCTAGATCACTCTTTCCACTTTCTCCACTTCTCACTTTCAATAACATCACATTTAAAAACAATCATACTTGGAAGTTGTCAATGAATGCATGTACACTTATTTTTGTGAAAAGATTCAATATTCATGTGCATATATGCTAACATTATGCATGAGCAAAAAAATGCATTTCCTTAATCTCTTTGAGCTCATATGTACTGAAATTTTGTGTCCTAACCCTTAATATGGGGACGGGATGTTACAATATGCATTTTAATAAGCATGTTGATTGTTTGAAATGCCAAATTGGTTGCTCTTAAGTGAAAATGTGACATGTGTTCAATTATGCAAAAATGCAAAGATGTTAAATATATGTTATATCTGTTGATGTGATGTATGAATTGAGTGAACCATCGATGATGGTTACCTCATTGAGTTTGCAAAACTCATCAAAATTGCAACGTTGACTTTTCAAGATCGAGAGACAACTCTAGCTAGTGAGAGGCGTTATAAGTGGTATAGACTTGTGATTTGGGAGGAGAAGTCATAGCTCAAAGGTCAGCAGCTGGGTTTTGGACAGCCTAGATAGATTTTGTGTATTTCCTCCTTCATGTAACACTTTGTATTAGGCTATAATGATGTTCATGTAAGGAATGTTGCAAGACATATTGTAGACCTTCAGTTTTTATGAAATGAAATGAGGAAAACGTTGGTTTTTAAAATATTGTGATTTTCTTATGATGCTTTATAAGTGAATAAAGACATGATCCCATGTTAAGTGAATGTAGTGATTGAACATAGCACGTCATTATCTTAGATTAGGTACTGGAATGACCTCCGGGCGTCCTGGTATGTATTCTAAGGTAAGGGGCGCTACAGTATTGGTGACAATTCCTCAAAATGTTGCTAAAGGTTTTTTATTATGAAATAAAGTGTACACAAAATTGTTATCGATGACTAGCAGAAAATGTCACCTATAGTTTTCAACTATAAGTATCTGGTGACGTTTTGGGCAACGAAACTAAATCATCACTAGTTCCTATTAACAACAATTTTAGTACCTTTGACTATGATTTTTTTGGTAGCTAAAGGTCAACACTGTTGCAGTGTGTTGAATATTTGATAGTCTAAAGATAAATCTAAATAGAAAATAAAAGGATAACAACTTAACTTATAGAATAAAGATCGATAAAGATGAATAAGATTTTTTACCTATGATAATAATAAGTACATAAATAATGTGTTAAAGGTGTTTAACATTTAAGATATATGATATTAAATATTAAAGATATCTGGTATATTTTGTATGAGTTGATATTTGAGTTCAAAGTTATAAGGATTTTAATTTTAAATTAACAAAAAGTATGTCATAATAAAGGTCTATTTTACTCTATATGATATTATTTTGGTTTAAAAGTTTTCAATGTAGTATCAATTGTGAATCAAGCCATAACTTTATTTTCATTTAATGGAAATAATTATTTGGATCAAAGAATTTCTTTAATGAACTTGGTATAATTCTTTACATTGTTTATACAATAATATACTGTGAAACATTAGTCATTAGGCATGTAAAAGTAGTAAGGTTTCATCAAGGATCCAAGTATGCATTTATGCAATTCCTCTTAATTATGATGGTAATTGAGATGAAAGTTATAAGCAAGTTCTCCCTTAAGAGAATCTTGTAGAATTCTCTCTAGGAATGGAAAATATGGCCCGACCCTTTCGACCAGGCCCGATTTTAGCCCAAGTTGACCGAGCCATAAGTCGAGACTTCTTGGCTCGATGGAAAGGTACAAAATGATGTCATTTTATCAAAAACGTCCAAAAATTTTAAAAATGAGGTCGACCCGACCTGGCCCGTCAATGGCCCTTCAAGTCACAACCCAACCAGACCATGGACAGGCCAACCAGTGGATCCGGCCCAGGCTCATCCTGACCTATTGCCATCCCTAATGCTCTCACCAAACCATTATCCCAACACTAGCATAATCATTATATAGATTTATGGTATAAGATGCTTAATTGATTAACTTAGTACAAGTGAGAGATTATTAGTTTATGCTTAACAACTAATCAATTGGTTACATATTTTTGACATAATTAATTAAATGTTAAAGTAAGTAAATAAATAAACAGACAAAAAAGAAAACAAGAAAGAAAATAAAATAAAAATGTAATAATAAATACTAATAATAAATACTAATAATATAGGTATTCAAGGTAATTATAAGATAAACGAAGAAAAAGGAAGGAAAAAGTTCAAAAGGCCTATAAAAAAAACCTCTCTATGTAAGATCCTCTACCATTATTCTAGTTTGTCAAAGTCCAGTCCTCGGTAAGCTCTAATAGGATCATATTATACTAGTATAAAGGGGAAATTAACAGTGAAGCAGGTCTAAATTAGCCTATATGTTAAATTAATCTACCTTCTACGGATGAGGTCTTCAAACTTTAATATCATTACTTCTCAAATCCAGTCTGTGGTTTTGTTAAAATGGGTGAGAATGTATATTATAGAACCCTGAAAGATCATATGATTCCTTTTAATCTATAACGTATACACTAATAACCAAAGGCCATCTTCATAAATAAGAGGTCCTCCTTGAATCTTTGCTAGTTTTTACTCATCTATAATATGAAATCATTCTGGATAGTTACAGTAAGTGTTAAAAAGGTTAAGGAGTTTAAGCCAAGAAGAAGCTAAGAAAGAGCATTTGAAGAACAAAACCTCAATGGTTACCTCTTCAGTGATGCACAAGAAACAACATTTGTCTAGTATATCTAGTTTGAGTTTATCTTTAGTCTTAATTTTCTCCAATATAGGCAACCATAAGATGAAAGAAGTTTTAGAGAATTAATGCCTTTCTAGAGCGTTAGAGCAACTAGTAAAGTTGCTCCATTGTGACTATAAGGTCATAAGTTCAATCATCAAAATTAGCCTCTTTGTAAAAATATAAAAGGAAGGCTGTGTATATTATGACCCTCTCTAGACTTTGCAAAGTGAGGAGCCTTATGCACTGAGTACAAGAAATTTGACATTGACTAGACCAGTTTGGAGTAGTAGGCTTTCTGTTTTAAAGGTAAGAATACTTCAAGGTAATTTTAATTTATGAAAACTTTATAGTTATACCTTACTCTATTTTGGTTTGGTGTTTGAGATGGAAGTCTTGCTTTTATTTTCAGAGAATATACTACCACAGTGGAGAGGATAGATCCATCTATTTCCCTTAACAACCACTTCCACTTGAGAGTTATCTGGGAAAAAGGTTAATAAAGTGTTATAATTATGAAGTGGGAATAAAGGACCTACTCATACTAATTTTCAAACCAGAACCATGCTTCTTTTCCATTACCTATTACACATTTGAAGTCTTTATACACCATATTCCTAAGCCCCAACATCTTCTTGAGTGTCCAAACAATTTTTGTTTTAGGTTTGACATTCTATATGCTACTTCATTTTAAGTAATAAGCATGTATCCATTTTACCCATATTGAATCTTTGTCATCTAGTATTTCCCACGTAAACTTTACCATCACTTTATTTATTGCTATGATTGACTTTATTCCTAAGCCACCCTGATTGTGAGGTTTGCAATCCTTAGACCAATTAAAATTGGCTCAAAAAAAGTGTGAGTCCTTACTAACCAACAAAATTTCTTAAAAGCTTCTCAATTACTTTGGTGATGTTAAGGTGTAAATGGAGATGTGAGATCCCGTACGAGTGAAGGTGGCTAAGAATTGATTGGATGAGATGAAGTCTATGGATAGAGCAGGATTGCACAAATTATTTAGCTTCCTCTACAAGTTTTTAAACAAAGGGGTGCAATCTCTATAGGAAAATCTATTAGTGGTAAAAGTTACTCCAAGATATTTAAAAGGAACCTTCTCCTAATTTAACTTTGTAGTGGAGCAAATAAGCTGAACAAGGTTCTCGCATCCCTTAAAGATAAAGAATATGCTTTTGTTTGGGTTTGAATTATAGAATTCTTCTGAGTAGAATTTGAAACTACGTGCCTTCTTTCTTCTTAAGTCAGTCAATCTTATGAGCAACTCTATACATATGGTAAATAACTATGATGATAAAGGATCTCCTTAAAGTAGACCTTTAGAAGCTTTGAAGGAATAAATCGATTCTCCATTAATTATGATAGAATAGGAGATAATGGAAGTACATTGAGAGGTCCATCTGATAAAATTATGAGAAAATCCCAAACTTCCATGATTTTAGTCAGGAAATCGCATTTAACTAAGTTAAATGCCTTGTTAAAGTTCACATTAAAAGTATGTCTCTTGTTTTCATTACCTTTTTGGTAGCTTCTGAAGAGTTCATAGACTAATAAAACATTATCCTTTATTGCTCTCCCTAGTATGAATGCCCTCAAACAAGGATTAACTATCTTGTAGAAAATTTAAATAGTTTTTAGTATAGAAGCAAGCAATTTGAACACAATTTTTGTAAATTACATTACAGTAAGAGATTAGTCAATAATGATCAAGAGATATAGGATTAGGTACCGTGAATCAAACAGAAGCCAATGCTGGTTAGTTTAATAAGAAGAGTGCTATTTGCACTGAATTCTCACATTTTTTTAATGATGGATTTACCAAAGAGAGGGCAGGTTTCTTAGAAGAACCTGGTATTAAAGCTATAGGGCCCTAAGGCTTTATTAGAGCTAATACTAAAGAGGGCATTTTTAATATCCAAATCTAAAAAGGTTTAATAAAGCATTCAACTAAATCTGAGCTAATGTCTTAAGGAATGAAATTCTTAATCATTTGGAATGAATACTTCTAGAAGGTTTAGAGACAAAGAGTTTTTTGAAGTCAGGGATGGCAATGGGCCGATCTTGTTAATTTTTTTAAAATTAAAAGTGTAAAATAATGTCTTCTTTTTAATTGAGTCACAACTTGAGTTACCGAAGCCTAACTTTTTTAAGTAAAACGATGTCATTTTACTTAGAAAAATTAGACCTTGAACCGGTCTGGGCTTAATTTAACCCATGAGTTAGCCCATTAAAAATATCTAAATTTAGGTTTATGAGTCACTCCATTGTCATTCCTACTCGAAGTGTCCCTGTGCTTCCTTTTTTTTTAGCTCACTTTGGCATGTAGCTACTTGTCCACTTTTAAGTCTTTAAGAAAATGACTGAGTAAATGTTTCTTCTGGTTATGACTGTATTGTGGGAGGATTTATTGCTTTTGTCTCCCTTCTCTAACTAATTGATTCGAGCTTTCTACTTTACGAGGAAATAATGTGTGTCAAGAGCCTTTATTTAAGGATATGGTAAACCATATAAACTCCGTTGTATATCACTCTTAACTTATTGATCGCTTACATCATTCATGACTATAAATTGAAATGGATAAAACGTTTTTCTACGATGATAATTGGTCTGGTCGGTCGGGTCGGGCCCGAATCCAGTCGAAATGACCCGTGGGCCGATCGGTCCACTCTTCAGAAGATCAGTTTTATGCCTAGGCCCATGCCCTCCTTGGCCCATCCGTAGAAGAAAGTCTCCTATGCAAACACGTAAAGACCTAAACCTAACTGCAAAACCATATATAAGGTATAATTTTCCCATAATTGAGGTACGAAATCATAACCTATTTGTTTTTCTCTGCATTGATCAACCTTACCTTCACAAAAAGCCTTACTTGAGTGTCGGAGGGGCTAATCGGGACACAACCCCCGACGAGCCTTCCTTGTTTTGCAGGTATCTTCACGTTGGACTTATCACAGAAAACAGCAGACTCATGGAGCAGAACAACAATGCACAGTTCAGCCAAAATCCGGCAGAACCAATTGGTGCCCACCGTGGGGCCCGACTTCCGGGCACCACGTCCAGAAATACACAGATCAGTCAGGCGGCGGCGATGAACCTTGATATAGCTGCTGTTACGACTCTGGCGATGCAACGCATGGGTTTGCAACTAATCTGACTCTGCTTTGCACTACATGTTTCCATGCGGAATCCTCGGATCTAACGATCAAACACAACTTGAGTTTGGAGCAAGAAGAGCAGTGTCGCTTTAGAGGATAACGATGCACTCAATATGCACCAAATCTCAACACCGATCGGATGCGAGATCCTCTTCCGCTGTGCACACCCCCTCACTAGAAGCAGTTGAGGAAGCGGTGATCTATGATCCGCCAGATTTTGCAATCTCGGCCAAGACCTGTGGCATCCATCTACTGTGCAAGTCGCGCTGACAGACCAAAGATGACGACCGATCGCCACCAGACCAAAAACCTAGAAAAAATCGTGGACGATCGGATTAACGCAGCTATGAGCTTCCGTCCAGATCGCCCGACATCAAAATACAGCTCTCCCTTCACTCCGGAAATTTTAGATAGCCTCCCGGCACCAGGAACCAAAATACCAACGCCTGAAAAATACACTGGCAAGACCGACCCCTTGGATTACTTACAACACTTCTAGTCGATGATGAACCTGCACTGTGTGCCAGATGCCATCCAATGTAAGGCTTTCTGCACGGCCTTTCAAGAGGGAGCTCGACGGTGGTTCAATAGTCTACCCCCGGGCTGTATCACCTGCTTTGAGGATTTCAGGCTACTTTTCCTCAACCAGTTCGCCACTAGTAAACGGCCACAGAAGACAGCTTTGGAGGTGATGCAACTTACCCAAGGAAGGAATGAAAGTCTGCGAGAGTTCATCACTCGGTTTAATAACAAAGCGGTCGAGGTTCCCGACCTCACTTGCTCGTCTATGCTGGCCGCGCTAATGAGCAATACGAGGGACGAGGAGTTTAAGAAGTCGTTAGCCCTCGATCAGCCCCGATCTATTCAGGAAATCAGACACCATGCAGATAAGTACATTCAGCTCGAAGAAGTGTTAAAGAATACAAAACGCAGGCGGATGATCGGGTAAGTGGTAGAGGCGGATGAGTCTCACAAAAGACGGAGGATCGGTCGACTGGAAAACCGATCGGTCGGCGATGGCATCAACAAGACTTCACCCCGCTTAACAAGCGATATGCGAATCTTGGCTGCCATGAGGCGGATGGAAACTATCAAGAACCTAATAAAATGAAGACCCCTTAGAAGGATAGGAACCCGGATCTATATTGTCGTTTCCATAAAGAAGTCGGTCATAATACGGAAGATTGCTAGCAGTTGAAAAAAGAAATCAAATTCCTCATACAAAGGGGAAGGTTAGGTCGGTTCGTGAAGCACGAACGAAACGTCGATCGGGATAATCAGCGTAGGACCGGTCGGTCAAACAATAGGCGACCACTCTGGAGGCGAAATGACAGGAATGACGGAGGGAGGCAAAATACGAATACAGATAATCGACGAGAAGAGAGAGGGCGATCCAGGGAAAGAAACGACGGAAACACTGGGCAACAAGATGACCGATCGACCAAGTTATTAACACGATATTGGTGGAAATGCGATGGCGAATCTACCACCAAAGGGAGAAAAGATATGCCAAACAATTCGGCAGAGACTCGTCCACCAAAAAGCGGGGAGAACGGCGGGATGATATCATTCGATGAATCGACCTCGATGGAGTAAGTTGCCCTCGTGATGGCCTTTTCGTGGTAAATCGAACATGGATGGTTACGAGGTGAAGCGGGTGATGATAGATACGGGCAGCTCAATCGACTTGTTGTATTACGAGGCCTTCAAGCAGATAAAGGTGCCCGAAGATCGACTACTACCAACAGACGGCCCCATTAAAGGAGTAACCGGGGCGTCAGCCTACCCGTTCGCCCTGGTGAATTTGAAAGTGAAGTTCGGACAGAAGCCTTGTCATATGGAAAGGGACGTCGAATTCCTAGTCGTAAAGTTTCAAGGAGCGTACAACGCAATAATCAGGCGGGCCACTCAAAATTCCCTCAGATCGGTCGTCTCCACCTACTACCAAGTTATGAAGTTCCCGACATCCCACGGAGTTGGTGTTGTCAGGGGTCAGCAGAGAATTGCCAGGGAATGTTATTTAGCATAAACGAAGACCTTAGACGGGGCAGTAGTCCTGACAAGCTCTTTTGATGTGAGAGTCGACGAGGAGATGGATAGAATGAACCCAGTGAAAGAAACACAGCGGGTCGGACTAGATGAAGCCGATCCTTCTAAATTCACAAACCTACGCTCCGAGCTGCAGGACGACCTGGTTAAAGAAATCACAGACTGTCTGGTGAAAAATAGATCGGTCTTCGCTTAGGTGCCGAGCGATATGCCTAGAATTTTCTGATCAGTTGCGTCGCACTCCCTCGGTATTCGGCATGACTACAAGCCGATCAGACAGAAGAAGCGATGGCACAGCAAGGAGCGACAAGGGGTGATCGAGAAAGAAGTAGAAAAGTTACTCGAGTCCGGGTTCATTCGAGAAGTCAAGTACCCTGAATGGCTAGCCAATGTGGTTTTAGTGAAAAAGAAGAACGGGAAGTGGAGAATGTGCATAGATTTCACCGATTTGAACAAAGCATGTCCAAAGAACAGTTTCCCCTTGCCCAAGATCGACCAGCTAGTAGACTCTACCTCAGGGCATGAACTCCTCAGCTTCCTGGATGCTTTCTCGGGCTATCATCAGATTCAAATGAGTCTGGAAGACGAAGAAAAGACCGCCTTCATAACCGATCAAGGCACATATTGCTATCAAGTAATGTCTTTTGGCTTGAAGAACGCGGAGGCGACCTATCAGCGACTCGTCATGGAAGTCTTTAAGAAGCAGATCGGCCGGTCGGTGGAAGCTTATGTGGATGATATGGTGGTAAAAAGTAAGACGGCCATGGATCCAGACCCTGAATAAATTTCAGATGAAGCTGAACCCGAAAAAATGCGTTTTTGGGGTGGCATCCAGAAAATTCCTAAGGTTTATGATCACTCAACAGGGGATTGAGGCTAATCTAGAGAAGATCGACGCCATCATCCAAATGCTCTCGCCTCAATGCTTAAAAGAAGTGCAGGTATTGACGGTCGGATAGTCTCTAAGCATATTCATCTCAGTTAGAGAGACAAGTGCCTCCCATTTTCAAAATCTTGAGGAAGGCGAGCGTAACACAATTCAATGGCGGACGAATCGAAAGCTTTTCAACACTTAAAGCAATACTTGTCCATTTCGCTTATCCTGCAAAGCCCAATAGAGGAGAGAACGATCTTATACTTGGCGATTATGGAGAATTCGATCGGTAGCAGTACTTATTCGATCGGAGGAAGCGAACAACACCTATCTATTACGTCGTAAAAGTATTGATCGGACGGAGACGCGATACTGCCTATAGAAAAACTAACCCTCTCCACGATAACGGCGGCTCTGAAGCTAAGGCCCTACTTTCAAAGTCATCTGATTGAGGTATGGACCGACCACCCCTCGGCGGTGTCTTCAGCTCGAAACTTGAATTGGCTAATAAAGTAGCGGTAGAATTGGGAGAGTTCGACATCTGATCTGAGACCTCGCCACGACCATTAAAGCGCGGTGTTGGCGCACTTCATCGCGAGATGAGCCAACCTAATTCAAAGGATGGCGGTTCCTGCACGGAGCTTGTTTGTTGACGGGTGCGTCAATGCCGAGGGATGTGAAGCGGGAGTAGTCTTGATCAACCCGCACAATGAAGAAAAGGTGGAATATGCCCTTGACGAGTTCAAAGCCTCAATAACGAAGCGTAATCTGAGGCCACGATAACCGGTCTCCAGTGACTAAGGAAATGGAGATAAGGCATCTAAAGATATATAGTGATAGCTAAGTGGTGGTCGGCCAAGTTACAGGCGTTATGAGGCCAGGGAACAACATGATCAAGTACTTGGGTTGGTAAGCGGAGTTGAGCAATTTGAGCGATACTCGATCGATCAGCGAATAGAACGAGCTCAAAACGCTAAAGCGGATCGCTCTCAAAATAGCTTCGATCCGCGATGCCATGAACAATGTTACAATCAAACGACTAGACCGCCTAGCATTAAAAAGCCAAGGAAGCTCTCGGCGTAAGCACCGTCGATCGAGTTGGATGGAACCGATCACCAATACCTTTGGAGGAAAACAACCTAAGGCGAAGCGGAGGCCAAGAAACTAAGAATAAAGGTGGCGAGTACGGTCATTAACGATACTCTATCTGGCGGTCTTCGACCGCCACTTGCTTGATGCTTGAATGAAGAAGAAGCGAAAGAGCAATGGCGAAGTCCATGAAGGATGTCGGAAACCATGTAGGAGGCAGAATGTTGGCTCCTGGTGATCGAGCGAAGTACTCTTGGCCAAACAATGAGAAGAGATCGCCAGAGAAAGTCGATCCGTCGAGGCTGCCAGAGAAACAATGACTGTCTCACCAACCGATCGAAAGGATGAAAATTGAGCCATCCTATCCCGTTCGCTCGATGGGGAATGGATATCTGGGGCCTTTCCTCTCGATAGCAGGCGAAGAAGTTCTTGATAGTGGCGGTGGAATATTTCACCAAATGGGCAGAAGCGGAAGCGGTCGCTACAATTTCTGAACAGAAGGTAGAGAACTTTGTGACAAAGAACATACTTACCCGCTTCGGGATTCCCATGGTGTTGGTTACGGATAACGGTTGGCAGTTCGACAACGACAAGTTTAAAGATTTCTGCGACCGACTAAAGATCAAGCTACAGCTGACCTTGGTAGCCCATCCCCAAAGCAACGGTCTCGCGGAGAACACCAATAAAAAGATAATGAACGCTCTCAAGAAGCGCCTGGATGGCCGAAAGACCTACGTGGAAGAACTAGACGAAGTGTTGTGGCCATCTGAGAACCACACCAAGCGAGCCACGTGGGAAACACCATTCAGAATGACCTTGGTGAAGCCACGGTTCGATGAAGTGACGTTGCATAATCAAAGGGTGTCGGGCTATGAAGAAGAACGGAATGATGAAGCCCACAGAGCGGAGCTTGTTCTCCTCAGTCAGGATAGGGAAAGAGCAGCCGCTCGATCGGAAGCGATCAGGCAAAAAGCGACCAAGTTCTACAACCGAAGGGTAAAGCCGAAGCGGCGTAAAGATAGTAGTGCGTCTGCGAAAGGCCGAGACGGCCGGGAAGTATCTTGGAAAGCTCGGACAAACGTGGGAAGGACCTTATCGGGTGATTAAGCAAGCCGGGCATGACTCTTACATCCTGCGCGATACAAATGGGAAAATTCTACCAAGGTCGTGGAACTCCCGAAACCTAAAGGCATTCTACCAATAGATAAGTCTTATTTTGATTAATCTTTGTTCAATAATATTTTTGTACAACATTTGTGGGTACTTTTTCCCTGTCCCTGCCAGGCAGGTTTTTTAACGGCCCACGCCCTCGTTATCATTAATAAAGGGGTTTCAGATTTCTTAGCAATAAAGAGTTACATTATATATGGCAAAGAGTAGAAAATCCAATCAGCCATCGCTCGGCATCTCCATAGACTGACTACGGTCGGTCGGGTCGCCAAGACAAGATCCTTGAGACCCTCGCTCGCCATCTCCATAAATCGACTACAATCGGTCGGGTCGTCAAGACAAGATCCTTGAGACCCTCGCTCGCCATCTCCATAGACCGACTACAATCGGTCGGGTCGCCAAGACAAGATCCTTGGGACCCTCGCTCGCCATCTCCATAGACCGACTACGGTCGATCGGGTCGCCAAGACAAGATCCTTGGAACCCTCGCTCACCATCTCCATAGACCGACTACAATTGGTCGGGTCGCCAAGACAAGATCTTGGGACCCTCGCTCGCCATCTCCATAGACCGACTACAATCGGTCGGGTCGCCAAGACAAGATCCTTGGGACCCTCGCTCGCCATCTCCATACACCGACTACGGTCGGTCGGGTCGCCAAGACAAGATCCTTGGGACCCTCGCTCGCCATCTCCATAGACCGACTACGGTCGGTCGGTCATGAACAAGATCCTTGGGACCCTCGCTCGCCATCTCCATAGACCGACTACGGTCGGACGTGTCGCCAAGACAAGATCCTTGGGACCCTCGCTCGCCATCTCCATAGACCGACTATGGTCGGACGTGTCGCCAAGACAAGATCCTTGGGACCCTCGCCCGGCATCTCCATTGACCGACTACGGTCGGTCAGGTCGCCAAGACAAGTCTCTTAGGACCCTCGCTCGGCATCGACACAAATCGACTGCGGTCGATCGGTCGCCAAGATGAGATCCTTGGGACCTCGATTCGAACTCTACTATAAGTTGACCTCGAAGCCGGTCGACTATGAGCAACTTCATCAAAACTCAACATACGCCAGTAAAAGAGCATAAATCTGGAAAAAGACATCGAGAAAAAACGAGGCAAAAGTAAAGTTTCATTAATATCAATTTGCCCTGGTCACAAGCCCGACCAGGTGAGCCTCAAAAGTCTACAGAAGGGGAAGTGGGAGGATGCCTAGGAGAACCCTCGGAAGCGGGCGGAAAAGTCGAAGAGGGAGCAGGGTCCGAGGGAGCGGCCGGAGAAATATCCTCACGAGGAAGCTCGTCCTCCTCGATAGAGTTAAGGTCCAGCTCCTCATTCGGGTGGCCCCGGTCCTCCATGGCTCTCTCGTTACTTCCTCGAGAGAAGGCCAAGGGCGGTAGGAAGCAGCGGCTCGGCAAACCTCTCGAAGCGAAGGATCGTCCGATCCTCGAGAACGCATGGCGTTATAGCAATTCTTGAAGATCATGAGGGCGAGTCACGGGAGAACTCAAGCACTCCTCTGTAAGAACCGCCTCTGCCATCGCATGATCGCCTCAATCCTTTGTTCTTTCACGGGCTCGCACCCTCCTCAGCGTATCCTCGGTTTGGGCATGGTCCCGAGGGATTTCTCCTAAGCACCCTCTCCGGCTCAAGCCGCCTTGCAGCGCCATATTCCTCGGACGGCTTGTTCCTAGGCGCCATTGCCCTTACCCTTTCAGCCTCCTCCCCGGTGGCCGAACCTTTAAGGAGCTCCTCTCCTCCTCTCCAAAGCAAGTGGGCTCTCGGGGCGTCGCGCTCCTCCTCCCGAGTTTCTTGTCCTCCTCCAGGAAGAAAGTTGAGCAGGAGAAGTCTCTTTCCTCTCGACCTCAAGAGCTCTGTCTTGAAACCATCCACACTCCAGGAGGGAATTGACCTCCGATTCAGCAGATCGATTGTTGATCGTGAAGAAAGTGAGCCCACATCCTCGTGGAATTGCGGATGGCGCGGCTCATCAGCTCCTCAAGACTTAACCCACAAAGCTCCTCGTCTGAAGGAGGAATAACCTTCTCGGCGAGATGAAGAGCCACTTCGCATCGGCGATCGGCGATCTTCTCGAGGCTAATCGCCACCTTCCACTTGTCGGCACTCCCATGGCTTCTTCCCTTACCACAGGCGGGGCAGGCGATCTCCCACTTTCTCTTTCCCTTGCTTCGTCGAGGGTAGGAGGTCGATCGACTACTTGAGAAGATCGGTCGACTACTTGAGGAGGTCGATCATTACACGAGCCCCTTCTCCTCTTGAGGTCGTTCAACCTCCTCCTCCTCCTCCTCGATCCTGACCAGTACTCACCAAAGGGATGACCACAAGCCAGGTGCCACAGGCGCTCGGAGGCAGTCGGAGGAACACACCGTGCCCGGAAGCAATTGGCGAACAACCATCGAACCGGTCTCCCTCCTATCTCCTCGACCTCGACTCAAGGCCTGCGACTGGCGCTTACCTTGGCGAACTTAGGAGGCCGGGAAAGTATTAACCTTGACCATGGCCGCCTGAACAAAGCGGGTTAGAAATCGAACCAAAACTTACAAGTAAGGAAAATAAATCAACCACGAGAATTGACGGTGAGGCGATTCCTCTCTAGCCCGCCTTGCTCATGCGGGGTTCAATCAAAGAGAGCTAGCAAGGCCCCGTCGTATCCGAAATAAACCGAAGCGAAGTTATCTTGGCGAGCTCCTTTATCTGGTGACCACCTCTCGCTCCTCCTGAAAGGAATAGACTTGACGAGTCATTCCATCGCTCGGCTAGGAATACCTCCACGGCGGGACTCGGAGGAAGACCCAAGGCTTCACGAAGAAATATTTCGTTCGTCAACCGGTAATTTTACCAGACGTCCCGGCTGGGCGATACCGGGCATCCTTATACATCAGGGAAGGGATCCCACCCCCAAAACTCGGACTCGCTCATTCTTAGAAGTGGCGCAAGATGTTAACCGAGGCAATAGAATTAATTGGCACAATGACCTGAAGTCCATTAATGAACCTCCACCCATTCGAAGGAATCGACTCGGCTTTAATTGATAGTCGGTACAGACACTTCATCCACGATCGGCGCGTCACGGTAGCCTCGAGCCCCGATCGAGAAGAAATACTCAGAGACGCAATCCACCCACCTCTGCTGTCGATCCTTTCATCCCAGGATGCGACTAGGCCCTCGGGACCGAGGGATCCGTTCTAACAATCGACCTATTCAACTCGGCCGCGGACATCTTGATTTGCCTTTGGGCAATTCTTTTACTACCGACCCATCTATCCGCTCCTCGTCGTAATCTCTTGACATCCCCAACCTTGACACCGTCACCTCGGTCATAACTTCCGACGACCTCTCGTCAACCTGATCCACGAGAAACCCCACTCGAGCCGGTGAGCGACATGCTCACTAAAAGAAAATTTAGAAGAGGAAAATAAGGAAAGGGACGTACCTATTTAGTGGTAAGAGATCGGAAATTTGAGCAACGTCAAGAAAACCTCTACAATCGAGAATAAGAAAAGCAGAGAAAGCGAAGAGGCAACAAGAATGAAATGAGCGTGAAGAAAAGCAAACCGTCTCATCGACCACGAACATTTATAGGAAAACGTTCAATTGCAATCCATCCAAAACTTCGACGCGTGGAGAAAATCGAAATGCTCACGGACACGCGACACGATCCGAACGGAGACAAATTAGGGTTAATCGAAATCCGGAAGGCGCGAATAGTTGAAAGGACGTCTGGGACGGTACTGAAGCGATTCTGAAAGACAATACGCTTGATTCGAAAAGTCACGGATAAGACGCGTTGTCGAATAATAAATCTTCAAGACCTTCACGCGCCCGCTAATGATGACCACCCGACCGCTTTAAGACGAGTATCGTCACATGATAAGTCTGAAACCGGCCGGTTGAGCACTCGGTACGACCAACCCCAAGATCTGACGGTCACCTCAACTAGTCGGCACCGTCGATCGAAACTACAGGTTGTCCCATGATCGCTCACAACAACAATGCCCGATGATCGACTACTCCATTTAGGTGATCTACAGACGAAAGCTATACCTCAATCTCAACCGATCGCCTAATCACAAGTCGTTACATGTGACGAGCTATGAAGCCTCTACATCTTTCTCCGATCCTTCTCTACGTTCGGGCTCGAGGAGTAGAGGCTTATGGTCGGTCGGTAGTGTCGGGCCCGGATCCAATCGAAGCGACCGATGGGCGATCGGTCCACTCTTGAAAGATCGGTTTATGCTGGGCCCATGCCTCCTTGGCTCATCCGTAGAAGAAGTCTCTCATGCAAACACGTAAAGACCTAAACCTAATCGCAAAACCATATATATGGTATAATTTTTAATAGTTGAGTCTGAAATCATAACTCAGTTGTTTTCTGCGTTGATCAACCTCACCTTCACAAAAGCCTTACTTGGCGTCGGAGGCTTAATCGGACACAACCCCGACGAGTCTTCCTTGTTCTTGAGTGTCTTCACGTCTTGACTTATCACGAAAGCAGCAGACTCATGGGCGAATTACGATCATGCAGTTCGGTAAAATCCGTGGCACCAATAATAATAATATCTCAGTAAAAATTTTGTTAAAATGTAGGTTTTAAAGGTATAAAAGTGTGTAACCTTACGTCTATTTAATAGAGAAATTCTTTAGAAAAGACAAATTTTCTATAACAGTGTGTAAATAACTTTATAAATAATTAAAAATTAAGGTACAAAATCAAATTTTCAAATTAAGAAAAAACTGTTTTTTAATGAAATATCTAAAAATAAAGAAAAGATTCAAAAGACTAAACCAGTGATTATAAGACTAAAATGACTTAAGTTGACCCGGAAACAAAAAGAACGTGGGTGGCTAAGCGTAAGCGCGTGTGGACTAAAATTCATGCTTATCCTCCGGAAGAATTAAAAGCCGAGAGCGGTGGCCGAAAGATGGACACTTCAATTATCCGGGGCCCAAGATGGGGGGTATTCCGTATCAAACGCAAACCCGCGTGGCCTCACTCCAGTCACCAACTCAGCCACATCAGCGAATCAGAATCTTCGGCACTCTTCCAAATTCCAAGCGACACCGTATATACTACTCCGGAAGACGAAAATATCCTAGACCATGCGCTGCGTATTAAGTACCAAAGCAAAAAGCAACAAACAGAGAACCGCTCAGTTTAATTATGTTTTCTCTTTTCATTATCTGAAGGACCATATTACCCCCCGTTCCATTCAATTATTTTTCTTTTTAATTACTATTTCGGTTTTAGTAATGGCAGTTGCTTCTTCCCACTGCCTTCGGGATTTCACTTTCCAATTTATCAACATCTCTTTGACGCTGTTTTTGACTGGGAAGACGCCAGAATTAGAATGAGACGCGTCCCGTAAGGTAATTTTGTAATAGAAAGCAAAAGTAAGACTGTTTCGGTTAAGCTTGCTCGACCACGCTTTTATTTCTTCCTCTTTCTTGACGAGGAGAGAAAGAGAGAGAGAGAGAGCGATAACCTTTTTTAAAAGCTTTTGAATTAGTAGTATAAGCTTTAACCTTAGAATCCTAACACCTTTCCTTCGTAGCAAAAAATGAAATCTTGCGAGCTCTGCAAGCTTCCCGCGAGAACCTACTGTGAATCCGACCAAGCCAGCCTCTGCTGGGACTGTGACGCCAAAATTCATGACGCTAACTTTCTGGTCGCGCGTCACTCTCGCGCACTCCTCTGCCAAACATGCCAAGCTGTCACTCCCTGGAGAGCCACTGGCGTCAAACTAGGACGCACGGTCTCCGTCTGCGAACGATGTACACATAATAGTGAGGAACAACATGAAGAAGAAAAAGAAGATGATGATGAAGAGGAAGAAGAGAGCGACGGTTCTGACGGCAATGACCTTGAAAGCGATCTCGACGGAGAAGGTGATAATCAGGTGGTGCCTTGGTCGTCCGTCACGCCCGCGCCGGTAACATCGTCGTCTTCGTGTAATTCTTCAACGAGCAATGAGGTTTCCCTGTTGGAATCAATGAATGCCGATTCGATGAAAACAGATCTTCGCTCTTTTCTCCATGTATGTTACTAAACTGCTTTTTTTTTTTTCCTACTTCAACGTGTCATATTTGAGCTTCAGTTAATCAAATCGACTGTTACAAATTGATGGTAGGGCACTGTGAAACAGCCATTTTCTGAGGGAGGTCCAAGCGGTGACGGAGAAGCTACGTTTTTTGAGCAAATGTATAGGCCTTTCAAATGTCCTAGAACTGGAATGGACCGGACGGTCCGGGCCGGTTGTTGTTCTGCGGTGGTTGTGGACTCTCTCAGGAAATATCATCCATCTGATAAGGAGGAACCGAAAAGAGAATCTGAAGCCGTGGATGATCTGTTGGCGAATTCGAGATGCAAGAGTTAATGGTTTTGTTTTGTTTTTTTTTTTGGGAGGGGGGTTAAAAGAAAGTTTAATTGGACTTGTCTAACAACCACAGTATTGATGTTTAGTTGATTTTTGTTCGAAAATATGATTGTAAACTTACTCATTTGCAATCGTTGCACGTCTCTGTTGTTAGCTGTTGAAGTTTGATTTTGTGATCAATTTTAATATATGATTTTCCTTTTCATTTACATTTACAAGTTCAGTTATAGTCTTTTATATGAAAATTTGTTGACTCGTTTCATATTGGGTCAGTGCCATAAGCGGCGTTGAATGGGTAAAACCATACATACAACGTAACGGAGACGCGGATTCAAACTTTGGACGACAGCCAAACACCCATTTTGTGTGAGTCTGTTAACTTATGATATATAGAATTGCGTAGCCATAGGGAAAGTATCTTGTATATATGTACATCTTTGACACCAATAATACACGACTTTCTCTGCAAATTTTACACTTTGAAGCAAAAATCTCAAGTATCAGATTATGGAAAATGGCCAAAATCTTGAGAAGAATTTGAACGGACTAGGAAGAGTACAAACTTATTAAACATAGGTTTTGTGCGTAGCTGTCGAAAATGACCGAGGAAGAGAGAACCATGCCCGCAGATAGTGATTGGATTTTAGTGGCGGTGGTTTCTGAACATTCATTGATCTTGTGGTTTAGCTGTTACCTTTTGTGGCTATACCACGATATTATATTATTTCGTATACAAATATCTGGGCGTAAGATTAGAATCTTTCAAATTAGCTTGCTTTAGTTTAGCGATAGAATTTGGGGGGCCATCTACATGAGGTGGCGGAGAGGTTTAATTCCTTTATGGAAACCCGCAACGCAACCTCCAAAAGGAAATTAAAAGAGAGAATTTAAATAGAGCTGTGGCTGAGGAAGATTCTGAGCGGAGCGCTCCAGATTTGAGTCGGCTGACGGTTGTTATTTGTTTCCTCTGCTGAAAAGAAAGGGATCAAGTGGGCTTTGACTGCTTGTGGTGGAGAATGAGATTCAGCGTTTTTGTGGCACAGAGTTTTCTCAACAACCCTGTAATTATTTATTTAAGTCGCCATCATCGGGTGTGATAGTGACAGGTTGCTTTCATTTAGTTGGAATATATCGGTTTGTGTGCCCTATGGAGATATGGCAAAACTGAAAGTTCTTGCATGTGTTTTAGTAATTAAATGAATTTCTAAATTAAATTGAAAATTTAAGTTGCTGACTGAGAGAAATTTAGATCAATCGGCTAAAATTTCTTATTTGTGATCACAAGATCACATGTTTAAATGACTGAAATAATTTTTCATAAAAATTACAAAAAAAATTTGTATAAAATTGGTAAGTAAGTTTTATTTAATGTAAAACCTTCAATATTTCACAAATATATGGATCGTAACTCGTAATAATTCAGGTGTTGACCCCACGAAGAATTATCTAAAACTAATTGAATCCTAACTTTATCTAAGGTTGTAAAAATGTGATTTAAATGAAAATAAAAATAACCAAAAATTAAGCAATCAAGTATGAGTTGGATGAAACTAAAATTCCGAAATTAACACAATTAAATCAAATAAAGCACTAACCACTTCACAATTGAGATATCACGATAAACAAGATCAATCAATTATGAGAACATAGAATTGATTCTATCATCATTTTAATACCTTAATCACTTTTGAAATAATCGATATCAATCATAGATTTTTCGAAGGTTTAATTATTCTCTCTCAAAATTTAATCATTTAACCCTAATTAATAATCCCCAATTGATTTCGAAATTTTAATTTTACAATGTCTCAATTAACAAAAACAGCCTACGTCTTCAATTAATTCTTAAGCGATCTATTAGATAATCGGGTCCTCATATAAGATCTTTCTTTGTATGATTATCGATTTTGATATTTATGTGATGATTTATTAGGTTGTTAATTCTCATTACCCAGTCTAATCATGTTACCATTGACTCAATCTCTTGATTTATTATCGAAATATGTAAAAACCATAAATATCACAATTCTCAAACATTTCATTGAGATCAAAAGCAATTAAATCACAAAATGATTCCCACAATGAAATTAGAACATCATTAATAACATATTCAACATTCTCAAACCCAAGTTATACATCAAGATGAAGTAAATAAAGAAGAGAAAGTAGAAACGAGCTTGAAATGGTTGGTTTGGAGTGGCTGGATAGCAATTGCAAATGATCCTCTTCTCTTCTCTCCTTCTTACTTTTCTTTATTTTCTTTCTCAATTTGACAAAAGGACGCTAGTTCTAATTTGAGTCATTTAATGTTTTTCTATAAGTCATGGGCATTTAGGGTAAAGTTTAGGTTTTTCCTAAGTCAAAATGTCCAAAAAAAAAACTATCCAAATATCAAAATAGAAGTAGATCCCCACGTTTAGCGAGCGGCTGTCACGGTTGTGACCCAGTAAAAATTGCCTTCTGTCATGACCATGACCTGGGTATCACAATCATGACCCTAGGTGATTCTTTTCTATCACAACTATGACAAGGGTGTCATGTCACAATCTTGACCTTAGCCTTTTTTCCGAGCTTTCTCTATCTTCCTTCAATCTTCTTCATCTGAGTTCATACACTAACAAACACATCAAAATACCTTAAGTGCACAAAATTAAAGTCCAATATCATGCTCTAAACCATATAACACTCAAAAGCATAAACATAGAATCATATTAACATAATTTTAAAGCTAAACGTGCACAAATCATCTAATCAACACCTGAAAACTCACTAAAACACCTACCAAAAAATAATGTGAATTATAACTATCAACATCCTCACACTTAAACTTTTGCTCGTCCTCAAGCAAAAAAAAAACATAAACATAAACTTAAACTTAAACAAAATCACATACATTCATATACATGCAATAATGATATAATCGCATCTAACTTCATTAACTTCGATTAACAGTCAATCAAGTTTTTCCAATATATTAACTTATGTAATCTATGACTAAGCACTTTGGATTGAATATAAATACTAATAAAGACCTTAACATCATCTTCATTCACCTTAGGCACTTGTACAAACACATTAATAATTCGTATTCAATCAAAATTGCAACTATCACTAAGTAACTTTTCATGAAAATTCTTGTTATTTTCAAAGATAGGTAGAATTTATTTATCAAAACACCATTTTGTTCATTTTGTTTAATGTTGACTTAGTCTTTTGACGCGAAAGTAAACATTTGTGATGAATGCCTCCTAATTACTAAACTAAGTCACATTTTATTAATAAGCTTAGTTCGAATGTCATTCTAGCCTTTTGACGTGAAGGTAAACATTTGTGATGAATGTCCCCCAATTATTCAACTATATCATATTATCAACTGGCTACTAACTCTATTCATAACTCAAAGGTCAGCGGATTAGTTATTTAAAAAGATACATACACATTTTTTTCACATTTCACATGGCCTACCTCATTTCTTTTAGCTAATTGTCCTCATGAAAGGTTACTAATGATGCTACTAATTCATTTGAGTTATAATTATAAATGTATGTAACAAATTTCCTCAGGTGAACGAACTAACGTCATATCCTAATTAACATGCATATTTAACCAAAGCTACTTAAAATAAAATTTTCATAAACTAATATGTCGTTACAGCTTAAAGACTATATTCAAAGCTAAATTAATTCCATCAAGTTATAGGCATTTACTCATTCGCACAATTTACACTTATGCTACACACCATGTCAATCTAAACAAAACTAACAACATGACATACAAAATTTGCATTCATGATGACAATAACAATATGAACCTCCCCACACTTGGACTATATATTGTCCTCAATATGAGGAGAACAAACAACACATAAAAGAAGCTAAAAATGACAAAAATAAAAACAAAAGAGAATGAGAAAGGTTAGAGCATGAATTAGTTACGATAATTAAGGTGGTGATGATGTCAGAGACGGTATCTGAATGCTTTGAGCAGTGAAGTATTTTTAAATTCTCCATATATCTCAGCGCTATCATTGTCGTTCTTGATCCATCTCCTTCAATAGTTTGTTGTTGGCTGAAATTGCATTCAGCACCTTTTCCCATCTAACAACTTCTTCTTCCTCAAACTCCTCACTGGTTGATTCTTCAACTTGTTGCTGAGGTGGTGCTAGGTTAGAGCTAGCTTGTCCTATCATGCACTTCACATGAGATTTGCATTGATATCTCGAAGTTCCATATATTGGGACGTCAAGATCTTAGCTCTTGTTAAATGATGAGTACTAAGAAACTCAGGCATAAGAACAATTAGTCCATCATAATTGACACCATAATAATCAACAATGGTAGTAACCAAATATCTTATACCAAGATTACTGATTCTCCTTTTCAGAGTTGCAATAATGGTATTAAAAATATATATGGTTGTGCAAACTTGAATGTCATTGTCCATGTAGCACAAAATAGATAATTCCTTCACCGAGCACTTGTTGCTTTCGCTTTTATCAAAAACAGTTTAACATATAAATTTGTGTAACAACAACAAGTGTTAAGGACTATGAATGATATTGTTATATGTATTCTTAGCATCAAAGTTTTCCAACCCAGGTAATTGGGTCTAATATCGCTAGGCACGAAAATCATCATGTTGATCAATAATGGTTGATTATAGGATGGTTCAATTCGTATGGTCGACCCCACAATTGAAACCAAAAATTTTTAGGGTTACTTAATTCAAAATAAAGAGAAGCAAAAAATTCAAGGGTTAATTCCTCATATACAACAAAGGTAAAATGCATGAAGTTATCCCATTAAATTCTTCTACCTAGATTCTCAACCTTGTCTCTCAATCCAAGTGTTTCCAAAATATCAAAGTCTAAACACATGAGATTTATCATTGATACCTCGAAGTTCCATATGTTGGACGTCAAGATCTCAGCTTTCGTTAAATGACAAGTATTAAGGAACTTAGGCATAAGAACAGTTAGTCTATCATAATTGACACCATAATAGTCAGCAATAGTAGTAACCAAATATCTGATCCCAAGATTGTTGCTTCTCTTTTTCAAAGTAGCAATAATGGTATTAAAAATATGTGTGGTTGTACAAACTTGAATGTCATTGTCCATGCACCACAAAATTAATAATTCCGTCACCAAGCACTCATTGCTATCGCTTTTATCAAAAATAGTTTTAACACATAAATTTGTGCAACAAGTGTTCAAGACTATAAATGATATTGTTATGTGTATTCTTAGCATCAAAGTTTTTCAACCCAGTTAATTGGGTCCAATACCACTAGGCACAAAAAGATTAAGATTGTAGCTTTAAAATGATTTTGAGTAATAGCAAGAGATAAGTAGATGATTTAAAGTTTTAGGCTCCATTCTATATAGTTTGCATAAGGTATTAGTGAAAGAAATCTCTTTTAATTTTTCTAGTGTGTTGAGCCTTTGTTTGATGTCTAACTATGGATAAAGGAAGCTTTAAGGGTGTTGTCCTTGAATCAAATAAGCTTTCTCCAAGTCACCAAAGGAGTAGGGTGTTAAAGAAGGTGAAGATATGACTTATTATTGAATGTTTCGGGGCTATGACCATTTTGTGTAGTTCTATTATTCATAATAGCATTGAATTCCCTAAATTTGTAGTTCCATGCTCCATTTTCAATTATAACATTAACTTTAGCCTTTAGGAGAACTAAGAGCTTGAGATTGTTCATCCCTTTCAATCTTGTGGAGGGTACCAAAATCATTCCAAGTAGCATGCCATAACTAAGTTTTATTCCTATTCACAATCATTATTTTCATCTCAAGGTTTATGAAGCTTCTAAGTTTTAACATTTGATTTATAGACCAAAAGAAAAGTTGCTAAGGTTTAATGCTCCAAAAACTTTAGCGTTTTGAGATGTATGCTTACATCTATTTCACCCAAATAGATTCAAACTTAGTAAAGAGTTTCTATATCCTCTTTCTAGTAACATCTTATTAAGATCTTGTTTGAATTTATCCCCAAACCACCTTATTCTTTAGAGAACGAACCTTAGAAGACCTCACTTTGGAAATGAAATTTAGTTTTAAATTTCCAAACTATAGAAAATTCTTCATCAATTTTTTAATGTCCTTAATGAGATTCTTAGGAAGGATTAAATGAAAACACTTATATATTGAGGTTATCAAGCATTTAAGTGATCAATTGTAATCTTCCATCAAAAGATAAGAGTTTATTGTTCCAATAACCAATCCCTTTGTGAATTGCATCATAAAGAGCTTGACAATCTCTATAAATGATCCTTCTATTAGAGATTAGGATCATTAAATATTTAAAAGGCAACTCATGATAATTGAATCTTGAGATAAATCTAAGAGATGTCCTCATCTCTTAAGCATCAACTGAGATAAGAGATTGAAGGCTTTCAGAAATTTTATAAAGTATTTTAGTAGAATATGGATAAGCTCTATATAACAAAATAAGATCATCAACTAAAGAAATATTGAGTAGCTTTAGTTTCTTATATATATATTATGAAACCTGAAAGTTTTTTCCTACTAAACTCTTTATGCCATCATTTTATAGAGTACCTCAATGCATAAGTTAAAGAGGTAAGGGACAAAGGAACATCTTGCCTTAGCCTCTTAGCTTTATTGGAAAAACAATGTGGGTTCATCATTCACTAGTATGACAAATGAAGTGGTAGAGATATATTTTTCTATCCAATAGGTGAATAAGTTAACAAAGTCAAGTCGATGATGAATTCTCATTTAATTAAATCGAAAGCTTTCTTAAAATCTAGCTTCATTGAAAAAAAAATTAATGGCTTTTTTCTTTTATAACTTTTAAAGGTCTATTGAGCTATCAATAGATTGTCCCATATTCTCTTGCCATGTATAAAAACACCTTAGCTTGGATTGACTTAGTCCTTTAATACCACCGTGAGTCTAATAGTAACTTAAAAATGATTTTATATGTGACATTACAACATGAGATCGGCCTATAATCGTTTAGAGAACTAGGGTTGTGCTTTTTATAAATCAAACTCACATAAGTTTTGTTGAGCTCCTTTAGCAATTTTCCTTTAGAAAAGAATTCCATTTATACTTTAACTACCATGTCACTTGTACGATTCCATCTCTTAAAAAAAAAAGCTTGCGTTTAATACATCAAGTTCTAGTTCCTTGTTTGGGTTGTGGTTGAAGATAGTCTCTTTAATTTCAATGGCATTGAAAGGTTTAACCTGTAACACCCTAAGTTAGGGGTTAGAAAAATTTAGGAATTTCAATGCACTTTATGCTTTGCATAATTGAGTTTTTGCTGATAACTGCATATGTATTTTTGACACATATACACGTTTTCATTTACATATTCTGAGTAAAATGGATTTATAAAATGCGAATAAATTGTGGAAAATTTATTCGGAGACTATTAACATTATTTGAAATTTTTGGTGAATTTTTAGAAAAATCTTGAAATTTGGATCAATCCTAGTGTGACATGTGGACTGATTAAAGATTGACAAATGACTTACATGCATAGTGACATGTGGACTGATTAAAGATTGACAAATGACTTACATGCATGGTGACACATGGCAAGATGTAAGTAACATAAGTATCACAAGTTGTGTAAGGCAAAGTTACTGAAGCTCCTGGTTGTTTTCATTTTCAGATTTGTTTGGTCTTCACCAAAAGTTACTGAACCTTCATCATCGAAACCTCACTGCTGGTGATTTTTTTAAAGCAAAGTGTTGGGCCCCGAAAATTTTTATTTTATTTGAATTAATTAATTATTTATTTATGGATTTATTTGTTAAATTATTTTTATTTTTCCTTAATTGATTTAATTATGTGTCCATATAAATATTTTTTTTTATGTTGGGCTTGAGATTAGAAGTTAGAAATTTAATTGAAGGCTTGGGCCTAATATTGGAAAGTATGGGCTTTTAGGAATGAATGGAAGAAGGTTAAGTGGTTTAGAGTAGAGTGGGCTTAAGAAGATGAGGAGGAGAGCCCAATAGCAAAACTATGTAGTTTTGGGAGGAGATGTAAAGGAAATAAATGAGTTAAATGAATAAAAAGGAAGAGGAGAGGAGATTGTCGTAGAACACCAAAGGAGAAGAAGGAAAAACGTGAAAAGAGAAGGGAGAAGAAGAGAGGATTCGGCTAAGCCCAAGGAGAAGGAGAAAGAAGAAGAAAAGTGGAAAAGGGGAAGAGAAATCAAGAGCTTAAGGTAAGTATCTATCTTCCTTTGAGTTAGATTCAAGAAATGGGATGAAATGAAGGTTAGGGTTTGTGTAGGAATGAAGAAAGAAAGAAGAGATGAGTGGTTTTGAGATTCCTAAGCTAGAGTTTTAGTTATTCTAGCTTAAATGAGCCATGGGTAGGTTAGGTTAAGGTTAATATTAGTTTTCCTTTAATTTATGAATATTATAACCTTTCCTATGAATTTAGAAATTGATTGGAGATGTGTTTTATTGAAGGGAACCAAGGAAACCTCACTCAAGAGAGAGAGGAAGGACATTTGTGAACTCAGATTTCTGACATTTTAGGTGGGTAATGCATTTATAGTCATTATGTAATGGGTGACCTTGAATGCTTATGTGTTTTGCTTTATATTTGTGTGAAAAGTTGATTTCCGATGAATATTTGGATATGTATGTTAAATGTGGCATCTTGCCTTTGAAAGAAATGTAAAGTATGGAATTGTGCATACTTGAAAGTATGAATGAAACTATTTGGGCATAGATTATTTGTGTGTGTGGGCAAGAGAGAACCCCGTTGTGATAGTCACGTGCACGTTGACTAGCCTTCTCCATTTGCCCGCTTGTGGCCACGAGATCTGAGAAAATCGGACTCGTTGTGTTTCTGATAAACTTGGTTTATTCGTTGTATTCTGAAAACTCTCTAGCCATGTGATTGTGCATTTTCATTCAAACTTTGTTGTGTATGATGCATCATAAGTGTTATAATTGATAAAGTTGTCATGTTAGGCTTTATGTAATGTAATGTTTGTTATGCCTAAAATGATGTTTTGTGAATGTTTTAGGATTGTTTGATATATGCATGACTATATGTATGAATATATGTGTTGCATGGCTCATTACCGATGGCTATAGGCGTATTAGCCATCGAGCCGTGTTAGCTCACCCCATTCTCCTCCTCGGTGCATGATCAAGTTGAGAGTGAACCTTGCAAAGAACTTTGGGCATCACTCGAAGTTTAGCTATTTTGTATTAAGTTAGTAACTAGCTTTTGGAATAGCTTTGTAGGCATATTGATCATTGAGCATCCCATCTTTTGTATTTTGTACTTGATCTTGATGAATATGACAATATGTAACCAAAGCCATGCATGAACCTTCATTTTGGCTTGGAATGAGAATGAGAGCTCTAGTACTTTCTTCATGTGAATTGGTTGATTTGTGATCCGTTGATGGCCTTGGAAATGTATGTGTATGATTTTTGAGTATTATTGTTATATGAGTTTTGTTGGATTTTGGCTTTGGGAAGGTCGCTGGTATGTTGTTATGGTCATGTGTTGATGAAGAGTATAGTCTTTGAATCTGGACTAAAATGTTCATGCGGAAATTTTGAGTTTGTTGTGTTTCTTTGAGATTTACGGGTTGGTATAGGTAGAATGGAGTACTGAGACTTGTTGAGAGTGTTAACGGGTAGTAGAGCACTCTAGGAGGTTTTATGAGCTATTTAAGATGTATTAAGTTGGTAGGTGTGGTCGTTGGAATTTATTCTTGGTGCCGTCAAAGTGACAGATTATCGAGTGGAGCTTTGAGTCCACTTTTGACCCTCATAGAGTGGGAATATAGGTCGGTGGTCTTCATGAAGTTTGTAGATAATTCTTTGACCTTTCCATAGACACTAAGTTTGCTAAATTTGGAGTTCTGGGTCAAAAGTTATGGAGGTCGGAAGTTCTGGTACTGTTTGTGGAGAGTTAGCCGACCTGTGTTAGTGAGAATGTTTGATTTCCTTAGAGCCCGATTTTGCTGGTGAGTCCTTCTTGAAAATATAGATTTTCTCTTAGCTTTCAACGCTTCCGACCGTGTCTAATTTGGGCTGGTCAAAAGTTATGAGGGTTAGAAGTCGATAGGTCGGGTTGTAGGGCAGGTCGCCCAAGCACCCGCATCGCCCGCCCTTGCGGCGAGCGCGCATCGCCCGCTCTCGCCGCGCGCCCGCCCATGCAGGCGAGCACCAAGAGCCCGGCATGCCGGGCTCTTGCAACAATGGGGTCAGTTTCTGGCCGACCGACCCTTCCCCCTTCTTTTGGCCATAACTTTTTGCACCGACCTCTGATTAAGCTGATTTTCGAACCGATGGATTTCTAAGAAAATTTTCTATCTTTCTACACCTGATTTATCATTATTTATTTTAAATTGAAAAAGGTGATTTAAAACAAAGTGTGGAGGTCGGCTGATTCTTTCTGAATATACTTCACTAATTTTAAAATATCTAGAGCTAGAGAGCTCGGATCGAAGTGATTCTTGTTTTAAATGAAACTAGAGACATAAATCTACAATTGTTATGAAGAGACCGATCGGCAATTAAGCCCCTAAGATTTTCAAACTCTTACCCGAAGACGGTAGTGTCCAGTTTTGACTATTTTCTTTGAGATAGTGTTTTAACCATAACTTCTTCATTTCTAACCCGAATTGAGCGATTCCAGTTGCGTTAAAACCGTTAGAACGGAGGGAACAATTTTATTAATTAGCCAATCCAAATTTTCTATAGGAGGTTTTCCCTATTTATGAGGTCTTTCTATGTTCGGTTTTGGGTCCGCTATGCTTTATGGGTCCGAATGTTGGGCCTCGGAGACGGAGTCCAACACAAAGTAAGTAAAATGTTAAGTTTCTAAGCTCTGTGAATGACTCTGATGTTGTGATAGTGTTGGGATTAAATATATGCATAAGTTGTGTATAAAGCAAATTCAGTGACAGTGATGAAAAAGATGAGTTGATATTATTGAGTAGTGGAAGTGTATTACCAATTGCATGGAGTTTGTGCAAAAATTGTTTATAGGATTTGGTGAGATCTTAGTATAGAAAGGAGTTAAATGAAGAGAAAGCATGGAGAATACTAAAAAGAAAAGCATCAGATGAAAGATAGAAAGAAAATACAGTAGAGAGAGAAAACAGAACAAAAATGCAGTAGTGAGAAAGCAGAACATGATGAAATATGTAAATGATTTCTGTTTTGATGCTTGTGTTTTATCTTGATTTTTTATTTGTTTGAGTTGTGATAAGCTGAAATGGAAGTAAAAGAGTTGTTTTAAGTGTTATATGTGTTCATTGAATAAGATTGAAGTAAGAATCAAATTCTGGAAAATTTTACAGTAGAGAGAAGGAGATGTTTTAATCGTAGCAAAGTTTGTCGCCGTGGCCAACTCTCTTTGATTCACCGCAGCCAACTCGAAAGATTTCATTTATGTAAAACTTTGTCGTGCCAACTCTTGGGTTCGCCGCAGCAAACTTTTAAGAAAATTTCGAAGAATTTTGCTATCTGGAAAGTTTGTCGTAGCCAACTTTTGGCTTGCCGCAGCAAAGTTTCTTGACAACTTAAGCATACTTTGATATTTTAGGCATAACTTTCTCTGTAGTTATCCGAATGGAGTGATTTTTAATTTAGAGTAAACTAGAGACATAAGGCTAAAAATGGTACGAAGAGATTAAATTCTAATTCTGCCTCTAAGAATTTCATAATTTGATTGGAATTTGAGATAATAATTTTGATGAAACTTAAGAACAGCCTGAAATCTTTTGAGTATAACTTTCAGTATACTAATCCAAATTGGACGACTTGGTATCATTGGAAATCTAAGACAAAGAGGGAAAACTTTCTAGAAGGAAGTATTACCTAATTACCTCAACTACCTGATGAGAATAATTGAGCAAGGTGGACTCAAAAGTTGAGTGTGAAATAAATCTAGATTGAGGGTTTGAGTATAGCTTCATATGATCAATAATGTGATAAGATTAGGGATAACAAACCCATAATTTGTCATGAACATGCATCATACATATTCAGTATACATGGTGTGCATAATTGAATTCATAATTATACACAATAGTAATATATGTTTGTATTTAATGTTTTAGAGGAACCCTTAAAGCGACCGATTCCAGATATTGCTGGGACGTTGAGGCAATAGACAATAAGGGAGATTTTGTAAGCAATTTAGACGGTAATTTTTTTTAGTAATCTAGTAAGAAATTCTGTAAATAATTTAGATGGTCTTATCTGTAATTAAGTCTTGTTGAATAATTGTGGGTAATTCAGTAAGAAATCTAGTGAGAAAATTTGGATAATTCCGTTATGACTGTTTGTTTGTTGTTTGACTTTAATCCATTGAATGATTTGCAAAGCTGTCAGATTGATATGTTTGAGATTTGGCATAAAAACAATGATTAGCTAATTACGTTGAACATGAAATGAGTTTGTTTGGTTTTAAAACTATCAAGTCCTAGTCGTGGGTAAATAGGCATGCCTAGAAGGGTCTACAGCTGCTTCTGTGGCACTTCGGCGTCTTTTGTTAATGACACTTCGGTGTCTTTTGTTAATGGCACTCCTGTGTCTTCTACTAATGGTACTCCAGTGTTTTCTGTTAATGACACTTCAGTGTCTTTTATTAATGACACTTCGGTGTCGAAACTTCGGTCTCTTTTGTATAAGTCCCATTACCCACTTCTGTTCATAGATTTACAGTCTGATTCATTTTGTATTTTGATTAATGATAAGATAAGATTTGATATGAGGTAAATATGAAATTTTGATCTGGCAGGTTAACACCCTATTCTGAAAATCAATTCTATATTCTGAATGTTTTGTTTTGCTATTGAAATGACTGAATTTAGCTTGCGAAGTTTTTTCTTTAATAAATATTGTTCTGTTCTGAATTTCAGTATGTTGAGATGCTTTTGTGTAACATGATTCAATATCTGTTGTGGTTAAACATAGTTTAGTTATTACTCACTAAGTTATATGCTTAGAACTGTGGATTTGCCTTGTATAGGTTCAGAGAGAAGGATGTAGGGACTAGGACAAGTCAACCGCAATGGCTAAAGGAGTCTAAAATTTATTTTGTCAAAAATGTATTTCGAGTTTGTTTTTGGACTTGTATCTAATGTATATGACTCCTGAAGTTTTGTTTAAAGGGTTGTAATAACCTTAATTCAGGCTAGTTTCGGTTTGGAACAAGTTGTATTTAAGCTCAGTGTATTATGATGTATGCTTTCTCCAAATTGCTTCTATTTTGAGCTATTGAGAATGTATGGTGAATGTTTCGTATGTTTTGATTTTGTCTCGATTCTATATGCATGTATGTTATGTTGTCTGCGTGACGCCCCCGTATCCTCCCAGGGGGTATTAAGGCGTCACACCTTTTTGGTATCAGAGTATGGTTTAGGTGATTCTAGTTTAACCAGCGCTTAACTCTTGCTTATACTTGTGTGTAAGAGTTGTGTCTGGACTAATGTGATTGTCCCATGTTTTGATTCTAGAACTAAAGATGGATGGATTTCGTGAAGTTGTTGACGAGGTTGCTGAGAGTAATAATCCTGAGCGATCTCGTCCAGTGATATCTAGACCTTCTAGAGACAAGCGAGGAGAAGTTGAGGTGCCACCTCCTCTTCCAGCTCAGGGAGAGGCTTTAGTGCAGACTAATATGAAAATTGAAAGGCAAGAGATGATTATAAGAGAATGGAATCAACGTAAGAACTTTGCTAGGGGAGGTCAGCCCTCGGGAAAATGAAGTCAGGAAAGTTCTTCCTCTGCATTGGGAGTTATCCAGAGATTTGGGACTCGGGGAAAGCGACAAAACTTTCTCTCATTGACTGTTTCTAGTAGGGGTTTCTCTAGAGGTTGAGGTTTTGGTGCCCTGAAGTGCCCTCATTGCTCTATACAACATTGAGGCGTTTGTAGGAGGGCTACGGGTGCATGTTTCCGTTGTGGTAGTACTAAGCACCTGATAGCCAACTGCCCTCTAAGACAGTCTCAGATGTCATAAGCCAATAGGGAGGTCTTTCATGCATCTGTTGGGAACAGAGGATGTGATAAAGGACGAGGAGGATCTGGTCAGCACAGACCTAATCTAGGTATTTAATCGAAAATTGAAGATCAACCAACTGTGCCTTCTGCTTCGGCTCAAGCTTATGTATTGAAAGCTCATGAGGATCAAGACGCACTTGAAGTCAGTGTTGGTATTGTTTCTCCCTTTGATTTTGACATGCATACACTGATTGATCCTAGATCCACTCATATATATGTGTGTGTTGAAGAAATGTTGATAAGGAGTATATTATGTTTAGTGATGCAACTATTCGGATTAGGTATAAATTTTGAGGACAAAATTTCTTAAGAAGGGAAGAATTGTAACACCCCAAGTTAGGGGTTAGAAAATTTTAGGAATTTTAGTGCACTTTATGCTTTGCATAATTGAGTTTTCGTTGATAAGTGCATATGTATTTGTGACACATATACACGTTTTCATTTACATATTCCGAGTAAAATGGATTTATAAAATGCGAATAAATTGTGGAAATTTTATTTGGAGACTATTAGTATTATTTTAGAATTTTTGGTGAATTTTTGAAAAAATCTTGAAATTTGGACCAATCCTAATGTGACATGTGGACTGATTAAAGATTGACAAATGATTTAAATGCATGGTGACATGTGGACTGATTAAAGATTAACAAATAGCTTCATGCATGGTGACACATGACAAGATGTAAGTAACACACGTATCACAAGTTGTATAAGGCAAAGTTACTGAAGCTCCTGGTTGTTTCCATTTTTAGATTTGTTTGGTCTTTACCAAAAGTTACTGAACCTTCATCACCGAAACCTCACTGCTGGTGATTTTCTAAAAGCAAGGTAAGTGAAATGTTAAGTTTCTAAGCTCTGTGAATGATTTTGATGTTGTGATAGTGTTGGGATTAAATACATGCATGAGTTGTGCATAAAGCAAATTCAGTGACAGTGATGAGAGAGATGAGTTGATATTATTGAGTAGTGGAAGTGTATTACCGATTGCATGGAGTTTGTGCAAAAATTGTTTATAGGATTTGGTGGGATCTTAGTATAGAAAGGAGTTAAATGAAGTGAAAGCATAGAGAATAGTAAAAAGAAAAGCATCAGATGAAAGATAGAAAGAAAATACAGTAGAGAGAGAAAACAGAACAAAAATGCAGTAGTGAGAAAACAGAACATGATGAAATATGTAAATGATTTCTATTTTGATGTTTGTGTTTCATCTTGATTTTTGATTTGTTTGAGTTGTGATAAGCTGAAATGGAAGTAAAAGAGTTGGTTTAAGTGTTATATGTGTTCATTGAAAAAGATTGAAGTGAGAATCAAATTTTGGAAAATTTTATAGGAGAGAGAAGGAGATGGTTTAATCACAACAAAGTTTGCTGCGGCCAACTCTTGGGTTCGCCATGACAAACTTTTAAAAAAATTTCAAAGAATTTTGCTATCTGGAAAGTTCTTCGCGGCCAATTTTTGGCTCTCCGCGGCGAAGTTTTTTGATAGCTTAAACATACTTTGGTAGTTTAGGCATAACTTTCTCTGTAGTTATCTGAATGGAATAATTTTTAATTTGAAGTAAACTAGAGACATAAGGGTACAAATTGTCTGAAGAGATTAAACTCTAATTCTGACTCAAAGAATTTCATAATTTGATTGGAAGTTGAGATAAGAATTTTGATGACGCTCAAGAACATCTTGAAATCTTTTGAGTATAACTTTCAGTATACTAAACCAAATTAGACCAAATTCGGTCTCTTCTAGACACTTCAGTGTCAAGACTTTGGTTGCCCTTTAATGCATTTAATTGACCAACTAATCGAAAACATTCCACAACTATCTTATTTTTAAATTGACCATGAAATACTCTAATTAGGGTCAATACTTATTGATTGGATGCTTGTAAAAATTTTGAATGGGTTTAAAATCATCAATACCTATTATTTTCTAAAAATGGCATTTAATCCAATGATTTTAGATTACTCGAATTCTATTCAAACAACCTCTGTTTTGACTTGTTTCAGTTCCTATAGACTCCAATCCTAATTCTAGAGCTTTTCATCATATTTTGAAATTATTTAGTAACTTTTTGATTGCTTGAAAGAATCTTTGGATTGAATCCGGAAATTATTAAATGTCACTAAAATCTTTCGAATTTCATTCAAAAGTATCACATAAATCTCCAAAGCACATTTCAAGACTTTTAAAACTCGTTCGAATTCATTCAGTAACTTTTTGAAATTTTTGAAAATTTTTTGAGAAATTTTCGATTAAGTCCAAAACCGTCTCTAGTCTATCCATGATTTCCATTATAACCTCAATAATACATTTAAATGCTTAACTTACTCCATTATACTATATATAGAGTATACTCTATAAAATACATATATAACACATTTCACAAAGACAAGAATTAAACTAGGATATTACAATCTTATTAGTTATTCAAATATTTAATATCTAACTTATATTTAATTAAATATGTTTATGAATTTTAAAATGAAATTTAAAATATAATTATAGGAATTTAAATTTGTCACGATCGGTGTTATTGAATACGGGGCATTTTCTGATAAGGAGTTTTCAATTTTATATTAAAAAATTTGAAGGTCTCCTCTAATCCCCCATTTCACTCTACCTATTCTACCAACCCATCACTTTTACTTCGGTAGATTTAAAGTATTAAGTTTTCTTATAAGAAAACTAGAGTATATTAATCTCATAACGTATTATTTACTTTATAATTAAAAGATAGACCATCTTGTCTCTCATTTTCTAATAGATCGTCTTGTCTCTCATTTCTAATAGAGAAAATAACGTTTTAGTTGCAAAGTCTTATAATAATTAGTAAAATTGTTTCTTTGTGATTATAAGGTCATAAATTCAAGTTATATAAACAATCTCTTTGTAAAAATAGAAAGACAAAGTTATATATATTACGACCCACCTCACAGTCTGTTTATTTGAAGGTAATAGCATTTCTATTACCTGTCTATTCCTATTTATTAACTAATCTTTGTTTGGTAGAAAAATAAGTAACGAATAACCATTCCGTAGATTAGGAATTCGTCGACAGAGGGGAATAGATAAAGATTGCTACCACTCTTCTTTACCTATTCCGCGCACATTCGGAATAGGTAAACGGAAGCTTCGTTTTTGTTGGACAACTTGTGTCCTTCTCTCTCAGGCAACAGCACAACCGTCTTTCTCACACACGTAGCAGCACACCTCTGTCTCGAGGACTCTCACTGACACTCTTTATCTTTGGCTTAGTGGCCCTCTCGCGCTCATCACGCTCTTGTCTCTTTTCTCCACTCACGATCTTGGTCTCTGGCTCACAAAGTTATAGAAGGTTTCGTGTCCAGCTTGATCACACAGAGAGAGAGATAGAGAGATGGAAGACCTAGAGAAGGTGAAAAACGAAGCAGTTCAGATAATAGGGATGTTTCAATTATTGCCCAGATTGGTGGTCTTCAATCTCAACTACACTCTCTAGCCTTTCTATTGGTATGTTGCTGCTCTTATCTTTTTCTTCATTTTCACGTGTTCTTGTGTTTTTCTATACTCATATTCTTAGATTGTTGTGTTAATCTCTTCAATTTTATTTCTTTTCTTCTTCCTATATTCTGGGTCTTATCAAAATTTGGGTTCATTTTTGCAATTCATAACAAGTTATGCCTTTGGTTGTCTTCTCCTTTTGTTTTCTTGTAGTCCATATAATTGTTGTTAAAGGCATATTATATTGACACAAAATTGCAATTTCTTTGTTGGGACGTTTGTCTTCATATGACTGTTATGTCGAAAGTATCTGCAGTGTCGAATCCATCTTTCGAAGAGAACACATATAAGGCTAACTCTTTGATAAATTCTCATTCCAAGTGCAACAAGGTCAGGAACGCCCGTAAGCTGTTTGGTGATATGCGTGAAAGGAAAGTGGTGTCTTAGGGTGCGTTGATGGCTGGGTACTTGCAAGATGGGTTGTCTTAGGAAGTCATTGTGTTGTTGTTTGGTGATATGCATGAAAGGAAAGTGGTGTCGTGGGGTGCGTTGATGGTTGGGTACTTGCAAGATGGGTTGTCTTAGGAAGTCATTGTGTTGCTAAAGGGTATGCTTTTGGAGGGTAGTGTGAGGCCTAATGAGTATATTTTTGCTAGTGTGATTTCTTCTTGTTTTGATGGTGGGAGAGTTGATGATTGTCAGGTTAGTGTTGAAGTCTGGAGTCTTGTTTCATCAAATATGTAAGGAACGCTCTTGTGTATATGTATTTGAAGTGTTCCTGTATCTAAGATGCACTGTCGATTTGCAATTCATTCGCAGGAAATGATATACTTTATTTGAACTTTAATCCTTTCAATTCTTCCTACTTTTGCCTTACATTTCTTGCCACAACCACAAACAATTCAGGTACTTGCGTCTAGAAGATGTAGGCTCTTGTCAACATGTCTGCATATGTGTGCCTTAATGCATTGGATAATGTGAATATTATCACTGTTTTTAGATTATCTAAATTAGTAGAGCAAAGTCAGGGGTTTAGAATGATCCATATACATGTATCTAATGCGAAAATGAGCCCACTTTTCTGCTAAGACAACTAATTTCTCTAAAAACATAAATTCTTCTGTTTTTTGTTTTTTTCTAAAAAAAATAGTTATTGAAAACTGTTGAAGCTTTTTCAGGACTTTCTCTTTTCATCTGATAGTTGATTATAATATAGTTTTGTACACCATACAGGCTACTTTGTCCAAGTCAACCAAAAATAAAAGTCCTACTATTTGGATCATAATCTGCAATGGCTTTTAAGTACTAACTCACCTTAAAAACTTCATTTTATGATAAGAGCAAAAGAAGAGAAAATGGTTCATGTACTTTTGTTCCAAAAATGTGTGTTGTTCCTTATTTTTCTCTTTGATTCTTAAGGGAGTAAAATACAACAATACACACACACACACACACACACACATATTTAGACCATGCCTCACCCTTTTTCTACTTATAATAATAATAATAATAAGAAGAAGAAGAAGAAGAAGAAGAAGAAGAAGAAGAAAAGAAAATTAATTTTGTATAATAATAATAATAATAAAATAGAAGAAGAAGAAAATTAATAATAATAAGGAATTTAATAATACTAATAATAATAAGAAGAAAATTAATTTTGTATAATAATGATGTTAAAAATAATAAGAAAATTAATTTTGTATAATGATGATGATGATGATGATGATGATAATAATGATGATAAAAAGAAGAAAATTATTAATAATAAGGAATTTAATAATAAAATAAGAATAAAAATAATTGATAAAATATATAATAACAAGTAGAAAATTTATAATAATAAGAATAATAAAGTTAATAATAAAATAATAATAAATAGAAGAAGAAGAAAATTAATAGTGATAAGGAATTTAATAATAAAATAAGGATAAAATTAATAATAATAAGTAAAAATTTCTAATAATAATAAATAATAATAAGAATAGTAAAGTTAAAATTAATAAAAATAAAAAGTAAAAATAATATAATGATAAGGATATTTTGATATTTTTGTTATTTATTCCTTTCTTATTTCAAGTTTATATTTTCAAACTAAACATTAGAATAGAAATCATTTTTTATTACATTCCTTAAACCAAACAAAGTCATACTCAAATGCAGTTCTATTCCTCATCTTTTAAAAAATATAGAATTTGGTTGAATTGGCAATATCGACCTAAGTCCAATGTGACGGCCGATCGATCGATCACACATCCATCGCTTAATTTGGGTCTAATCCACAAAACCAGGCCGTCGGCGAGAAAACCTCCCACGCATCGTGAGAAGCGTAAGGACCTAAAACCTAGCGAAATCATATATAAGGTATGATCCTCTCATTATCAAGTACGAGATCATAACCTAGTTGTTTTCTCGATCATATTTTATCTCACCTTCACCAAAAGACTTACTTGATCGTCGGAGGGCTACTCGGGACACAACCCTCGATAAGCCTTCCTTGTTTTGCGGTGATTTCACGTTGGAACCACTTCAACGAGTATAGGGATCATGGATCGAATGGCGACAATCGATTCGGCCGAATCCCAGAACCAATTGGCGCCCATCGTGGGGCCCGACTTAGGAACCACGTCTAGAACCACGCAGATAAGTCGGTGCGCGAATGAATCAAGACATACCGCCGTTGCGGCTCTGGCGATCGCAACAGTCGGTTTGCGATTACCGCACATCGCCGCCGCACCACACATCTCCCGCGGAGTCTTCCAATCAAACGATCAACTACTGACCTCGAGCTTTGGAGCAAGAAGAACGAGCATGGTAGTGGAGGACAACGTTGCGCACCACGCAACCCCGAATCTCCAAACGGTGGCGCGCAGATCCTCCTCCGCCCACACGCGCGCCTGGCCGAAAATGATAGAAGAGGCGGTGAGTTGGTGATTCGCCAGAATCTGCGATCGCGAACCAAAGACAATAATGGCCGTCCGTCCGTGGCCAACCGCACGACAATTCACTTAACAACCGATCACCGCCAGATGAAGCCCTAGAAAAATCGCGGATGGTCGGACTCACGTGGCTTCTGAGCTTGCTTTGGATCGCCTGACGCGCATTTAACTCTCCTTCACTCCGGACATTTTGGATAACCTCCCAAAGACCAAGACAAAGATACCGACCACGAGAAATACACCGGAAGACCAACCTTTGGACTACATGCAACACTTCCGATCCGTGATGAGCCTACATCAGTGTCCGGATGTTATCCATGTAAGGCCTTCAGCTGACTTTCGAAGAGGGAGCTCGGCGATGGTTCAACAACTACCCCGGTTGTATCACATGTTTCGAGGACTTGGTCGCTCTTCTGAATCAATTCGCCACTAATGGCGACCATGAACGGCTTTGGAGGTGATGCAACTCACCCAAGGAAGGAATGAGAGTTCATGGAGTTCATCACTCGGTTTAACAATGAAGCGGTCGAGGTACGACCTCACCGCTTTCGTCTATCTTGCCGCCGCCTTAGTATCTGAGGGACGAAGAGTTCAAGAAGTCACTAGCCCTCGATCAGCCCGATCTATTCAGAGATCGATGTCGGGCAGAACAAATACATTCAGCTCGAGGAGGTGTTAAAGAATACAAAGCCGAAAGCGATGATCGTGGACCGAGTGGTAGGATGGATGAGTCTCACAAAAGACAGAGAGACCAGTCGACCTGGAGAAAGCCGAGCGGCCGACATTGGAATCAACAAGACTTCACTCCGCTTAATAAGCGTCTGGCGGAAGTCTTGACGGCTATCATAGCAAGCGGGAAACTATCCGAGAGCACGAAAAATGAAAACCCCATGAGGACGAAACACTAGTGTGTATTGCCGTTTCCATAAAGAGGTCGGCCATGACATCAAGATTCTTGGCAATTGAAGAAAGAGATTGAATTCCTCATACAAAAGGGAAGATTAGGCCGATTTGTGAAGCAGGGGCAAAATGCCGACCGGGACCATCAGCGCAGAACAGGCCGGCCAAACAATAGACGACCGCCTTGGAGGCGAAATGACGGGAATGACGGGGGGAGACAGAACACTAATACCGATAATCAACGAGAAGAAAGGGGGCAATCAAGGGAAAGAAATGATGGTAACACCGGGCAACCGGACGAACGACCACCAATCATCAATATGATATTCGGTGGAAATGCAGCCGGGGGCTCCACCAGCAAGGGGAGAAAAAGGTATGCCAAATAGGTAGACCGGGACCCATCCACCAAAAAGCCGAGGGAGAGTGACGAAATGATATCATTCGATGAGTCTGACCTCAAAGGAATAAGTTGTCCTCATGACGATGCCCTCGTGGTAAACTGAATATGGACGGATCACGAGGTGAAGCGGTAATGATTGACACGGGAGCTCGGTCGATTCTTTGTACTATAAAGCCTAAGCAAATAAAGGTACCAAGAGCGCTATTACCTACTGAGCGGCCCCATCGAGGGAGTGACCAAGGCGTCGACCTACCCGCTCGCTCGGGTAAATTTGAAAGTGAAGTTGAGGCGAAGCCTTGTCAAATAGAAAGGGACGTTGAGTTCCTAGTTGTTAAATTCCATGGGCGATAACGCGATAATCGGTAGGGCTACAAAATGCCCTCGGATCCGTCGTCTCCACTTACTACCGAGTTATTAAGTTTAGACACCCCGAAGTTGGGTTGTCGGGGTCAACGAAAAAATTGCTAGGAATGCTACTTGGCGAGACGAAGACATTAGATGGGGCGGTAGATTGACGAGCTCTCTGGATGTGAGTGACGAAGAGGTGGAAAGAATAAACCCGTGGAAGAAACGCAAAAGTCGTCTTTGACAAAGCCGATCTCTAAATTTACAAACCTAGGCTCCAAATGCGGGGGACTGGTTAAAGAAATCCTAAGCTATCTGTGGAAAACAAATCGGTCTTCGCTTGGGTACCAAGCGACATGCCCTAATCTCGATCGGTCACATCTCATTCCCTCGGCATTCGCACGACTATAAGCCGTCGGACAAAAGAAGTGATGCCACAAAGAAAGAACGATGGGGTGATCGAGAAGGAAGTGGCGAAGGCTTGCCGAGGTCGGCTTCATCCGGAAGTCAAGTACCACGAGTGGCTCGCCAACGTGGTGTTAGTAAAAAGAAGAACGGAAATGGAGGATGTGTATAGACTTCACCGACCTAAACAAAGCATGTCCAAAGACGACTTTCCACGCTTAAGATCGATCAACTAGTGGACTCCACTTGGGCCATGAGTTGCTCGACTTCTGGATGCCTTCTCGTGTTATCATCGATCCAAATGAGCTGGAAGACGAAGAAAAGACCGCCTTCATAACCGACCAAGGCACTTTTGCTACTAAGTAATGCCCTTCGCCCGAAAACGCAAGGCGACCTATCAACGGCTCGTCACGAAGTCTTTAAACAATGAATAGGCGACGGTGGAAGCTTATGTGGACGATATGGTGGTAAAAAGTAAGACGGTCATGAGCATGTGCAAGATCTCAAAGAAGTCTTCCAGACCTTGAATAAATTCCGATGAAGCTAAACCGGAAAAATGCGTGTTTGGGGTGACATCCGAAAATTCGGGTTTATGATCACTCGTGGGAATCGAAGCTAATCCCGAGAAGATTGAGGCCATCATACGATGCCTTCGCCACAATGCTTGAAAGACGTTCGAGATCTTGACCGCGGATAGTTTATTTGGCGATTCATTTCTAGATTGGGAGACAAGTGCCTTCCATTTTTAAGGTCCCGAGGAAGCGAATGTAACCCGGTTTCAATGGCCGATGAGTGCGAAAAAGCTTTCCAACACTTGAAACGATATTTGTCTAGACCACCGCTCGCAAAGCCCGGAGGGGGAAACCCGATCTTATATTTGGCGGTCACGGAAGGGTCGATCGGTAGGTACTCATCCGTTCGGAAGAAGGCGTGCAACACCCCGCCTACTACGTCGAAAAGTGTTGACCGCCGAAAACGCGATCTGCGCCCGTAGAGAAGCTAGCACTCTCTTTGATAATGGCAACGAAATCGAGACCTTACTTCCAAAGTCACACCGTTGAGGTATGGGTGACCAACCCTCGTGTAGTGCCTCCAAAGCCCAAACCTCGGTCGTTGCGTAAAGTGGGCGAGAACTGGAGAGTTCGATATTCAATACAAGCCCCGACGACCATTAAAGCACAAGTGTTGGCGGATTTCATTGCGAGATGAGCCAACCGAGCTCGAGGGACGAAATGTTTCCCTTTGGAACTTGTTCGCTGACGGGTCATCCATCGTAGAAGGATGCGGAGCCGGGTAGTGCTAACCAGCCCGCATATGGAAGAAAAAAGTGGAATACGCCTTCGGTTAGAATTCAAGGCCTCCAATAATGAGGCAGAGTACGAGGTTTGATAGGCGGCCTCCAACTAGCCCGGAGATGGAGGTGAAACATCTGAAGATATATAGCGACAACCCAGTGGTGGTCGGCCAAGTCACCGGGAGTATGAGGCCGAGGAAATAACATGATCAAGTATCTGGAGTCGGTAAAGCGAGAATTGAGCAATTTGGACGATATTCAATCGGCGAGAATAGGCGAGCTCGAATGCTAAGCCGACGCTCTCCAAAATGGCTTCCGATCGTGATGCCAGAAACAATATTCGGTCGAACGACTAAACCGCCTAGCATTCGGAAGGCGGGAAGTTCTCAATGTAAATACCGATCGACCGAAATGGATGTAACCGATCATGCAATACCTTTTAGAAGGAAAGCAACCGGAAGACCCATCGAGGCCAAGAAGCTAAGGAGGAAGGCGGTAGAATACACGGTCATCAACGAGGCTCTATATAAGCGGTCCCACGACCGTCGCTTGATGCTGAATGAGGAAGAAGCCGAAGCGAGCAATGGCGAAGTCCATGAAGGATGTCGGAAATCACAGGGGCGAATGTTGGCTCACCGGTTGATCGACAGAAGTACTCTTGGCCGACGATGAGAAGAGATTGCGAGAAAAATCGGCCGGTCGCGAGGCTTGCGAGAAACAATGACTGCCTCACCACCGACCGAATAATGCGGATCGTAAGCCATCCTATCCTTTCGCTCGATGGGAATGGATATCTCGGGGCCTTTCCCCCTCGGTCCCGGACAAAAGAAATTCCTGATAGTGGCAGTAGAGTATTTCACTAAGTGGGTAGAAGCGGAGTCTGTCGCTACAATAACCGAGGGGAAAATGGAAAGCTTCATAAAGAAAAACATACTATGCCGCTTCGGGATGCCTATGGTGTTGATCACAGATAACGGCGGCGATTCGACAACGACAAATTTAGAGATTTCGCGGTCACTAAAAATCGAGCTACGGTTAACTTCGGTCGCCCATCCCAAAGTAACGGTCTCATGAAAACACCAACAAAAAGATAATGAACGCCCTCAAGAAGCGCCTGGACGGAGAAAGACCTGGGTAGAGGAAGTAGATGAAGTATTGTGGGCATATAGAACCACACCGAATGGGGCCACAGGTGAAACGCCGTTTCGGATGACCTTGGGGCAGAAGCCCTGGTTCCAGTTGAGGCGGCATTGCTGTCGGAGGTGTCGGGTTACGAGGAAGAGCAAATGCCCACAGCGAGCTCGTTCTCCTTAGTGAGGACGGAGAAAGGGCGTACCGCCGCTTCGGAAGCCATCGTGCAAAAGGCAACCAAGTTCTACATAGAAGGGTTAAGCCGAGCAATGTAAAGGTCGGAGGATACGTCTTACAAAAAGCCGAGGCGGCTGGAAAGCATCCCGGAAAGCTCGGACAAACATGGGAAGGACCTTACCGAGTAATCAAGCAAGTCGGGCATGGTTCTTACGTCCTCAGTGATGAAAAGGGGAAGATTCTACCAAGGCCTTGGAACTCGAAAATTTGAAGGCGTTCTACCAAGAGCTAAGTTTTATTTATAGCCAATCTTTCCTTATTATTACTTTTGTATACGTGTGGGTACCTTTTTTCATCCCCGCCAGATAGGTTTTTAACGCCCGCCCTCGTTTATCATTAATAAAGGGGTGTTCAAGTTTCTCGGAATGAAAAGCTCCATTGTGGCGAAGATTAAAATCAAATTAACCATCGTTCGCATTTTCTACAGATCGACTTTGGTCGGTCGGTCGCCAGACAAGATCCCTGGGCCTTGCTTCGGTATCTCCTTAGATCGACTTGATCGGTCGGTCGCCAGATAAGATCCCAGGGCCTTGCTCGGTATCTCCTTAGATCGACTTCGATCGGTCGGTCGCCAGATAAGATCCACAGGGCCTCGCTCGGCATTTCCTATAGATCGACTTGATTGATTCGGTCGCCAGACAAGATCCCAGGGCCTCGCTCGGCATTTCCTACAGATCGATTTGATCGGTCGGGTCGCCAGACAAGATCCACAGGGCCTTGCTCGGTAAGCATTCTCAATAGGCCGACCTCGATCGATCGGTCAAGACAAGATCCTTGGGACCTCGTTTTCAACCCAACCGCGACTCGGCCTCAATACCGATCGACCGTGCGTAACACTCGAGCCTACTACGATCCAAGCAAAGAACAAACACAAAGAATCGACTTTGAAAAAATAACTTCGAGAAGATGAAATACAAAACAAAGGTTGAATCGCATCGAATTAAATCCCCAGCCTGGCTTGGGCCAGTGAGCTCCTACTGCAAACGATTTTATCAAGCTAGAAACGAGACCACTACTGACGAAAACGAAGAGCCAAAAACATGGGTAGTAAGTTCAAAGAAAAGAATTTTATTTCAGCAATTTGGTCACAGTCCTGGCCCGACCAGTGAGCTTCAAGTTCTTGCGGGGAGAAGGTGTGTATCCGGAGAATACTCGGAAGCGGATGAATGCTCAGAGAAGTCTCCAAGGGAGAGGAGCAGCGATGGCGAGCAATCAAGGAACATCCTCATAAGGGATCCCTCCTCTTGGGCGAGGTCTAGCTCCTCATCCGGAACGCCTCTCGGCTCCCCTCGACACCTTCGCTATCTCCTCCAAGGAAAGTCCGAAAACTTGAGGAATAAGCGGCCGGCATAATCTTGAACGAGGGCACGTCGACCCCTCGGAGTATAAAGCTCGTGACCCTCTTGACACCCCTAAGGACCATGTCGCAGTAAGCTCCAAACTCTCCTCGTCTGAGAACCTCGTCTTCCATCGTTTGATGGCGTCGATCCGTTGCTTCCTTGCAGATCGCCGCACCTCTGCCAAGGTTTTCTACCTGTCCCTTTCCACCATTGCGGGCTGACAATCTATCTTGGAGTGCTTATTAAGCTCCGCTCCATTCTAACAGCTTCCCTCCACTCGGCGACCTCTCTCCCCTCTCCATCCTCTCGATCTCCCTCTCTTTCTGCGCTTCGCCAATCAAGCCAACAAAGACCTTTTCTCCTCCTCCAAGGATGCATTTTGAGCTTGGAGAAGTCTTTCCCTCCTCTACCTCCAACACCGTCCTTGAGGTCTTCGTTTGCTCATGCAGATCCGGACTTCTTGGTCCAATGTCTCCAAATCTTTGCAAAGACGGCGAGGACATTGTCGCGTTCGCACACCAAGACGAACAAGTCGAGATCCCAAATTGAGCGCTTCTTTCCATCATCTCCTCGTCCACGGGAGGATAATCCCCTCGGCAAGATACCGGATACTTGAGGTCACCGTAGTGGCATCCTTAGCAAGCAAGGGCGGACTCCCATTGCCCATGGTTCGCAATCCGCACCTTCCCTCGCCCTTCTCGCTCCTCTCCAGATCGCCCAGTGGGACCAACTTCTTCCTCTTAAGAGGAGGCTCCGCCTCCTCTTCCCTCCTCGCCAAATTGACCCGACCCGCGTCAATCGGGGCGAGAGGTAATGACGCCGAGGCGTAGGGAAGGTCCCCAAGACATGAAACATCCATCTATCAGACGAGTGGGCAGCCTCGCATAAAGCGGCGTCTCCACCAGTCTTTCCACCTTTCCTTTTCTTCTGCATTTGCTTTTTCAACTTGGCGGCTCGGGCACGATCTTCATCCACTCTCACCATGGCTGCACGATGACAAATCGAGTTAGAGAAAACTAACACATCAAATTCAACAATCAATACAATCACGAGGAGTCAACCGGACGGGCGGTTTCTCCCTCTAGCCCGCTAATCCGGGCGGGGGCCGACGAGGAAGGAGTTTACCGAGGCTCCCGAGGATATCCTCGAATGAGCCGATCGAGTTGTATCTACCGAACTCCTTGATACGACCAATCAACTCCCACTCCTCCCTACCGAGGGACAAGGTCGACGCGTCATTCCATTGCTCGGCCAGGATACCTCCACCGCCAAGACTTTCGGAGGAAGACCGGGGCTTCACGAAAAAGTACTTGACTTCGCCAGATGAAACCTTGGAGGCGTTACGGCCGGGCGATACCGAGCATCCTCATCTGCGAAGGAATCCCGGCCGGGCTCGGACCGTGACTCATTCTCGAAAATGGCGCAGAAGCCGATTTGAAGGTGGATAGCCGAACCGATGGCACAGCAAGGACGACCGTTTATAAACCTCCAACTGTTTGGAGGAATCGCTCAGCGACATCCGTAGGTGGAGCACACCTCGTCAATGATTGGGGCGTAGGGAGTCTCATCCCACCAACCAAAAAGAAGTCTGCGGAAGCAATGAAGTACTCACGAAGTTCTTTGTGGATCCGCTGCTCGCAAAGCCAACCGAGGCCCCAAAACGAAGGGATATTAAACTTAATCGCCAACCTATTCAACTCTCTACGGGTCATTGACGACGCCGTCTTCTAGCGGGCCCCCACAACCGCCTCGTCTCTTCTCTCTCATCAACGCCTCCGCAACTCCCGTACACTCCAGTAACTACCGTTCGACATGATCAACAAGAAAAGACTTTCGGAACGAAGAGGGAATGAAGAAAAGGACGTACCTAATCGGAGTTTGGAAGCAGGAAATCGGACGGCGAAATGAAAGGAAATTTCTAGTAATCACGAGCGATGACAAGCAAACGAAGGCAAAGTACAAGCGGGAGAATGAAAGGAAACGTGAAAGCAAATTTCAACTCACAACCATGAATATTTATAGGGGTCGAAAGGAGGAACACGAAAGTGACCCACGAACTCGACACGTGGAGACAATCCGAGCTATGCTTTCGGACATGCGCACGATCCGAGCCACGAATTAGGGTTACTCGACAATAGAAGAGGCACGTGCGGTTGAAAGGAAGAGCGCGCGATTGAAAAAGCGTCGGGGCGGTATGCGCGACTTGCAAAGACGATACGTTTCAAATTCGAGCGGTTGTCGAGCACGCGACCCAAACAATAAATGTACCAAGTCTGGCGTGCGCCAATGATGGCGGGCGACCTACTATAACACGATCATCGCAACAAGCGACAAGACCGTCGGTCGAGGGACCTCAACCAATCAATCCTAATCTGACGATTAGGCACAACGGTCGGCCATTACAAGCGACAGACGACAATGTCAAGACCACCAACTAAAATCACCCGAGCCGCCTAAACCGAGCTATAAGGCAACGCTGACCGACGGCCACATTGCGACCGTCCCGCTTTACACATTATGAAGCGGTGACGAATCACAACAACATACTCCTTCGACCTTCTCTTCGCTCGGACTCGAGGAGTAGGGGCTTATGGTTGGTCGGCAATATCGCCTAAGTCCAATGTGACGGCCGATCGATCGATCACACATCCATCGCTTAATTTGGGTCTAATCCACAAAACCACCCGTCGGCGTAGAAAACCTCCCACGCACGTCGTGAAAACGTAAGGACCTAAAACCTAAGCGAAATCATATATAAGGTATGATCCTCTCATTATCAAGTGCGAGATCATAACCTAGTTGTTTTCTCGATCATATTTTATCTCACCTCACCAAAAGACTTACTGATCGTCGGAGGCTACTTACACAACCCTCGATAAGCCTTCCTTGTTTTGCAGCGATTTCACGTTGGGCACCACTTCAACGAGTATAGGGATCGTGGATCGAATTAAGAATAATCGATTCGGTAATTTAATCCGTGAACCAAGAGCCTTAAAAGTCCCATGCATGAAATTATTTAGTTGGTTAAAAAAAAATTTCTAACAAATTTAGCATAACAGAAATCCTAACATGTTATATGTGGCCATTTCGTGTTTTGTTAACAAATCCCTTTTCTGAATTTTAAAATATTCTACAAATATTTTTTTAATTTGTAAATAATTAATTTTATTTGTTAATGTTAACGAATGTTTGAAAAATTAATAAATGGTGAGGCTTATTCTGACAGGCCAGCCAATGCTAAGAAACCCGTACAAGAATCATATTCCTTTCCCTCCACAGCCCACCCTCTTCTTTTCCTAAAATTATTTATTTAAATAAAAAGGAATCAAATTCAAGAGATAAGAAAAATCCTCGCCGTGAGTTTCTTAGACACGAATATTCGGTAAAAAGGGAGGATGAAGTAAATAAACGGAGGAGAAAAAAGCATTAGGGTTAGCCATAGCCAAAGCCGAAGCCGAAGCCAGATCGCGAGATAAGGAGAGATTGGTTGTTGAAGAAGAGATTAATATTAATTAGTGTATAACTGTCATTCAAGGATTTACGAATTGTTTAGCTGCAGGAACAAGTATTCCTTCTTCTTCCAATCTGGCTACGGTGGGGTTAGTTTTCTATGTATAAAAATTTATTCGTTTGTAAGTTACAATTTATTTCCTTGTTTTCGTCGCATATGGATTAATTGAAAATACTTTTTCTTGTGTTATTCTTTTTGCTTTATGCGACTTGGAATTCATAGGATTATCATTTATGATGCCTTCTTCGGTGTTTTTGTGTTTCCTTTTTTTTGGATGTGTTGATCTTATAGTTTGTTGAAATTCTTTTGTTGATGGATCAACCTAGAACCCAGGACTGAAGCTAATAAGAAAGTACGTGATTGAATTGATGTTTCATATGATTTTGTTTGTTCGTTTGTAAGATTTGGATTTGCATTTCATATGGTATGTGAATTCTAATTGATATATTGCTCAATTTTTTCTGGTTAATATTATTGTGGTAGCAATTTCTTTGAATTGGGTCCCGAGGTGAAATTATACTTTAAATAGCTTCTTATGCGATTTCACTGAGGTGAAGTTTTCCTTCTCTATTGTGTTGATGATCTGGAGAGTTTCACGTTCTTTATCCAGGTTCTTTTCCCAGGAGTCAATAGTTACAGGGCTTATTTACACTTTCTGTTTTGGAATCTTGTGTTTTTATCTGCAAACTTCATATATTTCTATTCTTCCTTTGTTTATCAGGCCAGCATCTCTTATGCATCCTAAGAATTGTGTTCTCCTAGTTGACAAAGATTTTGGTTCACTCTGGCCGCAACAATAAAGATAAAGTCTTCTCGCACCTGTAGGTGCGTGTCGGGTGATAACAAGAGAGTAACATTGATTTGTGCTTTGAGGAGATCAAGATCATCTCATGTTTGGAGATTGTGCCGGGTGTTGGAGGGTCTATCACTTGATTATGGCTAAGATCATCCATTTATAGGGGACAGAAGCTTGATGGTATTTGATATTTTAGGTTCAATGAAATAGAACTCTGATATTGCCTTTAGCCTGTAGCTTCATTAATGTAATACACAAGTGGGTCAAGTGTGAAGGTAACTCCTGCCGGCATTACTATAATGGTTAGGTTTTCCTGTTTCAATTCTCACATCCAGACTGACAAGGCAAAGGTTAGTGGACAAGTAATTGAAAATTGGACAGACCACAATTGCTTTTTGTTTATGGCTTTTCTGATCTACATGTTTCCCTTCTCTCTCGTGTAGAAATCGATTGGACCTTCTGTTGAAGCAATGAGCAAGACTTTGGAAGATTCTTCTCAAATAGCCTCCAAAATGCTAACAACTAAGTTTACGAGCTTAAATTCCTTATTCCTGAACACAAAAACAGACCCTGTTGTATCTGACTGTGTAAAGGATGCTACAAGCTCTGTGGCTCTAGGACCAAAATTGAAATCTGAGGAAGTCAAGGGCGGTAGGATAAGGCTTATTAAGAAGAGTCGATCTTTAGGAAGTGGCTTATGTCATGAGGGCAGAATCCTTTGTGAAAATGATACGGAGGATGAGATAGAGCAAGAATTTTCTAGTGATTCCCTTGATCAAAATGGGTTGCTTGGAGTTAGTGGGAGCAAAGAAGAGGGAGTAACCCCCACGAGTCTGGATGAAAAAGCTTTACAATCAGAAACTGTTCAAGTAAGTTCTGATCTTGTCAATGAAGAATCCATATTCTCAATTGAGGATCCTCATCATTATGAAAAGGGAAGTCCTGAAATCTTTGAAATTTTATCCCATGAAGATGGCAATGCATCTTGCAACCACACACCACAGGCTCCTCTAATGATCGTAAAATCTTACTCGATGCCAGAAATTGCTCCTACTCCCACTTCTCATGGGTTTTCTAATAAGTTTGCAACTCATTCAAGATCATCTGAGGACCTACGTGTTCTGGACTTGAGGAGGAAAGATGTCTCAATTTGTGAAGTTGTAAAGCCAACAATACAAGAACATGGGGCAGATGGTAACCTCGATAGGATGGATGGAAATACTTGTCAAATTTTACTTGACGAGGGTTGTGATTCTTACAGTTATTCTGCTCTGGCAAAAGATTGGATAGTTCCAGTTATGGATGAGTTGACCTCAACAAAAAGTATCCAGGATGATTCCACTCAGCAGTGGGATGAGGTACGTGACAGTAATTTTAAACTCAAGCGAATTAACGAGTGGGTTAATGACCTTCAACATTGTGAACCACTGGAAGAGAAAATTGATCTGCCTGATGCTAATGAGTTAAGAAAGAGAAACTCCACTACATTGAATAACTTGATTGCTGCAAAGGTGGATAGTGTGGTCACTCTGGAAATGGAAGCTGCAAAAAGATACATTTCTTCTTTGAGTCCCTCTGCAACCATGGCTCAGCTGTCAAATCATGGATTAGCCGTGATACCATTTCTTGGTGCATTTGTTAGCCTGAAGGTCCTTATTCTATCTGGGAACTCGATAGGTTTGCATCTCTGGCATCACTCTTGAATTTTAGTTTCTTCCTTGCTTGGGGTGTGTTTGTGGAATAATCTTGATCTATGAAAAATCTGAAATATCCTAAACAAGTTTTCGTGCTCATTTTCAGGAAGGATTACAACAGGTGCCCTCCCTCGCGGTCTTCACGTGTTAAATCTTTCAAAAAATAATATTTCTACAATTGAAGGTTTACGTGACCTGACCCGACTTCGTGTACTGGACTTGAGCTACAACCGAATATTAAGAATTGGACATGGTATGACATGAATTTCCTTGGAATTTATTGATTGATAACGTTCTTACATTTGCTATTCTTTTAATCATTGTCAATACTTTTTTCCTTCCCAATTTTTTTTTCTGTTACAAAAGGTCTAGCTTCTTGTTCCTCCTTGAAAGAGTTGTACTTGGCTGGAAACAAAATAAGTGAGGTAGAAGGTCTCCATCGTCTATTGAAACTAACAGTACTGGATCTACGATTCAACAAAGTCTCTACAGCCAAATGTCTGGGCCAACTTGCAGCTAACTACAATTCATTGCAAGCTATCAGCTTGGAGGGAAACCCAGCTCAGAAGAATGTTGGCGATGAACAAATCAAGAAATACTTACAAGGCCTTCTTCCTCATCTGGTTTATTTCAACCGGCAGTCCATTAAACCTAACGGATTTAAAGATGCTGCAGATCGTTCTGTTAGGTTGGCCGTCAGTTCCCATCACTTTGATCGTGGTCTTAGGTCCGACAACAAAGCTGTGAAAAAGGCTAGCCACGGTCATAGCAGCTCAAGGCTGTCATCTTTGTCAACTAATGGCCGTAAAAGTCAAGCCATTGCCTCTCCAAAACGGTCCAGAGGTAGGCATGCTCGTCTGCCACCAGCTGTAACAAAGACAACTGAGCATCATCATCATGCTATTGATTTTGGCAGTAAGATTTTCAACATTAGAGCACAGCATGCAATGCGGAGGAGTCAAAGCGAGGGAACTCTGGAAGCTCTTTGAGATATTTTCTATTATTTTGCTACTCTAGCTCCTGGAAGTTTGAGACATGGTTGTTATTTATTAGTTGGAAGAGTCTATGTTTTCCACGTTGCTCCCAAGTTTCAGTTTGATATCCGATTGTACTTGGTCTTGCTTGTTTTAGTCCCACTATCTGCGTCCTAAAGTGTTAGTAATTTCGATGTTTCCATGAGCGTTGTTATATAAAGTATGTCGACAAATGACTGTCCAGTTTCCATGAATGTTGTTAAATGTACTAGTTAGACAAATGACTTTGTCTAGTTTTTTTCATATAAAAATGACTAGCATTATGCCTGTAACCTTTTATATAATAACCGGACCGGATACATCAGACTGATTCAAACGATAATGAAATGCGTGCACTTGGTATAATATTTGAGAGCCCAAAGGTAAGGTTTTTGAAACGAGGATTTTGTGATTCCTTGTGGGATAATCTGGTTTTGTCTTGAGTTTATTGGAAATGTAGGAGGAGATAGAAGAGATGCGAGGCGTTATCAATTGTACCATGCTAATTAATTTAGAAATCAACACTAGAAAGCGCTTAGGATATTGTCGAAATTGGAACAGAGGGACTTAAATGATCCGATGGAAAACCTATTAGATGTACAAACATGCCGTGATTAACGTAGATGAGCAATGTGCAGTGAATTTCAACTCCAGGGGCATACAATTTATATTATCTGCCTGCCCCCAAAACTATGTGATGCAACAATGCTTAGCGCTTACGAGAAAGGGAAATGACAAGGAACTCTTGAACACCCTTCAATTATTTGCGGCTGCTGGTCACCAGACTGGGGCTTTCCATTCCATCTGTTAACAATAGACGAACACGAAAGCATAAGCATAATATTAATAACAGCAATAGGGTATTTTTGACATGTCGCAAAAATAACAGATACTGATCGTAGACAGATCAAATCAACCGTTATCCATCCTTTCAGATCACAGAAATTCTAACGCTCAACTATGGAGTATGCTTTGTCCTCCAATTATTCTAAGGATCAAAATCTTTTTATAGTCCCTCCCTGCAAGGGAAAAACAACAAAACATCACACAATATCTATCGCAAATAATCAAGACCAGACCTTTCGGTTCTTCAGAAGCGTCATGATCCTCCTGCTCCTCCTCGGGAACTGGATGTAGATCAATTTTATCTCCTACTTGCTTTTCAATGCCACCTTCACTTTCTCCTTCTTGATCATAGCGTACCACAATCACAGGACAAATACAATGATGGACACAGTAGTCACTAACACTCCCAAGCCTCCCTTTGTTATTCCTCCTACCAGCAGCCCCAAAACCTCTGCTCCCCATAATCACAGCACTTAGCCCCAGTCTTTCTACCTCCAAGCACAACCTTTCCTTCAAGTCATGGTCTTTGACTATATGTATCTTGAAAGGGAGACCCGCTTCGATCAGGGGTTGAGCTAAACTGTTGGATTTTGTGGTTGTGAACGTGTCGAAATCGTCCTCCAGCTTCTGGTGATCGCTTTGGTTGATTTGGAGGCGAATGGAACCCCAGTCAACGCCGTAGAGGACGGAGGTGGGTCGGACGTGGAGCAGGATAACGACGTCGCCTGGACGGAGGTAATTGTTGACTGCCCACTTCACCGCGTAAGCGCTCTCGTCGCTAAGGTCGACGGCGATGGCTATGCGACGCTGGTCATGAGAATACATGGTGGACTGCGATACAAACAAATGTTGAAGGGACAGAGAGTTTGTATTCTGTTTGACTTTTGGAGTAACTAATCCAAATCACTTATCCATCCAATCAGTCGTACGGATTCGCTTAGTATAAAATATCTTATCGGCAGTAATTATCTAAAAGGATAATAACTCCCGATTCCTCCGTTAAATAATAACAATAATATTACATCTGCCACTTCGCTCAATATTATCCCATGTTTATTCATTTATAAAATCTTGATCGTATTTATTTTACGGGATCCATATGGCATCTATATAAACGCGATAAATAAACGATCGAGATTTATTTGATCTGATAAAACATCATAATATTAAACAGAAGATCTGTACTCGTTCACATGGGCATGTGAAAGGACTGCATTTAATCGTTCTAAACCGACCAGGCGTTTTCTTCAGCAGGTCGAGAAACACACCACCTTTTTCTTTTACTCGCGCAAGGTTTGAGATTTTGTTTCTTAACGATCCAGAGAGAGTTGCTAAGGTTTAGTTCGTATCCTTAAAGTCATATATATCATGGAGTCGAAACGTACATGTGTATGATTCTTCTTCTTTCACTCTTTTTTCTGTTACATATCCCAGTTGCTCCTCCAGCCAGTGAAGATGGGACTATTGTTTTCATATATCGGAAAAATCTGAACTTAGATAGTATGATCGACGTATTATATATATGCACCATTGAAATAATCACTTATAGATTTAATTTCTTGCTTTCATAAAGTAGAGGATATTTGTAAGTAAAGACCAACACTAAGCTGAACATTAATTAATCTTCAAAATAATAATCACCATCTTTTAGCTTTTAGAATTTCAAAGGATATATTTTATATTGAAGTTTAAATTCCTAAATGCTCTTTAACATTTGGAAGTCAAATGATGTAACTCAAATTTATCAGGTGTGTTTAATGTTTATCATTTTCCACTCAGACATGATGAATTAAATAATTAGAATTTTGCAATTTCTCGTACTTATCCAACAAGCTATATAAACAGGATACAACAAGAGTTTATTGTCTTATATTTATTAAGAGTATAAGATATTTCGATTAAGGAATCAATCTTTGAATATATTTAGTATGTTATATCCTAGGTCATATCTCACATTTTATTTACTTTATCTTGTAACTAATATATTTAATTCTCTTCCTAAGAATTAGTGACCACTTTTGAGTACATATTTTTTTCTTATACAAGTTACAAATCAAAATTACCTTCCTCTTTCCTAAATTCTCTTGAATTGAATTTGGTTTGCTTTCTTAAAATTGTCCCATAAGATCGTATGACACATGATCTTCTGGCAACATTTAAAAGTAACAAACCTTAATTTTAATTCTAAATAATTAGACAAGAGTCTTAAAGGTATACTATGCGGCTCATTTAAACCTCTATGGTCTTGCAAAATATAAGTTGAGATCTTATAACTTACATTAGTCCCTTGTGGTGGTCATTTTGCATACATAATAAGGGGTGTTATGGTATTAACTCCTTTTCATTTGGGGTATGTACTTTTTATCAATACAATAATATATAGATGTTAGTTTCAATATACGGAATGTTTAACTTAAGTTCACAAGTCCACTCATAAGTTCATCTTTTTAAATTCTCATATGACAACTTAATAGTTGTGCATTAGTGTGTGTTTTTCTAAGTATTTGCATGTGTTTATTGCATAATAGGTTATTATTATTGTGTTTTATGACTTATTTTGTATGTTTTTATTTAGTTTGATCTTCATAGTTGTTCTTTTATGTTTGATGCTGATTTCGGATAAGAATTGATCATTTTGATGTAAGAATGGAGGATGGCCACCTTTGTGATCGAGCTAAGGACCAAGAGAGAAGAAGAGAAGTGGATGAATTGTAAGGCAAGAACCCACGATCGTGGAATTCATGCTAATTCTCATGATTGTGGAATCCCTAACCTGAAAAGACACACGAGTCTCACTTAATTTTAGGTTTTTGTGACTATATAAGGGCACAAATCCCTAGAGCCAAAGAGAGGATCGTGAGAACTTGCCTCCTTGAGCTAAAAAACATATTTAGAGTCTAGAGAGAGGTAGAGAATCAAGATTTCTATTCCAAATTGGGCAAAGAGCACATCAATTCCAAATTTTCCAAATTTAGGCAAATGAGAGGAGGAGCTTGCTTCATCTAGTACTTATTTTGTTTTTATCTTCTAGCATCTTTATTATGGATTTTCTAGTTGTTGGGAATATTAATGACATTATAAGTGGCTGAGTTATTTGTAGATATTACTTTTGAGCTACTTATTGAACTCCTACTTTGATGATTTGAATGAATGATGCTTTTGATGAATGTTGAGCTTATACCTTATAATATATTAAAAATTGAGCTAGGTAAATTGTGTAGGGCTGTACAATGAGAATTGGCACTCTATAGACGTATATTCATCAAGTTAATTGATTAGTTAGAGAGAGATCTTGGTTAATTAGTTGATTACCCATAGGATAATTTCATAACTAGCTGAATAGGTGGACTGATTTTGTAGATTGAGAGATTGCTTAATCATTTCCATTTAATTTGGTTATGGACAATTAATTACACCTTGAGAGAGGGTAGTTAATACATTAGGACTTCTTAGGTGAGACACAATTCAATTAACAAGGTAGGAGGGAGATAAGATAGGAAAAAAGTGATCTTTAATTGTTAAATCTTGAATTCGAAGTTTTTTTACTTCTGCTTTATCATTTGTTCATTGTTAGTTGTTTGATTTAGTTTAATTTTTCAGTTTATATTCATTAAAATTGATTCTCAAATAAAGTAGCCTGAATTAAGTAATGTCTAAACCCAATCTATGAGGGATCGATATTTGTTCTTTACTACAAGTTACACCTCATATACTTACAGTTTTAAGTATAAAACTAGTGAATTAGATGTATATGATAAAGCCCATAGGATACTTATACATTGCAAATGAAATTATAATGAGATTATAATTATGAAATTCAATTTACATTTATGCATTATCCCTAAATTACTCCTAATCTTTGTTCTATTAAGACTGAACATTAGTAGAACATAAAAAGGCTAGCACACATTATGTTTTTCCTTATGAAGGAAGTAGTTGATCTCATAAGTTAAAGTACGGAGATACTTAAACAATCATGTGGGTGCTTGTTAAAGAACAAGTTCACTGAATTGACCCGCTATGAGAAATCCATTTGGAGCATTACTTATATGTTTATGAAATTCTCATTGTGATAATTGTATAAGTGATCATTTGACTTGAGATATCCAAAGTTATCTTATATAGGGATTTCTATGTTTTGATACCACTTATGACCTATATAATTATGGGTTATTCGGTCAATAGTCATTGAATGTAGCTTAAACTATATGGAGGTAGTTGAGTGATCAAAATAGGATTCATTAGCCTAAAGTAATTAGGGAGAATGTTCTATTATTCTCGATTAGTATTAATTTGGGAAATCTTTGGCCAAAGTAGAATAACGTTTTTTAAATAATTTGTAAATCTCATTAATTGAATCCATAGCTACTGATGGGAAACTAATATGGTTTGAACGAAAATAAAGTAGACGTTAATTCCCTACTTTGTGTCTAATCGGAACATTGTATAATGAAAGGATTGAATTATATAGAAAGGTTAATTAAAACTACTTTGACATTCCTAAATATTTGGGTGGTCATAATGCGTTGTTAAATGTTAATCTTAATCTATAATTATAAATTATTTAATTGGAGAATTAAAGATAAATTAAAAGAATTGTTAATTTATCTATTTATAATTATGAATTATAATTATAATTTATAATCAATACCAATATATTTAGGAACCTAATGGGTCTCACATAAAGAATTAGTTGAATAGAGTAAAGATATTTTAATTAAGTTGATTTAACCTTAATATGAAGTTTGAGAAACTTTATGCTTATATATATGATAATTAATAAATAAGGATCAATATGAGATATTAGATCTTATTTGGGAATAATTGGTATTTAATTAAAATTATTTGTAATTCTAATTAAAGTTTAATTGAAATTAGAATTTAATTTTAATTAAATTACTAAAACATCCAAAATTTATTACAAATAAGCTTAAGCTCTATTAGAGCTAACACTTGTTGCTTAACCCTCCCTATAAGATTTACAAAGTTCTCTCAATTTGTTCTATAGATGTCGTTAGAAACCAGACAATTATACAACTTTGGTGATTGAGATAGATCGACTTTTAAAATCATTTGAGGGATACGACAAGAAAATGATCAAGTTTCAAAATAAGATACAAATTAATATTTGTTCTTTATTATCATTTATGTATTAATTGTTTTATAAAATTAAAATCAAATTGATTTTAGGAAATCAAAAATGCGAAAAGTTTTGTAATTATTCCATATGATTTATGTGCTAATTATTTTATAGAATTAAATGATCTTGGTTTTTGAGAAATCAAAAATATGAAAATTGTAACTATTTCAATGCAGTCGGGATTAGATCCTTTCCCGATTTCCTAAAACTATTCAAACTCTAGTCAAGTAGGGCATTACAGATAGGTTAAACGGGAAAAAGGTCATTATTAAAAAAAGAAAAAAGAAAAAATCATATTTGTAAGAATGAATGGAAGATAACGCTTGTAAGTGTTTTGCCCCCACAACAATGGATGAATAAAATCCTCTAATATAAGGTAGGACCTGGATTCCTAGCACAAAGAATCGCATGAAAGAAATGGTTATTCCAATCAATCAAACAATCTATAAAAATCTATTTTGGCAGTAATTGATACACCTGACAACCATTATGGTGGCACCTCTTATGTTAGTCAACACACCACCGTATTGATGGTCGTCAATAAGCTTTACCAAGCCAAAATCTGTTACCTTAGCCTTGTAATCAACATCCAATAGAACATTCTCAAAATTGATGTCACAGTGGAATGTACTCTCCCTGCAGTCCTCGTGTAGGTACCTAATGCTCTTTGGTAGAGTCAACTACTATACTAAGTCTAACTTCCCAGCTTTAAGTAGGAGCACTCTATTGCAAATACATACCCAGATGACCATTTGGATTATATTCATAAACAAATATCCTATGCATGTCTTCTAAACAAAAGACAAGGTTGACATGTTGAATTTTCCCAAGCGTAGATACCTCTGTGATGGGAAGGAAGCGGGTGTAACACATGCAATAATCAATCAATAAATATTTCCCTACTTGAATGAAGTTATTAGAAGTAATACTAAGCAAAAATTTGTAGCAAACTAAATGATCACAAGCTGCCTCAATAATGCAAAAATAAGAAAAACCAATCACAAAACACAATAATTATTTAACATGGCAAAAACTCCTTCAGTGTGAAGGATAAAAAACCACGGGATCTCTCTTGATCTAAGCAAATGAAATCCACTATCGCAAATATTGTAAAGAGATCAACAACCACAATAATCCAGAAATCAAAAGCTCAATCTCATATAACCACAAATCAAAGTAGAGAACTATAATAAGAGAGTAATCATAACAAAGGCTTCTATTCTAACAAGTTCTGGAAAAGTTTCAACCGTCCAAATCCAATCTTTACCGTTCAAAATAAAGAACGATGAGTAAGAAAAATGCTCACCAAAATTCAGCCCGATCAGACAAAGAATGACAGACCAAAATTAGAATATGGTGAATCTTGTTAGTTTTGGAAACACCTTGAGACTAGTCTAATTTTGGAATCAAAAACTCAACCTCCAGACCTCCAAACCAAATCTTCACCGTTCAAATGAAGAACGATATGTTTTCAAGCTGTATACCAAAAATGAGACCAATCCAATGGTGAACGACTTCCCAGTTGCCAGAAATGTAAAAGGGGTCAGGGTAAAAATTTCTCCTTTTGTGAAGGTTAAAGGAAAAACCAACTCTCTCTCTTCTCTCACTCTAGGTAGCAAAAATTTGGTTGAATAGTAAGACAAAAATTAGCCCTAATGGGCTCAAAAGAAAGTGGGCTTCAACAAATTTTGGGTTTTACACAAAAGAGGGAACCCAAACCCAACAATTCTCCCCCTTCCCGACTATATGGTAGAGGTTGCCAAACCGACACTTAATCGACAAACTTCAAACTTCAAACTTCATCCTTGGTAGAGATTTTGTGCACATATCACCACCATTATCATCAGTATGAATCTTTTCAAGCTCATCAAACTTAGAATCCAAAACATCACGAATCCAATGATGCCTCACATTAATATGTTTGGATCTACCATGGAAAATAGGATTCTTTCCAAGATGAATAGCACTTTGGCTATCACAAAACAAAACATACCTCTTCTATATAAACCCAAGCTCATTCACAAGCTTCTTCATCCACAACAACTCCTTACATGCTTCGGCGGCTGCAATGAATTCAACCTCTGTAGTAGACAAAGCAATATATTTTTGCAACCTAGATTGCCATGCCACAGTTCCCCCTGCAAAGGTAATCAAATGGCTAGAAGTAGACTTTCTTGAATCAATATTTACAGCCATATCAGAATTTGTGTAACCACAAAGCATAGGCTTTTGAGTCCTATAACACAACTTCAAACTTTAAGTGCCACAGAGATATCTTAAAATCCACTTTACTACATTCTAATGCTCCTTTCCTGGTTTAGGAAGAAATCTAGTAATAGTATCAACTGCATGAGTTATATCTGGTCTAGTACAAACCATGACATACATCAAACTTCCTACTGCAGATGCATAAGGAACCTTTTGCATGTATTCTTTATCTTGCTCACTGGAAGGAGATTGCTTCAAACTCAATCTATGAGATAGAGAAAGAGGTGTACTTATAGCCATAGCCATAGCCATATTGAACCGATGTAGTACCTTCTTAATGTATTTCTCCTGTGAAAGCTATAACTTCTTGCACTTTCTGTCACGAATGACTCTTATGCCAAGAATCTGCTTTGCTGGCCCCAAATCCTTCATAGCAAAGGACTTGCTCAACTCTTTCTTTAAGTTCATAATTCTGGAAGAGTTAGGACCTACAATAACCATGTCATCAACATATAACAACAAAATGATGAAATCATTGTCATAAAATTTTTGCACAAAAACACAATGATCAGAAGTAGTTTTCTTGTAGCCTTACTGGACCATCAAAGACTCAAACTTCTTATACCATTGCTTTGGTGCTTGTTTCAAACCATACAAGCTCTTCTTTAATTTGCAAACATAACTTTCTTTGCCCTTCACCACAAAACTTTCAGGCTGCTCCATGTAAATCTCCTCTTTTAAGTCACCATGGAGGAAAGCAGTATTTACATCCATATGCTCAATCTATAAATCAAGAGTAGCAACCAAACCCAAAATAACTTGAATTGAAGACATCTTGACCACTGGTGAGAAAATCTCCTCAAAATCAATCTCCTTTTTCTGACTGAAGCCCTTAACAACTAATCTGGCTTTATACTATAGAGATGATGAATTCTCTTCTTGCTTCACCTTATAGATCCACCTATTCTTCAAGGCTTTTCTATCTTTGGGAGGCTTGACTAGTTTAAAGGTCTCATTATCATACAAGGATTGCATTTCATCTTTTATAGCTACAACCCATTTCACCTTTTCCTCACTTTTAATAGCTTCTTGGTAGCATTCATGCTCCTCTGCATCTGTCAATAGCATATACTCACTAGATGAATACCTAGTGGATGGTATGCGATCTCTAGTAGGCCTCCTAAGTGGAAATGCTTGTTCCTCACTAAGTACCTCATAATGATCATCAATTGCATCATTTATAGGAATATCAACCTTATCTGTATCTTAACTGGTTCTGCCGGATTCTGCCAGAATTGAACGTTGCCGTTTGGATCTATGGAGTCGGTTGCTTGCTGTAGTAACTTCGACGTGAATATTCCTGTAAAACAAAGAAGGCACGTCGGGGGTTGTGTCCCAATTAGCCCTTCCGACGCTCAAGTTAGTCTTTTTCGGTGAAGGTGAGGTCGCCGTATGCAGAGAAGAATGAGATTGTGATTACGTACCTCTGTTATGATGAAATCATACCTTATATATGGGATGGACGCTAGGGCTAAGTCTTTACGTAGAATTCTACTTCTGCATGGAAGGTTTTCTCCCGCTAATGGGCCATGGATGTATGGATCGGGCCCGGATTAACCAATGGGTGTGAGACCCATCTTTGAGAGATCGACCGATCGGCCCGTGGATTGTTGTGATTGGGTTCGGGCCCAATTCGACTGACCCGACCATAAGTCCCCCTACTCCTCTAGCCTGAGCAAGGAGAAGGGTCGAAGGAGTATACTAGTATCCTGTCACTTGTCCATGGGACAGCTCGGGGTTGGTCCGATTGGTCGGGTATTGGCGTTGTAGCTCGTCTACGAGACAACTCGTAGTAGGCTCGATTGATCGGGCGGTAATGTATAGCGTGTGATTACTCGCGTTGGGAGACGTTTATTGCATGATAGCTTGGACTGAGGTAGGTCGGGTGAGCATTATTAGTGAACGCGTGATGACACTCGGAGTAATTATTACTGATGGCGCGTGTCCTCTGACAGATATTCAGAATCTGAAATGAATCGTCTCTTGTAACCATTGTGCAGTTGTCACGTACGTCTTTTCAACTGTCGCACCGCTCCGGGTTTCTAATAACCCTAATTTATCTCCAGTCAGATCCTGCCACGTGTTTGAAAACCCGTTCCTCTGTTCCTCTATACATGTTCTGGGCCGCTCGGATTCTGAACTGTCACGTCTTTTCAACTGTCGCACCGCTCGGATCTTCTCCACGCGTTAGTCGTTGGTTGGAAAACCCATTCCTCTGTTCCTCTATACATGTTCTGGGCCGATGAATTGCAGTTTTTCTTTACGCTTTTGCTCTCCGGCTTTATTTACATCTTCCTGCTCACAGCTTCCGGAGCTTTCCTCCAACTGTCGTACAAATTTCCGACCTTATATCACTAAATAGGTACGTCCTTTTCCCTTATTTCCTCTTCTAAATTTCCTCTTGATGAGCATGTCGTCCACCGGTTCTCAAAATGGGGTTTCTCCAAGGGATGATGTTGCCAAAAGAGCGTCTGAAGTTGTGGCTGAGGCGATGGCGATGTCGAGGTTGAGAGATGTCGAAGAGATCTCGATAAGAGAGTGGAAAGATGGGCTGGTCGTAAAGGAGCTGCCCAAAGGCAAATCGAGGATGTCCGCGGCGGAGTTGAGTCGGTCGATTCTTAGGAATGATATCCCTCGGTCCTGGGAGCCTAGGTTGGCCTCGGGGGATGAAAGAATCTACAGCAATACAAGTGGGTGTTTTGCCATCCTGAGAGTTTCTTCTCGGTCGGCAGCTTGAGACTTCCGTACATCTTGATCGTTGATGAAGTTTGCGCTGATTATCAACTAAGGCCGAGTCAGATTCCTCTGAATGGCTGGAGGTTCATTAATGGTCTTGCTTTATTGTGCCATCAGTTTGGCTGTCTGCCTTCGGTCAACATCCTACGCCACTTTTTGAGAATGAGCCAGAGTCTGAGCTCTGGGGGTGGAATTCCTTCTCTGATGTACAAAGATGCCCGATATCGCCCATCCGAAATAGCTTCTAAAATTACCGGTTGACGAATGAAATATTTCTTCGTGAAGCCTCCGGGATCTTCCTCCGAGTCCCAGCCGTGGAGGTATTCCTTAGCCGAGCGATGGAACGACTCGTCGAGCCTATTTCTTTCTAGAGAGGAACGGGAGGTAGTCGGTCGTATCAAGGAGCTCGGCCGATATAACTTCGCTCGGCTCATTTCGGGATACCGTGGGGGGGCCTCGGCCAACTCTTTTCTAATTGACCCCCCGCCACAAGTTAACGGGCTAGGAGAGGAAATCGCCCCACCTGGTTGACCCCTCATGGTTGAATTATTTACCATGCTTGTAGGTTTTGGTTCGATTTCTAACCTGTTTTCGTTGTTTGTGCAGCCATGGTCAAAGTTCGTGCTTTCATCGGCCTCCCCAAGTCTGTCAAGGGCAAGCGCAAGGTTGCCGGGCTTTCGGAGGCCAGAGGACAGGAGGATAGGGGGGAGGCCAGTTCAATTGTCGTTCGGCCCATTACTTCCGAGCAGCAAAATGTTCCTCCTACCGTTTTCTAACCATCTGCAGTGCCTGCTATGGTTGTCCCGCCTGGTGAGGGCCTGGTAGTTATTGAGGAAGAAGAGGAGGAGAGTGATTGACCTCTTAAGAGGAGAAGGGCCGTTCAAGTAGCCAACCGATCTCCTCGTCCTTTAGACCAAAGTAAGGGGAAGGAGAAAGTGGGGAATCGTGTTTCCCCGTCAGCTAAGGGTAAAGGGAAAAAGAAAATGAGGAGTGCTGATAAATGGGAGCCAGCCATTAGTCTTGATAGGACTGCCTCGATTGCTAACGTCGAAGTGGCTCTTCATATCGCTGAGAGGGTCATTCCTCCTCCAGACGGGGAGCGCTTTGACTCGTTGAATATTGAGGAGTTGACGGGCCGTGCCATCCGTAATTCTGTAAGGGAGATGGCTTTCGCTTTATCTATGCGTTAGCGTATCGAGTTGCTGGATCGGGAGGTCCATTCCCTCCTTGAGCAGGTGGATGATTTAAAGACCGAGCTCTCAGAGGCCAGAGAAGAAATAGACTTCTCCCGGGCTCAACTCTCTTCCTTGGAGGAGGAGAAGAAACTTTGGGAGGAGGAGCCTAACGTCCTGAGAGCTCAGCTCGCTACGGGAGAGGAGGAGAGAAGCGCCTTGAAAGCTTGACTCACCGCGGAAGAGGTTGAGAGGGTAAGGGCGATGGCGGCGAGGAACAAGCTGTCCGAGGAATGTGCGGTGTTGCAAGGGAAGCTGGAGTCGGAGAGAGCGCTTAAGGCAAAATTCCTCGAGGACTGTCATGCGGCGGTGAGTGGCCAGGAGAGAACCGAAGATACGCTGAGGAGGGTGCGAGCCTCCATAAAAAAACAAAAGATCGAGGCGATCAGGCGATGGCAGAGGCGGTTCTTGTAGGAGGAGTGCTTGGAGTACTCTTGTGAATTAGCCCTCATGATCCTGAAAAATTGCTATGACTTTTGCGTCCCTGAGGGGTCGGACGGTCCTCCGTTTGAGGGATTTGCCGAGCCGATGCTTCCTACCGCTATTGGCCTCTCTTTGGAGGAAGTAAAGGAGAGGGCCATGGAGGACCGGGGGTCAGTCCCGGATGAGGAGCTGGACCTTAGCTCGGCTGAGGAGGACGAGCTTCCTTGTGAGGATACTTCTCCGGCCGCTCCCTTGGATCCTGCTCCCGTTTTGACTTTTTTGCCCGCTTCCGAGGCTTCCCCTGGGCATCCGCCCACTTCTCCTTCTGTTGATTTTTGAAGCTCACCTGGTCGGGCTTGTGACCAGGGCAGATTTAAGGAAATAAAATTGTTGTTTATATCCCCATTATTTTGATGCCGTTTCCGCATCTGTTTTGTTATCGTTCGTTTGGTAGTGGGGTTTGGTAGTCGATCTGTGTCAATACCGGGCGAGGCGAGTGAGGGTCCCAGGGATCTTATCTTAGCGACCCGACCGACCGTAGTCGATCTATGTTGATGTCGAGCGAGGGTCCCAGGGATCTTGTCTTGGCGACCCGACCGACCGTAGTCGATCTATGTTAATGGCGAGTGAAGGTCCCAAGGATCTTGTCTTGGCGACCTGACCGATCGTAGTCAATCTATGGAGATGCCGAGCGAGGCGAATGAGGGTCCCAAGGATCTTGTCTTGGTGACCCGACCGACCGTAGTCGATCTATGGAGATGTCGAGCGATGGCTCCAAGGATCTTATCCTGGCGACCCGACCGACCGTAGTCGATCTATGGAGATGGCGAGTGAGGGTCCCAAGGATCTTGTCTTGGCAACTCGACTGACCGTAGTCGATCTATGGAGATGCCGAGCAATGGCCCCAAAGATCTTGTCCTGGCGACCTGACTTACCGTAGTCGATCTATGGAGATGCCGAGCGATGACTGATTGGATTTTCTACTCTTTGCCACATATAATGGAACTTATTTCCAAGAGATCTGAAAACCCCTTTATTGATGATAATGAGGGCGTGGGCCGTTAAAAAACCTGTCTGGCAGGGACAGGAAAAAGATTCCCACGTGTTGTATACAAAAACGGTAATAAGCAAAGACTAACTAAAATAAAACTTATCTATTGATAGAACGCCTTCAAGTTTTGAGAGTTCCAAGGCTTTGGTAGAACCTTCCCTTTCGCATCGCGTAGGATGTAAGAGCCATGTCCGGCTTGCTTGATCACTCGATAGGGTCCTTCCCACGCCTGTCCGAGCTTTCTAGGATGCTTCTCAGCCGCCTCGGCCTTTCGCAGGACGTACCCGCCTACCTTTACATCGCTCGGCTTTACCCTTCTGTTGTAGAATTTGGTCGCTTTTTTCCTGATGGCTTCCGAATCAACGGCTGCCCTTTCTCTGTCTTCACTGAGGAGAACGAGTTCCGCTCTGTGGGCTTCATCATTCCGTTCTTCGTCGTAGTTTGACACCCTTTGGTTGTGCAAGACCACTTCTACGGGGACTAAGGCTTCGGCCCCAAAGGTCATCCTGAACGGTGTTTCCTCCGGGGCTCCGCTTTGGTGTGTCCTCTGATGCCTACAACATTTCGTCAAGCTCTTCCACCCAAGTCTTTACGTCTGCTCAGCGCTTCTAAGAGCACTCATTATCTTTTTGTTTGTGTTTTCCGCGAGACCGTTGCTTTGAGGGTAGGCTACTGAGATCAACTGTAGCCTTATCTTTAGTCGGTCGTAAAAATCTCTGAACTTATCATTATCGAATTGTCGGCCATTGTCTGTAACTAGCACCATAGGCATCCCAAAGTGACATAGTATATTTTTCTTTACGAAACTTTCCACCTTCCCTTTGGTGATTGTAGCGACCGCCTCCGCTTCTACCCATTTGGTGAAGTACTCCACTGCCACTATCAGGAACTTCTTCTGTCCGGGACCGAGAGGGAAGGGCCCCAGTATATCCATTCCCTATTAAGCGAAAGGAATAGGATGACTCACGATTTGCATCCTCTCGGTTGGCTGATGAGATAGATTGCTATTCTTCTGGCAAGCCTCACATCGGTCGACCTTCTCCTGGCAGTCCTTCCTCATTGTCGGCCAATAATATCCCTGTCTGATCAGCCTATGGGCTAACATTCTGCCTCCTACGTGGTTGCCACACATCCCTTCGTGGACTTCAGCCATTGCTTGCTCGACTTCTTCTTCATTCAAGCATCGCAGCAGTGGCCAGTCGTATGATCGTTTGTATAGGGCATTGTTTATGATCGCGTATTCAACCGCCTTTATTCTCAATTTCTTGGGCTATGAGGTGTTTTTCGGTTGTGTTCCCTCAAGGAGATACCGTCTGATCGATTCCATCCAACTCGATCGACCGGTATTTACATCAAGAACTTCCTTGGCTTTTTAAATGCTAGGACGATCTAGTTGTTCGACTAGAACGTTATTTTTGGCGTCTCAATCAGAGGCCATCTTGGAGAGCGCATTCGCTTTAGCATTCTGAGCTCGTTCTATCCTGTTGATCGAGTACTGCTCGAAATTACTTAACTCCCGCTTTACTAGTTCCAAGTACTTGATCATGCTGTTCCCCTTGGCTTCATACTGCCCAGTGACTTGGCCGACCACCACTTGGCTATCGCTATATATCTTTAGATGCTTTACCTCCATTTCCTTAGCCAGTTGGAGACCGACTATCAGAGCCTCATATTCTGCCTCATTATTGGAGGCCTTGAATTCTAGCCGAAGGGCGTATTCCACCTTCTCTTCCATATGCGGGTTGATCAATACCGCTCCTACCCCGTATCCTTCAGAATTGGACGACCCGTCGACAAACAAGCTCCAGGCAGGGAACTGCTCACCCTGCGAGCCGGGTTGGCTCATCTCTGCAATGAAGTCTGCCAATACCTGTGCCTTAATCGTTGTCCGGGGCTTATATTGTATGTCGAACTCTCCCATCTCTACCGCCCATTTTATTAATCGTCCGGATGTCTCAGGTTTTTGGAGGCATTGCCTGAGAGGCTGGTCGGTCCACACCTCAATGGTATGACTTTGAAATTACGGTCTCAGTTTCCACACCGCAATTATCAAGGAGAGAGCTAACTTTTCTATAGGCGCGTACCGTGTTTCTGGTCCACTCAATACCTTGCTGAAGTAGTAGATCGGAAATTGCTCTTTACCGTCCGATAGAACCAGAACCGCGCTGACTGCCCCCTCTGTGACCGCCAGATAGATAATCAGGGTTTCTCCCTCGACGGGGCTCTGCAGAACAGGTGGGCTTGTTAGATACTACTTTAAGTGCTGGAAGGCTCTTTCGCACTCCTCCGGCCACTGAAACTGGGTTACATCTGCCTTCCTTAAAATTTTAAAAAATGGGAGGCACTTGTCACCCAATCTGGAAACGAATCTGCTGAGGGAGACTATCCGACCAGTCAATATCTGTACTTCTTTCAAGCATCGTGGCGAAGGCATTTGGATGATGGCTTCGATCTTCTTTGGATTAGCTTCAATCCCCTGTTGAGTAATCATGAATCCCAGGAATTTTCCTGATGCCACCCCAAAGACACACTTTTTCGGGTTCAGCTTCATCTAAAATTTGTCATGGGTCTGGAAGACTTCTTTTAGATCTCCCACATGTACGGCAACCGTCTTACTTTTAACCACCATATCATCTACATAAGCTTCAACAGATCGACCTATCTGTTTTTTGAAGACCTCCATGACGAGCCGTTGATAAGTAGCCCCCGCATTCTTCAAGCCGAACGACATTACTTGGTAACAATACGTGCTCTGGTCGGTTATGAAGGCAGTCTTCTCCTCGTCTTTGAGGCTCATCTCAATTTGATGGTAGCCCGAGAAAGCATCCAAGAAGCTGAGAAGTTCATGCCCGGAGGTGGAGTCTACTAGCTGGTCGATCTTTGGTAGAGAAAAACTGTCCTTTAGACATGCCTTGTTTAGGTCAGTGAAGTCAATGCACATTCTCCACTTCCCATTTTTCTTCTTCACTAACACCACATTGGCGAGCCATTCGGGGTACTTGACTTCTCGGATGAACCCGGCTTCAAGTAGTTTCTTTATTTATTTCCCGATCACTTCCTGTCGCTCCTTGCAGTGTGATCGTTTCTTTTGCCTAATTGGCTTGTAACCTTGTCGAATACCAAGTGAGTGCTCGGCGATCGATCGAGAAATTCCAGGCATATCGCTCGGTACCCAAGTGAAGACCGATCTATTTTCCACCAAACAATCCGTTATTTTTTTAATGAGGTCTTTCTGAAGCTCGGAACCTAGGTTTGTGAATTTAGAGGGATCGGCTTCGTCCAATACGACCCGCTGCGTTTCTTTCATTGGGTTCATTCTATCCATCTCTTCATCGGTTCTCACATCAAGAGAGTTTGTCAGGACTACCGCCCTGTCTAATGTTTTCGTTTCTGCTAAGTAGAACTCCCTTGCGATTCTCTGCTGACCCCTGACAGTACCGATTCCATGAGGCATTGGGAATTTCATCGCCTGGTAGTAGGTAGAAACGATCGCTCTAAGAGCGTTCTGGGTAACTCGTCCGATTATTGCATTGTATGCCCCTTGAAACTTCACGACTAGGAATTCAACATCCCTCTCTATTTCACACGGCTTTTGCCCGAACTTCACTTTTAAATGGACTCGGGCGAACAGGTAGGCTGATGCTCCAGTTACCCCTTTGATAGGTCCGTCTATAGACAGTAGTCGATCTTCGGGTACCTCCATCTGCTTGAAGGCCTCATAATACAACAAGTCGACCGAGCTGCCCGTATCAATCATCACCCGCTTCACCTCGTAGCCGTCCATGTTCAGATTTACAACAAGGGCGTCATCATGAGGACAACTTACACCATCAAGGTCAGACTCGTCGAACGATATCATCCCATCGTTCTCCCTCGGCCTTTTGGTTGATGAGTCTCTGCCGACCTATTTAGCATATCTCTTTCTCCCTTTAGTAGTGGATCCCCCCGCTGCGTTTCCACCAAATATCATGTTAATGACCCCACCATCGGCCATCTTAACATTGCTCAACGCTTCGTCTCTTTCTCTTGATCGATCTCTCTCTTCGCGTCGATCGTCTGTATTCGTATTCTGCCTCCCTCTATTATTTCTATCATTCCGCCTCCAATTCTGACGTCTGTTGTTGGATCGACTTCTCTTATGCTCGTTATCTCGATCGGTATTTTGTTCGTTCCTCACAAATCTGCCTAACCTTCCCCTTTGTATGAGGAATTCGATTTCTCTTTTCAATTGCCAGCAATTTTCCGTGTCATGGCTGATGTCTTTGTGGAATCGACAATATAGATCGGGGTTCCTATCCTTGGGGGGAGTCTTCATCTTTTTGGGTTCTCGGATAGTTTCCCCATCCGCTTTCATAGCCGCCAGTACTTCTGCATATCGCCTGTTGAGCGGGGTGAACTCCTGTCGATATCCCTGTCGATCGGTTGGCTTTCTCCAGCTCGGCTGGCCTTTTTATCGCTTGTGCGAACCACTTGCTCTATCATTTGGCGAGCGATCATCCGTTCTACGCTTCGTATTTCTCAACACTTCTTTGAGCTGAATGTACCTATCCGCCCTGTTTCTTATTTCCTGAACGGATCGGCGTTGATCGAGGGCTAACGAATTTTTGAACTCCTCATCCCTCGTGTTGTTCATAAGCGCTACCAACATTGACGAGCAAGTGAGGTCGGGGACCTCGACCGCTTCATTATTGAACTGGGTGATGAACTCTCGCAAACTTTCGTTCCTTCCTTGGGTCAATTGCATCACCTCCAAAGCGGTCTTTTGTGGCCGCTTACTGGTGGCGAACTAGTTCAGGAATAATAGCCTGAAATCTTCAAAGCATGTGATACAGCTCGGGGGCAGGCTATTGAACCATCGTCGAGCTCCCTCTTGGAAGGCCGTACAAAATGCCTTACATTGAATGGCGTCCGGAACGCAATGTAGATTCATCATGGATTGGAAGTGCTGTAGGTAGTCTAGGGGGTCGATCTTTCCAGTGTATTTTTTAGGTGTCGGTATTTTGGTGCCGGGTGCCGGGAGCCGGGAGGCTATCTAAGATTCCCGGAGTAAAGGGAGAGCTGTACTATGCCGTCGGGCGATCTAGGCAGAAGCTCATGGCTGCGTTAATCCGATCGTCCACGATTTTCTCTAGGTCTTCGGTTGGGTGGCGATCGGTCGTCACTTTGATCGCCATGCGATTTGTCGTCAGACGGTCATTGCTTTGTTGTCTTACCGAGACTGCAAAATCTGGCAAATCAACAGGTCAGCCGCTTCCTCAATCTACTTTCGGGTGAGGGAGGTGTGTATAGGCGGAAGAGGATTTGTATCAGAGAGGTGCTGGAGATTCGGGCGCATGTTGGTTTCAGCGTTATCCTCCAGGGCTGCGCTCTGTTCTTCTTGTTCCAAGGTTTGAGGTTGCGGTTGATCATTCGGGTCTGAAGATTCCGTGCGAGAAACATGATGTGCAGGCGGCAGGATTGCAGGTAATTGTAAACCCATGCGTTGCATCGCCAGAGCCGCGACAATGGCGCTATATCAGGTTCGTCATTGCCGACCGATCAGGTGTTTACGGACGTGGTGCCCTGAAGTCGGACCCCACGGTGGGCGCCAATTGGTTCTGCTGGATTCTGGCGAAATTGAACGTTGTCGTTTGGATCCATGGAGTCGGTTGCTTGCTGTAGTAACTTCGACGTGAATATCCCTGCAAAACAAAGAAGGCACGTCTGGGATTGTGTCCCGATTAGCCCTTCCGACGCTCAAGTTAGTCTTTTCCGGCGAAGGTAAGGTCGCCGTATGCAGAGAAGAATGGGATTGTGATTACGTACCTCTGTTATGATGAAATCATACCTTATATATGGGATGGACGCTAGGGCTAAGTCTTTACGTAGACTTCTACTTCTGCATGGAAGGTTTTCTCCTGCTAATGGGTCATGGATGTGTGGATCGGGCCCGGATTAACCAATGGGTGTGAGACCCATCTTTGAGAGATCGACCGATCGGGCCGTGGATTGTTGTGATTGGGTTCGGGCCCAATTCAACCGACCCAACCATTAACTATTATCCTAAAGATCAACCTGATTTTCAACATCAACTACATCAGGTGTAGGAGCTGAAGGAATTGGATCTAAATCAACCAAACCTTGAATCTGAGGCTTTAATTTCTCCACTTTGCCAATATCTTCAATAATTCGATTTTCTGCAAAACTACATCACGACTTCTGACAAGTTTCTTTTCAATAGGGTCATAACACCGGTAGCCAAACTCATCTTGACCATAACCAATGAAGATACATTGTATTGTCTTAGAATCTAGCTTGGATCTTTCATCTTTAGGAACATGAACAAAACATTTGCAACCAAATACCCACAAATGGTCATAGGAAGGCTTTCTACCATACCAGAATCTATCAGGAACGTCATTTGATAAGTCATTTTAAATGCATATGTTTTGGACTTAATTTTGATCGATTTGTGAAATTGGTACTCCAATATTGATGGAATTGTTTGCTAAATATTCACAGATGGTTTTCAATGCTGTAAAGATGAAAAAGAATCAAAAAGAGGAAAAATACGGCAAGAAGTTCAAAAATTCCAGATTGGTCGAAATTCAAAGATTAGGCGTGGGCACGCCTAAGGTCAAGATCCTAATACTGCAGATTTTTCAGAAGATTGTCTCCAATTATAACAAAATTGCCGAAGATCTTCTGCAGTCCTTTTCAAGAAGTTTCCCACCTAAATTAGAAGATTATCTATTAGAGATGAAATCCAATCAAGATACGGAGAGATTCACGTCAAATAGGGAAATTGGGAACTTGCAGTGGATATAAATACATGTATAGGGGTTAGAGGGGGATCATCGAGTCTTAGTATTTTTCCTTGGGTCTGCCGCATATTGACTCCCTTTTTGGTTTTATAGTTTATTTCTTCTGCACCTTACAAGTAGTCTTCATCGTAAGCTTAGGGATTGGTTAAAAATTTTGGGTTCTTGTTTTCAATTTCTGCAGAACTTCTCTTGTCATTATCGTTACTTTCACTAAAGACTAGTTATGGATATTGTCCTTTTTATTATTTCTTTTGTTTTCAATTCAAGTATGATTAACTAATTTTCTTGTCTTGGTTGAGGAATCCATGTTCCATACTATTATGGTGAGATGTTCTGAATCTTTTTCATAATTGTTGACGTTCATTGGATAATTTCAGATCAATCTTTTTAATTGTATTTGCTAGTTTCTAGGTGCGCAACTAGAGATTAATGGATTTAATCGCTAGGTTAACAAAATCGACGCTCAATTTTGGTAACCACAAGTAGCAATTAGATTAACCCCTCTACGTTAGAGTCGGAAAATTCTAAGAAATTATCCACTTGATTGATTTCATGTCATACATGTTTATCACTTGTCATTGGTTCTTAATTCTATTATTCAATTTAATCTATGATCGTATCTAGGTTGTTGTTTAATAAGGTGGCTAGGATACATGTTTCTAGTCAATACAATTAATAGAAAATTCCCTCAATGAATGTTCGTTAATAAATATAATTTTTGTCGAGGATCCATAATAACATGGTAACATCGATGACCAAGACCAAGGTATTTTTCCTATCGGTTTTTTTAGACTTAATTCTTATTTCACTTTGCGATTTCTCCTTTTTTATTTTCATTCTTATTTTAGTAAGTAATAAAAACCCCCCTTTTTATTATTTGTGCCGTTTGAATTCGTAATTTTCATAATCGTAAAATTCCTCATGGGAACGATATCCGCTTACCGCTACAACATTAATTTGTTTTAACGGGAGTGAAAATTTTTATATTTGATTGCAGGCGACAGCATCACCAAATTTTGGCGTCGTTGTCGGGAAATTTTTGACGGTTTATGTACGTTACGCGTTCAAACCAATCAGAAAATTTGCAGTATAATCCTGAGATAGAAAAGACAGCAAAAAGACTGTGAAAACAGACCAAACAGTAGAAAGAGACACAAAAGATGGATAGGATAGCTGCCAATCTCACTCTTCGCGAATTAGCCGCACCGACTGACGCGCAACAACCCCACTGCATCAATTTTCTGAATTTAGGTGATAATAATACTTTTGAATTAAAATCTGGACTGATTCACTTATTGCCTATTTTCAGGGGTTTACCGAGAGAAGATCCATACAAGCATTTAAAGGAATTTGATGTAGTTTGCATGGGTATGAAGCCGACCAATGTGACGGAAGAACAGATCAAGCTGAGAGCTTTTCCGTTTTCCCTTAAAGATGATGCGCAGGATTGGCTTTATTATTCAGCTGGAGAAAACGTGCGACGTAATGAGATGAAGAGACTTTTCTTCGAGAAGTATTTTCCAGCATCGAGAGCCGCCAATATTCGGAAAGAGATTTGTGGAATTTGTCAACATACGGGAGAAACACTTTACGAATATTGGGAAAGATTTAAAAAATTATGCGCTAGTTGTTCGCATCATCAGATAACTGAACAATTATTAATTCAGTATTTTTACGAAGGACTTTTGCTTTCTGACAGGAGCATGATTGACGCTGCCAGCGGTGGTGCCTTAGTTGACAAAAATCCAGCAACCGCAAGAGAATTGATAGTAAACGTGGCCTCTAATACGCAATAGTTCGGAATCCGTACAGGTCATGGGTCAAAGGGCGTAAATGAAGTTAGTGCGACTTCGGTGGAAAAGAGATTAGATGACCTCACATCATTGGTGCGACAGTTAGTAGTCACAAGAAAAGAAGAAGCTAAGGTATGTGGAATTTCCTCAATATTAGGCCATGCTACTGATTCATGTCCGATTTTGCAGGAAGACAACGCGGAACAGGTGAATGTAGTGGGTGGATTTAATGGGCCAAATCAAAGGAAATACGACCCATTCTCCAATACTTACAATCCGGGATGGCGCGATCATGCAAACTTGCGATATGGGAATCCTCAAGGGCAACAACCATCCATGAATTTTCAGCCATATAGACCACCATTCATGCAGCGCCAAAATCCAAATATGACGTCAACTGCCGAAGGTAAGTCTTCTTTGGAAGATATGTTACAAACTCTAACCACGAATACTTTAACGTTTCAGCGGACTACGGAAACAAGCATTCGAAATTTGGAAAATCAACAAAGGAATTTTGAGAATCAGTTATGTCAAATTGCAGCTGCTGTTAACCGACTAGAATCACGGAGTTCCGGTAATTTTCCAGCACAACCAGAGGTAAATCCTAGACAAAGCGCAAAGGCGATCACATTGTGAAGTGGAAAAGAACTACCGGAATCAATTGCGAAGGCTTCCAAACGAGAAATAGAGGAAGAAATAACGCACTTACCTGAAGAGACGCAGAAAGTCATGATCAATAAGGTGCTTCCACCTCCTTTTCCGAGTCGATTAGCAAAAGCAAAGAAGTAAGAACAAGAAAAAGAAATTTTGGAGACTTTCCGGAAGGTGCAGGTAAATATTCCTTTTCTTGATGCAATTAAACAAATTTCGCGTTATGCTAAATTCCTTAAGGAGCTTTGTAAATCAAAGAGAAAATTGAAATTCGATGAGAAGGTTCAATTAGGCAAAAACGTTTCAGCCATCTTGCAAAAGAAAAAGCTTCCACCGAAATGCCAAGATCTAGGTATGTTTACTATTTCGTGTCAAATTGGTAATTTGCGAATTGAAAAAGCTATGTTGGATTTAGGTGCGTCCATTAATGTCATGCCATATGATGTTTATAAATCTTTGAATATTGGAACTCTTAAAGAAACTAACGTAGTAATTCAATTAGCGGATCGATCAAACGCGTACCCAAAAGGAGTGTTAGAAGACATATTGGTTCAAGTAGGAAACATGCTTTTTCCGGCTGACTTTTATATTTTGCAGATGGGCATAGATGACACATCCTCTTCAACCCCGATTTTATTCAGAAGGCCGTTTTGGAAAACGACCAGAACCAAAATAAATGTTCACGATGGGTCGTTAACTATGGAATTTGACGGTGAATTAATTAAATTCAATATCTATAACACCATGAAAATTCCAGATGATGAGCAATTTGTTGTCTCTGTAGATTTCATTGATACATGGATGCAGGAGAATTGGAGTTTTGGATTTAAAGATGACATGGAATTAATGGATGAGTTTGCGTTAATTGGAGAATTGCAGGAGAATATCACGTTACAAGGGAAAGGGCATGAGGAGTCGGTGGAGCTTGAGAACAAGGAGGAAGAGTCGGCGTTATCTAGAGATTTAAAGGAGCACGTAAATAACGCACAACATTGGCCAGCCAAAGAGCAATTCACGTTATCTAGAGAATTCAAGGCAGAAACGTTACAGTGGAATGAGGATACAGATTCGGTGGTACGTGATAACGAAGAGGAAGCATTATTTCACAAATTAAAAGGGACCGAACCATCATCCATCCAGCAGCTCACATCCGTAGACACATCCCAAGGAATAAACAAGTTGCTGCCGTCATTAATTAGTCCACCAACCTTAGAATTGAAAAGCTTGCCTAGTCACCTTAAATATATCTTTTTAGGTGAGAAAAATACACTGCCTTTGATTATTTCTAATCAACTTTCGGATGTGCAGGAAATCCATCTTATCAATTTGTTGACGGCACATAAAGAAGTTTTTGGTTGGACAATAGCTGATTTGAAGGGAATCAGTCCCACTATATGCATGCACCAAATTTTGATGGAAGATGAAGCCAAAGAGGTGCGGCAACCACAGCGTCGACTTAACCCGCCCATGATGGAAGTGGTCAAGAAAGAAATTTTAAAGCTTTTTGACGCAGGCATAATTTATCCGATTTCGGACAGTAAGTGGATAAGTCCGGTACAGGTTGTACCAAAGAAAACTGGTGTTACGGTAATTGAAAACAACAATGGTGAGTTAATTCCAACTCGTGTTCAAAATGGTTGGAGAGTATGCATAGATTATAGGAAGCTTAATTCAGTTACTAGAAAAGATCACTTTCTGCTTCCTTTTATTGATTAGATGCTTGAAAGACTAGCTAGAAAATCTCACTATTGTTGTTTAGATGGTTATTCAGGATATCATCAGATTTTGGTGGCACCACGGGACCAGGAAAAGACGACCTTCACATGCCCATTCGATACCTTTGCTTACCGACGAATGCCATTCGGATTGTGCAACGCACCAACGACATTCCAACGGTGTATGATAAGTATTTTCTCCAATTTAGTGGAAAATTGCATGAAAATTTTTATGGACGATTTCACGGTTTATGGAGAATCTTTTGAAGCATGTATCATTAACCTTGAAAAAGTGCTAAACGTTGCATTGAAACTAATTTGGTTTTAAATTACGAAAAGTGTCACTTTATGGTTAATGAAGGCATTATTTGGGTCATACTATTTCGTCAAAAGGAATTGAAGTCGATAAAGCCAAGATAGATGTTATTAGATCTTTGTCTTACCCCGCGAATGTTCGGGAAGTTCATTCTTTTCTTGGTCTTGCAGGTTTTTATCGGCGATTTGTCAAGGACTTCTCAAAAATTGCGCAACCCATGTGCCAATTGCTCCAAAAAGATGTGAAATTCAATTTTGACGAACAATGCCAAAGTGCGTTCAACGAGCTAAAGGAGCGTCTCACTACAACACCGATTATTCAGCCACCGCGTTGGGACATACCTTTTGAATTGAAGTGCGACGCGTCAGATTATGCCGTAGGCATTGTGCTGGGCCAAAAAGTGGATAAGGTACCTCATGTTATTTATTATGCTTTTATGACACTTAATGATGCCCAGAAAAATTATTCCACAATGGAGAAGGAGTTTCTAGTGGTTGTCTTTGGCTTGGAGAAGTTTCAGTCCTATTTGTTGGGGACCAAGGTGATCATCTACTCCGATCATGTCGCGCTAAGGTACTTGGTGAACAAGAAAGAAGCGAAGCCCAGATTGATTCGGTGGATCTTATTGATTCAAGAATTTGATGTGGAAATTCGCGAAAAGAAAGGAGCGGAGAATTTGGTGGCCGACCACTTAAGCCGAATCACATCAAGTACTACATCTGATATCCTTCACAACAAATTTTCGGATGAGAGCCTTTTCGCAGTTCAACAGGTAACCCTTTGGTATGCAGACATAGTAAATTTTTTAGTTACTAAGTCGTTACCTAATGATCTGTCTAGAGCCGAAAAAGATAAAATTAAGCGCGAGGCTAAATATTATGTCTAGGATGAACCTTACCTGTGGAAATTTTGTTCTGATCAGATTGTTAGGCGATGTGTCACAGATGAGGAAATTTCATCTATTTTACAATTTTGTCATTCATCTGTGTGTGGGGGACACTTCGGTCCCAAAAGAACTGCGCAAAAAATTTTAGAATGTGGTCTATTCTGGCCTAAGTTATTTTATGATTCTTACATGTTTTGCAAGTCGTGTGATCGTTGTCAAAGAACAGGTAACTTAGGATCCAAGAATCAGATGCCATTGATGAACATTCTAGTATGTGAAATTTTTTATGTTTGGGGAATAGATTTTATGGGTCCATTCCCTTCCTCTTTCGGTAAGCATTACATCCTGTTGGCAGTAGACTACATTTCTAAGTGGGTTGAAGCTAAGGCTACTATATCTGATGATGCAAAATTGGTAATTGATTTTGTTAAATCAAATATGTTTGTTAGGTTTGGAATGCCTCGAGTCATCATTAGCGACCGAGGAACGCATTTTTGCAAAAAGATTTTCGAAGCACTAATGAAAAGATGTGGTATTACGCACCAAATCTCTATTGCCTATCATCCGCAAACCAGTGGGCAGGCTGAGGTATCCAACAGGGAAATCAAGTCCATCCTAGAAAAAGTGGTAAACCCAAACCGAAAAGATTGGAGTCTTCGACTGGATGACGCCTTATGGACCTACCGGACTGCATACAAAACTCCTATAGGTATGTCGCCTTACAAGTTAGTTTTCAGTAAGCCTTGTCATTTACCTGTGGAAATTGAACATAGAGCTAATTGGGCCGTCAAGAAACTGAACATGGATCAATTAGAGGTAAGCACTAGTCGGAAATTGCAATTGCAAGAATTGAAGGAGATTCGTAATGAGGCATATGAAAATTCAAAAATTTACAAGGATAAAACTAAGGCTTTTCATGATAAGATGATTTCTAGGAAACAGTTTTCAATTGGACAAAAAGTTCTTCTTTATCATTCAAAGCTTAAGTTATTCCCAGGAAAATTACAATATCGTTGGCTTGGTCCGTTTATTGTTACTAACGTGTTTCCTCATGGTGCAGTAGAAATTCAGAGCATTGATACTTCTAAAGTTTTCAAGGTCAACGGACACCGTCTTAAGCCTTATTATGAAAACTCACCGATCGAACAGGTTTGACGAAATCGGGTTGGCACCACCAACCTATCTCTGAATCGGTAAGTTACAACATAAGTCCAGCTTACGACTGTAAAGAAACATGTTCAGGGTAACCCGTAAAGTGTTCAGGTTTGTCATTATTCTTTCTTTAATAGTTTTTTTTTCTTTATTTAGTTAGGAATTTCAATTTCTTTTTCTTGTTATTTTCTGTCATGATTTTTATTTTCTTTTATTTTCTGCCAGTATTTAATCTTCTTTAAAAAAAACAAAAATTGATTTTGGTTACCGCCCTTTCCATTGTTTTCCCCCAAATCATTCAGCCCCATTCCCTCTCCTCCGTCACTTTGTTCTCCAAACCCACGGCCACCCTTGGTCATTCCCCAAACCCAAACTTTTCTCCACCAACCCCTAAATATTCATTGTCGATACCCCCAATATGCCTCCCTTCACCTTTGATTTCAAACAAAAATCTTTTCCAGACCTCATCCCCTATTCCACCAACGACTTTCATTGTTGCTCTTTAAACCTAACTCCTACCCCACTGTCGATTTTTGCCTACCCTCTTAAGCCTCTAATTTTCGTTTCACAGCCTAAATAAAATCCCAGATCTAGTTCTACCCTTATTCATTTTTTTCTGTTGTTTTCTTCAAATTCCATCCACCATTCCCGTTAAGCCCCTTCTTTCCTTACCGTCAGCCTTCATTATCTCCCTCTGCTCATTTTTCCTGTCATTCTTTCTGAAACTTTTAATTAGTGCTTCTTGCTTTTGCAGGGCAGTCTTTATCGTTTGCGACAATGCCCAGGAAGAAGAGCCACGCACGAAGGGAACCCATCCCCATTTAGACTGTTCCCGAAGTCGATATGCCTCCACCACCGCCCCCAAGCACCACGACTCCAGCTTCCACACCTACGACCATATACCCAACCCCGAGAACACGTCTTCGATCCCAACGAGGCAAGGTGGTGGAGTCCCGAACACGATTGACCACTAGGACTGATGGTTGCACATCCTTCGTTTTACCTGAAGATACCGCAAAGTTTGAGCTTCTCTAGCAGCGACAGATCTGTCCCTGTAAGTCTATTCATTCTGATACTCTTGAAGCCTTAGGTGTGTATGATTCTTTTATACAATTACTGGGTCCTATTGCGTGGAGTGCTTTTGCCCGTATTAATTATCCTGCTTTCGATGAATTAACAAGGGAATTTTTCACTACATTCCAGTTTAATTGTGACAAAACCTTTGATGTGCATACCAAGGAAGCTGCTGAATTTCGGTTAATGGGGAAGGAATTTGCATTGTCAATAGCTGAGTTTAATGTTGCTCTGGGTTTTATATCTACTGCTGATTGTGAACTTGACTTATTTCTTCAGTCCCAATGCGATTTTCATGCTGACTTATTTATGGCGAAAATGGTCTATCGATTCCTATCTTTACAATGCTAGCTTATCCAAAAGTTCTTTCCTTATTAATCCTGTTCACAAGATTATTCATAGGATGCTAGCATTTAATTTTTCTGGTCGAAAGGATGCTGCGGGAACTTTATCCAAGGTTGAATTTTATTTTTTGTGGTGTATGGATCAACACATTCCCATCAATTTAGGTTTTTGGTTTATGCATCAATTTCATACTGTTTTGAAAAAGCAATCGAAACCTTTAATCCTCGGTTCCTACATCACCCAGTTAGCAGTTAATTTGGGCGTTTTGGATCTTGATCATACTAACATGACTGTGGCTTGTGGTATAGAGCCATTGGATATATAATGTCTTTGCAGGATGGGAATTGTGGATCTCAACCACGGCCGCCTCACGTTTACCATTCCTGGGCCGACTACATTTCCCACAACAAGGACTTTCATCGGACGCCGCCAACATCCACCAGCTGAGCCACAAAATCAGCCACTGGAGAACCCTGCTGCCCCGCCCCAACGCAATGCCGACCAGGATGCTCGCTTGAGTCGACTAGAGCGATCCATGCACCGTATGGAAACTAAGCTTATGGCCTACTGGGAGCATCAAGGTTTTCGACCACCACAACCGCCAACACCTTGATCACGACACCGCCTAACAGAGAAGCTTTCCTTACCTCTTTTCCTTTTAATTTTTATTCTTCTTTACCATTGAGGACAATGTTGGTTTAGGTGTGGAGGAGGAATTGCGACTTTTGCTTTCAGTTTTTGTGTATATTGATAGTTTAGGCGGCTGTTTTTGTTAAATTTTGTTTGGACTTGCATGTTAACCCATGAAATTTGATCATAGTAGTTTGGATGAAATTAGGAGTACACATGAAGTTGATTTGGGCTAAGTAGGTTTAAGATGCAACGTATTGATTGATTGCTCTAACTAATCTCATAAACTTGGTCAAAATTTTGATATTGGAGTGATAGAGTAAATTGTGAAATGAAAGTGAATTCTTAATTGAATTAAAACTGGTAAGGAAATTGAGCCTAAATGGCATCACTTTTATGTCATGATATTTATTTGAATTGAGTGATGCTCCTCTATTTTATGTTGTCTTCAGAACTTGCATGGAACCGGTTTGAGTATTGTTTGATCACAAGGGACTTAGAAGTGATTAAGGCCGTCTTTGTTTTAAAACCCTTTGGCTTAAAAATTGACTCACCTACTACTTTCCCTTTGAAAACAATTTTGAGCCTTAACCTTATTCTTTGAGTTATCACCTCACATTAGAAACCCAACAACCCCATTAGCTTACCTTATCACAAGTTGAATGAAGCATTAACTAAATTGGGACTTTTGTTATATATTGTATTCTGAGATACTTTTATAGGTACATCTACTCATGTTTTTATCACTTTCTCGTGTTATTATTATTTTCCCGTGTTCTTAGCATTATTCGAAAAAAAGCAGAAAAAAAAAGAAAAAGAAAAAAATCAAAAATTAAAAAAAAAGGAAAGAAAAGAAAGAATAAAGTATAGTGGCTTGAGTTAGAATGAGTAGTTGTAGTTCCTTTTCATGTTTATCTCAGAATTCTAATTGTGTGCCCCTTTTGCTTAATGCTTTATGAAAACTTGTGAAAAACCTTTTTACCATATTTTTGTAGGAAAATCCCGGTGTGAGCATCACATGTCCACGGTGCGGAAAATAAAAATTTTTGTTCCGAGACCTTCCCGAAAGTCAGGATCCATGTGTCTATACAACAAACTCAAACCATAACGGCCAAAGGAGACCGTCTTTAACGGTATCCACGCAGAGATCGGAGAACCTAACCGGGGCAAACCCTTTGACCCGGGAATAGCTAGAACAAGTTGAAGACTGCTAGATCTTACCTTGTTCTTGGAGAGCTAGGAAAATAACGATGGAGAGGAGAAAATGAAGCTTGAAGATGAATCTTTGAAGGAGATGAGAGATCGATGATGAGAAATCAAATTTCTCTCTTAGGTTTTTCAAAACCTTTCTCTTTCTTTCTTCTATGCAAAGCCAACGACCTACTTCATCTTCTTTTGTGTTTTGCCATTTAATATTAAACATGACAAGGCAAAGAAGAAGCTTCTTTTTGGTCATCCACGTTAGGCCTTTATATATATATATATATAAAGTAAAAGGATGAGCTCCTCCTCCATCTTCCCACGTATACCACATATATATATATACATATATTAATTAATTAATTCTTTAATTATATATATATATATATATATATAAATAAATCTTTGAAGTGGTCCAATCACACTGGGTTGGCCCTACCGCCTACGGGTCCCGTTATGGGAAAACCCACCAGAAACGTTTTTCAGCAATATCGATGTCGCGATCTCATCGGGACATATCTCGATCTCATCGGGATCCATTTAACTCTTTTGTTCTCCATATATTGGAACTCTGTCCAAAACTATTTTACAAATTCTCCGAGACACTCTTATGCGTGTGACCTATTAGGTTCCCGATTATGTTGGCCACTTAGATTAACACTTAATCTGAGCAAGTCATGAGCGGTATCTAGCAACACTTCATGACCCCCAATTGACCGAAAAGTAATTGGTTTGACGAATGAACATGTATTCATCATGAACCATATCACGAACCTTTCCATAGACAATTACCGTGCAATTCGTCCTTTCACTGTGCTATACCCCACTTGGTTATGAGTATGGACAATGTGTCAACTCTTACTAGATCGACTACGTCAAATCTAGTCCAGTGATTTCAGTTCTTGTCACGGGACTCATTACTTTATATGTCAATGAAGACATTCTTCATGACATATATGCTCCGACGAGACTTCCAAGTAATGACCCCGACAAGAGGCCATGGGTATCATCTTCGCTATCACAAAAGTGGTGAATCCTTTATTGGCTACTCAATTACCTTGAATACCTCAAGTGCACCCAATCACCACCCTATGAACGACCTGCGTAAGGCAACAAGGAATGGAGTCAAAGCACGTAATCAAGATCGAAGATATCCTCGAGCACCTCAAGTCTAAGGATACTTGCACCATTGCTATGATGAGATTATCACCGACAATAGAATAGGACATCCATGTGATGATCTCATAGCGGTCATCCAATGTACTTACTACCTCTAGTAAGCATCCACATCTCAACCCTAAATATCTCATATTTACGACCTTCGAGATCCATCGCTTGACCAAATCAAGGAGCTTGAGATGTGCTAGTCTTTCCGGATTACCGATGTCCAGTCTCGGTAATCCTATGACTAGGATAATTCAGAATCTTGACATAATTGCATGATAGGAATCTCGATAGTATGATCACATCACAATTTTCTTCATGCTATGTCATATATCATGGACTTCATTAATTTGCTTATTGATCAATATCAGTTCATAAATAATGAACAGCAAGTTAATGAAATATGCCTTTCTTTATTTATTCATAAAGTCTGTACACAACTTTGTACAAAATGCGCTACAGGCGATTGCCTTCATAGCACTACTCTAACAATCTCCCACTTGACCTAAAGCCAATCACCTTGATATCTAATACCATTGGCGAGTACATGAGAATCAAAACTCTTTTGTGATAATAGCTTTGTCAACGGATCTGTAATATTCTGCTCGGTGGGAATTCTCTCGATTTGGACATCACCTCGTCCAATACAGATGATATCTGCGGAGTACGTGTTTGGATTGTTGATGAGACCTTGGTTCTTTCGCCTGCGTAATAGTCCCATTGTTGTCACAATACAACTGCATGGGCCCATCACTGCTAGGAACCACACCAAGTTCAGTAATGAACTTTTTGATCCAAACTGCTTCCTTTGCTGCTTCTGAAGCGGCAATATACTCTGCCTCGGTTGTTGAATCGATAGTTGTCTCTTGTTTGGAACTCTTCCAACTAACTGCCCCGTCATTCAGTGTGAATACGTAACCTGATTGGGATTTGGAATCATCCTTATCAGATTGAAAACTGGCATCTGTATACCCACTCACTTTGAGATCTCCATCTCCATATATCAAGAAAACATCCTTAGTCCTTCGCAAGTACTTGAGGATATTCTTGATACCACCCAAAGGACCCTCACCAGATCCGATTGGTATCTGCTCGTAACACTTAGAGCATATGATACATCGGGCCTCGTACATAACATAAGCGTATATGATAGATCCTACCGTAGATGCATACGGGATCATACTCATCGCATCCTCTCATCTTGTGTCTTAGGACACATAGATTTCGAGAGTGTTATCCCATGAGTCACGGAAGGTACCCTCTCTTGAGTGCTCCATGCTAAACCTTTTAGCATCTTGTCTATGTCGTTGATTGTGAAAGACCAAGCAACCTTTTTGATCTATCTCTATAAATCTTTATCCCAAGGATATAAGTTGCTTCACCAAGGTCTTTCATGACAAATTGTTTGGACAACCAAATCTTGACTGATTGTAGCATCGAGACATCGTTTCCTAGCAATAATATGTCATCTACATACAACCTGAGGAATACGATTGCAGTCCATTAACCTTCTTATACACACAGTGTTCATCCGGATTTTGTGAGAAACCAAACTCTTTGATTACCTCATCAAAACGGATATTCCAACTCCTGGATGCTTGTTTCAATCCATAGATGGATTTTTGAAGCTTGCATACCTTTTCGCCATCATAGGAGGTGAAGCCCTCAGGTTGTGTCATATACACATCCTCAGCTAGATTTCCATTTAGGAAAGCTGTCTTCACATCCATTTGCCACATCTCATAATCATAATGAGTGGCAATGGCTAGGAGTATCCTAATGGATTTAAGCATTGCTACTGGGCTGAAGGTCTCGTCGTAGTCAACTCCTTACATTACCATTCATGTCGGTTTTCTTTTTGAAAACCCATTTGCACCCTATGGGTTTAATTCCTTCGGGTGCCTCAACCAAAGTCCATACTTAGTTTTCATACATGGAATCCATTTCAGCCTTTATGGCATGAAGCCATTTCTCAGACTCTGAACTCTTCAGAACCTCTTCATAGGTGGTAGGCTCATTATCTTCTATGAGCAATCGTCATCTGTTCATTCACGAAATCCATATCTCTAGGAACAGGCGTATCCTACGTGACCTCACGAACTTCGTGTGTTGTAGAAGGTCGAGTGTTACTTCATCCGTATGAGTCACAGCTTGAGTTCAGCGGTTGATCTACGCCTGCTCGAGCATCCCGAACTTCTTCAAGCTCAATTTTGCTCCCACCGCCTTCTTGTAAAAGAAACTCTTTCTCTTAAAGACAGCATGCTTCGAAACAAACACCTTTTGTTCCTCAGCAAGGTAGAATTGATATCACATTGTTTCTTTAGGATATCCTACGAACAAACACTTGTCGACTTTGCATCAAGTTTATCCGACCGTGTTCGCCTTCACATCATGTGACAACCCCAAACTTTCAAATGAGTAAGATAGGGTCTTTTGTTAGTCCACATCTCATATGGAGTAACATCAACTATCTTTGTTGGAACTCTGTTTAACAAGTAAACAGCTGTCTCAAGTGCATACCCCCAAAAGGATTTTGGCAACTTTGCAAAGCCCATCATTGATCGTATCATGTCTAACAAGGTTCGATTTCTCCTTTCTCGCCACACCATTATCTTTGTGGTGTGTAAGGAGGAGTCCATTGAGATAAAATCCCATTATCTCTGAGATAATCCAAAAACTCTTGGTCTAAGTATTCCCCACCACGATCTGATCGTAATGTCTTGATACTTTTCCTAAGTTGGTTTTCTACTTCATTTCTGAATTGTTTGAACTTTTCAAATGCTTCAGATTTGTATCTCATCAGATACAAGTTCCCATATCGAGAATAATCATCGATAAAGGTAATGAAGTAAAGACAACCACTTCTGGCATGGATGGACATCAGACCACATACATCTGAATGCATTAGGTCTAATACTCCAGTCGCTCGTTCACCCTTTCCCTTAAAGGGTAACTTAGTTATCTTGCCTAATAAACAAGATTCACATGTGTCATATGATTCATAATCAAATGTCCCTAAACTACCACTCTTGTGGAGCTTAGCTATGCGTCTCTCATTTATATGGCCAAGGCGACAATGCCATAAGTAAGTTGATTTTAAATTATCTCGTTTATGTCTTTTCGTGTCATTGACATTCATAATTGGATGTGACATATCTAATATGTAAATTCCATTGCATAATGTACCAGTACCATAAAGCATTCCATTCAAACTAATAAAACAACCATTGTTACTAAAAGGCAAATGGAAACCAGCTCTATTTAAAGAAGAAACAGACAATATGTTCTTTGTTAATACAGGTACAAAATAACATTAATCCAATTTAATTACAAGCCCAAATGGGGAGTGACAAAAGTAAGTACCTACGCTAATGCAAAGAACTCTTGCTTCATTTCCCACACGCAGTCTAGTTCTCCTTCACGAGTCGCTCATCGTCCACGAGGCCCGCATTTCATTGCATATGTGAGCCACAACCGTATCTAATACCCATATGTTATGGTCGAAGCAAGATTAACCTCAATGACAAACATACGAAGAAGTCGAGGCATCCGATGCCTTCTTCGCTTCAATTCTTCCAGATAGACTTTATTCCCGCTTCCAAAGGCTGGTCTTGCCACCATGGAAGCAAGTTCCTTTAGTGCGTCTCTTTGGTTTTCTTCTTGGTTGCACTTCCTTTTGGTTTCTTAGACCTTTTCTTCTTGACTTCTTTTTTTGAACCGTAAGAAGAGTCCACCATAAGCACTTGCTTGCTATCCTTCTTGATAGCTTGCTCTTGCTCTCTTGCAGATTGATCAACTCGAGGATTGTCGTGGATATTTGGTTCATCCGATAGTTTAACACAAACCGTGAATAACTATCGACAATCCAACCGTAATTAAGTCAACACTTAATTCATAATCCATAACAAAACCTAAGACAGCCAACCTCTCAATATACTCATTCATCTTCATTGCATCTACCGACCGCAGATGAACCCAAGTCATCTTAGTAGTGAAGAGTAGCCTCGAGGTCTCGAACCTTTCAAACCGAGCTTGCTCATCAAACAACTCCCAAGATGAAACACTATGGTATGAGCATCCATAGACTCGTCTTTATTGCGCTCTGGTGACATCGAGGCAAGCATAATGCGGTAGCCATGTCACCGCCTTTAAGATGCTTACGATATTCTTTCTCGATCCTCATCGAAGCATCAGCAGCAGGTGGATCAGGAAGTGGAACATCTAGGACATATCCCAGTTCCTCTGACCTGAGAACAATTCTCAGATTTCTCAGCCAATCTAGAAAGTTGGGTCCAGTTAATTTGTTGGAGTCCATAAGAGAGCGCAAGTTCACACTGGAAGTCATCTTCAATAACCTATAGGGAAAGAGAGAAAGAATGTTAGAATATAATTACATGCATGATCATAAGGACTTGCATGACATGCATATAGCTCCCACTAGTTTCAAAGAATCCATAACCCTCAGTACGAATCCAAGAAACATTATGAGAAAATGTCCTAGTGGATCGATATCCGACATTACTAAAATGACCTTGGGTTTACCCAACAAGCCACCTTAGGTCAATCGGTAGGTATCGGCCATACCAATTGCATCATAGATATCCGACATTACTAAAATGACCTTGGGTTTACCCAACAAGCCACCTTAGATCTATCGGCAGGTATCGGTCATACCATTTGCTTCATAGATGCAATTATCGACTAGTGCTATCAACTCATTATGTATGCACACACATTAGGTTATCAACTCTTGATGCGCGTACATCTGATGCACACTACCCAATTTTGCCTCTGTCCACATTGACCTTGAGTTTACTCGACAAATCAACGCTTCTAGTGAAAACCGACCCATTAATCCGAAAATCTCATTTTCATGGTTCGAACATATCCGTATAGAGTGAGCTTGGGTTTACCCAACAACTCAACTCTATAAGAACTATGGTTCTCCCCATATTAATGGAAGGCGTTAGTTTTCATATGATGTGTGAGGGTTTTCAGGTCTCCTCTTCTTCTCCTCCAAGCCGTAAGATTATAGTCACCATGACTATATGGAATGATTTAGGGTATTTCATCAATCACATTGAGTCTATACCTAAAATCATCCATCATCCCACCTTTGCATGTTGTAAGTCGACTTGTGTATGTGTAAGTCGACTTATGCTAGTGTGTAAGTCGACTTATGCATGTATAAGTCGAATTATGCAGCTGTGCACGAACAAGTCGACTTGTACCATTGTGCAAGTCGACTTATGCGTCTACAGTGCACGGACAAGTCAACTTGTATCTTTATTAGTCGACTTATCCATGTGGAATTGCTATCTAATCGGCTAATTTCTCAATTCGTGCAATTCCAATTCACAATACCAAGTGTAATATCCCTTATTATGATGTACCAATGAAACACTTTCATTGTTCCATGCTTACTATATATTGTCAAACTATACATGAAAAACTTGAAATCAATGAATACACTCTTATTCATTCAGATCTCCAAATAATTTAAGAATATCAAACTATCACCCTAAGTATCTCTAGGTAGTCTAAACTTTATCAAGATTACTTCGGCACTGGTCACAAATTTTGTGACGGCCAAAATAATCAAGACAACAAAATGCACTAACGAGACGCTAATGTGACACATTTGACATCCGAAAAATATTTGGAAACCCAATTTCAAGAAATTCAATTTGGAAAGCATACAACATCAACATAACACATTTTTAATCACATTAAAATTGATCCAAGGCATTGGAATTGAGAAATACACAATTTATCATTCCAAACAAAACAGCTCCAGCAATTTTCTCAAAACTGTCAAGTTCTGTGTTTTGCTTGAAAAACTCATTGAAACAATTTCAACAAATTCTGAGAAAATTACAGAGGTTACATCATGTTCACAACATGTTCCATGAATTGTTTCAGGATTTATTTCCAACAAAAACTCATCCAACCTCAGCAACAAAGCCAATGTAGAATCTGTGTTCCTCAACAAAGTTATTCCCAGCAGCACACAATAAATTCTCAAATAAATAGTAAATCACCACGAAAAATTTTTTCCATTCTCATAGACATTCATAAACATCATAGAGACATGTTGGTGAAAGCAAATCCGAAAAAAAAATTCTACAATTTATTCTCGAATTTATAAGCATGCCAGTTCATTGAATGTGCACAAAGACATCAATCAGACCATTGGGGAATAAATTAGTAAAACCATATCAAATCAAATTGACAAATTCCGAGCTTCCACAGACATATGCAACAACATCTTGTGAACATATCTGGGTAAGAAAATTTCGAAAACAATATTTCTACACTGAATTCGAAATTCACACAATCAACATGCATCATCGTCACAAGCAATAGGCAACTCCGACCTAGTCATGGTTTCTTCGTTATATACGACACAAGTAGCTCTGATACCACTGTAGGAAAATTCCGGTGTGAGCATCACATGCCCACGGTGCGGAAAACAAAATTTTTTTTTCCGGGACCTTCCCGAAAGCCAGGATCCATGTATCTATACAACAAACTCAAACCATAACGGCCAAAGGAGACCGTCTCAAACGGTATCCACGCAGAGATCGAAGAAGCTAACTGGGGCAAACCCTTTGACCCGGGAATAGCTAGAACAAGTTGAAGACTGCTAGATCTTACCTTGTTCTTGGAGAGCTAGGAAAATAACGATGGAGAGGAGAAAATGAAGCTTGAAGATGAAGCTTTGAAGGAGATGAGAGATCGATGATGAGAAATCAAATTTCTCTCTTAGGTTTTTCAAAACCTTTCTCTTTCTTTCTTCTATGCAAAGCCAACGACCTACTTCATCTTCTTTTGTCTTTTGCCATTTAATATTAAACATGACAAGGCAAAGAAGAAGCTTCTTTTTGGTCATCCACGTTAGGCCTTTATATATATATATATATATATATAAAGTAAAAGGATGAGCTCCTCCTCCATCTTCCCACGTATACCACACACATATATATATATATATATTAATTCTTTAATTATATATATATATATAAATAAATGCTGAAGTGGTCCAGTCACACTGGGGTCGGTCCTACCGGCCTACCGAGTCCTGGTATGGGAAAACCCATCGGAAATGTTTTTCAGCAATATCGATGTCGCGATCTCATCGGAACATATCTCGATCTCATCGGGATCCATTTAACTCTTTTGCTCTCCATATATTGGAACTCTGTCCAAAACTATTTTACAAATTCTCCGAGACACTCTTATGCGTGTGACCCATTAGGTTCCCGATTATGTTGGCCACTTAGATTAACACTTAATCTGAGCAAGTCATGAGCGGTATCTAGCAACACTTCATGACCCCTAATTGACCGGAAATTAATTAGTTTGACGAATGAACATGTATTCATCATGAACCATATCACGAACCTTTCCGTAGACAATTACCGTGCAATTCGTCCTTTCACCAGGCTATACCCCACTTGGTTATGAGTATGGGCAATGTGTCAACTCTTACTAGACTGATTACGTCAAATCTAGTCCAAGTGATTTCAGTTCTTGTCCTGAGACTCATTACTTTATATGTCAATGAAGACATTCTTCATGACATATATGCTCCGGCCAGAGACTTCCAAGTAATGACCCTGACAAGAGGCCATGGGTATCATCTTCTGCTATCACAGAAGTGGTGAATCCTCTATTGGATACTCAATTACCTTCGAATACCTCAAGCTGTACCCAATCACCACCCTATGAGCGACCTCTGTAAGGCAACAAGGAATGGAGTCAAAGCACAGAATCAGTATCCAAGATATCCTTGAGCACCTCAAGTCTAAGGATACTTGCACCATTGCTATGATGAGATTATCACTGACAATAGAATAGGACATCTATGTGATGATCTCATATCAGGTCATCCAATGTACTTACTACCTCTAGTAAGCATCCACATCTCAACCCTAAATATCTCATATTTACAGCTTTTGAGATCCACTGCTTGACCAAATCAAGGAGCTTGAGATGTGCTAGTCTTTCCGGATTATCGATGTCTAGTCTCAGTAATCTTATGACTAGGGATAATTTAGATACTGACATAATTGCACATGATAGGAATCTCAGTAGTATGATCACATCACAATTTCCTTCATACTATGTTATATATCATGGACTTCATTAATTTGCTTATTGATCAATATCAGTTCATAAATAATGAACAGCAAGTTAATGAAATATGCCTTTCATTATTTATTTATAAAGTCTGTACACAACTTAGTACAAAATGCGCTACAGGCGATTGCCTTCAGGGCACTACTCTAACAGTTTTTACCTCACCTATGAAACTAGCTCCATTACAACCCTTGATAAAGTTCTTATGATCTATGAGCCCATGTGATCTAAATGAATGAGAATTGGTGAAATTGCAAGCCTATGGTAGTATAACATGATAGAGTGAGATTTGAATGAAACACCTACCCATAAACACTTGAGTGTAAGAGCGAAATCCGTGAGAAGAATTCACTTAATTTCATGTTTTCTTTTGAACAAAGATGCTGAATTTTGATTTGGTTTATTTGCATTAGTGAAAGGCAATTATGATGTATGTTGCAAATTGAATTTTGTTAGCCTAAGTTGGTGGATTGTGTGCACTTGATTTCTGAAGGATAAATTGATTAAGTTAATGGTTTGATGTGTTGTTCGAGGGCGAGCAAAGGTTCGGTGTGGGGGAATTTGATAAGTCATTTTAAATGCATATGTTTTGGACTTAATTTTGATTGATTTGTGAAATTGGTACTCCAATATTGATGGAATTGTTTGTTAAATATTCACAGATGGTTTTCAATGCTGTAAAGATGAAAAAGAATCAAAAAGAGGAAAAATACAGCAAGAAGTTCGAAAATTCCAGATTGGTTGAAATTTAAAGATTAGGCGTGCGCACGCCTAAGATCAAGGTCCTAATACTGCAGATTTTTCAGAAGATTGTCTCCAATTAGAACAAAATCGCCGAAGATCTTCTGGAGTCATTTTCAAGAAGTTTCCCACCTAAATTAGAAGATTATCTATTAAAGATGAAATCCAATCAAGATATGGAGAGATTCATGTCAAATAGGGAAATTGGGAACTTGCAGTGGATATAAATACATGTATAGGGGTTAGAGGGGGATCATCGAGTCTTAGTATTTTTCCTTGGGTCTGTCGCATATTGACTCCCTTTTTGGTTTTATAGTTTATTTCTTCTGCACCTTACAAGTAGTCTTCATCGTAAGCTTAGGGATTGGTTAAAAATTTTGGGTTCTTGTTTTCAATTTCTGCAGAACTTCTCTTGTCATTATCGTTACTTTCACTAAAGACTAGTTATGGATATTGTCCTTTTTATTATTTCTTTTGTTTTCAATTCAAGTATGATTAACTAATTTTCTTGTCTTGGTTTAGGAATCCATGTTCCATGCTATTATGGTGAGATGTTCTGAATCTTTTTCATAATTGTTGACGTTCATTGGATAATTTCAGATCAATCTTTTTAATTGGATTTGTTAGTTTCTAGGTGCGCAACTAGAGATTAATGGATTTAATCGCTAGGTTAACAAAATCTGACGTTCAATTTTGGTAACCACAAGTAGCAATTAGGATTAACCCCTCTACGTTAGAGTCGGAAAATTCTAAGAAATTATCCACTTGATTGATTTCATGTCATACATGTTTATCACTTGTCATTGGTTCTTAATGCTATTATTCAATTTAATCTATGATCGTATCTAGGTTGTTGTTTAATAAGGTGGCTAGGATACATGTTTCTAGTCAATACAATTAATAGAAAATTCCCTCAATGAATGTTCGTTAATAAATATAATTTTTGTCGAGGATCCATAATAGCATGGTAACATCGGTGACCAAGACCAAGGTATTTTTCCTATCGGTTTTTTTAGACTTAATTCTTATTTCACTTTGCGATTTCTCCTTTTTTATTTTCATTCTTATTTCAGTAAGTGGTGATGATGTTGCCTGCAACCAAATATAAAAGAAATCAATTCCGTTAAAACAAATTATGTAGTAGTGATAAGCGGATATCGTTCCCACGAGGAATCTCTAACGGTAAAGATTAGCTAGTTTAAACGAAAAAAAATAACAAAAGTAAAGAGGGGGGTTTTTTTGTCACGGTAATAATAAAAATAAAAGAAAAAAATCACAAATCAAAAGCAATAATTAAATCTGAAAAATCAATGAAAAAAATACTTTAGTTTCGGGTCACCGATGTTATCACGCTATTATGGATCCTCGACATAAAATTGCAATTATTAATAAACATTCATTGGGGGAAAATCTCTCTTAAGTGTAATGACTAGAAACATGTATTCTAGCAATCTTATTAAACAATAACCTAGATACGATCATAGGTAAATTGAATAATAGCATTAAGAACCAATGACAAGTGATAAACATGTACGACATGCAATCAATCAAGCTAATATTTTCTTAGAATTTTCCGACTCTAACGTAGAGAAGTTAATCCTAATTGCTACTTATAGTTACCAAAATTGAACGTCAAATTTTGTTAACCTAGCAATTGAATCAATTAATCTCTAGTAGCGCTCCTAGAAACCAACAAATCCAATTAAAAAGAATAGATTTGAAAATATTCAATGTTCATCAACAACATGAAAAATATCCAGAAAATCTCACCATAATAACATGTAACATGGATCCCTTAACCAAGATAAAAAAATTAACTACTCATACTTGAATTGAAATCAAAGAAAACAACAAAAGAAATTGTCTCCATAACTGGTCTTTTAATGAAAGTAACGATAATCCTAAGTGAAAATATGCAAAATGTAAAGAACAATAAACCCAGAAAAGTGCAGCAAAGAAACCTAACCTAAACCTACCCTAAAACCTCCGACTCCTTCCATCTCCCATAATACATATATATATATATATATATATATATGCGGCAACCACTCCTTCTCCTAATTGATGTGAATCTCTTCATTATCTTGATTTGATTTCGTCTAGATTAGGTAGTCTTCTAATTTATGTGGAAGTCTTCTTGAAAAGAGGGCAAGAGGATCTTGAAAGATTGTGTTTTAATTGGAAACCAATTCTGGAAAATCTGCAGATTTAGAATTCTGTCCTTAGGCGTGCCCACGCCTAATCTTTGAATTTCGGCCAGATTGGGGATTTTCGAAAATCTTTATTTCTTTTGCGCCTTTTTGGTCCTTTTTCTTCCTTAGAGTGTTGAAAACTATCTGTAAACAATTATAAAACAATTCCATTAAATTCGAATAATAATTTCAACACATCAACAACAATTACGCCCAAAATATATGCAATTAAAATGACTTAACAAATTCCCCCACACCGAACATTTGCTCGCCCTCGAGCAAACATATCAAACCACTATACTCAGTCAATTCATCCTTCATAAGATCAAGTGCACACAATCCATTAACTTAGGCTAGTAAGGTTCAATTTGCAACACATATCATAATTGCCTTTCACCAATGCAAATAAACAAAGTCAAAAGAATGCACATTTGTTCAAAAGCAAACATGAAATCAAAGTGAATTCTTCTCACGGATTGCGCTCTTACATTCAAGTGTTTGCGGGTAAGGTGTTTCACTCACATCTCACTCTATCATGTTGCACTACCATAGGCTTACAGTTTCACCAATTCTCATTTATTCAAATCACATGGCCTAATAGATCATGAAGACTTTATCAAGGGTTGTAATGGGGCTAGGTTCACAGGTGAGCTAAAAAGATGACAAAGGTTTCGTCACAAGCTTTCACAAAGCATCAAGTAAAAGGGACACATAATTTCAGATTCTGAGCTAAAATATGACATATAAGACAACTCATACTCTTTTTCTTCCTCTGATTTTTTTTCTTTTTTTTTCTTTCGATTTTTTTCTTTTTGATTTTTTCTTTGTTTTCTTTTCTTTCCATTTTTCCTTTTCTTCTTTTTTTTTCTTTTTTTTTAATAACGCTAAAAACAAGGGAAACAATAAACACATGAGTAGAAGCACCTATAAAAGTATCTCAGTACACAATGTAACACAAAAGTCCCAATTTATCTAATGCTTCATTCAACTTGTGATAAGGGGAAAGGCTAATGGGGTCTTTGGGTTTTAATGTGAGGTGATTAATTGAAAAACAAGGATAAGGCTCAAAAGTGTTTACAAAGGGCAATTGAATAGGTGGGTCAATTTTTAGGCTAATGGTGTAAATCAAAGAAGGCCTTAATCACTTCTATAGCCCATGTGATCAAACAAATTCAAACCGTTTCCATGCAAGTTCTGAAGACAACATAAATAGAGGAGCATCACACAATGCAAAGAAATAATATGACATAAAGATGATGTCATATAGGCTCAAATTTCGCTCACAGGTTGATGTTAAGAATTCACCTTTATTTCACACTTTACCTCATCACTTAAATGTCAAAATTTTGACAAAGTCTATAAGATCAGCTATTGCAATTAATCAACATGTTCCATCTTAAAACTTACTTTGCCCAATTTCATGCATGTCATCAATCGCATCCAAACTAATATGACCAAGTGTTATGGCTCAACATGCAACTCCAAACAAAAATCGCCAAAACAGCCGCAATAATCCAAAAATATTCACACAAAAGCCAAAATTTTGCCACATCAAAAGTCTAAAGTTCCTCCCCCACACCTAAACCAACATTATCCTCAATGTTAAAGAAGCATAAAAACAAAATAAAGGAAAAGGTAAAGAAAGCTTCTCTATTGGCGAAGTGCTCAATCAAGGAGCCGCAAATTTGTAGTGGAGAAAAGTCATTCGAAAGTTAGATGGACGTGGCAAGTCTTCGGGAGCCACTCTTCTTCCCGGGCATTGTGCCAATTTCGTGGGAGACAACCTGCAAAAGAAGATATTAACACAACACCCAAAGTCACAAAAGAGGGTAGCTAGGTGAATGGGCAATGACAGATGGGAGATGCGTGAAGTTGTAGTGATTAGGTGAAATTAATTGACTAAGATGAGTTGGTGGAGAGAATCGGCAGCTGGAGATTAAAGATGAGAGAAGGGATTTGGGGAAAACAAAGAAGGAAAAGAGGGGAGACGGTAACTTAAAGAATTTTTTTTTAATTTTTGTTTTTTTAAAAACAAGATGGAAATTAAAATTGCAGAATAAAAATATTAAATTAAATTCCTATCTAAACTTAATTAAACAAAAAATAAAAATAAAATAAAATTTCTAAAAACATAAAAGAAAGGATACGAATGGGGTGCCTCCCATTAAGCGTTTATCAAAGGTCATAAGCTGGACCCTTGGCATATGTATATCATCCATTATCGAATGGATGCGTGAGTCCAACAGGAAACATGTTCAAACTCTATGAGGGGCCTGGAACAACTTCCTTTGAATGCGGCTCCTTGTCAACGCGATGCTTTATGACTTCTGATGAGTGGAACTTTATCGCTTCACCGTCATACTCTAATGTCCACTCGTCTTTTCGAGCATCGCCCTTCTCACACCAGGATGGTCTCTGTAAAGGTAACGCCAATAGTTGTGGAGACTCAACATCCTACTTGTCACCTTCAGTCTTCAGCTCGCTCGCCCACGGCTCTCCTAAAAACTGTACTCCTTGGGACTCTTCTTGTTCTTCTTCTTCTTGTACCTGTAAATAACTAGGAAAAGGAAACGAAATTTGGTTAGCGATAACATGAATTGCATCGCTTACCTTAGGAGGTTGCACTTCCTCCATCTTTTCTCTAACTGTAATCTCTTCATCTTCTAACTCTTCTTATTCTTCCATCTTTGCCTTGAAAAATCAAATTTTTGGTTATGCTGGAAAATTTTCAAAACTTTGTGCCTCCATTCAATTAACGGCAGCTGCAATTTGACTTAGCTAGTTTTCAAAATTCTTTTGTTGATTTTCCAAATTTCGGATACTTTCTTCAGTATTTCGCTGGAACATCAAAGTGTTAGCGGTCAAAGTTTACAACATAATTTTCAAAGAAGACTTACCTTCGGCATTTGATGTCATATTCGGATTTTGTCGAGGTACGTACGGTTGTCTAAACTGATGGGATTGAAGAGTCCTCGTTTCCAAAATCATTATGATCTCCTCCAAAGACATATCATTAGCTTGTGGTGGTAATGGTGGAGGTGGAGGCGGAGGTGGAGGTTCAAAGTAGGACAGCTCTTCATAATAACTCGGTGGAGAAGTGAATCCATACTTTGTATTTTGCAAACAGGAACACGTACAAGAACAACAACCAAAAAATGAACAAACTTCACATATCTTAGCTTGTTGGTCATCTCTCGATACTTGCACGGTTAAGGGTGTGAAATCCGCCACTTGATGGTCAAACCTGAAAGTCGCAATAGGCGAAAACTCATTATCATAATAAAGATAATATGAATAATCAGAATTAAAAGAAAACTGATAGTGAGCCATGCCGCTAAAAGATCGAAAAATCAGAAAGAGCTGTGAAACTAAAACAAACAAAAGATAAGGTAACCAAGCGCAACGAAAACAAAAGCAAAACCATCACTAACAAAAACCGTTAAAAAAATTCCCCGGCAACGGCGCCAAAATTTGGTGATGCTGTCGCCGGCAACCAAATATAAACGAAATCACTTCCGTTAAAACAAATTATGTAGTAGTGGTAAGCGGATATCGTTCCCACGAGGAATTTCTAACGGTAAATGTTAGCTAGTTTAAACGAAAAAAAATAAAAAAAGTAAAGAGGGGGGTTTTATCACGGTAATAATAAAAATAAAAGAAAAAAATCACAAATCAAAAGCAATAATTAAATCTGAAAAATCAATGAGAAAAATACCTTGGTTTCGGGTCACCGATGTTATCACGCTATTATGGATCCTCGACATAAAATTGAAATTATTAATAAACATTCATTGGGGGAAAATCTCTCTTAAGTGTAATGACTAGAAACATGTATTCTAGCAATCTTATTAAACAATAACCTAGATACGATCATAGGTAAATTGAATAATAGCATTAAGAATCAATAACAATTGATAAACATGTACGACATGCAATCAATCAAGCGAATATTTTCTTAGAATTTTTCGACTCTAACGTAGAGAAGTTAATCCTAATTGCTACTTATAGTTACCAAATTGAGCGTCGATTCATTAACCTAGCGATTGAATCAATTAATCTCTAGTAGCGCCCTAGAAACCAACAAATCCAATTAGAAAGAATAGATCTGAAAATATTCAATGTTTATCAACAACATGAAAAATATCCAAAAAATCTCACCATAATAACATGTAACATGGATCCCTTAACCAAGATAAGAAAATTAACTACTCATACTTGAATTGAAATCAAAGAAAACAACAAAAGAAATTGTCTCCATAACTGGTCTTTTAATGAAAGTAACGATAATCCTAAGTGAAAATATGCAGAATGTAAAGAACAATAAACCCAGAAAATTGAAGCAAAGAAACCTAACCTAAACTTACCCTAAAACCTCCGACTCCTTCCATCTCCCATAATACATATATATATATATATATATATGCGGCAACCACTCCTTCTCCTAATTGATGTGAATCTCTTCATTATCTTGATTTGATTTCGTCTAGATTAGGTAGTCTTCTAATTTATATGGAAGTCTTCTTGAAAAGAGGGCAAGAGGATCTTGAAAGATTGTGTTTTAATTGGAAACCAATTCTGGAAAATCTGCAGATTTAGAATTCTGTCCTTAGGCGTGCCCACGCTTAATCTTTAAATTTCGACCAGATTGGGGATTTTTGAAAATCTTTCTTTCTTTTGCGCCTTTTTGGTCCTTTTTCTTCCTTAGAGTGTTGAAAACCATCTGTAAACAATTATAAAATAATTCCATTAAATTCGGATAATAATTTCAACACATCGACAACAATTACGCCCAAAATATATGCAATTAAAATGACTTGACAGTAAGTAATAAAACCCCCTTTTATTATTTGTGCCGTTTGAATTCGTAATTTTCATAATCGTAAAATTCCTCATGGGAACGATATCCGCTTGCCGCTACTACATTAATTTGTTTTAACAGGAGTGAAAATTTTTATATTTGGTTGCAGGCGACAGCATCACCATCATTCTGCAAAGTAATAGTAGGAGTTAGATTGATAACAAGTGTAACTGCATACAATGCCTTGCCCCAAAAAGAATTAGGTAGTTTGGCATTTGAAAGTACACTTCTAACTCTCTCCATCAAAGTTCTATTCATCCTTTCTGCTAAGCCATTCAACTGTCGAGTCTTAGGAGGTGTCTTTTGGTGTCTAATACCATGCTCTCTACAATATGAATCAAAAGGCCCACAATATTCTCCTCCATTATCAGTGCGAACACATTTCAGCTTCTTGCCTGTTTCTCTCTCAACATAAGCATGAAATTCTTTAAATGCACCAAGTACTTGATCTTTTGTCTTCAAAACCCAAACCCAAAGCTTCCTTGAGTGGTCATCAATAAAAGTCACAAAATATTGTGCACCACCAAATGAATTTTCCTTCAAAGGACCACACGCATCCGAGTGTACCAACTCAAGCAATTCCCCTTTCCTAGAAGGAGGATGATGTTTAAAGGATACCCTTTTTTGTTTTCCAACCAAACAATGAATACAAATGTCTAACTCTCCACCTTTCAAACCAGAAAGCAAATTCTTCTTAGCTAGAATATTCAGCCCCTTCTTGCTAATGTGACTTAATCTCTTGTGCCATAAATCTGAAGAGCCATCACTCTCAATTGCATTTACAGGATTTGTAGGGATCGTAGTTTATAACCAATACAAGCCTGAAGCTCTAAATCCTCTAGCCACAACCAAGGACCCTTTATAAACCATGTCGTGCTCAAACAAATTTGTACCATATCCTTCATGATACAAAATTTCATAAGAGATCAAATTCAACCTCACATCTGGTGTATGTTTAACATTCTTAAAAACCAACTTCATTATAAGGTTGGTCTTCATAATCACAGTGGCAATGCCCACTACTTTGGATACAGTTTCATTCCCATCCGTAAAATTCCAGAATCACCAGGAGTATAGGATGTGAAGAGTTCTCCCCTTGAAGCAACATGATGTTCAGCACCACTATCAAGTACCCAAAGAATATCATTGCTAGCAATATTAATCATATCTTCATCATGAAAAACTGTTAAATCAACTAAAGTAGCAACATCAACCCGATCATTGTTATTATCATTTCCCTTCTTTTCTTACTTGCCTTTGTCACCCTTGTTCTCCCTCTTCCACTTAAAACAACACTTCTTGATATGTCCCAGTTTACCACAATAACAGCATTCAAGGTTCTTATACCTCAACTTTGATTTACTCCTGCTCTTGCCTCTATTACTATGATCTTGACTTTTACTTTTAATTTTACTTCTCCCCCTGCTTTAAGTAACCAAAATATCTTACTGTGATGTGGAAATCCCTTAAGTTCTCCTTCTTACTTCTTCATTCAGAACACCTCTCTTCACATACTGCATGATTACAATACCATCAGGAGCAGAATTTGTCAAAGATACTTTAAATTTCTCCCAACAATTAGGGAGTGTATTCAACAACCAAAGTTCCACAATGTCCTCATCAAATTTCACACCCATACCGAACAACCAATCAAAGATACCTTGAAATTCATTCACATGGTCAAGAACCGAGCTCCCTTCTTTGTACTGCAAGCGTATGGCTTGTTTAAGCAAGAATAACTTGTTGTTGCTAACTTTAGAAGCATACAAAGATTCAAGTTTCTCCCACAAAGTCTTGGCATGTGTATCATTGACAATATGATTTAATACATTATCCTCAACACATTGTCTAATAAAGCCACATACTTGTTGATGCTCAAACTTCCATTCTTCATCAGACTTAGACTCAGGCTTACTAGTAACAAAATACAGGCAAATGTAACTTCTTTAAAAATAGAAGATCTTTCATCTTTCCTTTCCAAGTATGATAGTTCGTGCCATCCAAATAAATCATTTTACTCATATTTACCTCCATCATTCAAACAAGAAAAAAAGACCCAATTAACAAATTAACTAGGCTCTGATGCCACTGTGATGGGAAGGAAGCGAGTATAACACAAGCAACAATCAATCAATAAATCTTTCCCCACTTAAATGAATCTATTAGGAGTAATAATGAACAAAAATTTGTAACAAATTAAATGATCACAAGCTGCCTCAATAATGCACAAATCAAAAACCAATCATAAAACATAATAATTATTTAACGTGGTAAAAACTCATTCGATATGAAGGATAAAAAACCACAGGATCTCTCTTGGTCCAAGCAAATGAATCCACTATCACAAATTAAGATCAACAGCCACAATAATCTAGAAATCAAAAGCTCAATGTAACATCCCGTCACCGATGGGATGGGTACAGTTCATTGTATTCATATTTCGCATGCTCATGCATTATTTAGTTATGTATAAATTGCTAATTTGGCAATTATTGCACTAGCATATGAACGTACATACATGTATGACATATTCCCGGTTTGATTTGGACAAATTGGTAATTTTGGAGACGATTAGGGCAATTGAGCTATGAGAAATTTAATTAGAGATGATTAGGTCAAATTAGGCTCGAGAATTGAATTTGAGTTAGAAATGAGATTGAGGAAATTGAATTATGAAATTGGAGTATTCGATCTTGAGTTTTCTATTTTTGAGGATTTATAGGAATTTTTTTCGAAATTTTTGGAGCAGTAGGTCCGGACCAAAAAAATTGACCTAAAGACTGATTAATTGAATTTCCAGTTTCGAAATTGATTATCCAATGGCACGGACATATTAGAAATTTGATTTATGAAATTAGGGTTAGAACCATTAGAATTCGGGAGAAAATAGAATAAGAAATTGGATCGAGGTTGTTTGGACTGGTCTTGTGGCAATTAAAATTCTGCCAAACAAGCCCTTAGTTCCTTAGTTTATAAACTTTACTCTTTGAATTTTTGGCTTCCACGATTTTGCTCCTCTTTGAAAGACCTTTAGCTCTTGATTTTCTTTTCCATCGTGGATCCTTCTTTGATTTGTTGCTTGATTTCCTTCTTGCTATTTGCTTCTTCTCCCATCTTGGATCTATCTTTTGGCTTGGGGTTGAAAAAGATGAAGATAGGTTTTGCTTGGGTGATTGCCGTGGGTGTGTGAGTTGGAGTTTTCGGTGATCCTTGAAGATTTGAGGCTTTTACTAAGTAAGTTGCTTCTTTTCTTGCCTTATACAGTTTGATTGGTTGATTTATAGAGTTATTTTGATGATTTAACTTGAATATTTGAGGATTTGGCATTTAGGGTTTTCGATGGGTAATTTCGTTGATTTTAGGGTTGAAATTTTAGGAATAATGGTTGTTTGATGAATTAGAGCTAAGGATTAGTGGTATGTTGTGCATGGAATTATTTGAGAGTAGTTTGAAAGGAGAAAATTTGGATTTGGAGTTGTTATCAGTCGGAAACCTGAGAATTTTTGGGGTTTTGGGCGTTGCTGCGTTTGTACGCCGCGACGTGCGCGAAGAACACGCCGCGGCGAGCAAGACAACTCTGCACGTCGCGACGAACGATTTATCCGCACGGCGCGACGAACGAAGCTTGGTTCGCAGTGGCGAAGAAAAGGGAGCTCGCCGCGGCGAGGAATGCCATTTTCAGAAAATGTGATTTTGAGGTTTTAAGAATTGGGGATTTAGGAATTTGATGATTCAATTGGTTATGGATTATTTCAATTTGGAGATTTTGAATTCGGGATTTAGAATTTGAGATCGGGAAATTTCATAAGTGTGTCGAAATGTCATAAACATGTATGATCTGTGAATTGATTAGCTTCATGCATAATTGACATTGGAAATTGGATAATTAGTATTAATTATATGCTTTGATTGTTATAGAGGTGCGATGGGCGTCGATCCTCCGGCGACGAGTGAGATTTCCCGGCATTAGCTCGGAAGTTACAGGTGAGTAACCTAGTTGGTTTTTCAATATCTGTGTGTTTAATTACGTGTTTATGCCATGTGGAAGAATGGAGGGTTATGTGTTTACTTGAAAATGGGTTCGGACTAAGGGTGTTTGAAGGATCGGAAATTTGTGATTGAAGTGCTATATATGTGAAATCTAAATGTGCATTGGGCATGAGTAATAGGCAATTTGGGCATGTACATTTCATGCATAAAAGTATGATCGATAAAGCGCAACAGGCCGGAGAATGCCTCGAGCTTTAAGCTCAATGCAACAGGACCTCAGGTCCAACATATATGAGAGCTTTAAGCTCAACGCACAGGACCTCTGGTCCAATGTTTACAGAGCCACTGGCTCAATGCATCAGGGAATATCACGCCCAACGTTTATCAGAGCCTCAGGCTCAACGATATGTGCCCGTCCTTTGGGGCGATTTGACGCACGTCACAACAACGAAATGAAAATAGAAGTGTCACATGCACATTGCATATGTATATGATTGACTGTGAAATGTGAAAAAAAATGAAATTGCATGTGATATTTCTGTAAATGTTATTGTGTGATTATGTGTATATGATTTGTGAATGCATGAGTTGGGTGAACCATCGATGATGGTTTCTCGCTGAGTTCGCAAACTCACCCAACATTGCATTATATTTTTTTTCAGGTCAATGGTAGTAGTTTTTCCTAGCTCCAAATCGAGAGTCTTCTTTGCCTTTTGAATCGTCGGCAAGAGAAGCTATGGCGCAGAGGTGGGTTAGCTGGGATCTTTTGGGATGACCTAGTTAGGTTTTATTAGTTCTCTGTATATTGTTTAGACTGATGCTTTGGACAAGATTATGTATTTATGGATTTGAGTTTAAGAAATGAAAAAGGAAATTTGGTTTCAATTTTTAGTGATTATTATATTTGATGCCATGTGGATTTTAGTTGGTTGCTCGGTAGTGCACTTTTATCGTGGGTTACGTGTCGGAGCAACCTGCGGGTGTCCTGGTGTGTACCCTAGGATAAGGGGGCGCTACATTTGGTGGTATCAGAGCATGATTTGACATCTTTTGGGATTAGTCAGTTTTAGGCTTGAATTATAGTGAGAAATGCAGAAATTGATGAGAATTGTGGTTTTGTTGTAGGTCATCCGTCTTTGGTGATCAAGTCGATCAACCAGCTGACCATGGATCTGCTGGAGCTAGTAGAGAGTCTTTTGAGGAGCAGCCTTCTAGAGTTCCCGTGAGACGGGAGAGGAGGTATGATAGGCTACGTAAACAGGGGGTTGTGGACTTCTATGGCAGCACAGACCCTGCTGAGGCTGAGGGTTAGTTGGAGAGGACTGAGAGGGTCTTTGATCAGATGGACTGTGATGAGGAAGAGAGGTTTGATTATGCAGTGTCTCTCCTGCAGGGCTCGGCTTACCAGTGGTGGAAGACTGTCCTGGGCAGTACCACCAGGCCTTGCTTATTGGCATGGGATGAGTTTCTGAGGGCATTTAGAGATAATTATATGCCCAATGTGTATTTGGAGATGAAGATGCAGGAGTTTTTGGAGTTAAGACAGGGTGCTATGTCAGTAGCAGAGTATGAGGTCGGGTTTAATGAGCTGTCGGCATATGCTACTGTTTTGATTGCTACAGAGGCAGATAGGTGCCGGAGATTTGAGGTTGGGCTCAATTTGGAGATCCGTACCAGGTTGGCCCGATCTGATATGGGTTCGTTTATGGAGTTGAGGGCTGCTGCAGTTAGAGTTGAGCAGTTGTTGAGACAGAGTCTGGTAGTCAAGGGTCCAGAGGTAAGAGGCTGAGTGACAGCCAGGGCAGCTCTGGTAGGAGTTTCAGCAGGCGCCAGAGCAAGACTTTCAGGTCTTCATAAGGATCTCGACAGTCTAGATTTGGGCAGAGAGGCAGATTTGTGCAGTCTGGCAGTGGTAGTGGCAGTGGCAGAGGCTCAGGGTAGTTCCCGCCTATTTCTCAGTTTTGTGAGAATAGGCATAGTGGTGAGTGCTGGCGGATGACTGGGGCATGTTTGGCTTGTGGCTCTATGGAGCATCAGTTAAGGATTGCCGTTGTGATGGGAGAGACTCGACCGCCATGAGTGGGAGAGTGCGGCGGAAGAAGACGACAAGACAAAGAGAGCCATGATGGTGGACTGGACAGAGGGGCCGAGGTAGAGCCCGGGGGAGAGCTGGAGATTCTTTTGGACGGACTAAGGGACGGAGCAGCCGACCGCAGTCCCAGGCTAGAGTCTATGCTATGACTCGGCAGGAGGCTCAGGATTCCCCCGATGTGGTGGCTGGTGCGCTTCTGATCTTTGATTTTGAGGTTTTTGCATTGATAGATCCAGGGTTCACGCATTCGTTTGTTGCACCACATTTGGCATGTAGATTGCATGTGGATAGGGAGATGTTGCAGTATGGGTTGCAGGTGAGTACACCTTTGGGTACTACTACTGCTTTGGGCGAGGTCTGCAAGGGGTGTCCAATTCGGATTGATTCAGCAGTGTTCAGTGCGGACCTGATTGTGTTGCCCCTTCGGGAGATTGATCTGATTTTGGGGATGGACTAGCTTACTGCACATAGGGCCATCATGGACTGCTATACCAAGGAGGTTGTGCTAGAATCTCCTGGCCAGCCCAGAGTAGTTTTTCGAGGAGTTAGTCAGGCAGTGCCAGCCAGGATGATCTCGTTCAAGAGTGCTTTGAGTTTGATGCAGGGTGGTTATGAGGCCTATCTGGCTCACGTTGTGGATTCCAAAGCTGAGCAGAGATTGCAGGATGTTCCCGTAGTCAGGAAATTTCCAGATGTGTTTCCCGAGGAGTTACCGGGGTTGCCGCCGGATCGGGAAACAGAGTTCTCGATTGATCTTGTTCCGGGTACCGCTCCTATATTGATACCTCCGTATAGGATGGCACCTGTGGAACTGAGGGAGCTGAAGGCTCAGCTTCAGGAGTTGTTGGATAAGGGATTCATTAGGCAGAGTGTTTCGCCTTGGGGAGCTTCAGTGCTGTTTGTGAAGAAGAAGGACGGGACTTTGAGGTTGTGCATCGATTATAGGCAGCTGAATCGGGTGACAGTGAAGAATAAGTACCCACTGCCTAGGATCGATGACTTATTTAATCAGTTGCAGGGATCTCGATTGTTTACTAAGTTGGATCTGAGATCGGGGTATTATCAGTTGAGGATAGCAGAGGCCGACGTGCCTAAGAGTGCTTTCAGGAGCAGGTATGGGCATTTCGAGTTCTTAGTGATACCATTCGGGTTGACCAATGCCCCGACAGCTTTCATGGCTTTGATGAATAAGATTTTTCAGCCCTACCTCGATTAGTTCATTATTGTGTTCATTGATGATATTCTGGTGTATTCGAGGGATAGACAGGAGCATGCAGAGCATCTGAGGATTGTGTTACAGCTTATGAGAGATAAGCAGTTGTTCGCCAAATTCAGCAAGTGTGAATTTTGGCTGGATGAGATAGTGTTTCTGGGGCATGTTGTGTCTGGTGAGGGTTTTCAGGTGGACCCTCACAAGGTTGAGGCAGTGATGAGTCGGGAGGTTCCTAGGAATGTGTCTGAGGTTCGGAGTTTCCTAGGATTGGCCGGCTACTACCGGAGGTTTGTCAAGGGGTTCTCATTGATCTCCGCCCCGTTGACAAGACTTCTGAGGAGGAGTGTAGCTTTCAGTTAGATTGAGGAGTGTCAGAGGAGCTTTGAGGAGCTGAAACATCGATTGACCACTGCACCGGTGTTAGCTCTGTCGTCAAGGACTGGAGGTTTCGAGGTCTTTAGTGATGCTTCTCAGCTTAGATTAGGTTGTGTTTTGATGCAGCATGGCAGGGTGATTGCCTATGCTTTGAGACAGTTGAGATTGCATGAGGTTAATTATCCGGTGCATGATTTGGAGTTGGCTGCAGTGGTGTTTGCTTTGAAGATCTGGAGACATTACTTGTATGGTGAGACGTTCCAGATCTTCACTGATCATAAGAGTCTGAGATATTTGTTGAGTCAGAGGGAGTTAAATCTCAGACAGAGGAGATGAATTGAGCTGCTGAAGGACTATGATTGCACCATTGAGTATCACCCTGGGAAGGCCAATGTGGTGGCTGATGCATTGAGTGGGAGGTCTTATGTCAGTGCAGCTCAGATTCAGGTTTCGAGGTTGCCGTGTTTAATTCAGTTGAGAGCTCTGAATGTGCAGTTAGATTTGGAGCAGGATGGAGCTTTGATGGCCACTTTGAGGATTAGACCGATGCTTCATGACAGGATCAAGCGAGTTCAGGATCAGGATCCGATTTTGGTGAGATTGATTGAGAGAGTGCAGGCTGGTTCAGATTCTGGATTTGAGCTGAGACATGGGACTTTGTGGATGGGACAGAGGTTGTGTGTGCCTGATGTGGATGATTTGAGACGTGAAATTTTGGAGGAAGCGCATTTGGCTGCCTATGCTATGCATCCTGGTACTACCAAGATGTATAACACTCTGAGACAGCATTTCTGGTGGCCTGGCATAAAGAGGCAAGTCGCTGAGTTTGTTTCCAAGTGTCTGACTTGCCAGCAGGTTAAGGCTGAGCACCAGGCTCCAGTTGGGAAGTTACATTCGTTGCCCATTCCAGAGTGGAAATGAGAGCGAATCACTATGAATTTTGTGATGGGATTGCCTAGGACGCCGAAGCAGCACGATGCGATCTGGGTCATAGTGGACCGGTTGACTAAGTCAGCTCACTTCTTGCCAATAAGGGAGAGCAGTACTCTCGATCAGTTGGCCCAGAAGTATGTGTCAGAGATAGTGAGACTGCATGGGGTTCCTGTGTCTATAGTTTCAGACAGGGATCTCAGGTTTACTTCGAGGTTTTGGAAGAGTTTGCAGTCTGCTATAGGTACCAGATTGAGTTTCAGTATAGCGTTTCATCCTCAGACTGATGGCCAGAGTGAGAGGACGATTAAGACAATCGAGGATATGTTGCGAGCTTGTGTATTAGAGTTTAGAGGAGCATGGGATCAATATTTGGCTCTGATTGAGTTTGCTTACAACAATCAGTATCAGAGTAGCATTGGGATGGCTCCATATGAGACATTGTATGGGCGTCAGTGTAGATTGCCTCTCTATTGGGATGAAGAGAGTATGAGGATGCTTGAGGGTCCCGAGCTGATCCAGGATACAGTGGATAAGGTTAAGCTGATTAGGGGTCGCATTAAGGCGGCTCAAGATAGACAGAAGAGTTATGTAGATCAGCATCGACGAGAGATGGAGTATGCTGTGGGAAATAGGGTTTTCCTCCGAGTGTCTCCGTGAAGAGGTGTTCTGAGATTTGGTCGGAAGGGCAAGGTGAGCCCTAGGTACATTGGTCCCTATGAGATCCTTGAGAGGATAGGACCTTTGGCCTATAGGCTGGCTTTGCCGAGTGAGATGTCGTAGTTGCATGATGTGTTCCACGTGAGTATGCTCAGGCGGTATCGGTCTGACCCGATCCATGTGATTCCGGCTCAAGAGATTTAGGTAGCCAATAATTTGAGTTATGTAGAGGAGCCAGTTCAGATTGTAGGGTCGTGGGTCAAGCAGCTGAGGTCCAGGGTTATTCCATTGGTTAAAGTCCTTTGGAAGAACCATTCGACTGAGGAGGCTACTTGGGAGACTGAAGAGCACATGAGGAGGCAGTACCCTCATCTGTTCGACCAGTCAGGTAAGAAAATTTCGGGACAAAATTTTTATTAGGAGGGGAGAATTGTAACATCCCGTCACCGATGGAATGGGTATAGTTCATTATATTCATATTTGGCATGCTCATGCATTATTTAGTTATGTATAAATTGGTAATTTGGCAATTATTGCACTAGCATATGAACGTACATACATGTATGACATATTCCCGGTTTGATTTGGACAAATTGGTAATTTTAGAGACGATTAGGGCAATTGAGCTGTGAGAAATTTAATTGGAGATGATTAGGTCAAATTAGGCTCGAGAATTGAATTTGAGTTAAAAATGAGATTGAGGAAATTGAATTATGAAATTGGAGTATTCGATCTTGAGTTTTCTATTTTTGAGGATTTATAGGAATTTTTCCGGAATTTTTGGAGCAGTAGGTCCGGACCGAAAAAATTGACCTAAAGACTGATTAATTGGATTTTCGGTTCTGAAATTGATTATTCAATGGCACGAACATATTAGAAATTTGATTTGTGGAATTAGGGTTAGAACCATTGGAATTCAGGAGAAAATAGAATAAGAAATTGGATCGAGGTTGTTTGGACTGGTCTTGTGGCAATTAAAATTCTGCCAAACAAGCCCTTAGTTCCTTAGTTTATAAACTTTACTCTTTGAATTTTTGGCTTCCACAATTTTGCTCCTCTTTGAAAGACCTTTAGCTCTTGATTTTCTTCTCCATCGTGGATCCTTCTTTGATTTGCTGCTTGATTTCCTTCTTGCTATTTGCTTCTTCTCCCATCTTGGATCTATCTTTTGGCTTGGGGTTGAAAAAGATGAAGATGGGTTTTGCTTGGGTGATTGTCGTGGGTGTGTGAGTTGGAGTTTTGGGTGATCCTTGAAGATTTGAGGTTTTTAATCAAGTAAGTTGCTTCTTTTCTTGCCTTATACAGTTTGATTGGTTGATTTATAGAGTTATTTTGATGATTTAACTTGAATATTTGAGGATTTGGCATTTAGGGTTTCCGATGGGTAATTTCGTTCATTTTAGGGTTGAAATTTTAGGAATAATGGTTGTTTGATGAATTAGAGCTAAGGATTAGTGGTATGTTGTGCATGGAATTATTTGAGAGTGGTTTGAAAGGAGAAAATTTGGATTTGGAGTTGTTATCAGTCGGAAACCTGAGAATTTCTGGGTTTTTGGGCGTTGCTGCGTTTGCACGCCGCGACGTGCGCGAAGAACACGTCGCGGCGAGCAAGACAGCTCTGCAAGTCGTGACGAACGATTTATCTGCACGGCGCGACGAAGGAAGCTTGGTTCGTCGCGGTGAGGCGAGCGGACGCCGCGACGAAGAAAAGGGAGCTCGCCGCGGCGAGGAATGCCATTTTCAGATAATGTGATTTTGAGGTTTTAAGAATTGGGGATTTAGGAATTTGATGATTCAATTGGTTATGGATTATTTCAATTTGGAGATTTTGAATTCGGGATTTAGAATTTGAGATCGGGAAATTTCATAAGTGTGTCGGAATGTCATAAACATGTATGATACGCAATTGATTAGCTTCATGTGCATAATTGACATTGGAAATTGGATAATTAGTATTAATTATATGTTTTGATTGTTATAGAGGTGCCAGTGGAGCGTCGATCCTCCGACGTAGCTGAGATTTCCCGGCATTAGCTCGGAAGTTACAGGTGAGTAACCTAGTTGGTTTCTCAATATCTGTGTGTTTAATTACGTGTTTATGCCATGTGAAAGAATGGAGGGTTATGTGTTTACTTGAAAATGGGTTCGGACCAAGGGTGTCCGAAGGATCGAAAATTTGTGATTGAAGTGCTATATATGTGAAATCTAAATGTGCATTGGGCATGAGTAATAGGCAATTTGGGCATGTACATTTCATGCATAAAAGTATGATCAGATAAAGGTAGTTGTGACCGGAGCAATGCCTCAGAGCTTTAAGCTCAACGCAATAGGACCTCAGGTCCAACGTATATGAGAGCTTTAAGCTCAACGCACATGACCTCTAGTCCAATGTTTACAGAGCCACTGGTTCAATGCATCAGGGCATATCACGCCCAACGTTTATCAGAGCCTCAGGCTCAACGCAATGTGCCCGTCACTGGGATAGTTTTAGGCGCACGGTCACAACAACGAAATGAAAATGGAAGTGTCACATGCACATTGCATATATATATGATTGACTGTGAAATGTGAAAAAAATGAAATTGCATGTGATATTTCTGTAAACGCTATTGTGTGATTATGTGTATATGATTTGTGAATGCATGAGTTGGGTGAACCATCGATGATGGTTTCTCGCTGAGTTCGCAAATTCACCCAACATTGCATTATATTTTTTTCAGGTCAGCGGTAGTAGTTTTTCCTAGCTCCAGATCGAGAGTCTTCTCTGCTTTGTGAATCGTCGGCAAAAGAAGCTATGGCGCAGAGGTGGGTTAGCTGGGATCTTTTGGGATGACCTAGTTAGGTTTTATTAGTTCTCTGTATATTGTTTAGACTGATGCTTTGGACAAGATTATGTATTTATGGATTTGAGTTTAAGAAATGAAAAAAAAAATTGGTTTCAATTTTTAGTGATTATTATATTTGATGCCATGTGGATTTTAATTGGTTGCTCGGTAGTGCACTTTTATCGTGGGTTACGTGTCGGAGCGACCTGCAGGCGTCCCGGTGTGTACCCTACGGTAAGGGGGCACTACACTCAATCTCATATAACCACAAATCAAAGTAGAGAATTATACTAAGAGAGTAATCACAACAAAAGCTTTTGTTCTAACAAATTCTGGAAAAGTTCCAGCTGTCCAAATCTAATCTTTACCGTTCAAAATAAGGAACAATGAGTAAGGAACATGCTCACCAAAATTTAGCCTGATCAGACAAAGAATGACAGACCAAAATTAGAATATGGTGAATCTCGTCAGTTCTGGAAACATCTTAAAACCATTCCAATTTTGGAATAAAAAACTCAACATCCAGACCTTCAAACCAAATTTTCACTATTCAGATCAATTTAGGAACCAAAAACTTAATCTCCATACCTCCAAATCAAATCTCCACCGTTTAGAATGAAAAAAAAATATGTCTTCAAACTGTATACCAAAAATAAGATTGATTCAACGATAAACGACTTCTTAGTTGCTGAAAATATAAAAGGGTCAGGGTAAAAAATTTCTCCTTTTATGAGAGTGGAAGGAAAAACTAACTCTCTCTCTCTCTCTTCTCATTCTTGGCACAGAAATTTAGTTGAATAGTAAGGAAAAACTAACTCTCTCTCTCTCTCTCTCTTCTCATTCTTGGCACAGAAATTTAGTTGAATAGTAAGACAAAAATTAGCCTTCATGGACTCAAAAGAAAGTAGACTTTAACAAATTTTAAGTTTTACCGCATGATAGAAAACTCAAACCCAACGCTCTGCACTCAACCCTTTTATCTCCACTGCCTAGCCTTTCAAGACACGTTCACAGCAACTAGACTGGAGTCTAGTAAATATACCTTGGCCAAGCTTCCTTGAGAAATTCCCAGTTGTCGTACGTAGCTCTTCGTAGGAAAACAGTATTGATCCCAACACCAATGAAATCTTTTCTTCTTCTTCTTCTACTTTGCTCCTCCTTTCCTGCCTCCTAATATGCGACACAGTTACTGCTACGAAATTCAGAAAACCTGTATGTGTGGTACTGCATATTTCATATATGATTAGAACCAAAGTAAGATTTAGACTTTCCACCTGGACCAAGAATCCCAGCCGCCTTTTTGTTGAAAATTTGAGTGTTCTACCTGACAGTAACAATGTTCCTTGCTCCTAATTCCGTAGGTTTGCTCTCTGAATCTTCCCAGCTCATTCATGGCCATATAGAGGCATTGTATATGAAAAGAGGATTTACGAAATGTGACTTGAGAATACATAGGTACTTACAAAACTCAAAAGACAATTCTTGAAACTCTCTAGATAATTCCTAGTTAATAACTTCAAGAAACATTCGTATGTACATATGAATGCGTCAGCACCCACTTCAATTTAAAACTTGGTTTAACTTTTAACATTGCCTCACTTAATCCAAGTTTGCAGAGTTCAGCATTCCAATTAGAATGCGCCGATTTAATGTTTTTAACGTGAAATGCATAACTTTCCTTGTGTGCATATTATTTACTACCAGACCTTTAATGTTGGTGTATATGTTTACAGCCAGATTAACTTATGATTTCTTTTCTTAAATACAATAAACGTAGATTCTGCTCAAATTTTTCAAAAGAGCAAAGAGACAGGGAGCAATGGAGAAGGGTCTGGTGTCGGTGGACCGGTGGACAGAGGGAAGCCAAGCCTACTTTCTCACTCACCTTCACTCCGATCACACCCAGGGCCTGAGCTCCACTTGGTCCAGAGCTCCCATCTTCTGCTCTCGAATCACCGCCAAGTTATTTCCCTTCAAGTTCCCTGACTTCAACCTCTCTTTGCTTCGCGTCGTCGACGTCGGCTTCTGGTACTCCCTCTCTCTCGTCTTTCCATCCTCCGCTTCCAGAACGACCGTTGAATTCATGCCCATTCACGCCCATCACTGCCCTGGTAAATTCATTGCTCGCCACCAGTTCGAACATTGTTCTACTTTATCGTAGTTGGTGTTGAATATTGGCAGGTGCGGTTATGTTTTTGTTTCGGGGGGATTTTGGGTGGATGCTTTACACTGGGGATTTTCGATGGGAGGCGAACAGCGAGAGGGCTCAATTGGGGAGAACAACTCTCCTAAATGCTCTCAAGGGTCATAGGCTTGATGTTCTTCACTTGGACAACACCTATTGCAATCCCTCCTATGACTTCCCGCCTCGAAGTGTTGCTGCTCAGCAGGTCTAGTTCCATATAGCTTCTCTCGTTTTGCTTATTTCGTGGGCCTTGTGGTGTTTGCTCAGAACTGGAGTAAATTCTAAAAATACCAAGATTAAAATGCTTGTTCATGAAGGAAGAATTACTTTAATGTAGATAACAAAAGATGGGGACTGATCTCTGTTTCCTTTCATATTAAAAAGGAATGCTTAAGTTTGATTCTACCTGATATTATTGATCATTAGTTGTGACTTAAACTAAGATTGTAGTACTGAATGGGAAGAAGGTACGCAAAGTGATCTGCTCCCTCTTCTTTTTGACAATAGGTGGTCGATATTATCGTTTCCCATCCTGAACATGACATTATCATTGGCATTGACACCTTAGGAAAAGAAGAGCTACTGCTTCGTATTTCACGTTTGCTTAAGACTAAGGTACGGCCACTACCGTCTTCTGTAAAACAAGTTCAACTGCTCATCTGTCTTTTGCTTCAACGGTAGTTATAATGTGAAGGAGAAATCCGAATACCCTTATATTAATGTCTTGTTATTTACATCCGGTTCATTCTTATGTTTTCTTTTCTTCGCGGGACTCATCACTCTAGTAGACGTTGGCCAATTACCTGTGTGTTATTTGTTCAGTCATCCCTGTTCTAATATTGATGTTGTCTTCCGTAAAGATTTGGGTGTGGCCAGAACGTTTGCAGACTATGCATCTTCTTGGGTTCCATCACATATTCACAACAAAAACTACTCTAACTAGAATTCGAGCAGTGCCTCGTTACAGTTTTAGCATTGACACTTTAGAGGAGTTGAACAAGAAGTGTCCAACAATAGGAATCATGCCATCTGGTGTTCCATGGTTGATGAAACCTTCAGATGGTGCTGACAATCTTTTTGGTTCTCTTTTAACCTCCCATTACAAAAAGAGGCAAGGAAGTACAAGTGGTAGGCTCCAGAATGGAAAATTCAAAGATAATATAAAACCTGTTGATGGGCGCCATCGATATATATATTCAGTTCCATACTCAGATCATTCTTGCTATGCTGAGTTACAAGAGTTTATTGAACTTGTCCAGCCAATCAGCATGAAAGGAATTGTGTCTTCATCTTGCTGTTATGTTGATCCTGTTTACTACTTTGGTCGGTTATGTGGAGGAAGCAAGCCTCTGGAGAGGCTTTCTGACAAGCAAGAAAAGGAAGATGGAAGTGAAAGAGTCGTTGCTCCCGAAATGAAGTCTTGTCTCGTAAGTGCTAAATCTACCAACACAGACAGGAAAAGGAAAACAGGAAAGGGTGGTTCCACAGGAATTCATGCGTTGAGACGAGTACGTCGGGGTGCCAAAATAATCCAAAATGATTTCTCAGCTGATTCGTTAGAAAGCTGATATTATGTGAGTTGGATATCTTCAAATGGCATGGGTGTTACCGCATAGTTCATACTATATGATTAGAACCATGTACTGACTTTAATTCAAATGATCAGTTCTTTAACGAGTAATTGGAGGAGAGCAAGATTCTTAGGAAGCATTTCTGGAATCAGATATTCTATTTCGAGATTTAATAAAATAAAGTTAAACTAAAACCGGTAACTGCAATATTGACTTGCCTTTGTTTTGGATTATCAAAAAAATTTATAAACTGAGTTTATCCTTAAATCGTCTGTCTGGCAATTGTGCGGACACAATTTCACCATTTGGCCACAATGTGACAGCTGGATCACAATAGGGATTAGGTATCACAGTGGGTATTAGGTGGTGCTATCATTCCTACAATTCAGGAAAGAGAAAGCTCATTGGAGCCGGCCATTTTTGACTAGCCAAAACTCGCCTTCATAAACCAAAGTCTTAGAAGTTAAACAATTATTTTCAATCTCATAATTTTCAAAGAAACTATAAAAGTGATTTTATGCAACTTGCTTCTACTTTCTTAAAAATGCTTTTATATTTGTTATTAAATATTACGTAATAATTAAAAAATTATCATATCACATCGATACAATTTGTTAAATCATGTTAACTTAGAGTCCATATTTTAGTGACAATAAAATATATTGTTACTAATGATTTATATTCAAGCAAATGTGAAACAATTCTAATCTCAAAGTCAATTAAACGAATAAGAATTTCAAAAAAACAGTTAACAAAGAACAGCATTATTTAATTTAATGCTTCAGGAATTGACATGCATAATCATATCTCATTTTAGTATTAATTTGTAATTTTGTTTCAAAATCAAGAAGAATGTAGTTTCATCTTTAAAGAAAACTATCTTGATCTTCAAAATGAAAATTTTGAAAAGTATTTGAATAAAATTTTATCAAAAGATTGTATTTTGATTTTAAAATTTTTAAGAAGATTTGAAAAGCTAAATTTAAGAAGTTTTGGTTTATCTATACTTGGGTTAAGCTGAACTAACCTATTTGAATCTTAAAGTTACCATTCCAATGTAAGCTAGATACTCCACAGTGTATGACTACTAGAAGAAAATTTTAGAAGTACTTTGATATTACTAAAATTTCATCTCTTATTTAATGACATTTAAGAATTGTTTTAAAATTAAAGAGATTTAATTAATAGAATAAGGAGTTCAACTAGTAAACATACAAGCTAAATTAATCTTACAAGTTGAGTTAAGAACCCAATTTTGGTACACTAAAACCAAATCAAGATTAGCTAATAGAGTATCTTATAGAGGTGATAAAAAGTTAACATCTATCAGCTTCTATAACTTTAAATAAACTACTTATCCAATTTCAAAGCTGTGACAATCTAAAGAAGGCAATACATAGTTATTTTTAATAAGAAAAGCCACCCCTATCCATTGTAACAGCTCAGTTAGAATGTGCTCCTTGTTGTGCTCATTGCCTTTAAAAAGCATATGTTATTCCTTTTCATCTATATAATGTACATGCTTAATCTAAAAGCTATTATAGTGACATCCTTATCTCTTTTGGTCATGTTGATATCTGCATTTATCCATTCCAACATCTCATTATACTTGTAAATTCTATACCTAACTTGGCATAGAGACATAATGTTACTCTATATAAGGTGCAGTTGATAAATAGGTGCTATAGTATTTTTGGTTGTCATTTACAAAAGAGACCAATGGATGGTAAGTTGAGATAACTCAATCTATCAAGAGTTACAGGTATGTTCCTGATTAGCAACCATATGAATAAGGTTAGTTTTGGAAGCAAAGCAATGCTTTAGATTGAGCTGCTCCACCTTACGTTGTCCCTCTCAATCTAAAGAGACCTGTATAAGATATCATAGTATTTATTGGTAATCCATATAGTGACCATGGAATGTACTAGATTACTATTTAGGATTTCAATCAACATTTTTGATTCAATGATAGGATTAATTTTGCACTAGTTATCATAGAAAATAGAAGTTGTTCTTCCATTCCTAATTATGTATACAAAATTCCTACTTAGCTGACTTCTTAGTTTCACTACAAGAAAGATAGAATTTAGCGATATAATTTATTCACGGAAAAAGGTGTCGGAGCTATGGCTATTAGTAAATTTAATAACGGAAATTTTCCGTTGGTAAATTTACAAATTGCATAGTATCATAAATAGCTACTCTGGGTATTACCCATCCGTCTGGAGAGTTTATAAATAAATACAAATCTTTGGTCTCACTCTCCATACTGAGATATATCATTTTACCGACGGTTATTTTGTTCAGTCAGTAAATTCTTCAGTCAGAAAATTACCAACGAATTTTGTAATTCCATTTGTAATTAGCGACGGAATTTTTTTTCTGTCGGTAAAATCCAATATATTTATCAACGGAATTTTTTTCCGTCGGTAAATTTGTTGAAAACTATTTTTTAAAATTTACCTGCAAAATGTTTAATTTCTCTGGAAGCCACCGTAGAGAAAACTTCATTATTTCAAATAAAAGAATTAAAATATTAAAATTCATACTAAAACAGAACTGAAAATAAAGAACTGAAATCATTTTTTCAAATAAAAAACATTTCATCAAACACCTTACATGTATAAAAAATTTATCTTAACATCACCACTAAAATCACGTCTTGTTCCTTCTATCACTAACATTTATACCTTAAAGTTGTTTTCCAATAACAAAATACACAAATAAACGAAAGTAATAAATACTTAAATTAACTTTCATCTAATATATGAAAAAACACATGATAGTAGATACAAAAATACTTCTACCGAAGGACACGATGACAATAGCTAGAGAAGACAACGTCGTCGAGCAGAAAATGAATCCACAGCAGAGAAATGAGCTCCAAGAAAACCGAAAAGAAGATGTAGGAAGAAGGAAGAAAAAGAAAGGAAAAAGAAGATAGAAGTGGGAGGGAGATATCGGGTGAGTTTATATTTAAAAAGAATTTACCGACGGGTTTACTGACGGAAATTTCCGTAGGTAAATTAAAAAAAATTATATCGTCAATAATTCCTGTCTTTTTACTGACGGAAAGAAAATTTCCATCGCTAAATTCATTTACGAACGGAATTTACCTACGGAAAATTTCGTAGGTAAATTCAAAAAATTTTAATTCGCCAAAAATTTCCTCCATTTTTAGCGAAGGAACATATACCGTCACTAAAGTCCGTCGCTAATTTTGTCGCCTCGAATTTCCTCCAAATTTAGCGACAAGTATTAGTACCGTCGCTAAATTACTCAATTTTAGCGACGGAAATTTATTTTCAATCGCTAATTTCTAACGGTATATTTTCCGTCGATAATTTATTACCGATGACTATATTATTCCGTCGCTAATGTCCGTTGCAAATTTTGCCGGGATAAATTCCCTCCAAATTTAGCGACGTATATTAGTATCGTCGTTAAATCACTCAATTTTAGCGACGGAAAGCATATTTCTGTCGCTAATTGCCGACGAAAATTTTTCCGTTGATAAGTTTTCGTCACTAATCCACAATTTTTTTTTGTAGTGTTTTAGAATTGAAGAAACCATGAGGTAGAAGCTTAATAAAGACTTCCCATAAGCTTTTTCCTTTTAAGAAATAGGTACAAATCCATCCTACCTATAGTGCATTTTTTAAATCGGAATTCTCCATATCTTGCTTCCCCGTAAGCATGTTATTTGTTAGGTTAATACAAGTAGTACCTAGCCTTCTTAGCCTTCAATAAAGAGGTTTAAATACTTCATCCTGTAACACTTATGTGTTATATCTACTACCATTCTTTCAAGACCAAATGAACGATCTCATCGTCTTCTCTATTTGCTTGGTTAGTTTCTTAGTCTCTTTATTGTGATTAGAAGGCAAAAGTAAGTGAAGATGTCCCTTTTTGACATCTCTAAAAGTAAGTAAAGGAATGAGTTTTAATTTGAAGGCCTAAAATGGAGGAGAGCCAAGTAGCTATGTGTTATGGATCGGTTAGTAGAATTAGATGATTTTTGCTAGGATTGTTGGCCAAACCTGATAACTCATTGAAAGCTTAGAGAAAGGTCATAAAGCCAGATGTTGATTTATCGTATGGTTTAGAAAATGGAAGAAAATGATCAACAAAGGATAAGTTGAAAATCTCTAACTTCTTTTATTTAAATTGAAACCTAATTAAAAACTTATCTAAGTATTATTTGGCGTACATATTACTTATCTAAACTTTCTCAATATATTAATTTTAATTTATAAATAGTTTTAAAATTATACAAGCACTTAATTCACCCTCTTGAATGTAATTCGTGATCAATGTATGTCCAATTACATGTTACTCTTATTTTGGTAGTCTTTTCTTTATAAATTCTTAATATGTCAAATAACCTTCTATAAAGTGCAAGACATTTTATATTTATTTTGTTCTCTTACTCTATACCTCTTATCGGTTAACAACAAATATTTTCTATAAATTTATCTTCAACTTTATAGTCATATCTTATTATTAAAATTTTAATTTATGTTGATTTATCGAATCATTTATCGCTTCTACGTTATTATTTGATTTAAGAAGTTTAACATATCTCAAATACTAAAAAGTTTCAACATTCAAGAAAGGAGAAAACCTGAAACAGAAGCTTCCGAGTGAAAGGTCACTTTTACTTTACAAGTTACGACACGGTTGGAATGAACGGGTTGCTTTTACTTTCAAAAACGACTGCTTATTGTGGAAAGGTAAAAGTTTTGACAACCTCTCCATACGTAAAAGACTTGGTTGAGATTTCCAGATGCAAATATTGAAGCGTCTAAATAATTCAAAAAACAAGTTCATGTACGAGTACGACCGAACCGAGGCTTGAATCTTCTTCTGTGATGAGCGATGACAACTCGGACTGAGTCAAAGGGCGTGATGGTAATTGCAACTTCTTTGTGGGTTGTTTCCTGGATTTAATGAGGATACAGCGAAACGACCGTGACAATTGGGTTTGAGGCACACCCCCCGCCCGCATCAGATAGTCTTCTGTGGACGACTGGAAGTGGTCCGTCATGGTCGCATTAATATTAAATTTGTCATATCATTATAAGAATGGCATCCAATGTTTTTAAAATTGAATTGATTGAGTCCATTTTTTAATTTTTAATTAATCTATAAATTTTCGTAATTAATTAGTTTTTACAAATTAAAATAAATTGATTATTTTTTATTTAAATTTTTTGATAGATAAAAATAATTTTTTCAATCATTTTTAAATTCACATATTTAATTATAATAGAGTCTCTGCGAATATTTAATTTGTTTTAAATTTCTTTAGAAAAAACAAATATAACCTAATTTGTTCCTACAATTAACTCTTTTTTCTGAAATGTTATTATAGGTTAGCCACTGGGGAATGCCATAAATAGAGTAGAATGGGAAGTGGAAGAGCAGAGCCGTTAAATGTGGAACAGATCTTTTGTCACCAAATAGGTGATTTGATTATTAAAAAAAAAAAAAAAAAGATTGGCACTCACTGTCACAATTAAGTGCTCTACAAACAACAATTATTAGATCATGCTAATGTTTATTTTCTGAGCACGGGTGTTGAATTATTTCGTCCAACTCATGCGTTTTCCTATTGGTCAAATGCTTTGTTTGTGTTGAATTGAAACTGTTTTTATTTTTTTAAAGACAATGTAAAAAAGTTCAAAGGTTACATTAGGCTCTGTTGACTTCTTGGCAGAAACAACATAGTACAATGATTATGTATATCTTTTTATCGCCGTCTCGCATCCTATAAAAACCAACACAGTTACACCTTCCTCCAAAAATATCAATCTTCTGAATTCATGGATGTTAAGGCATGCCAGTGGTTCATGCTTTATGCTCTCTACTTCTGCTTCTTTCTCAAGTCCCATGTTAGCCTTGGAGCTGACAGAATAGCAGCAAACCAATCTCTGTCTGGTGACCAGACCATTCAGTCTTCAGGTGGAGCTTTTGAGCTTGGTTTCTTCAAACCATCAGGTAACCTTTCAAATTACTATATAGCCATATGGTACAACAGGAAAAGAGTAACTCAACAGACCTCAGTTTGGGTAGCAAATAGGGAGAACCCAGTTTCTAATAGATTTTCTTCAGAATTGAAAATATCAAATGGCAACTTGGTTCTCTTTAACGAGTCCAAAATCCCAATTTGGTCAACAAATTTGAGCTCTAGCGGTTCATCCAGTTCCGTAGAAGCTGTACTTTTGGATACTGGAAATCTTGTTCTGAGAGATGGGTCCAATTCATCTGAGGCCCCTTGGCAGAGTTTTGATCATCCAAGTGAAACATGGCTTCCTGGTGGAAAAATTGGGGTTAACAAGATCACAAACAGGAGCACACTTCTTACTTCCTGGAAAAACAGAGAAGATCCTTCACGAGGTCTATTCTCCCTTGAGCTAGATCCTGGTGGAACCAGCCAATATTTTATAAAATGGAATTACACCAAACAATTTTGGACAAGTGGAGTCTGGAATGGACGTATCTTCAGCTTAGTTCCAGAAATGAGATTGAATTATATCTACAACTTCAGCTATATTGATGGAGATAAAGAAAGGTACTTCACCTATTCTTTGTATAATGACTCTATCCTCTCCCGGTTCGTAATGGATGTTGGTGGGCAGATTCAGCAACAATCGTGGCTAGACACATCTGGCCAATGGAATCTGTTTTGGTCTCAGCCAAGGGTGCAATGTGAGGTTTATGCTTACTGTGGGCCATTTGGAAGCTGCAACGTGAAATCACAACCCTTTTGTTCTTGTTTGACTGGTTTTGAGCCCAAGTCTTACGATGAATGGGGTTCTGAGGTTTATTCTGGTGGTTGTGTGAGGCGTACCAGTCTGCAATGTCAGAATTCCACTGTTGTCAACGGTAAACGTGACAAATTCTTGCCAATTTTGAGCCAGAAATCAAAACAAGATCCAAATACAAAGACCTCTCGCAGTTTGCAGGAATGTGAATCAACCTGCTTGAGCAACTGTTCGTGCACTGCTTATGCTTATGACACTAATCAGTGTTCACTTTGGTTCGAAGATCTCTTGGATCTTCAAGATGCTGATTCTGGTGGAACAACGTTCTATATCAGACTTGCAGCATCCGAGTTTTCAAGTTCCAAGCTCAGTAAGGGAGTCATAATAGGTGCGGTTGTTGGTTCCATAGCAGTTTTAGCTATACTTGGCCTTCTTGTTTTCATCATTTTGAGAAGGATTAGAACGTCAGTTAAACCAGGGCGAGTAGTGGAGGGCACTCTGGTGGCATTTACGTACCGAGATTTGCAGAATGCTACTAAAAATTTCTCGCAGAGATTGGGGGGAGGAGGTTTCGGTTCAGTTTTCAGAGGGGTATTGCCTGATTCAATTGTGATAGCTGTGAAGAAACTCGAAAGCATTAGCCAAGGCGAGAAGCAATTCCGCACTGAAGTCAGTACAATTGGGACAATTCAGCATGTAAATCTGGTTCGGCTTCGTGGATTCTGCTCCGAAGGCAACAGAAGGCTGTTGGTGTACGATTACATGCCAAATGGATCTCTCAACTCCCACCTCTTCGCTGAGGAAAATGAATCAAGCGTCCTGGATTGGAAAACAAGGTATAGTATAGCCTTGGGCACCGCGAGAGGGTTGACATATTTACATGAGAAGTGCAGGGACTGCATTATACACTGTGACATAAAGCCGGAGAACATTCTTTTAGATGCTGAATTCTGCCCGAAAGTGGCAGACTTTGGATTGGCAAAGCTTGTTGGGAGGGAATTCAGCAGGGTCCTAACAACCATGAGAGGGACAAGAGGCTACCTTGCGCCAGAATGGATCTCGGGGGTAGCCATTACAGCCAAAGCAGATGTTTACAGCTACGGGATGATGCTTTTCGAGTTTGTTTCAGGCATAAGAAACTCCCAGTACTCTGAAGATGGAAAGGTGAAGTTTTTTCCCACATGGGCTGCCAGCCAAATTACTGCAGGAAACGATTTGCTTACTCTGCTGGATCCCAGATTGGAGGGCAATGCTGATTTGGAAGAGCTTACAAGAATTTGTAAAGTTGCTTGCTGGTGCATCCAAGATGACGAATCCCAAAGGCCAACCATGGGTCAAGTTGTTCAGGTTCTTGATGGAATTTTGAACGTAAACATGCCTCCTGTTCCAAGGTCTCTCCAGGTGTTTGTGGACAATCAAGAGCACATAATTTTCTTCACAGAGTCATCAGCTAGCCAGAGTTCGCAAACACGAAGCAACACTTCCGCTGCTTCTTCTGAGACCAAGAAGGCCTCATCCTCCAACAATTCCCAGTCTTAAAGTTGATGATAAGATGAGCACAATTCAAGATATCATTCTCATCAGCTCATCGCTTTCTGATCTTAAGGTGTAAAAATCCTAGAGTAATCGTAATAGCAGAGAGTTATTTATTGTCCTCATACTGAATTGTCAGCTACTATTGTAATATCAGATTATGTAATTGCCCCAGTTGTCTTAATTAACTTCCAAGTCTCTATCTTTTAATCTGTTGTTGTAGTCGAAACTTCACTTCTGATCTTAACTTGAGGTGGTTAAATGCTAGTGGCTTAGTAGAAGCAAAGGGGTTGCTTCTAAGAGATTGTCTCCTAAAGCCTCTTTGACGATATCTTATCTTAGGATTTTATATCTAAGTTTAGAGAGCTCATTGATGATATATAAATGTCCTATATCGTTCTAATTGACATAATAGTTCTTTGAGCGATCATCACCAAGTTTTGATTTGAATTTCAATCTCACCTAATCTCTCAACTTTAAAAATACATAGTAGTTAGCCTTTAGATAGAAATTCCAAAAGTTATTTTTATAAGATTCTCTATGTTATTTTTATCATCAAGACTTTGTTTATTATTTTGATATGATCGATACATGTCAACCCATTGGGCCCAAAAGTGAAAAAGGCCTAATTATTTTAAGTTTCAAGAGCTAATTAGATTATATGGAGAATTTTTAGACATAAGAATTACTAAGAAAGTCCAAAATGTGGGAGGCAGGACAATTGAGACATGGTGGACGTGTGATGTGCAGTTAGTTAGAACATGGACACGATTAGGAAGAAGTTTGAAGCTGAAAAGTTACATGAGAATTGTTTGAGCTAGTTACACATGTAAAGACACCAATAAGAGAAAAAGAAAAAGAAAAGGCCTCAATCCATACTCAAATAAATGAAGGCTTTATATCCCAAATGATTAAAAAATCTTTATAAGGTAACTTCACCTTTAACTAAGTGTCTAGCTGGTGAGACTTTGAAATTGCTGCAACTATCAACAAAAAATAATGTTGTTTATGTAAATGATATTTTGGATTTGAAGTCTAATTTAGCCTCCACTGAAAATTACGAGCTAGAGGGCAACCTTTTTGTTGTAAACTCTAATCATTTTGTTCTTAGTAGCCCTCCATAAATGAGATTTCATGTTGATATGGAAGCCGTTAGAGAGGAGATTTAAAAACTGTGTATGCCTTCCCTAAAGCATATTGGCATGAGAATATTTATCACTGTGGTTACATAATTCATGAATTTACTTTTTTTTAGTGAAGATGGCTAGGAAACTGTTGAGCATACTGCTAAGTTCATTATTCAGTGTGGTGAATTAGCTAATTACAAGAATTTAGATAATTTCAAGCTTAGGTTGTTTCCAAACTCATTAATAAGCACGACCTTCTCCTGGTTTGCTTTGATGCTTAGGAATTTTGTTCTTTCATAAAATCAAATGGAAAGGTTGTTTGATAATTAGTTTTTTTAATATTGAAGCTTAAGTCAGAATAGTCAAATTATCTAAAGTGACTAAGAAAAATGACAAAAACGTAGACGTGTTCATTGCCTAATTTTGAAGAATGAGAAATCGATCTTAGATTGCATTCCTAGAGAACAAATATATGAGGTTAGTTTTAAAAGCCCCGGATATTATACTTCAAAAAAAGTTCTATGGTAAAGAATTTCACAATTTTTATGAATTGGCAGCAAAAGTATCAAAATATCAATAACTTCTTAGAGAAGAAAGACATTGGAAAAGGAATTTAGTTGGTACTTATTATATGGAAACAAGTCCAGTTGACTTAGTAGCGGTTGAAATCAATATCCCTAAAACCTATGTTTATTCTACTCTGGAGCAAAAATTACTTAAATTTAAAAGGAAGATCTAAGCACCGACTACTTAGATTCAATACGCTTTTGACACTTTCAAAATAGAGGAAATCTTTGATTTCTTGTTGCAAAAAAAGTCCCATTAGAACTCTTAGTATAGACAACCTCAATTCATAGTATCACTTCAAGTGTCCCCATCCTATAAGTGGCATTGTGTGAGGAATCCTAGAAATCCAACACCATTAACTAGAACTTAAAAGTGAAGGCTTCAATAGAAGAGAAATCCCACCAAATTTGAAGGGGACAAGTGAAGTTCATCCTATAGAAGTTGCTTTTTACAAGACCTATTCCTTCTTAGTATTTCAATCCCAAACAAAGTAGCGCAAGAGAAACTGATTGATAATATGGCTTAAAAATGTGAGACTCTTGTATATTAAGGACCGCATTAAGGCAAACCAACCTTAAGAGTTTTAATTGACAATGGGTCACTGTAAATATTATGTCGACCATAATGATGGAAGTTTTGGGCAAAGATGATATAGACTTGATGCCAAACAAGTGTTACAATAATAGTGGAGGAGATTACTAAGGCATGGAGAATTCTCCCTATGAATGTCATAGTAGGGGAGAAGTCTTCATTATGATCCTTATTTATCATAAATACATATGTGAGCTATCAAGTTCTGTTCGGAAGAGATTAGATTTTCTCCAATTTATATATTTCTTTGTCTCTTCATCATCTTATGCTTTTGTGGAAATGAAATAAGGAAGAGTTTAGATGGATTACTAGCCTTTTCATTTTTAAAGTAGATACAATAGAGGCAAAATTCAATCACGATTAAGTGAATCCAATTCATATTTGAAAGTTACATTGAGGAGAATGTTCAAAACACAAGGATGAAGAAAAGATAAGGTCATAGTAAAAAAATTGGTGAAAACATGATAGTTGTAGGTTGTATGATATTTTTGTAGGTATTTTAGTATGTTTTTAGTGGTCAATTAATATTTGGGGTTAGAATTGTGATAGTTGGTTAGATTTTTATATTTTGAGTGTTTTGTGGGTTATAGCACACTATTAAGCTTTGATATTATGTGTTTGATGTTTTGGGATGTTCTAATCCCATTTGAAAAATATGATTTCCCCAACTCACCTCAAAACAAGGTATAACTCCTTTAACTTCAACAATCCTCCATACAAGCTCCTTGATCCACAGCTCTCGAGCTTTTATACATACAAATATACATTGTATTTACTACTCAAATATGTATCTCATATTCATACACCACCACAAACATATTCACCCCTAATCAATCATTATAAATGTTATTCTAACATATGTAAATAGGTCAATAATTCACTTACTAATTCAGCTCAATGTCTCCTCATCCATCAAGCTAACCTAACCTTATGTGCAACTTTCACATCCTTTTCTTCCTAATGTTCCTTTATGAATAAGCTATCTTCTTTTAATCATAACTCTCTCAAAAAAATTCCAAATGCCATGATTCTTACGCCCCCAAAAACTATACTTCCATTAGTCTTAATATATCTAAAAATTACACAAACAACATCTCCCTTTAAAATATAATCTCCATCCGAATTATGTCATGTTTCTGGTAAGAAATAGACTGGAAACCAAAACTCAAACCTTAATAAATCATTATAAATACATATCCTAACAAAACAAATTCACAGAAGCAATAGTAAGACATCAATAATCAGTTTTCATGTTTTATACTTTCACTAATTCGGACTCTAAGGTCCTCAAAAATCAGGAAATAATACAAGGTTCCTGTATAGGGGTCTATCACAGATAGTATTAGGGAAACAAGCATAACTCGAGCTTTAGTCACTAATTTGTCAAGTCACTTTCACAAAGGTCAATTTAAGACCTATATCTACAACTTTTATTGTTTGAGTTTCTTCAAATTCGTGCTTTAAGAATATGAAAGATAGATCGAAAGAGAAAGATGAAATTGAAACCAGAATTTCAACTTATGATAACCTCTTTCCTTCTCCTCTTCTCTTCCCCTTTTTCTCTCCTTCTCTTCTCATTTTCATTTTTCTCCCTCTTCTAACCTTATGGTATACCTTCACTCTTACTTCTATTGCGTTTTCATCCATTTTCTTTAGAAAATTCAAGAAGGTCAAACTAATCCATGTGTCACCATTCCATTAGTCTACGTGTCACCATTCTATTGGTACATATGTTATTCTTTCTATCGATCAATATGTTACTATTCTATTGGTCCATGTGTTACTTTAGGCTCCACATGTCACTCATTTTAAGCCTCCATATGTCATTACTTATAAGGCTACACATGTCACCAATTATAAGGCTACATATATGACCGATTGTAAGGCTATATATGTCACCATCTGTAAAGCTACACCTGTCACCATTCTATTGCTCCACATGTCACAAGTTTAAAGTGTCATTTGTCACAAATTTAAAGGGCCACTTGTCACAATTATACTCAAGACACTTGTTATCCATTTAACTAATCCATTTGTCACTTATTCCTAATGTCACATGTCACCATCTCATAGGCCTAATCAACCTAATTTCTGATAGATAAATTTGTCTTGCTCTTTAACATTTTTCTTAAACTAGATGCACATATCACCTCATCAATTACTTAATTGTAACAATAAATTCCCAATTCACTAATTATAATCCATCAAAACAAAATTCAAGACAAAATCAACACACAATTACATCATGATTAGTAAAAACCTTTCCTACCCCGGAACATGTCAATTGAGTGTATATACTATCTTGCAATGTTTTCTAAAATAGCTCATGTGACTCAATCTAACAGTTTAATCTCTTAAAAATTTTAGGATCCAGGATATTACAATAATGGTAATTGGAAGGTGAGATAATGATAGTGATATATGTAAAATTTGTCATGGTTAAGTTGAATTGTTATTGTGAGCACACATCTGATAAAGAGATCACCATGACAATTGAGAATATTGAGCACATATGTATTATGTACGTGGAGATGATATAGAAAGCAATCTATTATATATGAATATTTGTTATTCATAGTCCCCATAGTTCAAAGTCTCAGATGAATTAGAATAATGCATGAAAGTGCTTATAGTGATCAATCGGGGATAGATTGAGATTGTTAATGATGTTACTATATGTGATGAATTCGAGGAAAAAGAAGAAGGGCACGATCATGGCATAGTCGTCACGACCGAGGACAGGCGCAAAAAGAGAAGTGTTGTTCCAAATCAAATGAGATTAAGGTATCTTGAGCATAAGTTATTAATTAGTGAATTGTCTTAAATACATATCTAGATAAGATGCAATGATCTTGATGGTAGATACCAAGGTATAAGAGGAAATGAATCTGTTTAATGCTTCACTGAGCCTTATTATAAAGGATATTATGATCATATAAGTTATGACATAAATTAATCTTATTAAGATATTATGAATAGTTGAAATTGATTTTCTTGAGGTATTAAGAATGGCTGACAAGCAATGATCAAAACAATTGATTTGTAACATCCCGTTACTGTTAGCAAGGGCATTATGGTAATATTGGGTCAAACTGATAGGTTTCATTGCATTCACTGATTGAGCATATTACTGGCCTCTAATTATAGAGGAATAGGTTTATTTCATATGCATTTATCCATAGGTACATGCATTCATGATTTTCCGACATTTTAATTGTGAGCGTGAATTGATTGGATTGTGAACTGAAAACTGACTGAACTGACTGGATTATGATTGATTGAGAAATTATGAGTAATTGGGTTCAAATAATGGATTTAGAATAGTTTAAGAGTGACTGGCTATTGATACTGGCTTATAGGAAAATTTTGAGAAATTCGGGAGAAAATGCCCGGACCGGAAATTTTGGAGTGACCGACTGATTGACTGTATAGTACTGAAAGAATTGTCCAATGACAAAGGAAATATTATAATTATACTGTTAGGAAATTAAAATGCTGAGCCATTGAAATTTAGAAACTGAATTTTGGACTGATTTAGAGACCTATGCCTATAAATAGCTAGGTTTGAAATTGGGGATTTTTCTAAGGCATTGTCGTTTTTCTCTTCCTTCTCCCACGACGTTCATCGATTCCTTCCCCATTGGTGAGATTCGTCGATTCTTCCTTATGGTTTCTTTTTATTGTGCTAGGCTAAATGGTTTATTGTGTTTGATGAAGGTTGAGAAGGATTAAGAGTGGGTTATCGTTGATTTCGAAGGATTTTAGGGTTACGGTGATTTTTGAGAGATTTGTGGATTGATTTTCGATTGGTAAGTTTTAATGGCTTTAATGTTGTTATTAATGGTTGCTTGAGCATTTATAACATTTATTATGGTTAAGTTGAGTAGTTGAGAGAGTGTTTAATGGAGGTTTTAGAGAGCTTTAATGGCGGAAATCGAGCGGAGAAGAAGAGAAAATCCTCGCACGTCGCGACGTCTGGTGCGGCCTCGCCGCGGTGAGAAAATTTAGTGCTCGCCGCGACGAGTGCAGCGAGATGCCGCGGCGAGCGTCAATTTATTTGACGCCGCAGCGCTTTTTACTTAGCGGCGTGCCAGAATGGATTGCTCATCGCCAAGTTTAAACGCTTTGCCATGCGAAGGGTGATTGAATGAGTGTTTGTTTATTGGGCCTAACTTATGGTATAGAACTCCGATTGAGGTAATTCTCGATTCATTATGAACTAGAGAAAGAGGACTACAATTGAGGATAATTATGAGAGTTAGAATGTAATTTAATTGGTATTGATTTATCGAGATTAAGGTCAATTATGGTTCATAGTGTGACCTAAATATTGAATTGAGACAATTGGAGATTTAATTGGGATTTTCAATAAAGGTTTTGACCCAATGGATAGGGAATTGCTATAAGGAGTATAAATTGAGAAAATTGAACTGAATTATAGGATTGGATCGATTATTATCGATTAATTGAGCGAAGAGTTAGTATAGGACATAAGAGTTCGAATTGGGTTTTGGCACCGGGAAAATCGTGAACATGCATTGTACGAAATTTCATAGAGACATATGCATCACTGAATTGTTTAATTGAGCATCTAGTAATGGGACTGTATTTTACTGTATAGAGGCGCCGTTGGATCGTCATTCCACGGAAATTGCTGGAACTTCTAGGCAGTAGCTCGAAAGTTACAGGTCAGTAACCTAGTTGGTTTCTCAAATTCCTGACTGTCTAAGTGCTCAATGTGAATTACTTGCCAAATGTGAAATTGCATGATTACTGAAATATACATGATCGAATGGTATGCTTCATCGTATTGGATTGACTATCGCATGACACCGAGAAATGCAATCTCGGGCTTTTATAGCCATACATCAATTATCGAACATCGCATTGCATGCATAAATGCATGATCGATAATGGATATGTGACCTAAGTGCTATTATCATCGAAAAGAGCCTCGAGCTCGAACATCAGATTGACCGGCCTCGAGCCCGAGGAAGAAATCTCGACGCGTCCCCCATCAATCTTGATGAGCACTTGGGCACAACATCAATAATCGGAAAAGAGTCTCATATGCATTGTATACACATGATCGATTGAATTGCAAACTTCATCAATTATGTGATGACATGAGATTGCAAATTGTTACATGCTCATCAGAATCGTTGCATGATTTATCAGAAATTGTGGTATGATATCAGTAAATCGTTATATACTATTGTAAATTGCTATTTGATACTGCAAACTGTTATAGACTACTGTAAATTGTTATATAATACTGTTAATTGAATATTACTGTGCTATGCTGTACACAATTTGCGTAATGCATGATTTGAGTGAACCATCGATGATGGTTTCTCACTGAGTTCACAAACTCATCCAAAATTGCATCTAATTTTTCAGGATCGATAGAGTAGACTCCTAGCTCCGGAGATAGTCTTTTCCTGCCGTGCGAGCGTGCTGGCAAGAGAAGCGATGGCACACAGGTCGATCAGCTGGGTTGGACTTTTGTGGATGATCTTAGGATAGATGCTTGTATCAATTTCCTTTTTGGTTTTGTTTAGGAGACTGATAGACTTGTTTATTCTGCTTCTGGATGACTGTATTAAGATTCTTTTGGATTTAAAAGTTTACTGATTTCTGATATTTGGTTTTAATTATTGCGATGCCATGTGGATATTATTGGAAAAATATTCTGGTAGTGCACCTTTATCGTGGGATACGTGTCGGAGCGACCTTCGGGTTTCCCGATGTGTACCCTACGGTGAGGGGGCGCTACGTTGATTGATAAGGATTACATGAACAATATAGATGATAGTAGCAAGAAATTTTCTTTGAAAGAAGAATTTCACCGAATTAAAATAAGTAGACCAGATGGTTTTCTTCTAAGAATGAACGAAAATGGAACAAATAAAAAGTGAATTTTGGAGTTTTATTCGTAACGGAGACTCAAGCATAAGATGTAAAATATGCTACTAATAGTGTATGCATTTTGTTTGATGTAAAGTATGCAACTACGTGATTGGATTCTTGAATTTAAGGTGACACTCTTGCTAATGTGAGGAGAACTTAGGCCCACATTACATTCTATGCAAAGATGTTCAGGGGATACAAATTAGATCTAATGAATGTGTTATCAACACAGAAAGTTAAGATTGCAAATAAATTTAAATGTGTGGAAAAAAAACTAGTATGAATGAATAGAAATTTGAATAATTCAATGTGAAATAAGAGGAAACCGAATTCATTAAGAAAATCATTCGAGAAAAGAAGTCAATTGGGAAACCAAAAATAACACCAGATAATGATAGTTGTGACTTGAGTAGCCACAAAAAATGAGCTTAAAGCTACAGAATTGTGGTTAAGAGCCAAAGGCTCGATATGTACAATGAGTCTTGTATCCGTAATGGGTAAGGGATAGTTTCAACGAGCCCGGTATTCACAATGGATACGGGACAGTTTAGACACTTAGTCACAACAACGAAATAATCGAAAGTGTGTCACATGAGCATTGCATATACATTTAAATGTGTGCTTAACAGATTAAAATATATTGTGATCATGTATATGAATGAAAATGGGATATGTGAAGTAAGTGATATGTGATGCTATATGGCATAATAGGAGACCCAAAGAAAATAAAGGTACTGATGAAGTGAGAAACTCCAAGGCATTTATAAGAGATCTAGAGTTCTCTAGAACTAGTTGTATATTAGATACTACCAGAGACTGTTAAGGAGTTTTTACTGATCTTAACTCTTTGACAAAAATGTCTGAGTAAAAATGTGCAAATCGTATGGACTAATAAATGTAAAAAGAGTTTTAAGGAATTATAACACCGAAGTTAATTATATCATTTGGATTTGGAGATTATGTAATATATATTGATGTTTCACACCAGAGATTAAGATGCAATCGGTTACATTATAATAAAGTAATTTCATATGTATGGAGACAATTAAAGTCTCATGAGTTAATTATTTAATACATGATTTAGAATTTGTTGAAATAACCATTGCTTTGAAAGCTTGAAGACACTATATGTACAGTAACACATTTCGAATCTATATATAAATATATAGATCATTAAAGTTTAAGGTAATTATTGAGTTTGAAAGAATTGAATACGAGACTCAGACAATGAATAGAAGTATTGACAGATTATGATTGTACAAATGAGTACTATCTTAGTAAAGCTAGTGTATATCTGATGCTTAAATAGAAAATTCAATAGTGGAATAGCACAATTCAGATTTTGAGGTTACCAAGCCTAACACAATAAAGAGAATAAAATGTCGAGTTGAATTTGAGGCTAAATGTATTATTATTAGCTACGTTGAGAATTAAAATCAGTTTTAAATAGTTATTGATTGTAAAAACTATGTATGTTCATTGTGACGATGACAGAGTCATTCAATCAAGTATGCATGTGTTCAATTTTGGATTCCTTATACCATTTAATTTAGCTTTTAAAGTTTTTAGGATTTAATTTTTGTAAGGATTCGAAGAAATTAACGTGATTTTTCTATAGTGTTTGTTCCTTAGGTGAAATCCATGATACCTGGGGTTCATCTAATTCATTGTTCCATACTGCGTCTGGGAAAATGTCCAATGTATCTTTTGGTATTTTAGTTAAAGTGAAGAAGTAGTTGGAGGAGACTGTCAATAAACCAACTCCTGGGCAAGATCATTGTCCATTTCAATTGACGCTTTCGAACATGCAAGGAACCTTCTTGGGAATCTAGATATAGGGAACTGCTTTACCTTATCTATTGAGTCTCATGTCACTTACATTCTAGAAAAGTAATCATTTCTTTTCTTTTGATAGAATAGACATGAAACTTTATTTATTATTTTGTCCGTAAAATTGTTAAACTTCTAATTACAATTGTATTACTTACTATATATCATTATATTATATTAGTTACCATGTATCATCATTTATTGTTTTTTTTGTAAGAATCACATATCATTATATTACAAATTTCATGTTAAAACTATTTGACAATTTTATGACACCATATAAAAATCTCAAATCATATAATTTAAAAGAGAAAATATATAATATAAATCTATATAATATTAATTAGTTTTGAGTTTATAGTTTCACAAATGATTGAAAAGATTTGACATTTTTGTTAGCTAAATTTATTTTTACACTTAGAATCACTATCAATAATATTAAATTTGATTTTTATTAATCCGATGTTCAATAACAAAATCATCGAGTCAAAGTTAGCGAATTCATAATTATAAATAAGAGAGCTATTTTGTTATTTAAGTATTTGACGATGATTTTCATGCATTTCTTGATGATTACTAAAATCGTCATCAAAAGGTAAGCCTTTTGTGACGATTTCTCGTCAAAAAAGCATCGCCAAAGGATCATCAGTTGATGATGTTGTCTCTTAATCGTCGCCAAAGACTTGCAATTTAGCGATGATTTTTGGAAGCATCGCCAAATGGTGAGCCTTAGCTAACTTTTAGCTACGATTTTTAGATCGTCAACAAAAAAAAAACATAGCCAAAAGGCTACCTTGTTGTAGTGTCAATTCTTCCTTCTCCAAGTTCTCCTCCACATCTTTATCCCATCTCCAAATTGACAACATCCTACCTCTGGAATATCAATTCTTCCTTCTCAAAGTTCTCCTCCACAGCTTTATCCCATCTCCAATTTGACTAAGGAACAAATAACATATGTAATACAATCGCCAATGGTCTTAATGTATTTATAATTTTATGTCCATCAAATTTGACCATGAAAAAAGTGAAAAGATTGTAGTTCTTAATTACATGAAACTTGTTAAAAAGAAATTGTATAATTTGGCTTATATTTTGGTAATATTTTACAATTCGCCTTTGAAACCATGAAAAGGTAAAAGGACAGTTAGTACCATAAGTAAACAATTACTTTAAGAGAAGAAGAGAAATGGACCATGTAGAATCCAACACCAAAATGAGTCTTCACGTCAAATAGTCATTGTTGTTCTCCTCTTCCTCATCCGACTCTTTTGGTTTCTCTCTAGTAACCCATCCATTATTACCCTCTTCTTGTTCTCTTCACATTGCTCTCTCCCCTCCGGCAGGTTCCAAACATACTCTGGCCGGCAGATTATGTCCACGATGTTTTGACGAGGCAGGGAATATAGCCAAATTGATGTAAAGAGTATTGCACAAAGTTTACCACAAAATATGGTCACCATAAGGCTGACAAGGAGTAAGTATATGCCAGAGTTGTCCACGCTCTTCTGAGTGATTGGTAGGCGTTTTTGATCCTTTTGACTTTGTATTTTTTTCTGGTTCCTTGATTCTGCTTCTTGTTCTTGATGACTCGGTTCTGATACCGAGCTTGACCGAGGTGGTGATATTGATGACGATGAATAACGAAAACCCGAATTCCATTTTCTACCGTAAGTGTTTAACACTTTGGTCGACGAATAATCTTTAAATGTATCCGAAGACTCTTTGCTCTTTGTTGAAGAACTGGTTTTTGATCCTTTAAAGTAGTCTTGAGGTACACCTTTGCCGTATCGAATTTGATTGAACTGAAACCAACGAAGATGAACATACATGGAAGATCAATCAATAGTGATTCATAAAGTTAACTATATACTACCCATCTCCTTTAAGCTAACAATAAGCAAGAAACTAACCAATTTGGCGTCCAACCAAACTGCCCTAATCACCTGAGAGACGGATTTCTTAGTTGAAACAAGAGTTGGCGAATTTTGTGATTCTGTTGAGGCCATACAATGATCAGATTGCGATGAATTGGACCCACAAGGCTTCGTCTCTTGCTTCTTCACAGAAACACAGCTTCTCCGATGACGGGCCTCTTTGTTGTCGAGCACCAGTTGGTCCATTTCTACAGCAGGTCGAAAGCATAGAAAAAGCTTGCTTTTGGAGGCATTCTTCATTATGACTCCCTTGCTAATTACCAAAAACTGAGAGGTTCACGAAGATAGTTGTCGCTAAATGTGTGTTAATATCTCAACTCCGAAGGTTTTTCACATGTAAGTGCCATTTTCCTTTCGGTGTAAACGAGGCGTGTGTATGTAAGTAAGTAAATGGCCGGCATGGTAATTGGTTGCCGTCTATTTATTGGGTCCACTTCTCAATAAGATATACTACAATTTGTCATTAGTGGCTTCGACTTAATAATAAGAAGATAAAAAGTGTTTCATTCAAGTTCTTGTAAATGTGAATTAAGTATGATATACGTTATATTTCTCCACGTAAAAAATACTTATTGGCGTCACAATCCGGCAGCCCTATTCAACTATTTTATACTTCTTTCGATTCATAATAAGAATCGTTTTAGATACATTTTAATTATTCAAAATAAGTGTCATTCTTGACTTTGTATACATGTTTATAATTTTTCTTACAAAATTAACCTTTCATTTCTCTTTCATCTTAATTATACAGATCACAATTTTAAAGCAATTTCTCTCTCATCTTAATTTAAGATGTTGATTACCGGAGTCACGAGGTAATTTTATGAAAATATTAATAAGGGTATATCTATAATTTCATTAGGCTTTTTTAGTAAGCGTGTATTTTTTTAAAACGACTCTTATTATGAATCGGAGGGAGTATGTAAATGCAAAACTTAAGAAACAAGCAGATCATTCTTACCAGACAGGAGAAAATTAATATACACCATGCTACATGTAAAATCAAATGTGTCGAATTTTGTAAGAATGTGTTTAACGTAATGAATAAATGTTTATTTTATCCCTTTTTACATAATAATATTGGCTTCTGTGTTAATAAATGTGGCGGGCAAACTTTTGGCTATTGCCCGTGAAGGACAGGTAAGAGTGTACAAAATACAAAGGCTTTAAAGCTTTTGTTTTCGTTTTCTTTTTGCTGAACAGATAGCGATTGCCTGGATATGGGTACTTTATGATTTATGTTAGTTGGCTAGGTTGCATTTACGACGTGAATGGCAATGTTTTAAAACGCTGCATGTCTTCTAGGTTCTAACTGCTGCCGATTTTGGATAAGTTTCATTAAATCTGCATTTTATTTCCAATAAAATAACCATATAAGTGGTTGATAAATATAAATTGAATTATATCAAAGCCATCTTGAATAGAGTCTACTATGAGTTCTTCCTCTAGCTCCATTTTTATAGAACCATTATAACAACTCCGGCAATTTCAGGTGACACACATCTATGCCACAAAGTTCCAATACCCAACCCTAAATTTTCCTTGTAAATTGACTTTCAAATTATAGATGTTCCACTAATTCAGTATATGATTTGCATGGCATATATATCATGAATTTCTTTATTATATGTTAAAGGTACTTAATTTGCCTTTGATGAGTAGTCAAATTCCATGGCACAATTTGGTTTGGTTTAAGCAGGCACGTCCTTATGCTACATGATTAATTGGTAAAATTGTAAGTAACTCCCTTGCATATCTTGAGCATGAGGCTAGATCATTGTCAGTTGTTAAGGCCTCAAAAACAGTTATCCATTCCTTTATTTCGTTCCTTAGACCGTTCAATTATTGGATTTTAGATAAAGGCCTTAAATGAGATCAATTACCATATTAAAAGAGGTAGAGGAATCATTACCAATTCTGCTAAGGAATTGTGGTTTGTATTTATGCTTAAGCTTTAAGATGTATTTAAGAGGTACGATGAATCATGTTAGAATGTCTAAGTCCATATGCTTCCTTGTTTTGATGTAGGATGAATAGGCCCACTTCTTCCATAGTGAATTATTATCGATTAGGGGCCTCCAAACTCTCTTAATTATTTGAACCTCGTTTGAGATTCAAATTGGAAGAATGCCTAGTCCTCCCTCCTTCTTGGTTTTACAGACATCCGTCCACTTAGCTTTCACTAGGGATTTGTTGTTTATGTCCAAACCAAGTAAACACGCTCAAAATTCTATAAATGGCCTTGATTAAGATCTTAAGGAACCAAAGATGTGAGGTCTAATAGACATACAAACTACTTAAGACTGAATTAACTAATTATATTGTACTTACCAATGGCAAAGACCCACACTTCCAGCTTGCATGTGTATTTTGGATCCTTTCCAACTGAAGTATGAGATTGAAGGCATTTTAGAAGAAATTGGAATACCTAAATATGTTATAGAAGGTTTACTCCATTTTAAGCCTGTCAAGATAGCTAAGATATTGTATTAAGAATTTGCTCCTAATAAAAATTAAAATTTGACTTTTATCCTTATTCAAAGGGAGACCATTAGAGCTTTGAACGAGTCTAGAGATTTTATTATTATTGAGACTAAATTGGAATAAGATTTAGAGAGCAATATAAGATCATTGTCAATGTCTTTATTTTATGTCTTTTTGCATGTTAATTTTCTTTATTCTTGAGGTTTGAAGTTATATTTTATGGAAATTAATTTTGTTTTATATCAAGGTATATTTTGGAACTAAATAAAAAGAACTGCGATGATTTTGGAATAAAAATAGCTGAACCAAGAGTTGACCCTAATTAGACTTGGCCTCGTGCAACAACTAGAAGCTTGAAACGCAGCAAGTTGGAAGTATAAAACAAATGAAGCAAACGACATAGCAAAGGGCTTTAAAAGGTCGTTTACAATGTGCATGGACTAACTTAATAATTTGGCACATCAAGCTACAGTGCAGAGAGAAGGAACGACGATGCACAATGAAGGCAGAAGAAAAAAACACAACACACGGAGAAGAACAGAAGGGGAGGGCTACTGAGCTGTGACGTAGGCGTTTTACTCAAAACGCCTAAGGACACAGCGTTGAAGGAAAGCAACGATGCTTTAAGCGTGAATAAGAGTTCCCAAAGTGAAATTGTCTAATCACGCTACAGTAGAAACTAATAAGCAGCCAAAACGTTGACGTTGGACAGGCAGGAGGGATTGGTGCGTGAGGTGGCTTAGGTGGATAAATAAACCCTATACCTCTTAATTCGTCAAATCAAGGAGAGTGGTGGCTGGTGGCTGCGGCTTGGAGAGCAGGCTTCATTGCTGGCGCAGGCATGGATGTGGTGTGTGGATGAACAGGAACAGTGGACAATAAATCTCCAATCTTATTTGTCCCATCGATGAAAAGTGAACAAGAGAGGGCTTCATAAGAAGCAAATAGAGAAGAGGGCTGGAAACAGAATAGGAAGAGCAACGCCCGTGATAGTCCTAACGCCAGTGATAGTCCCAAATAATTAGGAAAATTGTGATATTGGGTAACTAAATTTTTATTTCTTGATTTACGAAATCCTAGTTACTGAACTCTGCATATTGTGAGACTTTTGTTATTTATTTCAATCGATTTATTAGTCAAGTATTAATTATTTTTCTATGCTATTATTTGATTGTTTGATTTTATAGCTAGGTGCATAACTAGTTTGTGATTTTATTCAATCAATCGCTAGATTAAACAGGTTGACGTTAAATTCTTTTAATCAAAAGTAGCAACTAGGATTTTTGTCTATTGCGTTAGGGACATGATTTTAGGAAAAATAATTGTCTAGGCTAAATATACATCGTACGTATGTTGTCTAGTTTGTCGATTTTCTTGATTCATAAAGCTATTAATTGATTAAAACTGAGATCGTATCCAGGTTATTAATTAATAGGTTAATTCAAATACATGTTTTGGTTAACTAAACATAAGAGAAAATAGGTAAAGAAATTTACCACGATGAATGCTTAACTAATAAATTGGTTATTTTTAGTGTCGATGATCAACACAAGTTCAATAATATAGGAGACCGAAAACCAAGATTTGTTTCTATTGATTGTTAAATTCTCATTATTTTGTTATTAGTTATTTTTCAATTTCATATTCCAATTAAGTTCTGTTTAATTCACAATTACAACCCCCCTTTTATTGCGTAACTACTGATGTCTGAATTCCTTGTGAGAACGATCCCTACTTTCCACTACTATATTAATTTGTGCTGCAAGAAGTTGCTTTCTTTTTATATTTGGATGCAGGTGACAGCATTCATCAAATTTTGGCACCGTCGTCGAAGAATTTTTAACTGTTTATGTACATTATGCATTCGAATCAGTCTGAAAATTTGTAGTACAATCCTGAAATTGAGAAAACAGCAAAGGCATTAAGAAAGCAGACGAAAGAAAGATAACAAGTACTGAGAGAAGAACAACAGAGGGAAAGAAACATGGATGCAAATTGCAGTTTACACCAACTGACTGCTCCAGATGAGGATCGACAACCTTACTGCATTAATTTTTCAAATTTGGGTGATAATAACACTTTTGAGTCGGGACTGATTCACTTGTTACCCACTTTCTGAGGCACATTGGGAGAAGATCCTTATAAGTACTTGAAGGAGTTTGATGATGTTTGTATGGGGATGAAGCCTACTAATGTCACTGAAAAGTAGATAAGCTGAGGGATTTTTCCTTTTCTTTGAAGGACGATGCCCAAGATTGGTTATATTATTTACCTGCTAGAAGTATTAAAATATGGGCAGAGATGAAGAAGTTATTTCTTGAGAAATTTTTCCCAGCTGCCAAAGTCGCCAATACCAGAAAAGAAATCTATGGTATCTAACAAAATGCTAGGGAGTCATTATATAAATATTGGGAGAGATTTAAAAAGTTGTGTGCAAGTTGCCCCCATCATCAAATTAGCGAGCAGTTGTTGATTCAATACTTTTATGAAGGTCTTTAACCAACTGAGAGGAGTATGATAGATGCTATAAGTAGAGGAACACTAGTTGATAAAACACCAACAGTTGCATGGGATTCGATCTCAATTATGGCTTCTAACTCTTAACAATTTGGAGCTCGGAATGATTATGGTTTAAGATATGTTAATGAGATGGGAGTTTCATCGTTGGAAAGAAGATTAGATGATTTGACTTCTTTGGTGCATCAACTCGTTGTATCTAGGAAAGAGGAAGTCAAGACTTGTGGTATTTGTTCTATGGTTGGCCATCCTATAGATATGTGTCCCACTCTACAAGAAGACCACGTTGAAGAAGTCAAGGCAATGGGTGGTTATTTGGGACGACCTCAAAGGAAGTATGACCCATTTTCAAAAACATATAATCTGGGTTGGCGAGATCATCAAAACCTCTGTTATGGCAACAATCAGGGACAACAAGTAAGTTCTAATTTTCATCCATATTAGTAGCCTTTTGTGCCTAGACAACAACAACAAATGGGACAAAGTTCTGGTGAAAATAATTCTTTGAAGGACATAATCAAGACATTGACCATAAACACTGTGAACTTTCAACAGAATACTATGAAATTTCAACAAGATACGCAAGCTAACATATACAATCTTGAGACCCAAATGATCCAAATGGCAATTGCTATCAATAGGTTGGAGGCACAAAATTCAGGAAAGCTCCCTTCTCAACTGAGATGAATCTAAAGAAGAGTGCTTGTGCTATCACACTTCAAAGTGGTAAAGAGTTAAAGGAACCTACCCCAAAGGTTTCTAAGCGAGAGGTTGAAGAAGAAGTAGAGAAAGAAGTTCCAAGAAGTCACAAGAGAAAAAGGAGGGTGATTCTTACATTGTCATGCCTAAGTTCAGTGTACAACCTCCTTTTCCTAGTCGTTTTGCCAACCAGAAGAAGGAGGAGCAATAAAAAGAAATTGTAGAAACTTTTCGCAAGGTACAGGTAAATATTTCTTTTTTTGATGTTACTAAACAAATTCCTCATTATATTAAATTTATTAAGGAACTCTGTACCTCAAAAAGAAAGTTAAGTGGCAATGAAAAGGTGCGACTGGGTGAGAATGTTTCTGCTGTGTTTCAAAAGAAGTTACCTCCTAAATGTCCAAATCCAGCTATGTTCATAATCCATTGTAAAATAGGTAATCTGAAAATTGAGAAAGCATTGTTGGATTTAGGTGTGTCAATTAATGTTATGCCTTAATCTATTTATGAATTTTTGAATATGGGGCCTTTGAAAGAAACTGGTGCCACAATCCAACTTGCTGATCGATCTAATGCCTATCTAAAGGGTGTTCTTGAGGATGTCCTAGTTCAAATTGATGATATGATTTTTCCGGCTGACTTTTATTTCTTACAGATGGATATAAAAATTCATCCACTTCAATCCCAATTTTACTGGGAAGACCATTTTTGAAAACTTCTAGAACAAAAATTGATGTTTATGATGGGTCCTTGACTATGGAGTTTGATGGCGATGTGATTAAGTTCAATATTTATGATGCCATGAAATTTCCTAATGATGATCAATCTTTTGTTTCTATGAGTTTTCTTGATATTTTAGTGCAGGAAACATTTCGTTTAGATGGATCAGATAAATTAAGAACTGCATTGGAAAATAGCTTGGATATTCAGAAAGGAAAAACACTAGCTAGTTATCTTGCCATTCCTGAAGAGCTGGATACCACTATCCAGATTTTAGAGTGGAGCAAATACTTGGAGGAACAGGTAGATTTTCAAGAACTAAATAGAAATAATTCGAAGTTGTTGCCATCTCTCATACAACCACCAAAATTGGAGTTGAAGGCTCTTCCAGGTAACTTGAAATATGTGTATTTAGGTGAGCATGAAACTCTTCCTGTTATTATTTAGAGCACATTGATATCTTTGCAGGAAACACAATTATTGGGTATATTGAAAAATTACAAAGATGCTTTTGGATGGACTGTGGCAGATTTGAAAGGGATTAGCCTATCAATTTGTATGCACCAAATTTTATTGGAAGATGGAGCAAAAGAAATAAGATAGCCTCAACAAAGATTGAACCTACCAATGATGGAGGTAGTCAAAAAGGAGATTCTAAAGCTCCTCAATGATGGAATAATCTATCCAATTTTAGACAGTAAATGGGTAAGTCTAGTATAGGTGGTCCCTAAGAAAACTGGAGTAACCGTAATGGAGAACACTTAAGGTAAATTGGTGCCCACCCGTGTGCAAAATGGGTGAAGGGTTTCTATCAATTACAGGAAGTTAAATTTTGTTACTCGTAAAGATCATTTTTCAATTCCTTTTATTGACCAGATGCTTGAAAAACTTGCAGGGAAAACTCATTATTGTTATTTAGATGGCTACTCAGTTTATCACCAAATTTTTGTTGCACTAGAGGACCAAGACAAAACGACTTTCACATGTCTTTTTGACACCTTTGCATATCGAAGAATGCCTTTTGGACTATGTAATGCACTTTCCACATTCAAAAAATGTATGGTAAGTATTTTCTCTGATTATGTGGATGACTGTATTGAAGTTTTTATGGACGACTTTACAGTTTATAGTGATTCTTTTGATATTTTTTTATTAACCTTGAAAAAATTTTAAAACGTTGCATTGAAAATAACTTGATTCTGAATTATGAAAAATTCCATTTTATGATTGATCAAGGGATAATCTTGGGCCATGTAGTGTCTTCTAAGGGAATTGAGGTTGATAAGGCTAAGATAGAAATCATTAAATCTCTTCCTTATCCCATAAGTATATGGGAAGTTTATTCTTTTCTTGGACATGCAGGTTTCTATTGACGCTTTATCAAAGATTTTTTGAAGACCATTCAATTGTTATGCAAGTTATTTCAAAAAGATGTGGAGTTCAAGTTTGACGAAGCATATAGGAAAGCATTCGATGAATTAAAAGAGAAGCTAATCTCAGCTCCAATAATCTGACCCCCAAATTCGAGTCTTCCATTTGAGATAATATGCAATGCAAATGACTATGCGTTAGGCGTTGTTCCGAGGAAAAGGATGAATAAAGCACCGCATGTGATTTACTATGTTTCGATGATGCTAAACGACGCCCAGAAAAACTATTCAACAACACAAAAAGAATTATTGGCAGTTGTTTTGGGGCTAGAGAAGTTATGTTCATATCTATTGGGCATATATGTTATAGTTTATTCAGATCATGCTACGTTGAAGTATTTGTTGTCTATAAAGGAAGCAAAGCCACGTCTTATTCGTTGCATTCTACTACTACAAGAATTTGAAGTGGAGATACAGGAAAAAAAGGAACTGAAAATCTGGTTGCAGATCACCTTAGTCGTATCCGTCTAGACACAACTTCAAACAACTTGAAAGATGAATTTTTAGATGAACATTTATTCGCCACACAACAGGTAATACCTTGATATGCTGACATAGTCAATTTTCTGATTATCAAGTCTTTACCTGGTACTTTATCATGAGCTGAAAAAGATAAAATCAAAAGAGAGGCTAAATATTATGCATGGCATGAGCCACATCTGTGGAAATATTATTCTGATCAAATTATTAGGTGATGTGTATCTGATGATGAGATCCCTTCTATATTGAAAATTTTCCATTATTTTACAAGTGGTGGACACTTTGGTCCTAGAAGGATAGCCTGTAAGGTGCTTGAATGTGGTCTGTTTTGGCCTAAATTGTTTTATAATGCTTATATATTTTGTAAGTCTTGTGATCGATGTCAAAGAACAGGTGGTTTAGGACCAAAAGACCAAATGCCGCTCACAAATATCCTGGTATATGAAATTTTTTATGTGTGGAGAATTGATTTTATGGGCCATTTTCCTTCATCTTTCAGTAATACATATATTCTCGTTGCTGTTGATTATATTTCAAAATGAGTTGAAGCTAAGGCAACTCATACTAATATTGCTAAAGTTGTTGTTGATTTCATTAAATCTCATATTTTTGTCAGGTTTAAAGTGCCTAAAGTAATAATCAGTGACCTCAAGACTCATTTTTGTAATCGAATTGTTGAGGTTTTATTAAAGAAATATGGTGTTACACATCAAACTTCAACAGCATACCATCCTCAAACAAGTGCCGAAAGCAATAATCAGTGACCGCAGGAATCATTTTTGTAATCCAATTGTTGAGGTTTTGTTGAAGAAATATGGTCTTACACATCGAACTTTAACAACATACCATCCTCAAATAAAATACGACACTCTTGTTCCTAAGTGGCGTTACTTGCGTTTTTAATGATGCGACCATTAAATGGGTGGTCAAGCAATTATGGTTGGTGCGTCTACCAAGTTCCTTGCCATTTAGTTACCTTCTACGTTTTAAATAAAACGTTGTGTGCTCCTCATGTAGCTTATGTGTTGTAGATTGAAGGGACAATTAAAGAGTTACCTGGGTCATAAGTCTTTGCTAGAACGAGGCGTGCATTTCAATCAAAAACACAAGCAGAAGAGAAGTACAATGGAGAGCAAGTGTGGGGAAGAGCAGGCACAGTAGAAGCTGCGTTTCACTTTCGTTGATGACATTTCGAAATTCTGAGATTCCATTATAAACACATTGTCCTCAAGAGAGAAGCACGACAAAAATTCCAAAAATTTTATGGCAATGTATTTTACAGTAACACACCTAACAAGTGTTTGATAAATTGTCATAGCACAAATCACACCCTCTAAAGTCTTTCCATTACTACTAACAATAGTCTAGCTTTATGCCACCTAGAAGATCAAGTCGTCTCAATACCCTAAGGCTCACCAAACATTTGTAGCAACATTGTTCTTCAGCTAATCCCATCAATGTTGAAGATAGTCCAGCTTCACCATCTTCTACAGATTCTCCACCTTTATCCATAGAAATACAGCCACTTGCAGTTCCAGGAGAAGTTGACTACGACACAAATGCAGATCAAAAACAACCAAAAATAGGTGAAACATATGACCCTAAACAAATAGTAATAGTGGAAGAAGAACAGAATGTCGACGCAGACAGTGGAAAAATTCTTCCTTCAACACGCAGCCGCAGTAGAAAAAGGTAAAAATGTTGTTTTTCAAAGTAGGCTGAAATTGACAGTTGATATTTTTAACTCATTTCATCGAAAAAGCGATAAGGATCGATTTGAAATTGTTTGTGATAGGCATATAAATCCTTGTAAGCTTATACATGATGAAACGTTGGAAACTCTGAACATTTGTTTTGAAATTGAAAATTATGTGGATAGAATGGGTTGGATGCATTACATTAATGTTCGATATCCTGCATATGTGGAATTGACTAGGGAGTTTTATGCCACTTTTTGTTTCAAATTAGATGTCCAAATTTCAACTTGTTTGCACCTAGTATGATCGAGTGTAGGCTTATGAATCAGTGGCATTCATTTTTTGTTGCTTCATTTTGGGCAACAATGAAATTTGTGACAAAATATGTGGCTAAAAGTGATGCATATTTGAATGGTTGTTATGATTATGTGCCTGAATTTGATCCATATACACTGTGGTCAAAATGGTCTGGTGATTCTGATAAGTATAACCCTTGTAGTTCAGAAAGTTCTTTTCTTCGCAAACTAGCTTTGAAATACATGCATTGTTTTCTAGTTTACAATTTTTCTGGTCGTAGACAAACTGTTGGTATCTTATCAAAAGTTGAATTTTTCTTTCTATGGTGTATGAAAAACGATGTCCTAATTAATTTGGATTTTTGGATGCTCACTCAAATGCATTCCATATTGGAAAAGCATAATCCAGCTTTAATCTTCAATTCATATATCACTCAACTTGCTGTTAATATTGGAGTTCTAGATGTTGATAAGTATAACCTCACAGTTGCTTGTGAATTGTAACCATTAGATTGTGAGTGTTTGTACAAGATGGGACTTATAGTTGCTGATAAAGTTGATGAATACACATTTGCCCCACCTGGAATGACTGTGCAACTTGCTCCTCATCCGTATAGGCGAAGAAGAAGAACTGTAACAACAAACATTTCCACAGACATAACATCACAATATTCAGCTCCTATCACAACACACCCTTCTGCAAGTGACCCGACTATTTTAACACTCCTACAATGCATGGAGCACAAATTAGACAAATTGGAGCACAATCAACATCCTTTCTTCGAATAGCAGAAATTTCAATCACCTTTTCCACTAGCACCTTGATGCATTAATAGAGAAGCTTCTTTAACCTTTATTTTCTAATGTTTTTCTTTTTGCAAGTACATTGAGGAAAATGTAGATTAATTGTGTGTGTGTGTGTGGGGGGGGGGGGGGGGATGAGGGGGAGGAATAATGACTGTTAGTGTCACTGTGTGTTTTGAATTTACTATTTCTTTGCTCATTTTAATTTTCATTTTTCTTTTCTTTCTTTTAATTTACATGTGATGTGTGTTAAACTATGAAATCCTATCTTAATAGTTGGAATGAGACTAAATTGCGTGCTTGAAGTCAAATTAGGCCAATTGAATAGAAGGTCAATCATACTGATTGTAGTTAGTTACATAAGTTTACACAGAAATTGATGCTAGAGTGATTAGGTAATGTATAAAATCATAATAGATTTTCAATTGAGCCTATGTGAACGATCGAGCCTATATGACTCCATTAAAAAATTCATTTAATTTCTTTGTGTGTGTGATACTCCCTTAGGTAATTACCTTCAGAACTTGCTTTGAACCGGTTTGAATCTATTAAATGCATGCTAGATAAAAATGATTAAGGTTCTTTTTCTTTTAACCCTTAACTTAAATGACCCACCTATCTTGTTTATCCTTGCAAACCCCTTTGAGCCTTTGCCCCTTTTGTTTTTTAAAGAAAACACCTTATTCTAAAACATCAAACCCCATTAGCCTTACATATTCATAAGTTTAGTAAAATACTAAGTTAGCTAGTTTTAGGACTTTTGGCTATATTTTTTTCTTAGAAGAGTTTACTTATACTTCTACTCATAAAGCATATTATATGTAGCGCCCCCTCACCGTAGGATACACATCGGGATGCCCGAAGGTCGCTCCAACACGTATCCCACGATAAAGGTGCACTACCAGAAAACCCGACTGTTAATCCACATGGCATCGCAATAATTAAAACCATAATATATCAGAAATCAATAAATTTAAAAATCCAAAATAATCTCGATATAGTCATCCAATAACAAAATAGACAAGTCTATCAGTCCCCTAAACAACACCAAAAAGGAAACTGATACAAACATTTATCCTAAGTCATCCGCAAAAGTCCAACCCAGCTGACCGACCTGTGTGCCATCGCTTCTCTTGCCAGCACGCTCGCACGGCAGGAAAAGACTATCTCCGGAGCTAGGGGCCTACTCTATCGATCCTGAAAAATTAGATGCAATTTTGGGTGAGTTTGCGAACTCAATGAGAAACCATCATCGATGGCTCACTCAAATCATGCATTACGCAGATTGCGTACAGCACGGCACATTAATACTCTATTAACAGTATCATATAGCAAATTACAGTATTATACAACAATTCACAGTAACATGTAACAAATTGCAATCGCTCATGCCATCACATAATTCAGTAAGTGTCACAAATCAATCACCATGTGAACAATGCATATGTGACTCTTTTCCGCTTATTCAAGTTGTGCAGGCCCAAGAGCTCACCAAGACGATTCAGGTGGACGCGTGTGATTTCTCCCCTCGGGCTCGAGGTCTGTCGATCTGATAGAGCTCGAGGCTCATTCAAAGGATATTAGCGACTTGGGTCACAACGCTCATTATCCGATCATGCCTTTATGGATGTAATGCGTTGTTCGATTCAATGATATGGCTATAAAAGCCCAAGATTTCAATTCCCAATGTCATACAAGAGTCCAATCCCATACAAAGAGAAGTATGCAATTCGATTATATACATTTCAGTAATCATGCAATTCACCTTGGCAAGTAATTCACATAGAGCATTTAGACAATCAGGAATTTGAGAAACCAACTAGGTTACTCACCTGTAACTTCCGAAGCTTTGCTGAAGTCCCAAAGAATGTCTCAGAATGACCGTCCAATGGTGCCTCTATAACGGTTAAATACAGCCCCATTACTAAATGCTCAATTAAACAATTCAGTGATGCATATGTCTCAATGGAATTATGTACAATGCATGTTCACGATTTCCGGCACTAAAACCCAATTTTGAACTCTTATGCCCCATTCTAACTCTTCGCTCAATTGATCGACAATAATTGATCCATTCCTAAAAATTCAGTTCAATTTCTTCAATTCATACTCCCTATAGCAATTCCCTATCCATTGGGTCAAAACCCCTAATGAAAATCCCAATTAAAACTCCAATTATCACACTTCAATACTTAGGTCACTATAGAAACCATAATTGACCTTAATCTCGATAAATCAATACCATTTAAATTAAATTCTAACTTCCATAATTATCCTCAATTGTAGACCTCTTTCCCTAGCTCATAACGAATCAGGAATCACCTCAATCGGAGGTCTATACCATAAATTATACCCAATAAACTAAAACTCAATCCTTCAGAACACTGCTCTTCGCGACTCTACATCCTCGCCACAGACATAGAGATTGTCATGGCAAGCATCCTCTTCATGGCGTAGATGAAAACGTTAGCATGCGTGAAACTACGCGCCGCCATGGGCGTCTCGTTAAGGCTGCCGTGGCGAGCACTTAATTTACTCGTCGCAGCGAGGCTGCGCCAGACGTCGCGACATGCGAGTCGCGCCACCGTCTTCTCCGATCACTTTCCGTCCATTTCTCTCTCTAAAAACCCCCCATAAACACTCTCAACTACCCAAATCAACCATAATAAATGCCATAAATGCATCAAAAACCATTAATAACAACATTAAAGCCATAAATACTTACCAATCAAGCCTCAAACTCCACAAATCCCTCAAATCTCCGTAAACCCTTAAATCCTTCAAAATCAACGATTAACCACTCTCAAAGCTTCTCAACCTTCATCAATCACAATAAACAAGTTAGCCTTGCACAATAAGAAGAAGCCATAAGGAAAGATCGAAGAATCCTCACCGATGGGAGGAAATCGAAGATCACCGTGGAGGAGGAAGAGAAGAAACGATTTTGCCTTAGATAAAATCCCCAATTTCAAACCTAAGCTATTTATAGACATAAGTCTCCAAATCAGTTCAAATTTCAGTCTCTAAATTTCAATGGCTCAACATTTTTATTTCCTAACAGTATAACTCTAATTTTTCCATTGCCATTAGACAATTCTTTCAGTACTATACAGTCAATCGGTCTGTCACTCGAAAATTTTCGGTCCGGGCATTTTCTCCCGAATTTCTCGAAAATTTCCTATAAGCCAGTATCAATAGCCAATCACTCTTAAATTATTCCAAATCAGTCATTCGAGCCCAATTACTCCTAATTTCTCAATTAATCACGATCCAGTCAGTTTTCAGTTCACAATCCAATCAATTCATACTCACAATTAAAATACCGGAAAAACCATGAATGCATGTACCTATGAATAAGTGCATATGCAATAAACCTGTTCCTCTATAATTAGGGGCCAGCAACATGCTCGATCAGTGAATGCAACGAAACCTATCAGTCTGACCCAATATTAACAAAATACCCTTGCTAACAGTAACGAGATGTTACAATTCACCCCTCCTAAATAAAAATTTCGTCCCGAAATTAATACCTGTCCGATCGAATAAATGAGGATACTGACTCCTCATATGCTCCTCAGTCTCCCATGTAGCTTCCTCAGAAGAGTGGTTCTTCCAAAGGACTTTCACCAATGGAATCACCCCGCTCCTCACCGCTGACCCGTGATCCTATAATCTGCACTGGCCCTCGACATAGCTCAAATCACTGGCCACCTCAATCTCCTGAGCCAGAATCACATGAGTCGGGTCTGAACGGTACCGTCGGAGCATACTAACATGAAACACGTCATGCATCTGGGACATCTCACTAGGTAATGCCAATTTGTAAGCCAACGGTCCTATCCTCTCAAGGATCTCATACGGACCAATGTACCGAAGGCTCAACTTGCCCTTACGGCCAAACCTCAGTACTCCTTTCCAAGGAGACACCCGGAGAAACACTCTGTCACCTACACTATACTCCATCTCTCGCCGATGCTGATCCACATAACTCTTTTGTCTGTCCTGAGCCGCCTTGATGCGACTCCGGATCACCGTATACCTTATCCATCAGATCCCAATCAGCCGGACACTCTATCGCTCTCATACCCTCTTCATCCCAATACAGTGGCGATCGACACGGTCGCCCATACAAGGCCTCATACGGTGCCATCCCGATACTGCTCTGATACTGATTGTTGTAAGCAAACTCGATCAGAGCCAAATACTGATCCCATGCTCCTCTGAACTCCAATACACACGCTCAAGCATGTCCTCAACAGCCTTAATCGCCCTCTCGCTCGCCCATCTGTGCGAGGATGAAACGTTGTCTCAAGTTCAACCTCGCACCCATAAGCGATCAGAGGCTCTTCCAACCTCGAAGTGAGCTCGATCCTCGCTCGACTATCGACAACGAAACCCCATGCAACTGTACAATCTCTGCTACATACTTCTGAGCCAACTGATCGAAAGTATTGCTCTCCCTCACTGGCAAGAAGTGAGCCGATTTAGTCAATCGGTTCACTATGACCCAGATAGCATCATGCTGCCTCGATGTCCTAGGTAACCCCATAACAAAATCTATGGTAATTCGCTCCCATTTCCACTCCAGAATGGGCAACGAATGCAATTTCTCCACTGGAGCCTAATGCTCGGCCTTAAACTGCTGACAAATTAGACACCTGAAAATATACTCTGCCACTTGCCTCTTCATACCAGGCCACCAGAAATGATGTCTCAGTGAATTATACATCTTGGTCGTACCAGGATGCATAGCATAGACAGCTACATGTGCCTCCTCTAGGATCTCCCATCTCAAATCATCAACATCTGGTACACACAGTCTCTGACCCATCCAAAGAGTCCCATCTCTCAACTCAAAATCAGAAGTCAACCCTGATCTGACTCTATCCATCAACCTCACTAACACTGGATCCTGATCCTGGACTCTCCTGATCCTGTCCTGCAACATCGGCCTCAGCCTCAGAATAGCAATCAGAGCTCCATCCTTTCCCAAATCCATCTGTACATTAAGAGCTCTCAACTGAATCAGACCAGGTAACCTCGAAACCTGAACCTGAGCTGCACTACCATACAATCTCCTACTCAGTGCATCGGCCACCACATTGGCCTTCCCTGGATGATACTCAATCGTGCAGTCATAGTCCTTCAGTAGCTCTATCCATCTCCTCTGTCTCAGATTGAGCTCTCTCTGACTCAACAGATACCTCAAACTCTTATGATCAGTGAAGATCTGAAACGTCTCCCCATACAGATAATGTCTCCAGATCTTTAGAGCAAACACAACTGCGGCCAACTCCAAGTCATGTACCGGATAATTCACCTCATGAGACCTCAACTGTCTCGAGGCATACGCTATAACTCTCCCATGCTGCATCAATACACATCCTAATCCCTGATGCGAGGCATCACTGTAAACCACAAAGCCTTCAGTCCCAGATGGAATGCCTAACACCGGTGCAGTCGTCAACCGATGTTTCAGCTCCTCAAAGCTCTTCTGACACTCCTCATTCCATCTGAACGGCACATTCTTTCTCAACAGCTTCGTCAAAGGGGCGGAGATCAACGAAAACCCCTCAACGAACCTCCGGTGATATCTGGCCAATCCTAGGAAACTCCGCAACTCTGGCACACTCGTCGGAATCTCCCAACTCATAACCGCCTCTATCTTATGAGGGTCCACTTGAATACCCTCACCGGACACCACGTGCCCCAGAAATACAATCTCATCAAGCCAGAACTCACACTTAGTGAATTTGGCGAACAGTTGTCTCTCTCTCATGACCTGAAGGACAATCCTCAGATGCTCAGCGTGCTCCTGTCTACTCATCGAATAAACCAGTATGTCATCAATAAATACAATCACAAACCGATCCAAGTAGGGCTGAAAAACTCTATTCATCAAAGCCATGAAGGCTACCGGGGCATTAGTCAATCCAAACGACATCACTAGGAACTCGAAATGCCCGTACCTGCTCCTGAAAGCACTCTTAGGCACATCGGCCTCTGCAATCCTCAACTGGTAATAACCTAATCTCAGATCCAATTTAGTGAACACCTGAGCTCCCTGCAACTGATCAAATAAATCGTCAATCCTAGGCAGTGGATACTTATTTTTCACTGTCACCCGATTTAATTGCCTATAATCAATACACAGTCTCAGCGTCCCGTCCTTCTTCTTCACAAATAGTACCAGAGCTCTCCATGGTGAAACACTCGGTCTAATGAACCCCTTATCCAGTAGCTCCTGCAACTGAGCCTTAAGCTCTCTCAGTTCCACCGGTGCCATCCTATACGGAGGTATCGATATAGGAGCGGTACCGGGAACGAGATCAATCTCAAACTTTGTCTCCCGCTCTGAAGGCAATCCCGGTAACTCCTTGGGAAACACATCCAGAAATTCCCTAACTACGGGAACATCCTGCAATCTCGGCTCGACTTTGGAATCCACTACATGAGCTAGATAGGCCTCACAACCTCCCTGCATCAACCTCAGGGCACTCAAAAAGGAAATCATCCTCGCTGGCACTGCCTGACTAACTCCTCGAAACACAGATCTGGGCTGACCAGGAGATTCTAGCACAACCTCCTTGGTATAACAGTCCATGATGGCCCTATGTGTAGTCAACCAGTCCATCCCCAATATCACGTCAATCTCCCTCAGAGGCAAAACAATCAAATCAGCACTCAAAACGGCTCGATCGATCTGAACCGGACACCCTATACAAACGTCTCCCAATACAGTCGTAGGTGTACTCACCTCTAACCCATACTGTAACCTCTGCCTATCCCCATGCAGTCTACATGCCAAATGCGGTGCAATGAAAGAATGAGTAGATCCAGGATCCAACAATGCATATGCTTCAAAACCAGAAATCAGAAGTATACCCGCAACAACATCCGGGGAATCCTATGCCTCCTGCCAAGTCATGGCATAGACCCTACTCGCGGATCGCTGTCGTTGTTCGGTCCCTCGACTTCATCATGGACCCTACGCCGACCTCGGCCTCGGCCTCGGCCTCTCCATCCCGATCCACCTCCACGACTCTGCACCGTGGTATTATCGCCGATCTTTCACCATAGTAGATCGGCTCCCAAAGTCTCTGGCGCTTCTAACCAGTGGTCCATCGAGCCACATCTCAAACAGGCTTCAGACAGTCAACGACACTCTCCACTGTGTCTCTTGTCACAATGCTCGCATAAAGGAACAGACTGCTCTGAAACTCTGGCACTGCCGCCACCACTATCAGTCTGTACAAATTTGCCCCTCTGCCCATGACCAGTCTGTCTAGCCCCTCCTGCGGACCTGAAGGGCCTACTCTGACGCTTAATGTACCCTCTACTAGCATTGCCCTGACTGTCACTAGATCTCTTATGCTTGGTCCCCTGACCAGTCTCAGCTAGAGTCTCCCTCAGTAGCTGCTCGATCCTCACTGCTGCAGCCCTCAACTCAATAAAAGTGCCCATGTCTGATCGGGCCAATCTGGTACGGATCTCCATATTGAGTCCGCGCTCAAAACGTCAACACCTGTCAGCCTCAGTAGCAACCAATGTAGAAGCATAGCCAATCAGCTCGTTGAACAGCACCTCATATTCGGTCACGATCAACTGTCCCTGTCTCAGCTCTAAGAACTCCTGTAACTTCATTTCCAGATAGACCTTGGGCATGTAATTGTCCTTGAAGGCCCTCAAAAAATCATCCCATGTCACAGTATCACGGCCTGGTGGTACCTTGACGGACGCCTTCCACCATCGATATGCAAGACCACAGAGCAAAGAGACGGTATAATCAAACCTCTCCTCAGGGTCGCAATCCATCTGATCGAGGACTCTCTCAGTCCTCTCTAGCCAACCCTCAGCCTCCGCAGGGTCGGTGTTGCCATAGAAGTCAACCGCCCCCTGCTTACGCAGTCGATCATATCTCCGTTCCCGTCTCACAGGAACTCGAGGAGGCAACTCCTCTGAAAGAGGCATCGGGGACTCCCTACTAGCTCCTACCGATTTCAGGTCAGCTGGTAGCTTAACTCGATCTCCAAGGACGGATGACCTAAAATAGACAAGAAATTCCGATCAGTTCTGCTATTCTTACAGTGATTCCAGCCTAAAATACACTATGCCCAAAAGATGTCAAACCATGCTCTGATACCACTTAATGTAGCGCTCCCTCACCGTAGGGTACACATCGGGACGTCCGAAGATCACTCCAACACGTATCCCACGATAAAGGTGCACTACCAGAAAACCCGACTGTTAATCCACATGGCATCGTAATAATTAAAACCATAATATATCAGAAATCAATAAATATAAAAATCCAAAATAATCTCGATACAGTCATCCAATAACAGAATAGACAAGTCTATCAGTCCCCTAAATAACACCAAAAAGGAAACTGATACAAGCATCTATCCTAAGTCATCCGCAAAAGTCCAACCCAACTGACCGACCTGTGTGCCATCGCTTCTCTTGCCAGCATGCTCGCATGGCAGGAAAAGACTATCTCCGAAGCTAGGGGCCTACTCTATCGATCCTGAAAAATTAGATGCAATTTTGGGTGAGTTTGCGTACTCAATGAGAAACCATCATCGATGGTTCACTCAAATCATGCATTACGCAGATTGCGTACAGTACAGCACAGTAATACTCTATTAACAGTATCATATAGCAAATTACAGTATTATACAACAATTCACAATAACATGTAACAAATTGCAATCGCTCATGCCATCACATAATTCAGTAAGTGTCACAAATCAATCAGTCATGTGAACAATGCATATGTGACTCTTTTTCAATTATTCAGTGTTGTACCCAAGCACTCAATCAAGACGATTCAAAGGTGGACGCGTCGATTTCTCCCCTCACGAGGCCTGTCAAGACAAATATAGAGCTCGAGGCTCATTCAATGATATTAGCGACTTGGGTCACAATGTTCATTATCTGATCATGCCTTTATGGATGTAATGCAGTATTCAGTAATTCAGTGATATGGCTATAAAAGCCCAGTATTTCAATTCCCAATGTCATACAGTAGTCCAATCCCATACAGTAGAAGCATGCAATTCGATTATATACATTTCAGTAATCATGCAATTCACCTTGACAAGTAATTCACATAGAGCATTTAGACAATCAGGAATTTGAAAAACCAACTAGGTTACTCACTTGTAACTTCCGAGCTACTGCCTGGAAGTCCCAGCAATGTCCGTGGAATGACGGTCCAATGGTGCCTCTATAACGGTTAAATACAGCCCCATTACTAAATGCTCAATTAAACAATTCAGTGATGCATATGTCTCAATGGAATTATGTACAATGCATGTTCACGATTTCCGGCGCTAAAACCCAATTTTGAACTCTTATGCCCCATTCTAACTCTTCGCTCAATTGATCGACAATAATTGATCCATTCCTAAAAATTCAATTCAATTTCCTCAATTCATACTCCCTATAGCAATTCCCTATCCATTGGGTCAAAACCCCTATTGAAAATCCCAATTAAAACTCCAATTATCACACTTCAATACTTAGGTCACTATAGAAACCATAATTGACCTTAATCTTGATAAATCAATACCATTTAAATTAAATTCTAACTTCCATAATTATCCTCAATTGTAGACCTCTTTTCCTAGCTCATAACGAATTAGGAATCACCTCAATCGGAGGTCTATACCATAAATTATACCCAATAAACTAAAACTCAATCCTTCGAACATCGCTTTCTTGCGCGACCTACATCCTCGCCATGGCGTATAGAGAAGGTCGCCACATGGCGTGAAGGACGCTCGTCATGGCAGCATCCTCTTCATGCTCGCCAAGTGCGTAGACAAAAACATTTGCCGCGACGTGAAACCATGCGCTCGTCGCGGCAAGCACTTAATTTACTTGTCATGGCGAGGTGCGGCGCCAGCCGCGATGAAAAGTGTCGCGCCACCGCCTTCTCCGATCGCTTTCGTCCCATTTCTCTAAAACCCCCATAAACACTCTCAACTACCCAAATCAACCATAATAAATGCCATAAATGCATCAAAAACCATTAATAACAACATTAAAGCCATAAATACTTACCAATCAAGCCTCAAACTCCACAAATCCCTCAAATCTCCGTAAACCCTTAAATCCTTCAAAATCAACGATTAACCACTCTCAAAGCTTCTCAACCTTCATCAATCACAATAAACAAGTTAGCCTTGCACAATAAGAAGAAGCCATAAGGAAAGATCGAAGAATCCTCACCGATGGGAGGAAATCGAAGATCACCGTGGGAGGAGGAAGAGAAGAAATGATTTTGCCTTAGGATAAAATCCCCAATTTCAAACCTAAGCTATTTATAGACATAAGTCTCCAAATCAGTTCAAATTTCAGTCTCTAAATTTCAATGACTCAACATTTTTATTTCCTAACAGTATAACTCTAATTTTTTCATTGCCATTGGACAATTCTTTCAAGATTATACAAATCGAATCGATTATCACTCGAAAATTTCCGGTCCGGGCATTTTCTCCCGAATTTCTCGAAAATTTTCTATAAGCCAGTATCAATAGCCAATCACTCTTAAATTATTCCAAATCAGTCATTCGAGCCCAATTACTCCTAATTTCTTAATTAATCACGATCCAGTCAGTTTTCAGTTCACAATCCAATCAATTCATACTCACAATTAAAATACCGGAAAAACCATGAATGCATGTACCTATTAATAAGTGCATATGCAATAAACCTGTTCCTCTATAATTAAGGGCCAGTAACATGCTCGATCAGTGAATGCAACGAAGCCTATCAGTCTGACCCAATATTACCAAAATACCCTTGTTAACAGTAACGGGATGTTACATTGTATTTAGCTGCTATTATTGATTATTATTTCCTTAGTATTAAAAAAACAAAAAGAAAAGAAAAAAAAATAAAAAATAAAAAAAGGATCAAGTGTAGTAGCAATAATAATTTTTTAGTTGTTAGTTTTTTTACATTCAATTCTTAGAAATACATTTTGTTGTCCCTTTGTATATTTAGTACTTTACAAATACTTGTGAAGAACCCTTCAAAATCCTTTTGACTCACCTTAACCTTAGCTCCATTACAACCTCAAATAAAGCCCTTTTGATCTATTTTAGCATGTAATCACTGTAGAAGAGAATTGGTGTATTTGCAAGCTTATGGTAGTGTGATTTCCTATAGGGAGTTTTGAGCAAAACACAACCTATAAACACTTAAGTGAAATGAGTGAATTCCGTAAGGAAAATCCATTGTGAGTTTATGCTTATCTTTGAATAATAGTTTCATAAGTTGAGTTTGTTTGTATACACCAATGAAAACTAAACATAATGTGTGTAGTAACTTGATATTCGATTGGCCAAAGTTTGAATAATTGCATGCGCTTGGTTTCTTTGAAAATGAATTGATAGAATTTGATAGTCATGTTTAATTTACTCGAAGGCTAGCAAAAGGTTAAAAATGAGAGAGTTTGTTAGTGTCTTTATTTTTTGTCTTTTTGTGTGTTAATTTTCTTTATTCTTTAGGTTTGAAGTTATACTTAATGGAAATTAATTTTTTTATGTCAAGGTAAATTTTGGAACTAAATAGAAAGAACTACGATGATTTTGGAATAAAATTAGCTAAATCAAGAGTTGACTCTAATTAGACATAGCCTCGTGTAACAACTAGATGCTTGAAATGCAGCAGGTTGGAATTATAAAACAAATGAAGCAAACAACATAGCAAAGAGCTTTAAAAGGCCGTGTATAGTGTGCATGGACCAACTTAATAATTTGGCACAACAAGCTACAGTGCAGAGAGAAGGAACGACGATGCATAGTGAAGGCAGAAGAACAAAACATAGCACGCAGAGAAGAACAGAGGGGAGGGCTACTGAGTTGCGATGCAAGCGTTTACGCCTAAGGATGCAGCATCGAAGGAAGGCAGTGAGGCTTTAAGCATGAATAAGAGCCCCCAAAGTGAAGTGGTTTGCACGGACAATAAACCCTGAACCTCTTAATTTGTCAAATCAAGGAGAGTGGTGGTTGGTGACTGTAGCTTGGAGAGCAGGTTTCATTACTGGTGCAGGTGTGGACGTGCTGCATGGATGAACAGAAGCAGTGGACAATAAATCTCTAACCTTAGTTGTAACATCCCACCACCGATGGGAAGGATAAAATAGTAATTGGGAACGGATTAGGTGTGTTTAAACTTGTTTTGCTATGTTCGTGCATTCATATATACATATGAATAGTGAATTATGCACATGTAATGATTGTACATGCATTCATGGCATTTCCCGATATATGTGTCTCTAATGTGTTTATTGTGAAAAAGATGATTTTGTGCTTGAAAATTGAATTGGAGTGGGGATTTGTGTGTTTTACATTTTTAGAAATTTTAGAAATGTTTCTGAAATTTTTCAGGGTATTTTTTCGGACTAAGAAAAATTCCAAGTGGCAAACTTACTGGTTATTGGTAGTAAAAAAATGACTTTCCAATAGCACTGAAAATTAAGATACATGATTTTAGGAATTTTTTATATAAGCCATTGGAATTTGGAGTAGAAATTAAATTGTATTTGGAAAGAAACCTTAAGAGTGCTTAAAAATAAGCTATGTCTTAAACTTAGTGGTTTTATATTTAACCTAACCTATGTAAACCATTTTCGATGCTTTCATTAGAAAGAGTGAAAATCACCTTTAAATGAATGTTTTCCTCCTTCATCTGTAGCTCCTCCCCTCCTTTCTTTTTCGTTGGTTTTCCATCCATCATACAAGAAGCTTTTTTTACTTGCTTGCTCTTCCTTTATTCACACACACATCCAAACTTAAGCTTTGTGATGATGAAAATCGTGTATGTGAAGTGAAGTAGAAGATTTGGAGTATAGTTGAAGAATTGAAGAATTTAAAGCTTGTTAGGTAAGATTTATGTTTTATGTTCTTAAATTGGTAGTTGATGCATTAATTGTGATGCCTTGATCATTGATTTCATGGAACTTGTGATTTGATTGTATGGGTATAAATGCATGTTTGTGTAAGGATGAATGATATAGCATGTGTAGTATTGATGAATTGTGTGTTTTGGATTGATTTTATGAATGTTATATGAGTGATTAATAATGAAAGATGATTGAGTGTGTGTGTATCAAATTAGGCAACCTCAATACCTAAATCTGAGCTGCACTGATGTAAGACTTCTTGCTCAAAGCATCTACCACCACATTAGCCTACCCTGGGTAGTACTCAATAGTATAATCATAATTCTTAAGCAGCTTAATCCATCTCCTCTGTCTCAAATTCAACTCCCGCTGACTCAGCAAATATCTCAAACTCTTATGATCAGTAAAGATCCAGAACGTCTCACCATACAAAAAGTGTCTCCAAATTTTCAGGGTAAAGACAACTATAGCTAGTTCTAAATCTTGCACTGGATAGTTTACCTCGTGAGATCTCAACTGTCTCGAGGCATAAGCAATTACCCTGCCATGCTGCATCAGAACGCACCCCAATCCCTGATGTGATGCATCACTATATACCTTATAACCTCCAGTCCCTGTTGGAATAGCCAACACCGGTGCTGTATGGAACTTTGAGATTGTGCATCGATTACAGTTAGCTGAATCAGGTGACAGTGAAAAATAAATACCCACTGCCTAGGATCAATGATTTATTTGATCACTTGCAGGGAGCTCAGGTGTTCACTAAGCTGGATCTGAGGTCAGGGTATTATCAGCTGAAGATAGCAGAGGCTGATGTGCCTAAGAGTGCATTTCGGAGCAGGTATGGGTATTTCGAGTTTCTAGTAATTCCGTTTGGGTTGATTAATGCTCCGGTAGCTTTTATGGCCATGATGAATAAGGTCTTTCAATCCTACCTTGATTAGTTTGTGTTTTTGTTCAAGGATAGGTTGTGAGTTGGTTATGGTGGAAATATGGAGTGAAATGAGTGAGAATTGGTTTAGAAATGGTATGGAAGATGTAGAATGTGAGTTAGGTTGAGAATCTGGAAAATTGGATGTGTATATGTTTCAAAGATTTGATCATAAATTTTTATATGGTTAAGCTATTGAGATGAGGTTTAGCTTGAATTAAACTTGAGACGTTTGGCTAAAATTCTTATGAAGGAAGTTCTGTTCAATTGTGGCTTGAAGGGTTTTAAATTTTGTTTTGAAAGTAAGATATAGGTGCAGGGTGAATAGTGATGATTCTAGCATTTAGAGATTTGTGACCTGAAACTTTGGGAAATTATTCTAGACTAAAGTAGACAGATTCTGTGAAATTGGTCTTCATAAAAATTGAAGATTTTTTTGTTAGATTTCTATCGCTACTAAGTGTGATATTTTTCGATTTTAAGATTGAAAGTTATGACCTGTTAATTTTCAGATGGTATTGTAAAGTATGAAGATGTTTGGTATATGAAATGTTTCTAAGTATGAATTTTATTATTTATATGGTTTGAAGCCAATTCTGGACTATTATGGTTTGATTTAGCTCAATTGATCTTATGGAAAGTTGTAGAGGAATATCTTAGCTTTGAAATGATGTATAATATGCTATTCTTGAATGTAAGAATTATAAGTTATGGATTGTTAAAGGATGAATATGGTTAGGTGATATGTTTAGTTCACAATCTTTAACAGGGCAGCCAAAGTCATGGGAGAATTTGACTTAGTTAGAGATAGAATTTGTTTAAAAGTTGTTCATGAAAGTTGTAGCATGTGTTCGGATCTTTCTTGTGATATAAAGCTTGGAATTTTTGGCAAAAGGAATAGGAAGTTATGATTTTTAAAAGTTTCCGTGACTGTTTGGCATGAGCATTAGTGGACAGAAACTTCAAAGTGGTTTTTGATTCCCTTAGAGGTCAAATTGATTTTTCTTTCCTTCATGAAAATTTTAGGTAGAATTTTGATCTTTCCATTGATTTAAAGTATAGAATTTTTGGCTAAGGGGATAAGAAGTTATGATTTTTAAAAGAATGTTGCACTATTTTGCAAATTTGTGATTAGGCAGAAACTTTGATTGCATTTTTGACACCCTTAGGGGTGCAATTGGTTTATGAGTCCCTCTTGGAACTTATAGGGTTTTCTTTAATCTTTCCAATGAGACCTTATTTGTCATTTTTGGTTACTTGTGTGAAAAGTTAGGTTTTGAGAAAGGAGAGAAGGAAATTAACTGTTTTAAAAAAAATTAGAAATGGGCGGAACCTCGCATCTCGCGAGGGCGACGCATCGCCCTCGCGAGATCGAGGGCTAACCGGCGGTCTCACCCTTGCGAGATCGCGAGGGCGAGATGCCCTCGCCCTAGGCTGAGTGCGAAACGCACTCAACCCACTTCTTTTATTTTTGTAATTTAAGTATTGTTATTCTATTATCTATTTTGTCCCAATGTCTTTCTTTTGTGCACAACTTTTTCGTCCGACCTCCGATTGACCTGATTCTTGAGACATCGGATTTATGAAATATTTAATTTCATTTTTATATAAAATTGTGAATTTTTAGAGATGAAATTGATGTGGATAGATTCGGTCAAAGTTAGAGTACCGAGTAATTATTTTTCTGATCCGTGATTTAACGATAATTGGACCTATAGAGGTCCGAATTGAGAGATTTTGATGTTTTTGAATTTCTAATATTTAGAGAAAATTTTTTTGATAAATATTTATGGAATAATATTAGGAATGTCACGAACATGCATTGTACACATTTTTAATTTCTCCATGTGCATTATTAAATCTGTCTGAGTGTACATTTGGTAATGTTTGAATTTTTTGACTGTTATAGAGACGCATTTGGAACATCAACCCATAGACATTGCCAAGACTTCCAGGTATTAGCTTCAGAAGCTATTGGTGAGTGACCTAGACGATTTTCTCAATTAATATTTACTTAGAATACTGTGGTGAATAATGGTGGGTTTGTGAATTGTTTCTGATTGTGGATTCCGGACAGAAGGTCCGATGTATTGGGGAGCCATGGCATAGAAGTGATACTTGTTTTTGAATTTGTGAACTACTTGCTTGAGATGTGATAATTGGTGACACATGTGTTGATTGTGACATATATACTGCTTCATTGTGACATGTGCATTCCATGCATGAATGCATGATCAGTTAATGACAATTGTGACCGGAGCAACCACCGAGAGCTAGAAGCTTAATGCATTTGGGCCTCAAGCCCCACATTGATTCAGAGCCTCAGGCTCAACATTAATGCACCCATATTGGGACAATTTAGGCGCTCGATTACAACACCGTAATAGATGGAAAAAGTGTCACATGCGCATTTCATATGCATTTGCTTACATATATTTGATTGAGTGAAAGGCAAAATGCCTTATATTTATGTGACAATCATGTGGTACTTCTGATGTATGTGGATGTATGTGAAATTATGAAATAACGGTGATATGCTTGATTGTTGCATGAATTGAGTGAACTCTCGATGATGGTTAACTCATTGAGTTCGCAAACTCACCCAAAATTGCAACATATTTTTCAGGACCGAGAGTAGACTCCTAGCTCTAGAGGGACTTTTCCTGCCGTGTAGATTGTGTTGGTGAGAGAAGTCATGGCCCACAGGTCGGTCAGTTGGGACTTTTGGGATGACCTAGATAGATCTGTTGTTTTCCTCTTTCATGTAGCATTTTGTCTTAGGATTTTTGGGATTTTTGTACAGATAGTACAGAGTGACAGATGTATAAACTCCTTGATTTTAATGAATGAAATTAGTGATTTTTATATTGATGTTTTATTATTATGATGTCATGTGAAGTATAGTAGTGATCGTTCGTAGCTCACTCTTATCGTAGGATATGTATCGGAATGACCTACGGGCGTCTCGGTGTATACCCTGCGATAAGGGGGCGCTACATTAGTTGTCCCATCGATGAATAGTGAATGAGAGAGGGCCGCATAAGAAGCAAATAGAGAAGAGGGTTGGAGGCAAAACAAGAAGAGCAACGCCCATGACAATCCCAACGCTAATGACAGTCCCAAATAATTAGGAAAATTGTGATGTTGGGTAACTAAATTTTTATTTCTTAGTTTACGAAATCCTAGTTACTGAACTCTGCATGTTTTGATACTTTTTTTCTTTATTTCAATCTATTTATTAGTCAAGTATTAATTATTTTTCTAGGTCATTATTTGATTGTTTGATTTTACAGCTAGGTGCGCAACTAGTTTGTGATTTTATTCAATCAATCGCTAGATTAAACAGGTTGATGTTCAATTCTTTTAATCAAAAGTAACGACTAGGATTTTTTTCTACTGCGTTAGGGACATGATTATAAAAAAATAATTATCTAGGCTAAATATACATCATATGTATGTTGTCTAATTCGCCGATTTTGTTGATTCGTAAAGCTATTAATTGATTAAATTTGAGATAGTATCTAGATTATTAATTAATAAGGGTTAATTCAATTACATGTTTTAGTTAACTAAACATAAGAGAAAATAGGTAAAGAAATTTACCACGATGAATGCTTAACTAATAAATAGGTTATTTTTAGTGTCGATGATCAATGCAAGTTTAATAATGAAGGAGGCCAAAAACCAAGATTTATTTCTATTGATTGTTAAATTCTCATTATTTTGTTATTAGTTATTTTTCAATTTCATATTCCAATTAAGTTTTGTTTAATTCACAATTACAACCCCTTTTATTGCGTAACTACTAATGTCTGAATTTCTCGTGGGAATGATCCCTAATTTCTAGTACTACATTAATTTGCATTGTAGGAAGTTGGTTTCTTTTTATATTTGGTTGCAGGCGATATCATTCACCAATCATCTATAAAGGAGATACTATCTTTTGGGCTTTACCCTTGATGTGAAATCTAACTTCCTTTTCCTTGTCATATTCCTGATCATCCTTATTAATACATCCATAACTAGGGTGAAAAGGTTGAGGGGATAGGGGATCCCCCTACCTAGATCCCCATATACCCTTAAACAATCTTGTAGATACCCTATTACCAAAATTCCAAATGAAATAGTAGTGATAGATTAAACAATACCATTGATGAAAATATCAGGAATTATAAATGCCTGCAAAGTATTTAATAAGAAGCCGCAATCCAATAAACCAAATGCTTTCTAAAAGTCAATTTTCATCAAACAATTTTTTCTTCAATACTTCATATTACAACCCTTTAATAACCCTTCTATAAGAAATACATTATCCCTTATTAAACTTCCCCTTATGAAAGCACATTGCGGGTAATCAACCACTTGTTCTATTATAAACTTCAATATATTGGTTAGGGGTGAGCATTCGAGTAATTCGGGCCAAATTTTCACTATTCGGGCCCGGCCCGAATTACCCGAAAAATTTTTCCCTTACCCAGCCCGAACCCGAACTTTCAATTACCCGATTTACCCGAATTACCTATTTATCCGACCTGATTTATCCGAATTATCCCGGCTCGATTTACCCGAATTATCCTAATTACCCTATTTCATAATTCTTTTAAACTTAATTCGGGTAATCGGGCCGGCCTGAATTTTTTCGGAGTTACCCGTCCAAGCCCGAAAATAATTCGGGTAATACTCGGGCCGGCCCGAATTACCCGAAATTTAACATTTGCTTACCCGAATTAATTCAGGCCGGGCCGGGCCGGGCCGAATAATGCTCACCCCTAATATTGGTTAGTAACTTTGCATTAATTTTATTAATGATATTGCAATATGATATTAGATGATAGTCTTTAGTAGAGTTAGGGGAATGTACCTTTATAGTAAGACATATGTATGCCTTATTTAACTCCTTCAATATGCTCCTATTTCGAAATATTTCTAACACTACTTCAATCACTATAGTTTTACTTTGGGTCCATATTTTAGGAATAAAAGAATTATAACCATCAAAGTCAGGAGCTTGTGAGGATGTGGTGAGAAAAGAAGATTCTCAACATCATTTTCTTCAAATGGTTTAATTAAGGCCTAATTTAAATCAGAAGAAATTTGGCTATTGACGATGTTCCTCAACTGATTAACACTAGATTGGCTTCATATCTTGTATCAATTGTTTTAGTGAAGAAATAATAAGCCTCCCTTTACAATTGCTTTTTCTAACTAAGAATTTTACTATTATCATCCCTCAATGAAGTGATTTTATTTCGCGTTCGTTCTTTCAAATAGGTTTGCATGAAAAATTTCTATTAAAAAAAAACTTGGTGTTTCTATCCCCATCCTTTAGTTAAAGAGTCCAGAATCTTTTCCATATTAAGGAACTGTTGATTTGTCCAATGTTCTCACTTCTACTTCCCTGAGGTGATCATCGTATGGTACCTTAAAGAGTTCCCCCTGAAATTTATCTAAGGACCTCTTTACCTCAAGAGTTTCAATATAAGTATTAGATCCATTAGTTTTGTTCAACATTTTTTAGTTCACTTTGATCAACTGGAGCTTCCTTATGCAAGTGGAAATGTTTATGCTTAAGAAACATACATTGATTCCTTTTCTAACTGTTGATTCAAACTCCTCCATATAAGTTAGGTGATTATTGAATCTAAAGGGGAAAATCCTTCTCTCCAAATTGTATAAGTTTTGAATAAAGATAGGGGTATTGATACACAATTATTTGTTTATATTTATATACCCAAATTTAATGTATTTTTTCTCGTTATTTAAGTGTTTTATAGTATTTTTGCACTTAAACACCTTTGTACGCTGACATACAATTCCATATATATTACCCGAGTAAGTTTCTATAAACGTGTAAAGTCACAAATTGAGGTATTTTAGAGATACACGGACATATAGAGATAAATGCCCATGTAAATCATGAAATCCCTAGTTTATTGATATATATATATATATATATATCAATATATATATATATATATATATATATATATATATATATATATATATATATATATATATATATATATATATATCAATATATATATATACGTCGAGGGAGGTAGATTAGGCGTGTTTGAATTTAGAGAGAGCAATGAGAATCATCAAAGACACTTAAAAGGAAGAGCAATAACAAAAAAATAGTTTTCACATCATGAGGAAGAAGAAGATTGAAGAGTGGAAACATCAAGTCAACTCCAACTTTCCAAAATTTCCAAATCAAGACTTTCAATTTATTTATTACTTTCTTATTTTATTTTATTATCTTGTATATCAATTATGATTATTTGTGTTTTGAACACATTGTGGAAATCTAAATCTATATTAGGGTTTATTCTTGAATTGGTTTGTTTAACTATTATTTTTGAATATAATATAGTATTTTTGTGATATTTTCACGGTTGTACTTGATAAGAAATCAAGAGATTGAATTAATGTTATCTGCTAGGTTACAAGAGTTGACACCTTAATAAACTTAAAAATATCTAATTAATAAAAATTAAGAGAGATCCTAATTATGAGTTAATTATCCTTAGGAGAGTTTTGAGAGTTGAGAGATTTTTAGGGTTTTGAGAATTGAAAATTTTAACTCAAATATCATTTATTTTAATTAGGATTACCTGGTTAGATCTTGAAAGAAGGTAATCAAAACCTTAGGATATCTAGAATCAAGCATAATTGAATTAACAAGGAAAAGGACAAAAAACAATAGATTAACCCCTAAGTTTTCATTATTGATTAGCTTCACTTTTATTGTTCTCTTTATTGGTTCGCTTATTAAGTTTTATTAATTTATTTTAATTTTAGTTAATTCAATATTTTATTACCTTAGATAAAATGTATTTAAATTGTTAGGTGACTAATCCAATTATATCTTATGTTCTACAATTTATGATCCATATACTTGCGATATTGTATACATGAAAAGTAGCAAATAAGTTTTGGTGTTATTGCTAAGGATTGAATTTAGCATTTAAATTTCTTTCATTTAAGGAATTTGATAATTTTCTCTTGTGTGGGTCAATGTTATGAATACCGTACGGACTTTGATGCGGATTGGGCTCTGAAGCGGGCAGTGCAAGTGCTGGTTGATGCACCGGTACTGCTTGGGATATTTTTAAATTTATAAAATAGTTCCTAAACTTTTAAAAATTGCAAAATAGTCCATATTGATATATTATACAACTGCATCTTGTATACTTTACCGCCATCTTTATTTACATCAACCATACTTTAAAAATCTTAATAATAAATAATAATGACAATTAATTTGAAATAACAATAATTTTAAATATTTTACATATAAATAATAACCACAATTAATATAAATAAAGACAATCATCATCACACAATTATAAAACTAAGAATAATAAAAGCATTTAAAATATTACAATCATACAATTTCATAATTATAATAAATAATATTACATATTTACATTTAAAGATTCAAAACATCCGATAAAAAGAACGATAACCCATTACAAAATGTTAATGACGAATAAGCAATCAGTAGAAGTTGAACTTAAAACAAAATATTACATTTACATTACATACATATAATTTAACATAAACGTCAATGATCAAATACAAGTAAAATTAAAAGAAGAGGAAAATAAAACACAAGTTCAATCGTCGAAGGCGGATACCATTGAATCAAGATCACTTTAATCGATCATTTGTACAAAATCCTCATCATTGAGAGGAGCTTCATCATCATCATCATTCAAATTTAATGCACCAAATGACATGTCAATGCTTTCCCATCCAAGATCATCTTCCACATTCAAATCACTCACATCAACCAAATTCGGTTCTTCAGAAAACCCAATCCGCCAAAATATCAATATTATCAATTGCAATTGGATCATTTGAACAACTTGTACTCTTGAGAGTCCTAGTAAACAATTACATTTAATTATTAGAAAATTATAAGAAATTATATAAAATTAATAATTAAAATAATGAAAATAACATACCTTTCCAAGCTTTAAATTGTAACGAACAAAACCAAGTCATTCAATCTCTTATGCTCCAATCTATTCCTTTTCTTGGAATGGATAAATTCAAATGTGCTCCAGCTTAGTTCACACCCAACAGACTTACACATTGACTTAAAATTCAAATCGCAAACTTTCTCAAATCGGAACACTACATCCTAAAAGATCCCACCAAGCAACCGCAGTTATAAGAAAACAAAAGTAGTGTTATAAACAAAATAAAGTGATAAATAAATTTCAACAAATAAGAAATATGAAATAAGTAATACCGGAGAAAGAACTCCTCTTTGTTGAATCGCGACCGACATTCCAAAATCTCCATAAGAGTACTTATAAGCCTCCATTTGTGTGGTTAAAGCAATTTGCATTGAGTCACGAGGAACAATTGTTGTAATTGTCATAAGCATTCCTCTACTAACTTCACTTGCTTTTCAACATCCATTCTAAAATACACACCGAGATTCAAAATGCCCTCACTACAAACAATGGAGAAGAAAGTTGTCTTTTCCTTCTCATTAATGATTGAGATATATGGTTTGGTATAAAGAAGGCCTATGTTTGATTGGCGCCTGATTGCTTCCGCTGCTCTCTTCATTGCATCAAAATATAACCCATTGTTGGCTTTTCTTCACTATCACCAACCAAGCACCTCACCAATGGCTCACAAACTCGGATAACGAATTGACATTGCGACCAAAATTCCTATCTTCCAAGATGATACTACAAACTTCCATTCCAAATTAGACTGGCATCTTTGAGATGTAACCCACTTATCACTTGTAAACATTTGCCTTAACTCCACCCTCAACGAAAGAAAAGATCAAGTGATAAGAAATTTATCGAAATCTTGTCACAAAGAGGCGACAAATTCCTACCATTGGTAAATCCGTTCTCATCAAATTTAAAACCCATGCACGATTATAAATAAATTTTGTCACCTTCTTTTCCTTCGTGGTCTCATCAAAACAGGAAAATACCTAGGATTTCCTATATCCTCCAAATTAAGTCAATGCGATATGCAACACAAGGAGTCGATAAAAGGAATTATAGGTTCTCTGAACCTTATCCCTGCCTCTTTATAAGCGGAATCATTATCGAGAATAAACTGAACAATATTTTCCACCCCTACTTCATTCACAACTTCATCAAATATCCGAAACAAATTATCAGCATTTCTAATCATGCCAGATACATCAATCGATTTTAAAAACATAGAGCCATTAAAACAATAAACCAAAAAATTTATGATAGGCTCTTGTCTTCTATTCGTCCAACCATCACACATAATTGAGCATCCATTAATACCCCAATTCACTCTTCGTTCACCCAAATAAGCTCTCATTTCGCATACAAAGACAACTCAAAAGTTTACTCTTAAGTCATCAACCGATGGCGCTTTATCTGGACCATAAGAGGCTATGGCATCTATCATAGGTTGATAATAATATGATTGAGAAGCGTTAAATAGCGAACTCAGATCATACCACCATCTAATTCTCGCCATATCCACATTGTGAGCGCGTCTCTTATCTGCATTGCACTACTGAATTGAAGGTTGGGCTTGGGAGTTGTTAAATGGTGCAAAAAACCGAGCAAATGCCTTCTTCTCTTCCTCACTTCAGATTATGCAGATCCTGGCGAGATGGAACACTACCAAGATACACTACCAGCATCAGATGCAGTACCACTACCACTTCCACCTTGAACATCTCCATAATCACCACTAAACCGGAAATGAACTTCCACTACCAATTTCAAGATTCAATCTTTCTCTCTATCTTTCTCAAATTGATGTTCATCAAGAATGTCTTCATCCGCCACTTCACATCACGACTTACTTTTTACACGCCCACATCTCCTTTAACCCCAATTAAATGTCTTTTCAATCGGTGATTCATCCATCTTTCAAATGCTTGTTACAAAACAAGCAAATAGTATGATTCTTTCGACCGAACCACACCAAAAGTGAGCTAATTTGAATCATTGTATCTTCCCGAACTAGATTGATCGGGAATATTTGAACTTCCTTCCATTTATCTGTACACAAAAATGAATAACACATAATTTCAGTACATAATGACAATATGCACAAAGCTAACAATTCAAAACATTCAATTCAATTCAATTCAACCTAATCCAATCCAATTCAATCAAATCCAATTCAATGCAATTCAATCTAATCCAATCCATTCCAATTCAATTCAATCAAATTCAATCCAATCCAATCCAATCCAATCCAATCCAATCCAATCCAATTCAATCAAATCCAATCCAATTCAATCAAATTCAATCCAATCTAATCCAATCCAATCTTATCCAATTCAATCCAATCCAATCCAATTCCAATTCCATTCAATTCCAATTCAATTCAATGCAATTCCATTCCAATTAAATTCAATTCAAATACAATTCAATTCAATTCAAAACAATCCAATCAAATCCAATTCAATTCAATTCAACTCAACTCAATCCAATCCAATCCAATCCAATCAAATTCAATTCAATTCAATCAAATTCAATTCAATTCAATTCAATATAATCCAATTCAATTCAATCAAATTCAATTCAATTCAATTCAACTCAATTGAATTCCAATTCCAATTCAATTCCATTCCATTTCATTCAATTCCAATCCAATCCAATTCAATTCAATTCAATTCAATCTAATCCAATCCAATTCAATTCAATCAAATTCAATTCAATCCAATCCAATCCAATCCAATCCAATCCAATCAAATTCAATTCAATTCAATCCAATCCAATCCAATCAAATTCAATTCAATTCAATTCAATATAATCCAATTCAATTCAATTCCATTCAATTCAATTCAATTCCAATCCAATCCAATTCAATTCAAATCAACTCAATTCAATTCCAATTCCAATTCCAATTCAATTCCATTCCATTTCATTCAATTCCAATCCAATTCAATTCAATCCAATCCAATCCAATCCAATCCAATCCAATCCAATCCAATCCAATTCAATTCAATCAAATTCAATTAAATTCAATCCAATCCAATCCAATCCAATCCAATTCAATTCAATCAAATTCAATTCAATTCAATTCAATCTAATCCAATTCAAATAAATTCAATCCAATCTAATCCAATTCAATTCAACTCAATTCAATTCCAATTCAATTCCAATTCAATTCCATTCTATTCAATTCAATTCCAATCATATCCAATGCAATTCAATCCAATCCATTCCAATCAAATTCAATTTAATTCAATTCAATCCAATCCAATCCAATTCAATCCAATTCAATTCAATTCAATCTAATCCAATCCGATTCAATTCAATTCAATCCAATACAATACAATTCAAATCAACTGAATTCAATTCAATTCTATTCAATCCAATCCAATCCATTCAATTCAATTCCATTCCATTCAATTCAATTCCAACAATTCTCAATCTTAACAATTTCAAAACATTCATAATTCCATTTCCAAACAATCCATTCCTAACAATTTTCAATCCTAACAATTAAAAAACATTCATAATTCCATTTCCATTCAATCCATTCCCAACAATTTCCAATCCTAACAATTACAAAACATTCATAATTTCATTTCCATTCATTCCATTGACAACAATTTCCAATCCTAACAATTACAAAACATTCATAATTTCATTTCCATTCAATCAATTTTCAATCCAAATTCCAATTCCAATTCCATTCAATTTCATTACAATTCAATTCAATTCCAATTTAATTTACAATCTAATTCAATTCCATTCCATTCCAATTCAATTCAAATCCATTCTAATTCAATTAAATTCCAATTCCCAAATACCCAAATTTATACTTAACTAATTATTTATCAAAATTCAATAACCAAATATAAAAATGAATTACCATATAACAAATATTAACAATATGTCAATTAATGATTTAAGTTTTTTCAATTTCTTGATTTTGATTATTAATTTTACAAACTTACATTTAATTATTTATTTCACATTTGATTATCAATTTTACAATTAAAATTAGGTTTAAATGTTAATCGATTTTGATTATCAAAGTATCAAACTCAATCTCAAATTCAATTGCACAAATTAAAAATAAATCTCATTCATCCACAATTCAACAATTCAATCACAATTACCATTCTAAATTTATTTTCCAATGGGACATTCGGATCAATTCAATGCCAAAATCCAAAATCAACTTCCATAATCCATAATCCAAAATGCCAAAAACCAAAATGAAAAATGTCAAGTTCACTTCAAGAATGCCATTCAACATTTCAACCGAAATCACCTTCACCATTTACATTTTTTACACCTTCACCATTTACATTTTTTACACAACTTCACTTCAACGGTTCAACACTTCAAGTCTTCAACCAAAATCCATCATCAATTCATCATCGGTATCCATCGCAAAAACAGAAGCAATTCCCAACAACCACAAATCCATCGTCATCCAATTTTTAACAACAAATCTACCATTATCCAACAACCAACACAATGATAGAAGCAATTAATGTAAAAAATCCATGAAAAATAAAACAATACATTCCGTCTTCACAGATCTGAGTCGATGTCGGGTCGGCTGGGGTTGACGTTGAAGGACGACGGACAAGGCCACGAAGGCTGCTGCTCTCGGTGGAGGACCGACGACGCGAGGGAGAACCGACTGAAGCTGGCGTGGAGGACCGACAAGGCGACGACGCGAGGGAGAAGAACGAAGAGCCGAAGACTCCACAGACGGACGAGAAGACCACCGGAGTCCAAATCCAGACCAGGGAGGGCAGCAACGTGGCGGGAGAGCGACGGACGGCACGAATCTGGCGGACGAGGGCGACGGAGACGGACGGAGGAGCGTAGGCGAGAAGAGAGAAGAACAGGAGAGTAGCGAGTAGGTCGGGGCCGGGGGGGTTGGGTAGATTTTTACGGTTAAATTTTTTTTTTTTGCAAATAGGTCCCTAGAAAAATCGAAAATTACCGAAATCACCGGTATTTTTCCAGAATCACCGATACCGGCTTGCATCATACGAATTTAAACCCGTAATTTCGAACCAATACTCAGAGATTTAACGTATCGGCGGTATCGACCGATGCAGTCTGAAACTCGAGATCATTGGTGTGGGTGCATGAATACAGGAATCACTCAGAGCTCAAGCAAATTAGAATATACATCAATCTTTGACATCACAAAGAAAAAAAAAAGAGATTCAAAAATAGAAACACCAATAAGTAATAGAAAGAACAAGGGTGGAGGAAAGAAATCAAGGAGAAAATAAAGGACGCTTATGAACTTCATAAGGCTAAGGTTCAATTCGAGCCAATAAAGGATTATAAAACCACCAGTATAGACTAATACATTTGATATCAAACCAGCACTGCTGGAGGAAAGAAATCAAGGAGAACAAGAAAGGACACTTATGAACTTCATAAGGCTAAGGTTCAATTCGAGTCAATAACGGATTATAAAACCACCAGTATAGACTAATACATTTGATATCAAGCCAGCACTGTTGAATATGCTGCAAACCAACGTGAAATTTTATGGATTCGCCAATGAGGATACTAATGCTCATTTGGAGAACTTTTTGGATATTTTTTTATATATTTCGGTATAATAGACTGCCAGAAGATGCAGCTAAGATGAGGTTCTTTCCTTTTACACTTAAGGATCGAGACAAGGAACGGTTGAATTCACTCAACTTAGAGAACATCATAATATGAGAGTAGTTGGTGCAAGCCTTCTTGGCTAAGTACTTCCCCTTAATAAAGACTACAAGGCTGAATCACAAATTTCTAGCAAAATGAAGGAGGTTCTTTACATGAAACAGTGCAGATTCAAGGAATTGCAAAAGAGTTACCCACATTATAACTTGCCAACGAAGATCCTTTTATAAATGCTTTATAACGGAGTGAATCCACCTATGTGAGATACCATTGATGCAATAACTAGTGGCTCTTTAATAATAAGGAAAACGGTTGAAGTGGCACATGAGTTGTTAGAAGCAATAGCAATTAAAAACTATCTCAAAAAGAAGTAAACAATAGCCAACCTTTAGAGATTAAAAAGGAGTGCTTGTTGTGGATTTAATGACAACATTGCAGGCTGAAGTAGCCAATATAACGAAACAATTGAATCGCCTAAATACCACATCTTTTAGTCCATTCAAGGAAATTTAGCATGGATGTTCACTGTGTGGACAAGAAAGTCATATCATAATGGAAACAACAATATGGAGTACCTTAACTTTATAAGAGTAGAGTATGATTAGGGAGGTAACAATCCCTAATCTAATACTTATAATCATAGGTAAAAGAACCATCCAAATTTTTCTTTGTCTAATAATATAGGGAATCAATTAAGAACTCAAAGACCACTAAGATTCCAACAAGATGCTCAATTCATTGGAATTGAAGATCGATAAGCTAATGGATGTGTTAAATTCTAAGTTCATAAGCCAAGATGAGAATTAGAAGTTCGGGAACTAATCTAATTCTAATCTACCTAAGGCCTACAAGGATTATTAAAAAGAAGATAAAAACTAAACAGAAAAGTATATTCATGAATATGGATTGATTGAAATTAAAATATAAAATTAATACACAAGGAATCAAATTGAGTACCACCAAATTAACAACGGATATTACACAAGGAAGATTAGTTGATTATGAGAAAGGGGATTTATCCTATCATTAAACGTTAACATCACCAATTTTGAGTTAATACGATATTGGTCATAGACTTTTGAAGGGTGGATTGCTCTTTCTCAAGTTATAATCATTAAACCCTAAATTATAACCCCTAATTGAATTATGGAATTTGCAATCTCTCAATGAAAAAAAAAACCCATAGATCCAATTATATATTAACCCCTGTAATAGACTATTGAGTCCTTATACGAGATCTCTCTTCGTATAAATTACCAATTTGATTATTTTCTTGATCTATTAAATTGTTTAACTCTTATTACCCAATTGTTTCACTCTCTCGATTTGTTACCGAAGCATGCAAATATAATAAATAATCACAATACCCAATGTATTAACATCAAAAGCTATAAGGGAATTTGACGGGCTAATTCATTATCCCTTACATCTTTACAATAGTTATGGGGGCTCTTTATAAGGTTTTCTTAAAAGCTATTGAGAGAAACAATGGGTTCAAATGCCACCTTAAATCTAGGAAACTTAAACTAACCAATTTTTGCTTTACAAATGATCTCATCATTTTATTCAAAGCAGATGTAATTTCCATTTCCACCTTAATTAAAGCTTTCAAAATCTTTTAGAGATTAGCTGGCTTAAAGGTGAATTACACCAAGAGTAGTATATATATCTCCAAAAGTGTTACTACTAAGAATCAAATCATTTTTTAAATTATTGTCTTCACTCAATAAGACCTTCTAATGAAATACCTTAGGATCCCTATATCTCCTCATTGAATGACGAAAAATGATTTCTCTTTCCTTCTGGACAAAATCAAATGGAGAATTTCTTCTTGGAGTTCTAAGAATCCATCAACAGCAACAGAGCATTACTTATTACATCAATCTTGAATTTAATAAACACTTATTAGGTTACTCATATAGGCTTTCCAAGTTGCATCATAAAGATCATTGATAAAGTGTTCAATAACTTTTTGTGGCCTGGCAGCACTGAAAAATCTTTTAAAAACAAGATGAAATGGAGTGAAATGTGCACTCCCAGAAATCAAGGTAGACTTGGCATATGCTCACTCAAAATCATAAGTACTATTTTACTTATAAAGAGACTTTGAAGGTTTATGACTGACACGAAATCAATATGGTGTACATGGATTCACACCTATTTCACCAAGAAGAAGAGCATCTAGGCAGTAAAAGTTAATCAATCTACCTCATCCACTCTAAGAATTGTCTTAAGGCTAAGATATAAATTCAAAACTAATTTCATAGATTTTATTAGGATTGGAAAATCCACCAGTTTTTCGATCAACTTATCAAGGTGAATGAATCCTCAACCTTAGGAACTCAATACATCCAAATGCTATAGTTATAACAACACTCAATTTCATGAGTTCTAAGGAAGATAGATACATCTGAAAACATACTCCTAAAGGCATGTTCACTAATATTTCCTACAAAAAGCTTTTGTTCAGGAATCTTTCTCCTATGCCTTGGAAAAAACTAGTGTGGGCTAGTTATCTCAACCCTCAAGTTGCTATAACTCTTTCGTTTCCAATGAAGGATAAATTACATAATGTAGATAAAATTACAAAATATTCAAACGTTATCAATTGGTGCTTACTTTGTAATCATGCAAAAGAGAATTTAGAACATCTTTTATACATTTGCACTTATACTAAGAGTATATGGAGGGAATTAAGTAGAAGATGCTTGATTAATGAAGAATTAACCAATTTGAAAAGCATTAAAGCTTGATATTGTGCTAAAATATTTTTGAATAAGTTTATACAATAATGCCTTTGGGTGGTTCTATCATCTTTAGTTACGATCAAATAGGATGAAAGAAATAGCATAATCTTTTATGACATGAAGCTTCCTCATGACCAATTCTAAAAGTAACTAATACGACACAATAGGCTCCAAATCAATATACAAAGATAGAAATTCCATAACCTACAATATCTTGTTTCCTTTAAGAATGTCTAGTTTCCTCTGTTGACTTTTATCCTTGTAATGACTAATAGTCACTAAGCTTTAATGACCTTACCTTTGTATTGAAAAATTATTTTTTTGCCTTTTAAGGCTTAATATAATTCTTATTCTTCAAAAAAAATCTTAACCATCACAATCCTTAAAAAAATCATCCTCCTTCCACCAATTCCAAATGTTATTCCATATTCCATTCAAAGCACAATATGAATTTTGGAGACAACACCTCTATTCCAACTGCATCTACCTCGAGTTAAGAATCCCAAGAAACAATAAATATGAAGAGAAAAAAAAATAATTGAGTTTTTTGAGAACTTATTGAAGCAAGTGATTGAGAAACAAGAAAGTTTTCAAAAGAGGTTTCTAAAGGTGATAGAGAAATGTGAACATAATAGAAAAGCGAGAGAGGAAGCATAGAAGATGTAAGAATTTGATAGAGTTAAGAAGGAACATAAACTTTTATCCTAGAAAAGATCAATTAACACTAAAAAAAATGCAATTGTTCTATCATTCTTATAGAAGTTCTCGAAACAAACTGGGAAACTACAATTTTCTAACAATTGTGTAAATACATAATGCCACTTAAGAACTTAATTATTCTAATGGATGAATCTTCAAAAATTCAATTGAATAATAATATTGACATCTTTGTTTAGATGAACTCATTTAGATGTCCAAAGGAGGATATTAAAGCTTTGATTAGGATAAGGTGTAAATTATATATGTAGTATCAAGATAATAAATCTAAGGGACCTATGTAGGAGGAGGAATATATACTAATAAAAAGATTTGGCTATGACATAAAGTGTAAAGAAGTCTAAAGAGAAATGAAAGCATAAGAACAAGTTCTTTAAGAGGATGAAAGATAGTAATAAAATTTTTAGGGTTTAGGGATCCAAAATAATCACTAGACTCTGAAGAATCATTGGTTAGGGTTTTTAATTTTTCTTCTAGGATTAGGAATTTCTAATTTTTTGATATTAGGATTTGTATTAACTTATTACTAATTAATACTAATTATAATAATTTAAGTAAACTAAAATTTATTATTACTAATTAATACAAATTATAATAATTTAAGTAAACTAAAATTTATTATAAATTTTAAACAAAGTACTAATTTAGGTTTTCAAATCAAACATACAGGACTCATATTATCACATGTAACACACGTGAGAATGACACTGTTTAATGATTAAAATTAAATATATGTCATGTCAATAATGATGTGACACTTAATAAACAAAACTTAATCTTGTATAATTTTCTATCTATTTAGGGTTTATTTTGAACATTCTTAAAACATTAAGGTTAAGACTAAATAAGCAATATGTCTAATTTGTCCTCCAAAATTTTACCAAAAGTGTTCAAAGGCCTCTGCTATTATCTCTGGTTTTAATTAATGTCCTAATGTTTCCAAAATGGAATAATTTGCTCAAAAAGAGAGTTACTCTATTATGTCTTTCATAATTGGACATTATGCCCTCATTATTTCAAAACATAAGGTATACCAAATAAGTTTAGATGCCAAGTTGGCAATTGACATGGCATACATAAATTACTTTTATTTTTTAAGAATTTACATATTAATCATTTAAAATTAAGGAAAACAGAGTTTAATATCATTCCCCCAAATTACCCCCATCACTTAAAATCTCTAACATTTTTCCAACAAATGCCCATTTTCATTTTTCATTCTTCTTTCTCTATCTTATATAATTTCTAGTTCCTTTCTCTCAATATTGGTTGTACCCTTAAACTAGGCTTTAGTGAATAGCTGGTTCACTTCTATTGTCCTTTTTTTCCTCCTCATTCTTATGATTAAAACGATCACATTACCTCTAGCCTGGCCACCAACAATAAGCCTTTCCACTCGACCTGTAGACTAGGTTGCTGATGATTTGGACTACCTACTTAACTACTCTTTTAATTCCCTCTTAGTTCCTACATTACACTAATTAGTCCTCATTGTAACCTGACCAAAAAATTCCCTCTTCACTACTAGTCTCTTTTGTTTAATCGAAGAATTTGAACCATCTTTTTTTTCCTTGTGTAAAGATGATTCATTGGTGCATTTAAGGGTGAGTTTTGATTCTTTTCTTTTTCATTGCCTTATCACTCTTATCTCTATCACAGTGGTAGTGGATGTTACTACTAACACTATCAAAAGGATGTGTGTGACATTATTGCACGTCACTAAGGCTTAAGAGATTTATTGGGTTTTGTCTATTTCTTATCCTTCTTCTTTCTTATGATTTTGGTTTAAAGAAATTGAAGCTTGACCTTTAGGTTTTTAGGTCATGTGGACATGGATGTTGTTTTTGTGATGTTTTAGAGAAGAAAGGTGTGATATTTGGAAATGGGTGACTAAAAAAGAAATTCCTTGACTATTTATTCCTCAAGAGAAGCTGGTGGTAATAAAGTTACAATAACATGAGGTTTGTGGATTTAGGGGAAGAAAGATGGTGTTTAAAGAAGTTTCTGGTTGACGACATGTTCTCTTGTTGGTGGCAAAGCTTATAAAACAACATCGTTATTCTTTGGGAAAATATCCTTAAATTGTATTAGTAATAGATTTTAGATGTGAGTGAAGGAGATAGAAATTGATTGTCTTCTGGTTTATACTTTGAAATTTCTTACAATAGTTTGGTTCTTTATTTAATGTGAGAGTTTATGGAAGTGAGAGGGAACACATCAAAAGTGAGATTTAATGAAGCATAATAGGAAGAAAAAGGTTGAACTTAAAACTAACTGTTGGATGATTATTACAGATTTTAAGTTTTAGGGTAATTTAGGGAAATGAGAGGGAAATGGTCTTAAATTTTTTCTATTTTTAAATCATTAATAAGTAAATTCTCTTTAAAATCAATTGGTGTATGCAATGTCAATTGTCAGGTTAGTATCTAACCTTATCTAGCTTATGCATCTAACCATACCTGGCATATCGCATAAGGTCCAACTAATGGAGGCATGATAGATTGACTCTTTTTAGAGTACATTTTTTTCATTCTAGAAATGTTTGGGAGTTAACTAGTACCATAGATAATAGTAGGAGCCTTCTTAAACTTTTGGCCAAACATTAGGGGAAAAATTAGATCTTTTATTAGTTGAATGATCTAAAACATTAACATCTATCTTGTATTTCAATGAAAACATTGAGATATGAAATATGTTTTTTCTTAATAATTTATACAAAGAGTAAAAATAAGGAAAAATGTGTCAAGGACCTCACCTGATTATAAAAATCATAATTTATTATAAAAAACATACATATATCATTGAAGGATAAGACACTCAAGATATACTGGTCTAACAAATAAAGTTTGGTTTTGAGTATATTCTACTTTTGAGTGTCTCATGGTGGCCGACGTTAAGTAAGCACATCTACTGTAGGGTATAAAATAGTAGTCTAATATTGTTGAATGAGTATATTCCAAAATTTTGATGACTAAATAAAATGTTTCTATATATAAAATTGAATTAAGCTGCCACCGAGCTTTTTTTATTTCTGCTGAAAATTATAAAAAGCTTATTAAATTGATAAGAAAGAGTTATTGAATCTTTCCTCATGAATTTAAAAGTATGTTTGGGTTAAATGTTGATACTTGTAATGCGGCTCGTATTAGTGGTTTTAGTTGAACCTCAATATAGTAAGAAATCATCTTCAAGTGAAATCTACAAGCTATATGAGATAGGACTTTAATTGGTTGAGTCTTGATGTAACTATGTTTAGTTAGACATTAAGTTTGGACTAAGAAATTGAAAAGACTAAGAGCTTTGCATTATTGACCCTTAATCTAGTTAAAAAAACATTTTATATACTCGAATTTCATCAAAAATTTGACCAAAAATGAATTTTTTATTTAAAATTAAAAATTTTAACTAAATCTAAACAAGTTTAAATCAAGTTTAAACTAGATGAAGTCAAGTTAAACTAGATCCTCAAGCTCAAATTATTTTCTAAATCCAAATTTAATTTAAAACTTAATAAAACTAGAGTTTATTAGTTAATTTAAAATTTCACACATCTTGATTTTTTGAAAATTTAAAGAAATTGATTAAAACATAGATATGTTAGTATTACAAGGGATCTAAGTGGAATACCCTTCTAAAATAGCTCAAATCCATGACAAACTTTTACAAGAACAACGTATTGAAAAGGATGTTAGAATTAGATTCTTAAAGAAGAGATCATACTAGGATTGAAGTTTTTAGCAACATTCCTAATCAAAATCAACTCCCTTACTCTGTTAACCACTTCTGAGATTAATCCATCTAGAGAAGTAGCTTTTTTTAAATCTCCTGTTGTTCCTTTCCTTCTAGATGGTTTGCAGACATGTCCCTAATACAATTGCATATATTTAAAGAGCTGCTCTTAATAGTATGGGATGATCTAAAAGCTATTGGATAGTTTCTGTAAATGAATTCCCATAAATGTTCTGTGTGCAGATCCCTTTCGCTACATTACAGATGCTAGTTCCAATGTTACATTAAGAAAACAAATGGTCCATAGTTTCCTCCAATTCTAGGTATAAAAGGCAAGTTCTGCTTAAAGGCATGTAACTTAATCTTTCTGTTGTGCTCAACCTATTTTTGATCGTCAGATATAGTAGAAAAGAGGTTTTGAGCATTAAACATTTACTCCATACTATTTTATGCCAATCTACTATATGTTTTATGCTTCTTATCCATTCCTTGGTATTTTTACTAGTTAAAATATTGTTAACAAGCTTTTCTTGCCAAAATTATATGTTTAGTGCAAAGGGATTAAGGGAGTAATTAGGTTAAATATCCCTCATTTATTTAAAGTGTTGTTAAACACCTTTCCTAATTAGTGTGCTCACTTTGGCACCCAAAGGACAACTCTGCAAGCATTATTTGCTAAGCATAATTCTAGTTGAAATATTAATGCTATATGGTTTTCTATATTAAGCAATTTTATTAAATATAAAATTTATGGAGTGTATTCTCTACAAGAAAATCATAAATTATCAACAGAAAATTACCGACGGAACAAATACCGTAGCTAATTAGAGACGAAAAATCAATATTCATTAGTAATACTGTCATGAAAAATTCCATTTTGTGACAGCCACTCCATCATTAGCTTCAACTTAATTGTTTGAAATAATTCAAAAATGATGTTGTTTGGTTTAATACCAAACTATGTTGCTTGCGATCGGGATTAAACCCATCCCGAACCTTCCCCCCTTCTCCTTTATGTTTTCACCATCTTTTCTTCTCGCCATCGCTCATTGTCGTGGGTCATCACCGTCGCTCACCCATCGCGTGTCATCATTGTCGTCTTCCTTTAATCATCGGTTGAGGTAACATTTTATTCTTCGATTGTTTTTTACGATGTTGTTGAATTTTGTTTGTTACGGTGTTTTGTGTACCACTTTGAATGTCATTGTCATCTTTTCTTTGTTTTGGTTATCTTCTTTAGCCATCAGACACTCTAGCTCCGTCATCTTTTTCCTTAACGTGCTTCAGTGACTTCTTCTGCTTGTTGGTTGAAGTAAGTGGCTTTTTTTATTTACTGGGTTTTTGAGTAGTTTGTTTAATTTGGGTATTTGTTTGTAGTTTGAACCTCCTATTTAAACTTGCTGCATTTCTAATGTAAATGGTTTGCACCAGCTTAAACTTGTTTGTGGTATGAACTTTGTTTTATGGCTTTAAATTTTAAGTATTGTTAATCTAAATTTAGGTATTGTTAATCTAAATTTTATGTATTGTTAATCTTTATCATTAATACATTTTCTTATTGGTTATGTTTGGTTGTTACACTCTCAAAGATGGATTTATCAAAGAATTAATATATGATGAGTTTGAATTATAGTTCAAAATATCTGAATTTTTCAATGAGTTATTTCATTAATACTCTTTGAATTGATTAAGTTCTCTTTACTTTCCATATTCTCACCCTATTTTGGCTAGATTTTTCTATTTTATTTAAGTATATTTGTTTTGTGATGGGATTGATAAATGAATCATTTTAGGGGTTTTGAGGAATTTTAATATAGGATATTAATTGAGTTGTCTTGCAAATGGCATTATGGATTGAGGACTATAGTTTTATTTATGTTTCAATATAGGAGGGGTTTGAATGTTAAACAGATATGCTATCATATTACTGCATTTTTAGAGGTTCATATGGTCAATTAGTAACTTCATATAGGAAGCATTTTAATATTTATATAGTTGCTAAATTGCCATTTTACATATACTTGATATTAGGTGTTGCATCACTCACTTAAGCTAATATGAGAATATGTAGCATCATTATGAGTTAATTTGTTAAATGTTTAGATTTTTAAATCATGATGAGATGATCTAAGTCCATAAATTACTATAAGAAAACACTTAACTAAAGCTACAATATGAAGTTTATTTATTTCAAAGCTTTCGATTCTATCAATTGGAACTCCATTCTAGCTTTTAGGATTTCTTATCTAGCTTACTTTAGTATTTCCTATCTTTTTTTATATATAAAATGTGAGAAATTGAAGATCTACAATATATCATTTAAGGATGATCTTTTGTATATGATCCAAGGAAATGAATATGCCGCAAATCTAATTAGATTATCTTTTCATGAATTTGATTTGATTCTAGGTATGGATTAGTTGTCCAAGCATCAGGGAGTAGTTTATTGTAATGCTAAGACAGTTATGTTTGGGAAGATTGATCAGCATGAAATAATATTGCATGGCAGTCGCACTAGTTCTTTAGCTAAAGTGGTATCTGCTATGCAAGCCCGAAAACTCCTCAGGAAAGGATGTGAAGCTTATCTAGTTTTTATGTTTGATTCTAAGAAGAAGGGTGGTAAATTGCTAGATATTTCAATATTGAATGAATTTTTATATGTGTTTCCTGAGGAATTACCTGGACTCCCTCCTGAAAGGGAAGTGGAGTTGTCTATTGAAGTCATACTTGGCACTACTTCTATATCTAGAGCATCGTATAGAATGGCTCCTACTAAATTAAAGGAGTTGAAGGTGCAGGTATAAGAGCTTTTGGATAAAGGATTCATTCGACCCAATGTCTCACTGTAGGGAGAACCAGTCTTGTTTGTTAAGAAGAAGGATGGTACACTACGAATGTACATCAATTACAAGCAATTGAATAGAGTCACAGTGAAGAACAAGTATCAGTTGCCAAGGATTGAAGACCTATTTGCTCAGTTGAAAGATGCAGAAGTATTTTCAAAGATAGATCTGTAATTGGGGTACTATCAGCTTTGGGTAAAGGATGTGGATGTAATAAAAACAACATTTAGGACCCGTTATGGACATTATGAATTCCTGTATGTCATTCGGGTTAACTAATGTTCCAGTGGCATTTATGGATCTGATGAATAGAGTATTCAAACCTTATTTATACTAGTTTGTAGTGGTATTTATAGATGATGTCTTGATCTATCTAAGAATGAACATGACCATACTGAGCATCTTTGAATTGTGTCACAGGCTCTGTGGGAAAAACAGTTGTATGCTAAACTGAACAAATGTGATTTCTGGCTTCAAGAGGTATCTTTTCTAGGACATATTGTCTCTTCTCAAAGGATTAGAGTTGATCATAGTAAGATAGAAGCAATTGTTGACAGGAAGCCACCACGAAATGTGACAGAAGTAAGAAGTTTTTTTAATTTGGCTAGTTATTATTGCCGGTTTGTGAAGGGGTTTTTGGTAATAGCATCCCCTTGAACTAAACTGTCACATAAAGGAGTAAAGTTTGAATGGTCTGATAGATGTCAAAAAGTTTTGATCAATTGAAAAATATGCTTACTGAAGCTCCTATATTTAACGAGATGGATGAGTTGAAGGGGAGGGGTATCACCTCATCACAACAATTAGAGCATCTGTGGTCACGAAATCAATAGTGTACTTGTAGTCATTTCATTTGAATTACAAATACTTATTTTGTACAATTTATTGTTTTTATTATCAATTAAGATAATTTTAACTTTATATCATCAATAAACTTTCTATTTAAACAAATTAAATGTATAAATAAATCAAAATATTATGCACAGATAGTTCATAACTATTTAAATTATGCATCAACCATAAGATCATCAAATAAAATCTAATGACGGGATTTTAAAAAAAAATTTGTTAATTTACTAACAGAAAAACAAAAATGCACCCGTAAAATAAATTCTATTTACCGAAGGAAAACAACAAATCATTAGTAATATTGACATCAAATAATAGACGAAATAACCAATTCTGTCGCCAATTTTACTGACAGGATTTGCCGCAGAATAACCATTGGTATACTCACTGACGAAACAAACATAACTGTCCGTAATGTTGTAATAAACTTACCAACGGAATAACCAATACCGTATGTGAATCTGCCATTGAACAAGTTTTGATCGTCGAAAATTTACTGACAGTCGACCACGCAAACAACCATAGGTATATTCACCGATAATTACATAAATTGTCCGTCAGCATTTTGTTATTCGTCGGAAATTATTATCTATGGTTGTTTTTACAACGTCTTGATCCGTCAGTAATCCGTCAGTATTACCGACGGAATGTTTAGGTTTTCTGTCGGTAATATCCGTTATTAAACGATATTTTTCTTGTAGTGATTGAAATTATTACATCAAGATGTAATATCACAATTTCTAAAAATTAATAATATATTGTTATTAAAATTTGCAAAAATATGTATAAATTAATAAAACAATCTTAACTAAAATGGGATTTCAAATATGTTATTGTACAAGGGCCTTTTTGTTTAGCTTATTTGGTAATATCAAAGCATATGGAGTGGTAGTTAACAATTTTGTGTAATATTTATAATACATTTAACTTGACACATAACAGTAAAGTCAAATATATCAAACTAATCATACCGGTTGGAAGTTTACTGTTATAAAAAGGTTGTTAGTCAATAATACAATATAACTTGATTATATCATATTTATCAATTGCGATAGTGGTTATAAGAATTATTCCTATAAATATTAAACAGAAGAGTAAGGCTATGGGTAACGACAAATTACTGTAAATATTGGCAATAATAGATGGGGATGAATGGCTGTTTTTTTTTTTTTTTTGGTTGCCATAAGTGGACTCTCTCCAACTTAGTAATCAATTAATTTACTGTGAAGGCCTTCAAGGTGATAAAAAGATAAGAATATTCTCAATTATCAGGTACCAATCTTGAAAAGTGTAAAGGACACTTGTTATCAGCTGTAATTAAAAATAAATGCGTAATGTTAACTGTGAAGTACCAAAACTAAATGAGTTGTTAAAGTTATAACTAGCCTGACGTTAATTGACGTAGAAAACATAAATGAGTCGGTGAAGTTATTAGGAACCCTAACATTAATTGTGACAAAATGGTCTTCAAAAGAAGTTGGAGTGGGCTCGTTAAGATGGAACTATTCATTTACATGGTGGGGAACCAGCGACACATTGAGTCTGTTTCAGTAGTGTGGATAATAGAAAAGTGGAACCGAAGCATTGCTTTCTTACAACACCCTGACGTGAAAACCCATTGCAGAGTTCAAAAGAATAGAATCAGGCGCCGGTCCTCCACTCCCATGGAATTTTTCACTTGACTCTCTGCGTTGTGGTGTGGGTGATAACAATTGTCCCCAAAAACCAATGGTACTGAAACAATTTTAGGTTCAACGTTCGGATGTGAAACCCATTAAATTAGCAAGAGTGGCATCAGTCCCACCGTCATGAAGCTAATTGTCACATCACTGAAAGAGTCGGTCCTCTATAAAATTTTGGATTTGGAAATCTCCAAGTTGATTGTAAATCAGTTAAACTCTTGTTGTAGCGGAAGAATAGCTATTACATGAAGAATTTAGCCTACGCTTTTTACCACTTAATAAAGCGTGACCAGAGTTCAACCTAAACTATTATTCAGAAATCAAGATCAGAGTCATTCGTTCAAGAATACAAATACAAAGAATGCCTTTTTAAGATAATGGAGACTAGAACTCACCTGTTGAAAGCCGAGCAGTACCCCCTTTCCGTTCCCAACCTTTGTCAAAGATATGCTTGATGGAGATAATGCATATGGGTCGGTTTCTCAATTGACCCAACAAAAGTATTTGCAACTAACCCAAATAACAAATGAGAAAGTAGCAACCCAAGCCTGCTCTAATACTTCTAGAGAATTCCAATCTGTCCACCATGCACCTGTACAGCATACACGAAAATGCACACAACAAAATATCTAGTCTGTCAGAATCCGTTACAGATTATAGCCATTGGATTATAACAACTTAAGATCAATGGATAAAATGCATTGATCACTTTGTATAAATTGATTGTACATTTTGACAATAAAGTTAACGTCAGATTTACGATTTTCTCAAAGTTTACATGGTATCAAGGCCTCTCCATTGACTACTCGTCTACACTCTACTATGGCTTCTTCTTCTTCCACAACAGACACCAACAATGCCACGCCTTCTTCATCTTCTACCTTCCTTGACTTTTCAGCTCTAGCCAAAACACTAAATTTCATCTTACCATTAAAGCTTGATCAAACCAACTTTCTAAACTGGCGCCCTCAAGTATTGGTTGCTATACGCACCTTAGATCTGGAGATGTATATCTCATCCGACCATAAATGTCCTCCAGCCTTGATTCCCTCTCCTCATCATGACCCTTCTGCTAATCCTGTTTTCATTCCTAACCCTGCACACAAGTCATGGACAAGAGTGGATCAATTACTATTGTGCTGGTTGCTCACTACTATTAGTGAGTCCGTAATTAGACAAGTGAATCATGCAAGCTCTTCCAAAGATGTAGCGCCCCCTTACCGTAGAGTATACACCGGGACGCCCGTAGGTCATACCGATACATACCCTACGATGAGGGTGCACTACGATATGATCAATTTTATACACCTCATGGCATCAATATTAAAGCAGTAATATCCATTTCACTAAATTTTAAAACCAAAAGACTTCTCATTGTATTTCATAGAAACCGCAAGTACATAATTCTAACATAACTACAACTGTACAGATCCAAAAGAACTAACACAACTCCTAGATAGGTCATCCACAAAATATTCCAAAAGATCCCAGCTGACCGATCTGCGGGCCATGCTCCTCTTGCCGGCATACACACAGCAGGAAAAGTCTCACTGACTGGAGCTAGGAGTCACTAACTATGTCCTGAAAAATAGATGCAATTTTGGGTGAGTTTGCGAACTCAATGAGTAACCATCATCGATGGTTCACTCAATTCATGCATTGCGCAAAATTGCGTACAAAACAATACAGCATCATATTCAGAATCACAATCATACATTTACTCAACAATTATCACACATGTACCTTTAACTAATTGCAAACTCACAGCACAATCACATATTGAATGCATAATGATTTCCATTTCAGTTTGGTGTTGTGACTGGGCGTCAGAATTATCCCATTGCTGGGCACATTACACATCACACAGAAATCGCGTTTTCGGGGGTAGGAGAGCCCTCTGGGTATGCACTACTGCCCACGCGCACTAATACTAGGGATAGGAGAGCCCTCTGGGTATGCACTATTCCCTTATCACAATAGTTGAGCTTATAGCTCCGATCAGAATTGCTCCAGTCACAACTGTCAAGTTACCGATTTCTATTCATGCCTAGCATGCAGTCACAAATCACAATAACATATCTCATGCAAACCACTCAATCATAATCACAAATAGTTCACACAAAGCATTTAACACATCAGAGATTGAGAAACCAACTAGGTTACTCACCTCTAAACTTCCGAAACTCTTGCCAGAAGTCTCAACACGTCAGAGGATCGACGCTCCACTTGAGCCTCTATAAAAATCAGAATATCCGAATATCACTAATTGTATCAATTTCCAATAATCAAGGATGCAAATATATCGAATGATTTACGTACTATGCATGTTATGACATTTCCGACCTCATTTCCGAATTATCTCAATTCTGCATTTTCACACTAATCCATAGCAATTTCTAATACCATAAGTCAATTGGCTAAGTTCTATATCCTCCAAAGTCAAATTTCAATACATAGGAATTATCTGTAAATCAGAATCAAATTTTACTATTCAATTGCCATCCGATTTCGAAAACCACCGAATTAATTTTCCGAAATTCCATTCTCCTAAATTGAAATTCGAAATCCCGAATTCATAATCTCTAAATTGAAATCAATCCATATCTAATAGAATTATCAACTTCCTAAATCCCAAAATTCAAAACCTCAAAATTACATCTTCGGAAATTGGCCCTCCTCGCTGCGGCGCCTGATCCCTCGCTGCGGCGAGCTCCTTTCCTCTACGCCATGGCGGCGTCCGCGCCTCGCATGGCGACGATTCCTTCTTCGCCATGGCGTCGCATTCTTGACGTCGCGACGTGGGCCTCTCTGCTGTCACAAGGCGTCTTTGCGTTTGCTTGCTTTCAAGGGCGTGTTCTTCTTGCGTCGCGGTGTGCAATCGCAGAATCGCCCAGAAAACCCAGAAATTCCCAGATTTTTTTTCAGTTCTAAACCATTCCTTTCCATTCTAAACACTCTAAAACAACATTCTAAACTTAACACAACTTATTCCTAACCTTAAACTCACCAAACAACCATTATTCATCAAATACCCAAATCAAAATCACATATATCCTTAAAACCTAAATCATCCGAAAACTTAAAACTTCTTAAACAATTTAATACTCAAATCCATGCTCAAATCAAACTATTTAAAGCATAAAGGAACAAGAACTTACTTGGTTCAAGCTTAAACCCTTTGAAAATCACCAAGCAAACTCAAATCCCCAAACCTAAGCTCATCCACGGTTTACTCCCATTACAACCCAAACTCCAGTTTCTTCTTTCAACCCCAAGCCAACGGATGAATGATCAAGGATAAAAGAAGGATTAACTGCCAAGAAGAAAGCAAGAAGCAAATCCAAGAGGAGATCCACGCAAAGAAGAAGGGAAAACAAAGCAAATTTCTTTCAAGGGAAGAAGACAAGCATCGTGGATCATTTTTCAAAGAGAAAGGGTTTAAATACTAAGGGGATTAAGGCTTGTTTGGCAAATTCATTTGCCACAAGTCCAATCCGAACAACCTCGATCCAATTTCTAATTCTAATTTCTCCCGAATTCCAATGGTTCCTACCCTAATTCCTCAAATCATAATTCAAATCACCTCATAGCAAATTTTCAATCAAATTCGGAACTGGAATCACAATTAATCAGTCACTAAGCCATTTTTTCGGTCCAGACCCGTTACTCTAAAAATTCCAAAAAAATTCCTATAAATCCTCAAAATTAGAAAACATCTAATCACATACTCAAATTCTCAATTCTCAATTCATAAATTCAATTTGACATTCCAATTCACTAATCAAAGCACAATAAATCCTTACAATCACAGAATCTCCAATTTCACAATCAAGTCGGAAATTTGTCATACATGCATGTACATACATATGCTTATGCAATTGCGAACATTTATCACTAATGTAGAGGCTATGAATGCATATGCAAAAATACGTATGCAAAATACGTATGAGATGAACTGTACCCATCCCATCGGTGACGGGATGTTACAAAAGAGCTTTGGCAAATATTACTTCGCTTATATGCACAGACCTCCCTTATCAAGGTCTTGCAGCTCAAACAAAGGCTATCCTCTTTACAAAAAGGAGCCTCAACTATTTCTGAGTATATCCAATAAGTTAAGTCTATCGGTGACTTTTTAAAAGTGGCAAGGCATGTCGTTTCTGAACAAGAATTAATTCTCAGTGCTCTCAGTGGTTTGGGTAGTGAGTATGACTAGGTAGTAGTGATGTTAACAAATTATGTGACTCTATCCTCTCTTCAGGATGTTCTTTATATGTTAGGCCCCGAATTTTTTTTATGATGTCATTAAGCATGGATTGTGATAATTATGAGTTTATGGCTTAGTTTGATTAATTTGAGAATATTAGTGGATAATTGCGGTTTATTTGAGTTTAATGTGGTATAAATGGATATTATAGGGTAAAAGTTAATGAGGGCATTTTGGTCTTGGCACGTAAGAATTTAAGACTTAAGGCTTAAATGAAAGGGCAAAATGGACATTGCACAATTAAGTAGGATTAAAAGAAAGAGAAGGAAAATAGAAGAAGAAAAGAAAAGAAAAGAGTATAAATAAGAGAAGGAAATAAGAAATTAAAAAGAAGAGAAGAGGAAGTCATGGAGGAGGAAGAAGAAAGAAGAGGAGAAAACTAGGGTTTGTCAATCCTTGAAGATTTGAAGCCAAAACAAGTAAGTAGAAGCATCACCCCTTCTTGATTTGTTGCATGGATCGTGTTTAGTGTTTGATTAAAGTGAAAAATGTAGTGAAATGTAAGAAATGAGTTTTCGGTAGAAGATGTTTTAGGGTTAAGGATTTTGGTTGTGTTTGTGAATGGATTTTTGTGTTGGAATGAAGTTTAGGAGGTGTTTTAATGTTTAGATATGTTTATAATTGAAAGAGGGGAGGATTATGGTTGAGAAAAGTGAAAAAAAATGAGTTTTGGGAGGTTTTTGCCGCCGCACGTCGCGACCTGCAGATGTGTTCGTCGCGGCGCGCACTCGTCCTGGCGAGCTCCCTCCTCGTCGCGGCGAGCGGCCATTTTCTGCTGCGACATGTTTCGGTATTTTGGGCATAACTTTTGATGTAGATGTCCAAATGAGGTGATTCTTTTTGCGTTGTAAACTAGAGACATAGGGATACAAGTTTCATGAAGAAATTAAGTTCTGAATCAGTCTCTAAGAATATTCAAATTTGGATGGAAGTTGAGCATGAAATTTTTGTTTCAGTTTTGGTTGTAGTTTGAACGGTTAAAGTTTGATTTTCCGATTTCTACCCCAAATTGATTGGAATTTTGGTTTTTTTGGTTAAGGAAACCAAGTGAGGCAAGAGGAACAAGAGGAGAGGCATACCTAAACAAGTTTATAACCAATGGAATTCAGGTGGGTTTCATGTTTATAATTTAGTAATGAGCCACTAAAGTTTACTCCCAAAATAAGAATGATTTCAATTACTTCATAAATATCGTTTTGTTTCTATTGAATGATTTGCAAAATTTCTACATATTTCAGCATATGAACTTTTCTTATGAATTTTAAAATAAAGATTGAAATGCATTGAAATGCTTTATGTTATGCCTTGAAAAATTCGTGGCATTTTGTATATTCGGAAAAGAAAGAAAGAGCATGAAAAGCATGAAAGCTTTGAAAAACAAGAACATGCTTTGAGCATGGATCGAATGGACTATGTGCTTTGTTTGGGTAAGAGAGTTACGGATGGAGTCACGTGCGCTGACAAGAAAGCCTTCTCCCGGCTGCCCGCTTGTGGCAACGAGATTCTTGAGAAATCGGACTCGGATGGATTACGGATTTACCTTTGGGTTTATCCGGATGGATTACGGAACTCTCGAGCCATTTGGTTGTGCATTGCATCGATGAATTGTCAAGTATGTGCATAAATTGAGCATTTGTATTGATAATTGAATGAACATATTGTGTTGATGTGATAACATTTTTCACTATGAAATGACACTTTTCAAGTATGAGTTTGAACTCAAGATTTCGGATTTGACCGAGAATTTGGGAGCAAAGTGTTTTATGAATTGATTATGACTTTTGTATAACAAACAAACTTTTCAACGGTTTTGCTTGTTCTTTGCTATAAACCTGTTACCCACGAGCTATAAGCTCACCCCCCTTCATTCCCATCTACAGGTGATGAGAAGAAGATCGGGTGAAGGGAAGTGAAGGTTTTCGATTTGTATATGCATCTATGTTGTATTGTTTAAGTTCGATTGGTATTGAGAATTTTGGGAACTGTATATTTTTGTATATTCGGATTTTGATAGTAATATTGTATTGTGGCTTGAAATGCCATAGAGCTTGATTAGATTGAGTGGAAATGTGGTATTCTGGAGGAAGTTATGGATTGGATATGAATATGTTTGATTGTGATTTATTGTTGATTTTATTTATGGAAAAAGAGAACATCGAATGGTATGAGACTTTAAGCTTCACGATTTCTTTGGATTGCGCCACGCTTATGGTTCAACGGTTGGACTTCGAGAGTGGGGCTCATCATGTATGGTAGCAGAGCAAGAAAGGATTTCAAGGAACCGCGCTTCAGTATGATGATATGTGTGCCAAGTTGGATCGCATTTGCAGTATCAAAGCAAGAAGATGAATCAGGAAACTTCGTCGGAGTATGATATCGTCATAAGGTAATCGTTATAGAGTTGAGCTCTGAAAACGGGGTCCAACATTTGTGGTATCATAGCCCAGCATTATGATCTTGCATGGGCGCTTATGTTTGTAAAGTGTCTGAATGGCTGGTGAGAATGTGATTTTGCTATGGAGGAATTTTCATGAATTACGTGAGGAACCAAGGTGCTTGTTTGATTTAGATTGACAAGAATGTTGATTCATTTTAGGAATGTGTTACGAAATTTGAGATTTGAATTTCGTGATGAATTAGGGTAAGTTGATTTTGAATCTCCATGCGTGAGATAAAAGTTTGAATGATGGGATGAAGAATGTGGAAGATCAATAGGTGGAGTATGAAATGATGATTGGTCCATATGGGATTCCTTATGAAATGGGATCATTAGCTAGTGAACTGTGTTAAGGAATCTTGAGTGGTGGAATTGAGGTCAGAAGTTCATGATGAGATTTCAAATTTATTGAGGATCTACATGTGGAATATGAAACGAATAGAGGGAAATGAAGTAGACATAAATGACCTTATATGAGACGAATGAAATGATATGTAGTATGGGGACAATCGCAAATGTGTATAAGATCATGCGTGAATGAGATTGAGGAAAAAGAATAAAGAACTCCACTTCGTAGAAGGACGCGAGGAGTTTTGAAAGGATTAGTTGCATCCGACTCTCTGATAAGAGAGGAGAGTACTGATGAATCGGTAGCCCCAGGAAAGAATGAAGCTTTTGTAGGGCAAAGAAGTGAGCCTTATGCACTCAATATGGTAATGGATCCATGATGAAATGATATAGTAGAAGAAAAGTGAATTTTGGAAAACTAGCATAAAATCGTGTTAGTATGTTCGATAAGGAGCGAACTGTTGTCAAGGTCAAGCTATTAATTGTGTAAGATAAATGGCATGACTTTGACGATGCCCAGCCAAGCATATGTGATAGTTAGTATGCTCGTTACTCCTTTGAGTTTTGAGTGACTTGGACATTATCACCGTATGAGGATGAGAAAAGTTGGTATTCTCGAGGATTAAAGGTAATCGATGATGTGATGATAATAGTAAGTGATTGATAAAGATTAGTTTGAATAGAATGGGTGGTATATATGATAGTAGCAAGAAATTCTCGTTTGAAGAAGAACTTCACTAAGTTCGATTAAGCGATCGATAGTTTATATGGAGAATGATCAATGAAAGAACCGATCGAAAGGAATATGTAATGATTTGAAAGTGAGTATTGGAATTCTATTCCAGCGGAGATTCAAGTAAAAGAGGTAGAAGATACTACTGAGAAGGTATGTATTTTTGATTTGATGTAAAGGATCCGACTATGAGGGTGGATTCCTAAAAGTGAGGAGGCATTAATTGCCAATATGAGGAGTATATAAGTTCACGTTATGTTATGGGTAAGTATGTTCGGGAATTGCAAGTTTATCCGATGAAGGCGTGATAAGCTCAGGAAGCTCAGATAGCAAGTAAACTAGAGTGTATGGAGGAACGAGCATAAATGAGTAGACGTTAGAATACATCAATGTGAATTATGAGGAAATCTAAAGAATGGAGAAAATCACCAAGAAAGGTAAGACAATTGGGAATTGGAAAATAACAAGAGGTGATATTATCTCATGGAGGAATCAGTTAATTGAGAAATTGTTAGAACCAATAGTGGACATATGGAGTTTTGACAATATTTGCTCAAGTTAGTATTGAAGGTTAAAGTGATCCAAGTGAAGTTTCATGATATGTTAAGTGTATTCGAAGAGTTGAGAAGAATAGCTTGATTACTTGTGGCGAAATGAGTAAATAGTATATGGGACGAAGGTAAAGAAAATTTTGAGGAATTATATTACCGATATTCTTTATATCATCTGAACTTGGAAATTCAGTTGTATGGTATATCAGGATGGTTGCATAAGAGATCGGAATAAGATTCAAAGCAGTAACGTGAAGTGAATTCGTGTGCATGGAGACTATTGAAACCTCATAAGTTGAGTGTTGATACATGAATTGAACAGTGTTGCTATAGTGATTGCTTGAAAGCTGGAGACATTATATGTACAGAAATATTTTGATTGTGTGTAAAGTATACAAATTGTGAACTGCCAAACTGAGACAATAGGTCATGCTGAGCAAATGAGAGCAAAAATGATAAAGCTAATGTTGTAATCAGATGTAGTGCATAGAGAATTCAGTAGCCATGAAATATGAATTCAGATATAGAGGTTATCGGATGTAGTGCAATAAAGAGTGCTGAATGGAATCGAATTCAGGGCAAAAGGATGTGCCATTAGTCACGGAAAATGTAAGATCAGTTTTACATGAACAAAGTGCAAATTGAGGATTCAGGAATTGTGAACCTTATCAAGAAATTGAAAACGAATGTGCATTCTGAGCTCGAGTAGGAAAAAGGATACCGGGTGATTAAGATAAGTAGTATGTGTCCCGGCAGGGATGATTGAGCAAAGAGGTTGTCAGAAAAGTATAAGTGGTGATTTAAGCTATACGTCCTAGAATGTCAAGTGACGGAAAGTTTGAATTGTCGACGATTTTAACTGTCGGAGATATGCTTCAAGTTTATAGTTTGGAGTTAATATGGACATGAGACCAAGGTTTGACCTTAAGCATCACAATCGTGGTCATCGTGACTGTAATCGAACTTCGTATGAGGAGTTTGATGATAGAAAGAGTCATTGCTTTCGTACTATGTTGAGTAAAGCCATTGAAGACTAGAATTGGAGATGCTATGGATAGGTAATATACAGTGATTCAAGAAAGATGGATGAATTAGGTGGATCCGTGCTAAGGACATGGAAAACAGTGAGATAATCGTAAGGGTTAAAGGTACTGATACTAAGTGATGTGAATTAGCAAGTGAAAGATGATTTGTCTCTGAGGGTATCACCTTTCAGGGTGTGCTCATGGGATACAAGGTGTGTTCAAGTTATGATAAAGGATTTGCTAAGCCCAATATTATTGGACTGCATGAAATGATTATGAGTTAGTGCTTCTGACAAAAGATATCTTGGATTCGAAATGTGATATTCGTGAGTATGTTAAGGAAATATTGATATGATATGGTATTGGTTTTATCGACACAGAAACTGGAAAAAGTGTAAGTGATCTGAAGAATACTGAGGAACGAGTTAAGACGATAAATGGTCAAATAAGGGGTTGAAAGACCGAGTGAGTCTGGTGACCACGGTCAGTTGGAAAAAAGTGTTAGAGTAATGAAGTTTGATGAGAACTGCGGGAACATCCTGCACTCCTGTTCGATCAGATAAAAATTTCGATGACGAAATTTCTTTTAAGAGGGGGAGAAATGTTAGGCCCCGAATTTTTTTTATGATGTCATTAAGCATGGATTGTGATAATTATGAGTTTATGGCTTAGTTTGATTAATTTGAGAATATTAGTGGATAATTGCGGTTTATTTGAGTTTAATGTGGTATAAATGGACATTATAGGGTAAAAGTTGATGAGGGCATTTTGGTCTTGGCACGTAAGAATTTAAGACTTAAGGCTTAAATGAAAGGGCAAAATGGACATTGCACAATTAAGTAGGATTAAAAAGAAAGAGAAGGAAAATAGAAGAAGAGAAAAGAAAAGAAAAGAGTATAAATAAGAGAAGGAAATAAGAAATTAAAAAGAAGAGAAGAGGAAGTCATGGAGGAGGAAGAAGAAAGAAGAGGAGAAAACTAGGGTTTGTCAATCCTTGAAGATTTGAAGCCAAAACAAGTAAGTAGAAGCATCACCCCTTCTTGATTTGTTGCATGGATCGTGTTTAGTGTTTGATTAAAGTGAAAAATGTAGTGAAATGTAAGAAATGAGTTTTCGGTAGAAGATGTTTTAGGGTTAAGGATTTTGGTTGTGTTTGTGAATGGATTTTTGTGTTGGAATGAAGTTTATGAGGTGTTTTAATGTTTAGATATGTTTATAATTGAAAGAGGGGAGGATTATGGTTGAGAAAAGTGAAAAAAATGAGTTTCGGGACGTTTTTGCCGCCGCACGTCGCGACCTGCAGATGTGTTCGTCGCGGTGCGCACTCGTCCTGGCGAGCTCCCTCCTCGTCGCGGCGAGCGGCCATTTTCTGCTGCGATATGTTTCGGTATTTTGGGCATAACTTTTGATGTAGATGTCCAAATGAGGTGATTCTTTTTGCGTTGTAAACTAGAGACATAGGGCTACAAGTTTCATGAAGAAATGAAGTTCTGAATCAGTCTCTAAGAATATTCAAATGTGGATGGAAGTTGAGCATGAAATTTTTGTTTCAGTTTTGGTTGTAGTTTGAACGGTTAAAGTTTGATTTTCCGATTTCTACGCCAAATTGATTGGAATTTTGGTTTTTTTGGTTAAGGAAACCAAGTGAGGCAAGAGGAACAAGAGGAGAGGCATACCTAAACAAGTTTATAACCAATGGAATTCAGGTGGGTTTCATGTTTATAATTTAGTAATGAGCCACTAAAGTTTACTCCCAAAATAAGAATGATTTCAATTACTTCATAAATATCGTTTTGTTTCTATTGAATGATTTGCAAAATTTCTACATATTTCAGCATATGAACTTTTCTTATGAATTTTAAAATAAAGATTGAAATGCATTGAAATGCTTTATGTTATGCCTTGAAAAATTAAGTGGCATTTTGTATATTCTAAAAGAAAGAAAGAGCATGAAAAGCATGAAAGCTTTGAAAAACAAGAACATGCTTTGAGCATGGATCGAATGGACTATGTGCTTTGTTTGGGTAAGAGAGTTACGGATGGAGTCACGTGCACGTTGACAGTAAAGCCTTCTCCCGGCTACCCGCTTGTGGCAACGAGATTCTTGAGAAATCGGACTCGGATGGATTACGGATTTACCTTTGGGTTTATCCGGATGGATTACAGAACTCTCGAGCCATTTGGTTGTGCATTGCATCGATGAATTGTCAAGTATGTGCATAAATTGAGCATTTGTATTGATAATTGAATGAACATATTGTGTTGATGTGATAACATTTTTCACTATGAAATGACACTTTTCAAGTATGAGTTTGAACTCAAGATTTCGGATTTGACCGAGAATTTGGGAGCAAAGTGTTTTATGAATTGATTATGACTTTTGTATAACAAACAAACTTTTCAACGATTTTGCTTGTTCTTTGCTATAAACCTGTTACCCACGAACTATAAGCTCACCCCCCTTCATTCCCATCCACAGGTGATGAGAAGAAGATCGGGTGAAGGGAAGTGAAGGTTTTCGATTTGTATATGCATCTATGTTGTATTGTTTAAGTTCGATTGGTATTGAGAATTTTGGGAACTGTATATTTTTGTATATTCGGATTTTGATAGTAATATTGTATTGTGGCTTGGAATGCCATAGAGCTTGATTAGATTGAGTGGAAATGTGGTATTCTGGAGGAAGTTATGGATTGGATATGAATATGTTTGATTGTGATTTATTGTTGATTTTATTTATGGAAAAAGAGAACATCGAATGGTATGAGACTTTAAGCTTCACGATTTCTTTGGATTGCGCCACGCTTATGGTTCAACGGTTGGACTTCGAGAGTGGGGCTCATCATGTATGGTAGCAGAGCAAGAAAGGATTTCAAGGAACCGCGCTTCAGTATGATGATATGTGTGCCAAGTTGGATCGCATTTGCAGTATCAAAGCAAGAAGATGAATCAGGAAACTTCGTCGGAGTATGATATCGTCATAAGGTAATCGTTATAGAGTTGGGCTCTGGAAACGGGGTCCAACATTATACCCTCATGATGCATGAAACCAGACTTGAGCAACAAAATGCTCATTCTCAAATCTCACTCTTGAACACCACTGCCAACATGGCAACTTACTCTCAACACTCCAATCATGCTTCTGCTAGTGGTCGATCTTATAAAAGGGGCTAGATCTTATAAAATCTCTTGTCAGTTTTGCAACATACTAGGACATCATGCTCTAAAGTGTTACAAACGCTTTGACACTAATTGACAGGGCCACCAATCTTACAACACCACTCAGCAATCCACTCCTCCTAATCATCAAGCCTACATTGCTCATCAGTCCACCCCACCTAACTCATCCGATGCTGCCTCTGATCCTAATTGGTTTGTTGACAATGGTGCTACCAACCACGTCACAGCTGATCTTTCAAACCTCACTGTTCAAAATGCTTACACCAGGAAAGAACAACTCGCAGTTGATAATGGTTCTAAACTTCCCATATCACATGTTGGGTCTTCCTATCTCTCTTCATCCTCCATTTCTCCTATCAAGTTACACAACATTCTTCATGTCCCTAACATCACCAAAAATCTATTAAGTATTTCTCAATTGACAAAGGATAATCACATTATTGTTGAATTTAATGATTCTTGTTGTCTTTTTAAGGACAAAACTACAGGGAGGACTCTACTAAAAGGGTTGCTCCAGAATGACCTATACAGTCTTAAACCAGAACCTACTCAAAGATGGCCAGTACAACCTTCATCCTCTACTTTCTTTTCTGCCTTATTAGCTGAATCAAGTGTAAATGAGTGGCATGCTCTTTTAAGACATCCAAATGCTACTGTATTGAAACACATTTTACAATCAATGAATTACAATTTTCAGTCTCCTAATTCTTCTTTAAAATTTTATGATTCATGTCAATATGGCAAACACCACAAACTACCCTTTTAAACACATGCAATCTCTGCAGCACAACCCCTAGAAATAGTTTATACCAATGTTTGGGACCCTAGTCCTTTTCCTTCTACCACTGGACATAGATATTATCTCATCTTTGTCGATGCCTTTTCTAAATTCTCTTGGTTGCATCCTCTCAAACACAAATCAGAAACTATGACCGCATTCATTCAATTCAAATCTTTTGTTGAATTACAACTGAATCATAAAATAAAGGCCTTACATAGTGACATGGGAGGGGAATTCACAGTTTTAAAATCTTTTCTTACTGCCCATAGCATTCACACATGCTTCAGTTGTCCTTACACCTATCAGTAAAATGGGATTCCAGAACGCAAACATAGGCATGTGACTGAAATTGGACTCACTTTACTTTCTCATGCCAACTTACCTCTCCAATTTTGGTTAAAGGCTTTTCAAATAGCCACTTACCTTATCAATTGTTTACCTACCCCTATGCTAGGATGAAAATCCCCATTTCAGAAATTATTCAACAAACTTCCCTCCTACACTCATCTCAACGTCTTCGGTTGTGCTTGTTTCCCATTTCTCCGATTCTACAACAAACATAAGTTTGGATATCACACTAGCAAATGTATTTTTTTAGGCTATAGTCCTACTCACAAAGGCTACAAATGTCTACATCCTATAAGCCACATCTACATCTCTCGCCATGTAACTTTCAATGAACATGAATTTCCCTACTCCACATTATTTTCATCATCTCCTCCATCTGCCAATCCTCCTTCTAGCCTACCTATTTCTACTCTCACAGATACTCTATAGGTCATTCCAGTGCACTCCCCTGTAGTGGATACCTCTCTGCAGTCTTCTTCTTCTGAACCATCACATCAGGTAACTACTTCTCCTCCTCTTCCATCGTCTACATCTTTTTCTCCCTTATGCTCCTTCCAGTGACTCCAACTTACACCCTATGCAGACTCACTCTAAGAGTGGCATTTTCAAGCCCAAGGTATACACTACATCTCTTTCTACTTCAGCACATAAATTCTCTGCACCTACCTCACCAGCTATTGCTCTCTCTGATCCTAAGTGGAACCAAGCAATGTCTGAAGAAGTTCAAGCCCTGTAGAAAAATCACACATGGCATTTGGTCCCTTATGACTCCTCTAAACCAATTCTTGGCACTAGGTGGGTGTTTCGCATCAAGTATGACTCTACTGGGGCAATTGCCAAATACAAAGCCCCATTTGTCGCTAAGGGATTCAATCAAATAAAAGGCCTTGACTTCATCGAAACCTACAGCCCAGTGGTTAAATCCTCAACTATTCAGGTCATCTTATCCCTTGCAGGAAGTCACAGTTGGGCTATTCAGCAAATGGATATCAATAATGCTTTCCTAAATGGAACTTTGGTTGAGGAAATCTATATTAGACAACCCGAAGGTTTTGAAGACCCTACTTTTCCTAATCATATCTGCCTATTAAATAAGGATCTCTATGGCCTTAAGCAAGCTCCCCGAGCTTGGCACACCACTCTCAAGTCCACTCTTCTCCAATGGGATTTTCACCAATCATTATCTGATACTTCTCTCTTTTACAGACCTGTCAATGGCACTATCCTACTTCTCCTAATCTATGTTGATGACATTCTAGTCACAGGCAATTCCCCTATAGCAATCAACTCAATCATCATGCAATTAAACACAAAATTTATATTGAAAAGGCAATCTCAGTCACTTTCTTGGATTTGAAGCATACAGAAATGAATCACGATTATACCTTTCTCAGCGCTAATACACGCTGGATATTTTGGCCAAAACTAACATGATGAATTGCACTCCTTGCTCGACTCCCCTGACCATTGGCACTAAGCTTTCCGCTGATGATGGTCCTCTCTTCGCCCATCCCACTCTCTACCGCAGCACTATTGGAGCTCTTTAATACCTGTGTCACACCAAACCAGACATTAGTTATGTCGTGAATCGCTTAAGTCAATTTCTATCTACTCCTCACGACTCCCACTGAGTTGCTTGCAAGCGAGTCTTACGGTATCTCAAGGATACCACTGGTTACACTCTCCTTTTTCGACCCTCATCTCATCCTCTCTCTCTCTCTATGCTTACAACGAATCCAATTAGGGTGGCAATCCAGACGATAGGAAGTCGACAACTGGGGGTTGCGTCTTCCTAGGGGGTAACTTAGTGTTCTGAACATCCAAGAAAGACTCACAGTGGCGGATCTAGTCTCAAACCGAGTATCATGCCCTAGCTCAAGTTTCTACAGAGGTAATTTGGTTTCACTCACTGTTAAAGGAACTAGGTTTCACTCTCAAACACACACCTATTCTCTGTTGTAACAACAACTGTGCACGATCTCTAGCCTAAAATTTGGTGTTTCATGCTCGAACAAATCACATCGAGGTTGATGTGCATTTCATACGAGACAGAATAGAGAAGAAGGAATTAGAGGTTCTCTACATACCTACCGAAAATCAAGTAGCTGATTTACTTACCAAGCCTCTCAAGACGGTCCGATCGATGGCGTTGCTATCCAAACTCAATGTCGTCGTTCATCCCCATTTTTGCTTGAGAGGAGCTGATGGAGATAATGCATATGGGTCGGTTTCTCAATTGACCCAACAAAAGTATTTGCAACCAGCCCAAACAACAAATGCGAAAGCAGAAGCCGAAGCCTACTCTAATGCTTCTAGAGAATTCCAATTTGTCCACCATGCACCTGTACAGCATACACGAAAATGCACACAAAAAAAATCTAGTCTGTCAAAATCCGTTACAGATTATAGCCATTGGATTATAACAACTTAAGATCAATGGATAAAATGCATTGATCACTTTGTATAAATTGACTGTACATTTTGACAATAAAGTTAACGTCAGATTTACGATTTTCTCAAAGTTTACAATGCCTAGGTCAAAAAGAAGGGATACCATGAGTACTAAATAGTAGAAAAGAGCAAATCAAGTTGAGATATCTACCTGAAAGACAACTTCTTAGAGCGAATCGCATACTCCTTTGTTTAACCATATCTGATGATTTCAGGAATAAGATCATTTGTGCCTTAAATAGCTAAGAAACGTAGCGATCCTGATGAAGAAGCTTACCTGAGTAGAGATCCATTGAAAGCAAACAAGGAAGGATAAGAAGAGTGGAACACCCACGTCTCCACCCTTGTCAAATGAGAATGTGCTGCTCTCATCTGAATCGAGAAGCTTCTAAAAGATTTAATAAAATAGAAGTCAGTTATGCCCAAATTGGACAACAATACTAGAGGCTTTCCTTATGCATTGTTGTTTTTTGTATTAACGATATGTGTTGTCTTTTTTAGCTTGGTCTTTATGTTGTAGTGTTTTTAGTATCAATAGAGTTGTATCAATGTATTAAGGGATCTTTGTGACAAAATCCTTCTTATGCTAACCTTTAATTCATTAATATATTTTTTAATTTCTCAAAAAAAAACTCTTTATCAACTTTCCAACGGAAAGTTATAATAGTACGATTCATTGGAATCATCAAATATTTTTATTGGAAAATGTTAGTTCATGAAAAGAAGGTTGTTGGTAAATTAAATGAAGACGTTAGAACCTGGTTTTATAATTCATGTGCCCTACTTTCGATTTTTCTTACTATATATTTTATAATTATAGTGCAACCAAGTGAGTTTATTCATTAAAAACTTGATAGCTTTCTTTAAAGTACTGGTACTAGCTATCATAATGTTGAGCCTTCCACCAGCATATGGGCTAAATGTTGATTGTTTCCAAATGTCTCTATTAGTATGTTTTTTGTTACGAATTTGCAAATCAATAAGAACTTTGTTGAAGGTTGCCTCCTGGGTGACCACCAGTCACGGTGCCTGTATCCGTAACCTATAAGATTGAGTTAGTGTGCTTATTTCACTCAAGATGTTTGCCTGCATAGTGACTTTGAATTCGTAATCTTTTGCATACCTTTTTGTTTGGCATTTATATAAAAGTTAAGTGTAGTGAAGGCCATGAGTCATTTTGCACCAATTCTAGCGATCTTATATGTTAAAGTTGTTGAGTAATTTACAACGCGTGTCGAGTGTACTGCAAAATTTACTTAACTCTATACACTAAAAATTTGTAGTTGTGGTGAGTCGGGATCGTATTTACAGAGAATGTTCAAGGGGTGTTTGTTTCCATTTTTTGATTAGGATATTTGTTTGAATACAAATATTTGTTTTAATACACTTATAATTACATTCATTTAAATTCATAGGCATCATTAGTAACCTTTCATGGGAGTAATTAATTAAGAAGAAATATGGTAGGCTAAAAAAAGTGTGTTAAATAAAAATTCCTATTTTGCTAGCCCTTTTTAAGAAAATTAGGTTAAGAATAAAACTGGAAGTCAGTTAAAAGTTGTAATATAGATGAGTAACCTGGGGCATTCACGACATTTTCTTTATATTAGAAGTCTAGAATGACGCTCTAACCAAACTAAATAAAAACGTAATCTGGTTGAATAACCAGGGAATATTCATGCAAGGTGTTTACCTTCACGTCAAAAGACTAGGCAATCGTTAAAGAAAATATAAAATGATAGTGCTTGGAATAAAATTAAACCTACTGATCTTTTAAAAATAGTAAGCATTTTTTCTGAAGAGTTACTTAGTGATAGTTTTCCTTTTTAATTGATAAATAATAATAAGTGCATGCTTACAAGTGCCATAGGTGCATGAAAATTTTTAAGTGGTTAATGTTTGATGTTAAGTTAATTCCTTGAGATTTGATGCCATTAAACCAGTATGTAATGTTGCATGATTGTGTATTTGTGTGTTTGTGTGTTTTGTGGTTTTAGTTTTACTTGGGGACAAGAAAAGATTTAAATGTGAAGATCTTGATAAGCGTGAAGCTTATTATGTTTTCTAGGTCATAAAGTGTGCTTTTAATGTTTTCTTAGATGATAATCATGCTTTTAGGACTTAAAATTGTGTTTTTCTGGTTTAATTGTTGTTTAAGGCAAGAGTTTGATCTTAGTTATATATTTCAAGGATTGTTTGGTGTGTTTGGCGATGACTGGAGATAGGAAAAAGTGAAGAAATGGTGAAGAAAAAGTTGGAGAAATAAGTCTGACATGATCGTGCAAAAGGCTCTCTAACCTGATACTTCCTTATTTACTATCATACACAGCCATGTAAGATCGTGCCAAAGAGCTGGAAAAAAAATGATCTACAATTGTGTATTCCAACAAATTTTAACGTTTTCAACTCAAGAGTTTTTTATACTTTTGACCATTCAGGGCTATTTTTGGAACCAAAACAAGTGGGAAAATCCTAAAAAATGCCTATAAGGATAAAGAAGTATCTAAGGCAAAGAAAATTACAAAAAAGAGCCTGAACATCATAAATAAGGAGATGAAAGTGGAAACATCAAAATGAACTCTAATTTCCCAGAATTTCCATATCAAAAATTAAAGTTGTTTTCTTTCTTTTCTCTTCTTATATTTCATTGTCATGGATGTTATGGATTTCTAAATCCATGTTAAGGTTTATTCTTAAATTGTTTTTTTAAACTTTATTCTTGTTAAATTCAATATATTATTGCTTTATGGTATTTGTTATGCTTATACTTGATAAGAAATCGAGAGATTAAATCGAAGTTATATGTTTTAAATTATGCAATAAAAGCTAGTACCTTAATAGACCTACAAATATTATATTAATAAATAAACAATTTATGTTGGATCCCGCATTCGGAACCCAACTATTCATACAGATTCCCTCATACGTACGCATGATTCCTTATAAACTCTTCTTGCTCTGATATCATCTACGTTGGGACTCGATCCGGGAACCGGATCCCAACCGGGAAAGCAAGAACGGAAAACGGAATCGAACGGAAACGGAAATTTCGGATCGAAATTTCCAATCGAGAAGCGAAGTATTCGATAACACGAAACGAAAAATGAAGAATCGGAATACGGATCGATATCAAAAGCGAATCGGATCGAATACACATCGAAAGCAGAAACAATAACTAATCGAACCAAACGAACATATTTCGAAGCGAAATGATATGCAGAAGTACCGAAGCAAAACAAAAAGAAATCGGTACTTAACAAATGTCCGACATCCGTGCATAAATTAACAAAAAAAAACGAGCGCGTTGGAAATCTAAACTAAGACATATCCCGAAATCCAGTATAATTTTTTTTTCTCTTTTTCATTCCTTATTCATTTCTTTTCTCTTACGCAATCACATTCAAAACATAACAAATCCCTACAATGCCCAAAATTACACCTTATTTCCATTTTATCGAAATTTCGGCAGCATAACGGCTGCCTTTATCCTAACCCAAACCTGCAAAGTGTTCAAAACAACACTTCTATAATTTCCAATTAATCACACAAACACCAGAATCCACCGGACCCTCCGTCCGGGATATCAGCAGGTAAACACAAACCTAATTCTAAAACAATCTCATATTTGTCATTCAATCTACTATTTTCATAGTTCAAACTCATTCCCAGAATCAAACATAAATACATATCCCATAATCATACCCAATTTCATATACAAATTTCCAAATCCATTTACAATACTCAACTTTATATGCAAGTAAACTTTCCCAAACTTATCTTAAGGCAAATACATATCCATTACAAAAATTCAAACTTATACAAATATCGAAATTGACGCCTTGACCATCTTTCATCCGATCTCCTGCTCGAGTACCTGGAGATGGGGATGAAAGGGGGGGTGAGCTCGGAAGCTCGTGGATAACACATTTATAAAGTGACAAATAAGCCGAAATCACTTTTCATAATCTTTCGCCAAAAAGGCTAATTTTTCAAACTTTATAATTTTTTTCAAACAATTTCCTCAAACTTTTTTTTTCATATTTTTCAAAACTTTCCATAGTAATCTCACTTTTTCTTATTTTTCAAAAATTCTCGAATTTTTCATAAATATGAATGCAACATTCAGAAAAAAAATTGAAAACACATAACATATCATAATGGTGCAGCTAGGTCCAAGCAGAGCGTCTTGCATATCCGCATAAGCGGTCCATGCGATCGTGAACGAAACGTATCTACACTTCCCAATGATGCGTTCAATGTAGCCGTGAAAGGAGTCCGAAATCGGAGCTCCGTGCCACTAGCGGGCAGCCGGGCGAAGGCTATTACAAATAGAGACAGCGCTGACTCACCAAAGGACCTACCAAACCCACATAATACATAATCGAAAACGGAAATTCGGATTGGCCGAAGGCACTTTTCAAATTCTTGATTTTTTTTCCAAATTTTCCAAAGCATGCATACAACTCAATTCATTCAATCTATCATTCACTAAATTCAACAATCAAACAATAATTTCAACAATTTAATAATGCATACACAACAAATGCATTTTCAGAATTTCTATCAGTTTATCAAATCATTTAAAGCAATGAATTTAAGCTTGTAATAATTTTTTCAAAAATCATTCGGAAACAAACAAAGTACGAAAATCTTTTCTTTCATTCTCTTAAATTTTTGAAAAGTAATATTTAACTTATAAATCAAAATATAAATATGCTACCCACCTCGAAATGATGCCAGAAGTTTGTCCAAATCGTCAATTCTCTAAATTCCTTCTTCTTTCCTCAACCTAAAAATTCCCTAAGCCATAAATATCCAAATTCATCATCATAATTTGCATAATTTCCACACTTAACTATAGGAAATTCATAATCTTCATTTTTTTCCTAATTTTCTAAACCATCAATTTCTAAAACCTCAAATTCTCAAAATTGGCCTAAACCAACTTATCCAAATTCCATATCATAAATTTCATAATCCTTAACATTTGATATCATAATTCACTAATCCATCACATTCTCTATAATTCTAAGTCAATTATTCACAAAATCCTTAAACATAAACTTAAGCCTAAACCTTAATTAATTTCCATTCAATATTTAAACATTACCTAAGGCAAATACATCACAAATAGCTTCATAAATAACATACCCATGTCATTTTACCTATTTCCAAACCAAAAATTCAAGAAAATTCAAAACTTAAACATTTTTTTCTCACCTCTTTTCTCTTCTTTTTTCGGATTTTTGCAAGTCCAAGGGAAGCTTTCAAGCTTTTCCACTCTTTTTCCTTTGAAACCAAGCAAAACATAAGCTAAAACCTTTAAAAAAATATCAAAAACCCCTACCTTTTTCTCTTCTCCATCGCCATCTCCAAGCTCTCTCTACACTCTTCTTATTTCTCTTCTTATTTTTCTTTAGAATTTTCGTCCACTTTCACTCACCCATACGACTACTCACTTTTATCTTGTCTCTTATATATATATTTGTAACTTTTCAAGATGCCATAGGAAGCTTCCACGTTGGTAGGCTAAAAACCATTAAAAAGTTACTTAAATCATGACATTTGACTAAGTCAATTTAGCTTCTTTATGCTTATTAACATGATCCACGCACATATATATATATATATTCATTAATTAATTCCCAATTAATTAATTATATATATATATATGTATAAGATTGCTGAAAGGTCTAATGACCATATTACCCCTTCATTCAAAGCTTAAAGTCATGCTTACTTGCGGTTTGATTCGCACTATCGAGTTGAAGGAATTTGTCCAAACTTCCTTCTAGAGAAATGTTCCTCTCAATCATACGAAACCAACGCCACCGACCGCGCTCAATTCAGATCACTACACCAAAATTTATACGCAAAACAGTTCGGGTATATCTATATTCTAACAAATTTTCCATATACGATTTCTTTCGTCCAAATATTCATATTCTTAATCCCAGAATTGAAATTCAATGTCTTCATAACAATTGTAGCCTTATGTCTCTAGTTTAATTCGAATTAAGAATCGTCTCATTTCGATTCCCAGATCAAAAGTTATGCTCAAATTACTCTCAGATGTTCCAAATCCAAAAACTGCACACGAATTTGAACTTCCATTCATAATTTGCGGGTCTTAGGGGCAATATTGACATTTCATTTCTTCATATAACTTGTAGCTCCATGTCTTAACTTTATTTCGCCTCAAGAATCACTTCAATCGAATCTCTACAGATCCGAAATTCTCAAAATACTAACTATGTTCGAAAAATTTCCGACTCACTTTGATTAATTTAATCGCCTTAATCTCATAAAATTCACAAATTGTTCCATAGAATGGAATTCATTGTCTTAGGAATCCAACGCTCGAGAATTAAGTCAATCGGATATCAAACGAAAAGTTATAAGCAAAAGAGCGAATTTAGCGACTAGGCGTGAACACGTCTAAGAAACTTAGAGACTAGACATGTAGGAAACTTTCAAAATTTTCAAATCATATCTTTTGCTCCCGACCTCCAAATGGTATCAATAAAAAGCTTAAAGGACTTTCTAAAACTTCCATGTAGAACTCCACAACTAATTCAGTCTCTAATGTGATCAAATTTCTAATAAAAGATTTTGCCCAATTAATAAATCCCTAAACAAGGACTCAACTTTGGAAAATTCTATCTTTCAACTCCAAAGTTCAATCATGTCATACTTTATATCGATGCGAAGACCAGAAAGTCGCCTTCAACTTCCATAAAGGACATAAAAATCAATTTGACTCCTAAACGAGTCTATTTTTCGGTCAAAGATTCTGACCTCTAATATTCATGCTAAAATCATAACCGAACACTGTAAAAATCATAACTTATTTTTCCTTAATCGAAAAATTCTATACTTTATATCAAAATAAAGATCAAAACAAATCCTTCAATTTTCATGAATAACTTCAAAGCTAAATGAACTTCTAATTAGGTCGAATTCTCAGTCAAACTTTCAGCCATAATAAAAGTCAAAAGTCAACTTTATCACACATAAACTTTGACCTAGCATAACTTTCACTCCCGATATCGAAATATTACAAACTTTATGGTCACAGAAAGCTCTTAACATCATCTACAAGTTTCATGTAGACCATTTTATCCAATTTTGCCTAAATCAAAGTCAACTCACAAAGGCCAAAAAGTCAAACTTGCTAAATTCTTCAAATTTTCACACTTTTTCTTTTTACTTCTTGATTTTTAACTCTATTTCAATCAACTCATCCACTTGATCATTCTTATGACTAAGTCAAATTGTCACTCAAGGTTCGGGATCCAACAATTTAAGAGATATCTTAATTGTGAGTTAATTATCCTTAGGATTACTTCAAATCCAATTGAGTAATTAGGAGCATTTTTGTAAATCAAGATGATGCAATTCAATTGTTATCTATTTCAATTGGGATTAATTAGTTAGATCTTAAGAGATGGTAATCAAAACCTTGTAATATCTAGGATCTAATAATTGAATTAACAAGATAAAGGGAAGAAAAATCAAGGATGGAATAACTTGTAAGTTTCCATTATTGATTAACTTTGTTCTTATTACTAACTTCACCTATTCAATTGTTTAGTTTTACTAGTTTATTTTAATTTCAATTAATTTTTTATTTCAATTAATTAAATATTTGATTGCCTTAGACAAAATGCATTCAAGTTGTTAGGTAACTAATCCAACCCTCGTGGGAATAATATCATGCGTATTACAATATACGATCTTTATACCTTTGGTATTGCATACATTAAAACAAGCAACAAGTCTGTGTCCACCAACTTCTTTATTTTTCAACATCTTCAAGCTAGAATTAACTTCCAATGCCTTCTATAAAGTGTTTTTTTTTCATCTTTTTATCTTCTAAATGGCTCTATAATATGTTCAATTAAGCAATAGTGGAGAATGTTGCACTCAATTCTATATTTTCTCCTCAAGTTTATTAGCTACAATGAACTAAACATAGGAAAACATCATATAATCCATATAAAAAATTCTATAGAATTGTTAAGTCAACCCAAATAAAACATAAAACATAAACCTATCCAATTCCCTAGACTTAACTTTTTGTTTTTCTTTAACTAAACACCATTATACCTCCTTCATCAAGTTCAGAAACTATAATTTGACATGTCCTCATAGAAATTACTCATTCATGTAAATGCTTGAAATTTGGGTGCAGTACTCTCATCCTATTCATATAAATTAAACTTACCATAAGCTTTAAGACCATTTAATCACTAGAACTTAAATAGGTATATTCAATAAAAAAAACTAAAAGAACTTCAAATATGGTTGTAATGGGGTTAAAGGGTTAAGTAGGCTAATCAAGGAAAGGGAATAGTAGAAAAAATTCACATGTAATAAAGAAAATACAACTAAATTAAGAAGAACATTAGTCGTCACTCCACTAACTCCTGATGTTCTTCTAACCACCCCTTTTTTCTCCATTCTTTTCAAGCATAATAATCCATATCGTCCAATTTTCCATATTTCCTCTCTTTTTTAAAATTTTTATTTATTTTTCTTAACTCATTTTTCTCTTATCAACTTATTCACTAATCTATAAGAAATTTTTAGAAATATATTACTCACTAGATCACTTTTTTCTATACTTTTAATTTTGAATTCAGAGTGTTCCTTTATGGAACAAGATAAATGAAATCCATTCTACCATAAACACTCCTTAAATCATTCTTAAAGAATTTAATAGAATAATTCATCCATACGAAGCAGAGTGAAATTCTTGCATTACGAAATATTCTTATAACTTTTATAATTACGTGACCTAACTTTAGGTTTTTTATTTAAAGATGGAGGGATACTTTATACCCTAAAAAATCAATTTAGGAAATGGCTTTCAAGGAAAAAAACTCAATAGAATTTTGGTTAATACATAATGGTTGAAAACTTTCCTAACACCAAGGCATCTTTTTAACAATCCCTTGTTCTTATATCATAACCTATTATAGCTCAAAACCTTATATTAAATTACCAGAGGAAAAATAACTTTATTTTAGATAACTTCTTAATTGAAGGTGAGGGCTTTGATGAAGCAATAACTAGGGGACTAGTTTATGATTTCCAAGGGCATAAATTGTTTACATATAAGAGGAAACTTCAAAAAGTCAAGGAGGAACTTTAGGTATCAAATATTAAGAAATATATCAATACTTACTAGGTTATTATTGAAGCTAAGGAAAAGTTAGTCATGAATCAAATGAACCTTTAACATTCTCTAACAAATGTTGAAAAATAAGAGGAAGAAAAAGTAGCTCTTTATAACTATAATAAAGTAATAGAAGTGAACTTGGTAACCGTTGTAAAACTATTCAAAATAAACTAGGCCTACTACCACAGCAGTGGTGAGTCTAGGTCGATCCCACAGAGTATGTGTAAAGTTGTTAAAATGAAATCAATTGGTGTTTAGGTTATAGGGGCTTGGTTTATCTAACAAGAAAATAAAACAAAACTAAAAAAGATAAATTAAAGAAAACATGCAAAAATGATGAAAGTGATGAATTTGTTATGGACCCGATTCTTGGGTTTAATCTTATCCTACGCCTAAACATATTTCAATTATTTGTTGTTATCATACCTCTCCTAGAAATTATTAATCGTGGATTAATCTATTAACCCAAGTTTTCCTTTATGTGTTGTTTAATTAAGATATGATCGTTAATTAAACCTAATTACCGAATAATCTAGGATACAATGTTTAGATTTAATTAAAAAGTAGCATTACGATTTAAGAAAATCGATTAATCAAGGCAACAACCACATACGATGCGTCATTTAACCTAAGTTATGTTAAGCCTAATGATTATGAACCATCATCGCTACAAGTAAATTTAAGCATAACAATTATGGAGTACGTTGATTATTCTAGCAATGGGTTTGTAATAAAATGATCCAATGAACACATTCAAATCATCTTTTCACAATACCTAAACAATAAACACCGGATAACAAAATCAATTCCTAAAGAGAGAAAGAAACAACAAATACAAAGAAGAAATGTTTAACCGGGTCGTCGGCGTCAATTTCACCTCCGAACTAGTGTTGAGATGTCTAGCCCTTCATCTTCTACATGGGTCTTGAAGTATCAGCCAAGAACACCTTTGTTTCTATGGAAAACTGAAGAGAAATAATCAAGAAGCAGCTGATGTTCGATTATTCTCTAACCCTCATACACTTGGAAACCGAAGAGGACCAAATGAAGGAGATGTTGCCCCAACCTCCTATCACACAACCTGCCCTTTCTATATTCCAAAACCATATTAAAGTCAATGGGACAGGTGGGACAATCAAAGAGAAGAAGGTGATTAAGTTATTGTCAACTCTCTTCGGTTATCCCTCTCTAAGTGCAACCGATAACTAAATGAATGGCCATCTTCTTTTGTTCCAAGAAGAGTGGATGCTCTCTTGATTGCTCCTTCTTATCCTTTCCAAGGTGCAACCGAGTCTCTACTTGATTTTTACTTCAACTCTCCCCTTGTTTTATTCTCTAAGAAAAGTTGAACTTGTCTTGGTTATTCACTATTGGTTACACTCTTTTTGACCCCTAAATAAAGACATCATTTCATGTCATTTATCGTCACCATTTGTTTTCTTTTATATGAAAAATGTATGGTTAAATGGGACAGCTATCCACACTCTCTTGGCAATGTGAGGTGTCTCCAAATTCTTCATTTCTTCTTATAGCCATCACACACATTCTATTATTCCTTTTTATCGCAGTCCTCCACTCCTTTGTTCTTTATACCTTCCAACCCTGTTTAAAATGTGGCAACTAAGTTTAAGAAGGGATATGGGATAGATGTCTTTCAAAACAGAAGAGGACAAATGTGTTATTATTGTCCTCAGTTGCTTTCCTTGGTGCTCTCCTTTTATTAAATTCATATCTTACACCATGCCATGAGTGTGATGCTTTAGCTCTCCATGTACAGCCATCCACCATCCATCATATACCTTTGTTTTATCCTTAAAAAGCTATGTTAAATGGACATGTTGTGTGTGTATGTGGTGTCTCACTCATATGAGACACCATGCAATCCTATGCACTCACAACTGTGCAATAATTCCAACAGTCATGAGACACTTCATATCTTGGTTCTTCACTTTATGATTTCATTTCCTTGTCTTTATTTGCTCTAATCTTCTTCATTCTTGCTCCATAAAGACAAGTGAGTGTAAACTTCACAAAATGATCCAAATATAGTGGTTTCGACTTACTTTAATTCCTTTGCTTCCGAATTGTGCCTAAAACCACATATGAGTCAAAGTAAGTATCTTAAGTAAGTTCATGTCATTAATCACTAAGTATTACGGAATAAATATACAATCAATTAAGCACATATTAGAACTTGTCCATTTTAAATGAAATATCAACAATATGATGGCTCAAATATTCGAAACAATAGCTTCTTTCATAAATATGTTCACTTAAGGAAAAAGTACAATAGAATTACCCCACTCAAAAAGGAAAATGAAAATCATACTCAATCTTGAGTTGATGTATTACAAGAGCCTCTTACATACTTCACAAACACACTTGGCACTCTTGATAACAATTATTCTTCTTTGTATGTTCCTAAATCACTTATTAATGAGAAAAATTTTAACCCAAAGGTGGAACTTTCACTTAGGCCTTCAATGTCACTAATTTAGAGGAAGATTATTTTACCTCAAACCATAACAAATACCTATTTCTTATTACAATGCAATCTATATGATCATTTCCAAACTCCTAGCTTTTAGACTCAAGGTAGTTTTGAAACATTACATCACTCATTTACAAGATGTTTTTATTAAAGGGCAGCAAATTCAAGAATTATTTAATATTTGAAACAGTTGGAACTTCATTCTAAATATATTGAATGCCTTTGGTTTTCTAGAAAGATTTATACATTGGATTAAGCAATGTATTACATCAATCTCCTATAGCTTCTTAATGAAATGATGAGCCAACTGAACTTATCAAGGGTGAAAAAGGTTCGGGGCAAGGCAATCTAACCTCCATTTTTTTTCACACTAAGCATGAAAGTTCTTACCATACTTTTTGAACTTGTAATTAGCTAGGAAAAGTCCTTTAATTTTCATTTTAAATGCAAAAAAATTGAGGATTATAGTTTTATCATTTGGATATGAATTGTTACTCATTCTTTGGGTTAATGTAAGCTTAGTTAATGCATTAATGTCTACTATTTGCACCTTTAAAGGGTTAATTGCTCTCTCCATAACCAAATATAAGAGTTACCTATTTATATCAATAGGTGCTAATCATCTCTCTAATTCACTTTCTAATTTAACAGCACTTAAGAATAAGAAATCATAAATCATATATCTAGGTGTACTTATCTCTTCCAAAAGAACAAATTACAGTGATTTTCAACCATCGACTAGAAGAATTCAGAGGAGAAGCGTGCAATATGAGTCTTTCATTCATAGATGGAATACAACTTATTAACTTGAAACTTAGCAACCTTCATGTGTATTGGTTTTGTCACTTGATGTCTCTAAAGAGTTTACTCAAGCTATTAAAACAAATTATAAGGAGTTTCCTATGGTCATGAGACATATGTAAAAGATCAATGCCTAATATGAATATAGTGATGTGTGCTTGCCTAAGACAGAGTGGGAATGAGAATCATTTTATAATAATTACTAGCAAAGTTCAAAAAATCAAAGAGGATTTAGAAAATCCTCACTAATAAATAACAAATTTGGGTAAGATGGACTTAGAGAATCCTCACTAATAAATAACAAATTTAGGTAAGATGGATACATAAACATTAATTGAGAAAGGAAAACTTCTAGAATATTCAACCAAAAACAAACTTTTTTGGACAATGTTACATATTCTTAAGCTGATGGAGTAAGTTAGATTGAAATTCAACTATAGGCTTAGAAATGGCATTTCTATATGGTTTTGCTAAGATAATTGGAGCAACATTAGCCCTTTATACACGATTAATGAGCTCACATGCCTCATGAATTCCATTCCAGATGATGTTTAAGTGATAGAAGAAGCATTAGATAATAATCAGAATTGCCTTAATCAAAGGCAGTGGTTTGCACTTATGGTACATCTCCCTAACTTCAATCTTATCTTTAATTAAGAGGATTCAACACAATGAAGAAAACATACCTCTGAAATTTTGGCTAATATTTAATGCAAGCAGTTATTAAGAAACCAAACTCTTAGAGTGAACTAGCAGAGTAATATAGGATTCGGGAGAAAACCGTTCCACTATAAATTTTGATAAGAGTAAAATAAATATTTATATTTTTATAAATAAGAGTAAGATCTTTATATTTTCATAAAATAAGAGTAGAATAATATTCTTTATATTATTTTATAAGATAATAAAATAAAATTTTGTATTTTATAAATTAAGTGTAAGATAATATTTTAATTAAGGTAAGGTAATTCTTATTCACAACTGTATTTCTAATAGTTATAAATGAAACTTAAAAGAATATTTCAGTAATTTATTAAATTATGAACACTTCGTCTATGAAATTGAAATAATGGAGAACTTTTTAAAAGGTGGTTAATATTTTAAATTTTTGTACAGGGGAGTTAACGGAAAAGAAAGTTAAAAACAGTTGGCGTGCAGCACATGGCATTCAATTGGAAGGTCAAATAATTGAACGGTTTGAAAGACTGTACTGTTCCTGCATTAGTATTGACCGACTTCACTGGTGAGTCGTGACGCTTCCGGTCAATTTTTGTCCCCAAAACGGATTAATTGACGGCATTTTCAAAGGAATAGACCAAGAATCGAAAAGTTGGAAAACCATTTGTCATTTGGACCAATACGTATGAACTCAAAAGTTTGCTACCAACTCAATCTGTGCCATCTATGCATATGACGGCCTCTTCGGACTTGGGACTCCCCTTTACACGCCGTGCATTTGGTCAAATTTTGGGCGAGCTTAATCACCAAGATTTTCTATATCACAATCTGTTCATTCCAGGATCATATTTGGATTTCGCAGAAAACCATCCTTGTTATTGATGATTTATACCCCATAATCAAACGGTTTGATTGCAGTTTAGTTACAATTATATAAAGATATTTTTATCTTATACATATTTATATGGTAAAATTCAAGAAATAATTATATATTTCAAATGAAATTTTATTGAAATTATAATTATGTCATATTACATTTATGTATTATCCCTAAATTGTTCCTAGTCATTGATCTATTAAAATTGGGCATTAATAAAACCTAAAAGACTAACACATATTATTTCTTTTCTTACGAAGGAAATAATTGATCTTATAGCCTAAGGTATGGAAATACTTGGATAAACCTGTGAGAGATTATTAGAGAATAAGCTCACTGAACTGACCCAATATAAAAAAATTCATTTGAAACATTACTTATATGTTTATAGAATTTTCATTATGATGATAAGTGATCATTTGACTTAAGGTCTTCAAAGTTATCATGTATAAAAATAATAATATTTATTACCTATATAGTCATAGGTTATTTAGACAGTAGTCATTGGATATAACATAAACTATATAGAGACACTACAAGAAAAAGAGCATTTACCGACAGAACTTACAGACGAAAAAAGTTAAATTTATGTCGGTAATATAATTTTGTGACGATATTCATCGACAGAAAAAATCGCCGCAAAATTGGGCGTCGGTAATGTTGCCAACGGATGGTAAATTTACTGATGGAAAGAATCATGTTGGACTCCGATTTTTAAGTAGAATTTAGAAATAATAATTGAAAAGAAATGAGTGTTTTTGTGTATATGTTATGGTATAGATGTATTTATACTTAAAGGAAATTGATGAGAAATGAAGTGATTGGTTTTGATGACTTTGAAATTTGAGTAGAAATGTATGAGTTATGAAAGTTAAAGTGAATGGGTTGATTGAAATGGAGTTAAAAAGCATGAAATAAATAGTGAAAGTATGAGAATATGAAGAATTAAGAATGTTGACTTTTAGAGATAGAGAGTTTACTTTTTGATTTAGGCTGAATTTAAGAAAGTGGTCTTCTTGAAACTTGTAGCTTATGTTGAGAGCTTTCGGTCGCCATAAAGTTTGATATTTTTCGATATCGGGAGTAAAAGTTATGATTTTTTGAAGTTAAGTGTATTTTGTTTTGGTTTTGAAAATGCTCTAAGTGTAGGATTGTGTATGTTGTGCTTTGAAGCCAAGCGCCGTATTGATGTGGTTTGAATTGAAGAAAGTAGCCTTAATGAAAGTTGTATCTTATGTTTCCAGCTTTCTAACGCCACAAAATATGCAATTTTTCGATATTGGGGCTAGAAGTTATGATCGATTGAAGTTTTGATAGTGTTTGGGTGAGTTCTAGCAGGGCAGAAACTTTGATTGAAAAATTGACTTAGCTAGAGGCTGAATTGGTTTGTGAGTTCTTCATAAATATTGTAGAGCTCGTTTTTATCTTTCCATTGATATAAAGCACGAAAATTTTGGACAAGGGAGTAGAAAGTTATGATTTTTGGAAGTTCTGATGCTGTTTAGTGTGAAGCTGATCTACCAGTCACCTTTGAGGGACTTTTTGACCTCTTTAGAGATCAAAATTATTATTAAGTTCTTCATAAAAATCGTAGATCGGTCTTTTATCTTTCCATAGACACCAAGTTTGTCAAATTTGGAATTTGGAGTCAAAAGTTATGAAGGTTTTAAGATAAGGTGTCTGTTTGAATTTCCGCTCGGCCAGCCTGGGCACGTCAGTCAGGCGCTAGGCTGGACGATCCCCGAGCGCCCGTGCGTGGGCGCCTGGGCGATCGCCCATGCGGGCGACCAATTGCGCGCAAAAAAAGGGCTAGCGCTAGGCGATCGATCGCTTGGCTGAGCGATCGGTCGACCCGACCTCCCCTCGCTCTTTTAGCCATAACTTTTTTGTTCGACCTCCGATCGACCTAATTTTTGAAGCGTTGAATTTCTAAGACATTTTTCTATCTTTCCATACTAAATTGATTAGTTTTGACATTAAATAGAGAAAGATAGACAAGATTAAAGTGAGCTGACCGGTGGAAAAAGTCTAAATATCGTTTGGTATTTTGGAGATATCTTGAGATATAGAGCTCTGATCGATCTTATTCTTCTTGAAAATTAAACTAGAGACATGGATATACAATTTATCTGAAGGAGCCGGTCAACAATTTAGCCTCTAAAACTTTCAATTTCTGGATTGAAGTTAGGTGTAGTGTTCAGTCTCGGTTTTGTAATGGTCTGAACAGACTTCAGTATTTTGGAGATATATTGAGCTATAAAGCTCTAATCGATCTGATTCTTCTTGAAAATTAAACTAGAGACATGGATCTACAATTTATCTGAAGGAGCCGATTGACAATTTAATCCTCTAAGACTTTCAATTTCTGGATTGAAGTTAGGTGTAGTGTTCAGTCTCGGTTTTGTAATGGTCTAAGTAGACTTTAGTATTTTGGAGATATCTTGAGCTATACAGCTCAGATTGATCTGATTATTATTTTAAATTAAACTAGAGACATGGATCTACAATTTATCTAAAGGAGCCGATTGAGAATTTAGCCTCTAAGACTTTCAATTTCTGGATTGAAGTTAGGTGTAGTGTTCAGTCTCGGTTTTGTAATAGTCTGAACAGACTTCAGTATTTTAGAGATATCTTGAGCTATAGAGCTCCGATCGATCTAATTCTTGAAGCGATGGATTCGTAAGACATAGAGGGACATTTCTCTAAAGAAAGTTTTGTCAAATGGCTTCATTTACCTGATTGAAGTAAGGGGTGAATGTGTCAGTTTTTAGGAAGGACATTGTTGGAAGATCACTTAAGTGTTAAGTTTTAAAGGCATACAAGTAAGGGCTTTAGGGTCTTTTATCAATCATTAAATGATATGGCCTTTTACCAACAACATGGCTGTCGTTTTATATAAGGAAGAGCACAACTTAGAGGAAAAACAAAAGAACAAAATGAGAGGAGAAAGATAGGAGAAGCATTCGGATGGAGAAAATGAAGGAGAAAAAGAGAGATGGATTAGGTTTCGAAATTTTGTTAGCTTCCAAGGGTGTTTTTAAGTTGTTTCAATGGAAAAAGGAAGGAAGAAGGTGAAAGCTTCCTCTCAAACCCAATAAATCCGAAAATGGTGGAGAAAAGAGGTAAGAGAAAAATTTTAAGTTTTGAGTTTTTCATGAAATTTTGGCTTAGAATCATGGAAAATGATATGGGTATGTGATTTATGAAGTCAATTTTGGTGATTGCTAAGTATTATGGGTTTAATTTTGGATGTAAATTAATTAGGGTTTATGCCCAATTTTGGAATTTGAATATTTTGAAAATTTGTGATTTAGGTGGCTTGATTTTATGTGGAATTAGTGTTTTCTAAGTTCAATTTGAGGATTATGTCATTTATGAAGTTGAATTTGGGTTAATTTGATTTAGGAAAATTTCAATTGGAAGAAAGAAAGAAGCAATGGTCAAATTGAAACTAAGGACGAGCTTCTAGCATCGATTTGAGGTGGGTAGTATGTTTATTTATTAAATTTTAAGCTAAGCATGTGTTATTGAAAAATCATGAGCAAAATTTTAAGAAATTATTGTTTATATAAATGTTTGAAAATTTTGATTTTTGAAAGATTAAAGTCAATGCTTTCGGAATGTTTTTAAGAAAATACAAGAGTTATGAAAATCATGTTTTCGAATTATTTGAAAATTTTGAGCAATATGCTTTATGAATTCATATATGTTTGATATATGTTTTAAAGAAAATTATTGCATTCATTGTTATGATTTTGATTTATATGTGATTAAATTGATGAATTGAGATTGAATGTGATTGCAATATGAATTGATGTGATATGTGAATGTGTTAAGCATTGACACGATATGAATATGTGATTTGAAAAAGTTGAAAATCAAGACTTTCGAAAAGTGCCTTCGGGTAATCTGAATTTTTGTTTTCGATTATATGTTATGTGGGTTTGGTCAGGTCTCATAAGTGGGACAAGTGCACACTTGTCTGTTTTTAAGCCTTCTCCCGGCTGCCCGTTAGTGGCATTGGAGTTTCGATCTCAGACTCCCATAAGTCACGGCTACACTGGACCGCTATGTAGGAAGGTGTAGTACGTTCCGTTCACTTTGCCGCAGGCGTATCTTGAGGAATGTGCGATGCGTTCGCTTTAGATCGAATCAGACTATATGATGTGTTATGTGTTTTGTTTTCATTTCTAAGTGTAATGCATTGCATATTTTGAAAATGTTTAAGAAATATCGACTTTGTTCATGAATTGGAAAGAAATGTGAATTTTTTTTAGAAATAAACTATTGTGGATTTTCAACCGAAAATTTATCGTAATTGTTTGGCAATGTTTTGAAAAGTTGGAGAAATAACGAATTTGCCAAATCTTTCTAACGTGAAACTTCTGAAATAAATGGCAAAGGTTTTTGCAAATATGTTTTCGCTTATTTTTCAATCTATAAACATATTATCCACGAGCTTTGTGCTCACCCCTCCCCCCCTTTCATCCCCACCTCCAGGTATTCGAGCAGGATATCGGGTAAAATGATGTCAAGATGTGTTATTCGCTTTTGTATAAGTCTGTATTTGCCCATTAATGTATGACAATCAGTCATTTCAGAATGAATGAGAGTTATGAATTTTTGTATAATTGAGTTGATGTTTATGAATGAGAAAATTTTGTACGGATTTGAGATCTATAATTGTAAATGATTTTGGAATTTGTATAGAAAATTGTGTATGATTTTGGAATATATAGTTATGATTGATTTAGGGATTTGATTGGATTATGAGATTGGTATATGGATTTGAGAATTATGGAAGCTAGATATAGGTTTGTGTTTGTGTATGCTGAGATCCCGAACGGAGGGTCCGGTGGATTTTGATGTTTGTGTGATTGTTTGAGAATTTTAGAAGTGTGTTTTAAATCCTTGTAGGTTTTGGGTTTTACGAAAAGCAGCCGTTATGCTGCCCAATTTTTAATAAGAAAATTTGTTATACGGCAATAGAATAAAATAAGAATTGATTAAAGGATGAAATTTTGGGATACGTATGTTTGTATGAGTCTTACGATTTTGTACGAAAGATACAAGAAAAGAAAGAGAAAAAAAAGTTATACCGGATTTGATTGGTTTATATTAGATGTCTTAAGGTTTTCAACGCAAACGTTTTCTTCACTAATTGTGTTCGGATGTCAGGTTCAATTTTTGTTCCATCTTTGATTCGTTTCGCTTTCGTTCGCTTTGTCTTTCGATTTGTGATTCAATTCGTATCTGATTTGATTTCGCCTTATGTTTCCTTTCTTTGCTTTGATTCGCTTCATATTCGTTCATATTCGTATTCGATTTTGATTTGCTTCCGCTTTTGTTTTTCGTTTTGCTTTGTTCTCCGCTTCTTCTGTTTCGACTTTTCCGGTTAGGATCGGGTTTCCGGATCGGGTCCCAACAAATCGTCTCCATCGGTATAGATACAAACGGTTTGTGACAAACCATCGATGAACGCACAATAAAATTGTGAACATATGCCAACGGTTTGTCAATAACCATCGGTAAATACAAATTACAGACAGAAACTAAATGTCCGTCAGTAAAAACCCTAAAAATTTACCTACAGTTTACCGCCAACTGTCGGTAAATATGACTTAACTTACAGACGAAGACTTAAATTCTGTCAGTAATGACAAAACACATGTTCATCAATTTACCATAATTCCGTCCATAAGTATTTTCTTTTTTTAAGTCTCGACATTAAATTTGATTTGGATAATTTCAACAGCTATAAATTATTTGTGCATAATTTTTTATTTATATATGTAATTAATTTGTTTAAATAGAAAATTAATTGATCGTATAAAGGAAAATTTTCTTCATTGATAATAAAAACATTAAATTGTACATAAATTCAAACCAAATAACTACAACAATCCTATTGTCCTAGTGAGTGCGGATGGTCTGAGTCTGTAGCCCTCCTCTTCAGCTGCTTCGTGCCATTTTGGAGCTTAGTCGTGTATTTTATTGTCTATTGCAACTGACTTGCCAAGGTCTGCATCGTGCTCTCAAGCTGATGGATACGTTCCATTGTCAGTCGTCTACTTGATTTTACTCTACTGGACGTAGAGGAGTGCGAATAACATGTGTTCCCAAATGAGTCTAGCCCGAAGATCCTTCCACGACTGTCCTTACCACTCACTGCATCAAAATATACCTAGCTCTCATCAACAGCTTGTTCTCCCTAAGACTGTCGCTGAATTGTTTCTTGTATTTGGTCTTATTAGGAGGCAATGCTTATATTATAATTAATAAGTCGTAATTATTAAGGATGAAAATTAAAGCATGAATTTCACATATATTCAGTTATCTACATCAGCTATTGATGAATGTTACATCGTCATGCTTCTTAGTGTGAGTATGCAAAAACAACTGACGGGGTGTAGGCCTTATGTCATAGACTTTTCCTCCATAACAATAAATTATTCTAAGTTAAACTAAAATTTATAAAAATTTGGCAGAGTCTCCTCTATTTTTATAATATTGCCCCTGCTGAACAAAGAAAATAACTCATCACAGCTATATATAGCACTAGACGTTATAGATACCTCTAAGGAGGTATCTATAAGTTAACAATTAAAACCCTTGCAAGGTGTTTAGGGTTTAAAAACTAAAGGTCATATAGAGTTTTCTAAGAATTAACAATTACATAATAAGAGGAGTATCTAAGGTTTTAGGCAAAAATTGAAGCTCTTCAAGAGGTTTCTAAGAATTAATAACTAACAAATCATTGAAATAAAAGACCTAGAGAGGTATCTAGGTCTTACACTAAAATGAAATAATTGGAGAGATAGTTAGGATATAAGAACTATAAACATAATATAGTATTTAGAGTGTCCAATAAAATGAAAGACTTAGAAAGTATTTAGTTACCATGAACTTGAATCATATAATAGTATCTAAGGTTTTCAAGCTACCATTAGGAATCCTATAACCCACTACCAAAGTTTTCTAGTGTTAACTTAAATTTTGTTAAAACATCTATATGAAAGTACTTAATTGACTACTTAATTTAAAAGAAAACAAATTAATAGTTTATGCTAAATACAATAAATCACATCGTTCCTTTTTTACATTGAAAATATAAAATATACATAGAAAATCGTATTTATGAGTATGATTGCATTGTCAACTTGACTTGCTTTATATTATGATGTTTTTGTACTTTGATATTGGAATGAACTCCAATTAAGCTTAAGATGACAATGGAAATTAAGAGAAACTAAAATAATATGTTTGATTTCTTCTTCAATATAACCAGTATTTGAAGGGGTTTGTTTTTTTTGAAAGGATTTGTTCTTTGTTGAAGTCTAGTGACTTCGAGGAATTCAAATAGGTGGACCTAAGAACTATATTGTGGGTTTAATAGTCAATTCAAGCATAACCAAACAAGTTTAACCATTTTGATTGATAATCATATTCTATTTATGGAAGAAATAATCAATTTTGAGGAGTTAGTTAAAATTAAGGTTAGTAAACATGGTAGTCAAGTTAAATTGAACCTTAGTAAACATGGTAGTCAAATTGGTGGGAATATTGTGTCCTCTTTCAATCTTCTACTTTTCCAACATTCATAATCCATACGCAAACTCAAATCTGACATTCACAATCCATACACAAACTTCATTACAAAGTCGATAAATCTTTCACTTGAAGCCATGCGAATATTTATAATAACCCTAAAATCTTCGATTTCCTTTCTCACAGACACATCTTATAATTACGAAGATAGGTATTCACCATAAGGAATCATTTATAGAATTTAATTAACATAGTTAATAGGCATAACTATGAGATTTAAGTGAAAAGTGAGCCTTTAAGCTATGTCTTATTTGGTGGATTAGTGGTGAAGGTAACAATCAAGGAAGGACCAATTAGATCCTTGTCTCGGAAATTAGTTGGCTATCAATCACAACTAGACATTAATTGTCTCAAATTAAAAATTCTGATTTACCAATGATTTTTTTTTCACATTTGCCCATAATTGAGAAATGCTATTGCCTGAAAACAAAACCAATTTCAATTTGGGATGCTCTGCTTGACTATACAAACTATACTGTAAGAAGTAAAAATTGTAATCACTATAATTTTTGAAGATCAAACTCAAAAATTCTTTTTGTTGCCTTCGACATTCCCGATCGAAGCATACAATGTACACTTCCTCATTCCCATATAGAAATTCAATCCCATACACAATCATTTACACATAAATCATTTTGTACATGAAACAAACAATAAATCAACCACAACCATCAACCACAGTTTTTTCAATTTTGAAAAAAAAAAACTAAGGGCAGAAACATCGACATATCTTGATCAAAAAGGCAACTCCATGCCTGGAGAAGACGGCGGCAAAATTTGGAGGACGAGGGAGAACAGCGGCAGATCCGGAGAAGAAGGAGGGGGGAGGGTTTGCTGAAAGTTTTTAATAATAACGAAACGATGCCGCTTGGTTTTAAGCAATAACGAAACAATATCAAAAGACGTCATTTCGTTATTATTAGAAACCTTTAGTAATAAAGAAACGACATCGTTTGGTTTAAAATCAAACAATTTCGTTTTGTTATTATTAAAACCTTCAGCAATAACGAAACAATGTTATTATTAAAAACCTTCAGCAATAACCAAACAACATTGTTTGGTTTGTCGTTTGATTTAAACCAAACGATGTCATTTTGTTATTATTAAAATCCTTCAACAATAACGAAATGACGTTGTTGTGTTAAACCAAACGACGTCATTTCGTAACACAACAACGTCGTTTCGTTATTATTAAAAAGTTAAACAAAACTAGATGAAAGACAACGACCTATTGATAGCCATTTTACTGACGGATTACCGATGGCAATTTTCATCGATAAACTAAAAGCATTTTGTCTCCTTATTTACCGACAATTGATAATTACCGTCACCAAGCACCGTCGTGACCTCATTTTCTTCTAATTTCAGATACGGATATTGCTACCATAGGTAGTTGGAAATTTTCCACACAAGTTTTCCCACGGTTTGCGCTTTCCGTCGTTAATTGGCAACGTTGCTTTCCCATTGCCAATATTTCATCAGTAATTGGATGATTTCTTATAGTAATTACCGACGACAACCTTTACCGTCCCTAAATTCCGTCGCCAATTTTGTGGGGACGATTTCCCTCTATTTTTAGTGATGGATATTACAACCGTCAATAAACAAAATTTTTTCCACTGATTTTAGCGACGGAAAACTCATTTTCGTCGCTAATTTGCAACAGTTTATGCTTCGTTGGTAATTTTCTGTCGATAATTTTTACTTTTCTTGTAGTCAGATAGTTGTATGATTAAAATATGATTCATCACCCTAAAGTAATTATGGAGAATATCCCGTTATTCTCGATTAAGATTAATTCAAAAAATTCTTAGCCAATGTGAAATGACGCTTTATAAATAGTTTACTAATGTCATTAATTGAATCAATAGTTAATAATAGAGAACTAATATAATTGGATTCAAATGAGAGTAGATCTTAATTTCATAATATATATCTAATAGAAATATTGTATGATGAAATGGTTGAATTATCTGAAAAAATTATACATGGAAAGGTTAGTCAAAACTACTTTGACATTCATAAATATTTAGGTGATCATAATATATTGCTAGACATCAATCTTAATATATGATTATAAATTATTTATTGAAGAATTAAAGCTAAATTAAAACTCTTTTAATTTATCTAATTCTAACTATGAATTAGAACTCTAATTTATAATCATTGCTAATATATTTGAAAACTTAATGAATTTCACATAAAGAATAAATTAAAGAGAGCAAAATTATTTTAATCAAGTTGAACTTGATTGTAAAGTTTGATAAACTTTATCATTAAATATGATATATTTAATAAATAAGAATCAATACGAGATATTAAATCTTATTTGGGCATAATTATTATTTAATTAGAATTATTTATAATTCTAAATGTTTAATTAAAATTAGAATTAATTTTAATTAAATTACCAAAATATACAAAACCTATTATAAATAGGTTTAAGCTCTAAAGAGCTATCACTTCTTGCTTATTCTTATCTGTAAAAGTTATATAATTTTCTCAACTTATTGTGTAGATCTGATTTAGAATTAGAATAACGTATTCTTATGGTGATTAAGATGAATCAATTTTGAAAATTGTTCGTGATATACAACAAAAAAAAATGATTAAGCTTAAGAATAAGTTACAATTAAAATTTATGCTTTGATTTTTGCATTAATCGTTTTATAAAATTAAAGAGATCTTAATTTTAAAAATTAAATTATGAAAAGTTTTGTAATATTTTGTATGCAAAAGATCATATTCTAACTCGATTTATCAACAATAGTATCAAAGCAATATTTAATTCTTTAATTTTATTAAATTATTTGATTGTTATGGATTAAATTTGGAATCAAACTGCAATTGTTGCATGATTAAACAATCCGAAAATTTTAGATTAAATATTCAGAACTTTTTGTTCAATCTAGAATTTAAAACAACAAAACAGTGAAACCCAGAATTCATAATCTGAAAAGTGAAGATATTCGATCTTAATGCTTGCTGCTATTTTTGTGTTAAAAATAAGCATTCTGTTTTGTGACTGCGGAATGGAATAAGAGATGTTACGGGGCTTTTTGTGTTGGTTGGGATTTGGGAAAGTGTATACGGTTGGTCCCCCATACATGTTGGCTTTTGAGTTACTGGCATTGTGCTTACGACTGTTTGGTTTTGGAGTAAGACCTAGATTTTCTGCGAAGGATAACATAAGCAAAGCTGTCTTGTGTGGGAGATCTACACAGGGAGATCCTATCGGCTATGAATCTCTTTGTCACCGTGGCGGCAACTCTAGAACTCGCCTTTGCCACTTTCTCTCTTCAAACATTGGTTACAGAGATCGTCGACGTTAAAATCAAAGGAATTTGTTGGTAAGTATGGATTTTTGTTCACCAGCGTTCCATGGTCGAGCGAGGAGGCAGAATTCTCTGCCTTGGTAACTACTCTTCTCTTCAGTGTTTGGTGATGAGGACAGGAGCACCAGCTACAACTAGTCAGAGGAGGCTATTCACGTTAGCGGCCTTGGAGAAGGCCAGTGGTTGACGGCGGCATGGGCTTGTTTGGATACATTAATAGCCTTATTGTAAGGGTAGAAAAAGGCAGTGTTTGGACATGAGAATTTTCTAACCTAAAACTAAGAATAAAGGGTGTTTGGACACTCATTTAGTCTATTTTAGTATTAGAATAAGATATATTTTAGAATTAGGAATAATGTACTGTTAATAAATTTTATTCGAAACGTTTTAAAATCGTTTTAAAATTAAATTTTAATTTCAAAATTAAGACAATTATTATTTTCTTAATTTGATTAAGATTAATAATTATATTGATTCTTAATTAAATTTAAAAATATTTTCTAAAATTAGAATTAATTAGTTTTAATTATATTGAAATTAATTAATTAGATTCCTTAAAAGTAAGAAATTTTTTTCTAATAATTAAAATGCTTATTAATTAAATTTATTTATTTCAATTTAATTGAGATAAATTAAATTTATGATTTCATTTGTTTAGAGAATTATTATTTACTTTTTTAATTATTTCTTTATTTATGAATAATAAGTTTCTTGATTTTGTAGAAAAGTATTTTCTTGATTAAAATTTGAAAAGTGTTTTCATTTATTAATTAAGAAAATTGTGCATTCTTTAATATTTTGAAAATTAGTTTTCTAACTTATTATAAAAAGATTTTCTAGTCAATTAAGAAATCAGTCTCTAAATAAATAATATAAATGACTTTAATTAGATTAGAAATAGTTTTCAAATTGGATTAGAATAACTTATATAATTTTGGAAAACGAGTTTTTCTAAATTATGGTAAGCAAAAATACTTTAATGAAAATTATTTTCAATTAAATTTTGTTAAAAGAGTCAAGATAATTGAAAATAATTTCCAATTAGATTTGAAAATTGTTTTCAAATTAAATTAAATTTCCACTTAGAATAGGAATTTAATTAGTCTAGAAATCAATGGATTTAATCTAATTTAATTTTCCAAGAATTTGAAATTATTATTTTAGATTATAGAGATCAATAACTAAAATTAAACGAAACTTGATGTTTTATGCATACATTGTGATTATGAGTATATAAGTTGCATATTTTGTTTATATATATATATATATATATGAATGTATGTTAAATTGTATGTTTTATATGTATGATATTTTACATGTAATTTTGTACTTGATGAGACAAATAAAAGTAAATACATACACGTTGAGAACGTGATTGTTGCCTTCTATTGTTATAAGAATAAACTATAGTTTTATTTATTGTTTGGCTTGGTGAGCAAATTCAAAGCCACTTTAATTTGGACATGTTTAATCTTATGACTCTATTTAACTAAATTTGTTTAATTTTGAAGAAAAAAACTCATGATCATATCAATTTAGAGGCAAGATTAGGAATAACATATAAGATATGTTTTGGCAAGAGTTATCACCTAACAGATTTAGGAGTCACATGAGATATGATTGATAAAGTTGTTATCTACCTAATTTAAGTTTAGTTGATTTATTGAACAAACCCAAAATCATCTATATTTGAATGATTAGAAAGAATAAAGTAATATTTCCCAATAGTAGTAAAGGCTATTATTTTGGATAAAATAGTGAGAGTAACCAAATATATGATTAAAACCATAATCTCATTAGGTAGTCATGACATATAATTAATTACTTACTTTTCTCACATTCATATTTTGTTCTAAGTGAAATTTACCTTATTTAGTATAGTTGATACTGAGTTAGTGAACCAAATTTCTTTGACATAGGTTATGTTTGAGAAGTGTTCTCAAAGTTAGATCAAAAATTGTACGCCCCATTATGTTATTTTGTTATAATCCCTGTTAAGGATTCAGCTACAGTTTTAAAGATATGTCAATACCATATAGATGACAAAATGTATTGACATTTTGAGTTGACTAATGTCTCATAAACTTTGATGAAAACATGTAAGATATATGCCATCACCATGATAGCAAGATGCAAGAGGTTGAAGAGAGTAGAGCTGAAAGGTATAGTACCTTGATGAAATTGTTGCACTAAACTCAACCTACTAAAAGCATAAACATGGACATCAATTAAAGGCTTTTGTTATTGTATGATAATAGTTGTCATAAGAAGAAAAATGATTGCATGAGTTTTCTTACCTATATGAGGTATGATAAAGACCATATGTATTTCTAGTTCATGCTTATTAATATTTGATAATGAATTTAGATTCACTATTATTATAATATTCAAAGTATGATAAGAAATAGATTGTTAAGAAAAAGTAGTTTATTCAATTTTATACAAATATTATATATATATTGGATCAAATGAGACTTATGCTTAACATAAATGGCAAGAATACAAAGTTGGATAACCTAGACTTTCCTTTTATACCATATTAGTTAAATTAACATAAAGAGAATCATAAAGTTACATACAAGGATATATGTATCCTTTTGATTATGAATCGTACGAAACTCATGAAACTTGTTAAGTTGAATAACCAAATTAACATTCCATATATTTTTAGTACTATTATTTTTTTCTTATTATTTTTTATTATTTTTACGGTTTAACTTAGATCAGACCTTTTTATGTATTTATTTCGTGCTAGTTTTCCTTTTCTCTCTCACACTTGCATCATTCTTATATTGTCTCATTTGTACATGGGTTTACCGGAAATAGCCTCTCTATTATGTGGAGGTAACGTTACGTACTATCAAACATTTCCAAACCTCGCTTCATTGTGAAATTTCAGACTGGATGATGATGATGATGATATATTGGATGTAATAACAATTCATAAAAGAATAAAACTTATATTTCATTATATTACTAATAACTTTTTGTGATATAGTTATATGTATTAAATAATATGTTGATTTAAAGTTTTGAAAATTTTAATTTTTTAAGTTTAAGTAGAAATTAAGCATTGAAAATGTTGAGACACTTCGATAATGTAACATCTCGTTACCGGAGGGGAGGTTACTATAGTAAATATGAAAGATTATAGAGAGATTAGAAAACACATTTCATGCTCATGTATAGTATGATATACTCGTAAATAGTGAACTTTTGGTGGATGAAAATAAATATACATGCATTCATGATAATTCCGGGTATAATTGAATTATGAAGTGATTTGGCAATAATCTCTCTAGAAAAGTGTTTTCCTATCTTTTAAGTTTCTAATGACACCAAAATCATTTAATTTGGTTCAAAAATCTAAAAGTTATACCCCAAACATCTCGGGCTGTTCTCATTTTGAAACAATATACTTAACTCAACTTCTATTCAGAAATTGAAAGTCTTAAAGACTGAATTAGAATTCGATTTGTTCATACAATCTGTGGTCCTATGTCTCTAGTTTACTCCAAATTAAAAATCATCCCATTTGGATGACTACAGAATAAGATATAACCGAAATACTCAAGTATATTAAGTGAAATCATATCAATTCATACTATTTCAACAGATTTTCTCACTTTTCATCGATCAATCTTTTTGAATCAATTTAGAATTCTATCAAAATCTTGGCTGCTTCTTTTTGTTTTAATATAAAATTTAAATTATTATAATGTTTTTTGTGAAAAAGTTGTAACTTTTATGAATTAGAGATAAATTGTATAAAACATATAATAATTCATTAATTTGATATTTAAAATAAATTAAATTATGAATTAATAATTTAAAATAAATTTATATAAAATTTGCAGCCTTAAAACATTTAGAAAATTTTCAATCAAACTTGTACTTTATCTTATGAATAAAAAAAGAAAATAAAATAAAAAGAGGGATCTTGATGTAAATGCAACTTTCCGGGGTCGGAGAGTCAGTAAGAAATATATACCGAGTCCTGGAACATCTTTCTAGCTGTGAAAAATGAAAAATCTGCATTGTTGATCCGGCCGGGCAAAAAGAAAGTGGCTGCTAAAAGTAAAAGATGAGGAAACGAAGCAGTCACAACTCACAACCTCCAGGCCCTCCGTCAAGCGGTTCATTTTTAAAAAGCGTTTCGGTGACTTCGTCCCGCCTTCTAGGTCTAGTGGAATATGAGTTATTGGAATCTAAAGCAATAAATTGACTAGAAGACCACGTGATTCAACGCAAGGATAAGGCTCTTGAGTTCACATGTGACGTGAATGCATCCCTACGTACCATCAATTAATAATTGCTTGATCAATACGTAACTAACATGGTGCCTATCTCGTCCACTTCTAATCAAGTGACGTAATCACTCTTTGCCAAGCAAATGGATGCTTGTTTAGGATAGTATTAGCCCAATCGCGCAAATAATGTTTAAAACGTGATAACTCTTTTTAAAAATGTTATTAGTTCAAGAGAGTAAGAGTAGATGCTATTAACCCTATAAGGAAAAACAAATTAAATTTTGAAACATATAATGAATGCAAAAGATTTTATAATTAACCAGCAACATAATGGATGTTAACCTTTTTTTAAAAAAATCGACGCGGGCCAATAAATATTTTTGATGGCGGGCTCTGTTCTCATTAATTGATTTGTATTCCAGTGGGTCCACTACCACGAGGGCTTAAAAAGGAATTATGTAAAAATAATAGCAAAAATCGGGAAGACTTTGTGGCATGAACAATTTATGTCTGAAACGAGATATATGAAAGCGGCGCTCATCACATTTTAGCAAGAAAACTCGTACAATGAACAATTTGTCTGACCATCATGCTTTTTCCAAAGAGGAATTGTTTTGTGGTCTCATTTTCGTGTGGGGCATAGGCAAATCAGAGCCTTGCCCTTGTGTGTGAGTAAGAAGGAAGGTGTCTCTTTCGTCCATTCCAAAATATTCAATCGACCCAGCGCGTTTGACTTTCAATTCTAATGTTTGATGGGCCGGGTCAAGAGGAAACACTAACCAAGGACCGGTCGAGGTAGCGCATCACGTGGTCGATCGATGTATTGTATTGTACTCATTTCCACGAAGCTATAGCTCACTCGCTTCCACATCCATACGCGAATCGTAGGAAGCTAACATCCTGTTTCGATTTCTTTCTATACGAGGAATCTTCCCTTCTTTCCTTCTTGTTTTCCCCCCAATTCAATAGCTCCTTCCCATCCCATCCCATGCATAAGATGAGTTTGGATCAAGTGGGGTATAATACTACTACTGAAAGTAAATAAAACAAAGTCATCGGTTGACGGATAATGACTGTATAATTTACTTGTTTTGTGAAACACGTTTTGGTCGGAGATGCCAACCTCGTATAAATGGTCCTCATCTTTGTATTGCTATGCTTATCGATGCCACATACTTCGTCCTAACAGAATTCGAGAAGCTAGAAAGAATGGTGAGGACTCCGTACTGTGACAAGTCTGGACTAAGGAAAGGTACATGGACTCCTGAGGAAGATAGGAAATTGGTGGCGTATGTTACTAGATATGGATGCTGGAATTGGCGCCAACTACCCAAATATGCAGGTACGAGAAATTAAGCGGAACTATTTTCAACTCTAGACTCAATTGTCTGAACATCGGACCATGTTTTTACCCTCTTCTGATCCGTTTGATGGGTCAAAACGAATCGAGTTGGCTAACCGATATCACATTCCATGTATTGCAAACATAGAGCTAACTGTCTCTTATGTTGTTTCAGTTCTTGCTACATTTCGCTGGATCAATAAAAGCTTTTCCCTAGATATGACTAAACGTTTTCTACTTTTCTCGTCGTTTTAGGTCTGTCTAGGTGTGGGAAAAGCTGCAGATTGCGGTGGATGAATTATCTAAGGCCAAACGTCAAGAGAGGGAATTACACTAGAGAAGAAGAGGAAACAATAATTAGCTTGCATGAATCACTTGGGAACAGGTACATGCTTCAAGATTGACATTTTTTCTACTCTTTATCCATCATATGATGTCAAGATTTAACAAGGGAAAGAAGCTAATTTCAATCTAGCTCTCATTATCTCACAAACAATACGGTGATTGATAGGTTTACAATAAGCGTAGAAGGAGATCTCAAACAATAGTTTTGAATATGCAGGTGGGCTGCCATTGCTGCAAAATTACCGGGAAGAACTGACAATGAGATCAAGAACCATTGGCACACCAATCTTAAAAAGCGCGTCAAACAAAACTCAGCCGCGAAAGAAGTGAAACAAAGACCATCATCTGATGATATTTCTGGACTTGAAACGACTAGTAAGGAGGGGATGTCTTCAGAAAATATTTTACAAAGCCCTGCAGAACCTCATCTGGTAAACGATAGCTCCAGCTCCAACTCCAGCTCCAGCTTCGGTTCCACCTTGTCGCCGCAACAATCCTACAGTAGTTTCTCATCCATGATCAAAGATACCAATTATACAGATACTATAACTAGTCCAGACTTGATGTCTAACGATGATGGGTTTGGTTTCTTGGAGGCATATCAAGCACCTTGTGGGGATTTTTGGACAGAACCCTTCCTGGCTGATAATTTCTATGATCCTTCATTACCAAGTTTTGAGATTTTGACATCCTTTGTAGACATCCACTCTCAATTTCCTGATGGAGAGATTTTAGGTGCTTATGGACTCTACTGATGAGCAGCGTGGGAGCTTATATTAGAGAAGCCATGTTGCAAACATGTGTAAATGATTGTGTAACTTGTGTTGCAAGTATTAGAGTTTACTAAATATAAGTTCTTGTGACTTAGAAACGCCTACATGAAGATGCTGCCCATAGAATTGAAAACGACTCCAAAGTGTTAATTAGTTTTGTGTATTCTGTTGCTAATGTTTGATAAGTTTTGCAATAACACTTATCAGTTGCTAATCTACTTGATCTATCTCGCCATCAGTCAAATTATGTTTGAGATGTGTAAAACGTGAAATGATCGAAATTGATTAGAGTGTGACCAACAAAATTTTTTGCTCCTGCCTGGGATGAAGCAAACAAACCCTTTTGCACCCGACAGAATGTGCCCTTGTTGAGAGAACGCACTTCAAATCTTCTGTCTAAAAAATGATGTATCTATTCTGTGTCCCAGTGTATCTCACCTATCAATTTTTTGTGAGTATCCACACAAATAAATAGGTGAGATACATCGGACAGAATTAGTACAGAGGATCAGTTCCCGAGAGAACGAGGAAGGAGAAATTTTTAATTTAAACCACGTGATTTGAGAGTGGTGATCCCCTGTCCAAATTACCCAGTACCAACCCTGTTCAAGTAGATCTAAGCCATCCATTTATGTGGGACCTATACAAGTGGATGACTTAGATCCACTTGAACATGATTAATATTGGGTAACTTGGACAGAAAATATGGGGTGGTGATTTGGCTAGAAGTATATATTATTTGCGACATTTTGTTTTTCTTTTTTTGACATAACAAAATTGGATAAGCAGACAGGTAGTTTAACTTTTACAGCCGTTGGAAATCTTCACATTGTCTTTATTTCTCTGTCAATTTGAACCAAGCCAGCAGTAGCTCGACACTCAGATCTTCACATCATTTTTTTTTGTTTGTTTTCCTGTCAGTCTGAACCGAGCCAGCAGTAGCTTGACACTCAGATCATTTAGATCCTCACAGCATAGCCCAAAGTCCAATCGACATACCGTAATGTAAACTACATGCAACGCACCTGTGGCAACAGTCACCATCATCTGTCTCCCTTGGACTATGACAGCTCCAATTGCCATCTGTTACCTTAGTCGTCTCTGTGATTGGACTATTGCGTTGCTCCATACGTCATTAGTTTTGTTGGGTTGTCGTCATCTGTTGCACATTGGCAGTAATATTTGTGGGACATATCCTCTCACCCCTGTTCTCACCCAATTCTGCTCTATTTTATCTCAATCACTTATTTTTATAGGCTTCAAATAAATAAATAATTAAGATAAAAGAGAACAAGACTGGGATAGAATAAAGGGAATAGAAAATCTGAGAGAAATATTGGTAGATCATCTTGAAAATTTTGATAATCACCTTTGTAAGAATCATCATCAAACTTGTCATACTTGTGCAACAAGTTGTCCTATCTCCACGATCAAACACCTTTAAATCTGGATCTTTCTCTATCATTTCTGTGAATCTTTATCTGTAGCTGTTGTTGCTACAGAAGGTTCTATAGCCATCATTATGATAATGAGGCACTACTTAAATAGGCTATACCTTCTAATTATTCTACTTCCATGCCTTCCACCAACGGTAATTCTCATTAACTTTATGACTCTGCATGTTGTAATCCCATGAATACAATTCTTTACTATTAATTTGTATAGCAAATGATATTAAATTGGGCATCAGTCATACTAGTCATGCACTACCTCCAATATTAGTCTTCCCCGCACCTACTACATTCCAATCTTAACTCCTCATCATGATGATCCACTTTATATCAACAACTTTTGGTAGTCTTATTTATCTCATTGCTACTCAACTTGATATCTTATATGTTGTTCATTTGGTCAATCAGTTTATGTCCGGCCCTTGCATCATCTCATTTTGCTGTTGTTATTTAGATTCTTCATTATATATATATTTTAAATTAGATTCTTCATTATATTAAACTAACTCTTTTCTATAAAATTACACTTCTATGCTATCTCCTCCTTAATAGTATTTGGATATTCTAATACTTACTGTACTACTAATCTAATGAATAGTGTTCTATCACCGCTTATTCTTTCTTCTTAGGCGATTCTCTAATTTCTTGATGTAGCCAAAAGCAAACTGTTATTGCTCATTCTAATACTAAATTTAACTGTAAAGTTCTTGCTGATGCCGCAGTAGAATTACTTTGGTTATGATGGTTATTAACTAATTCGAATACTACACATTCTTATGCAACTATGCTTCATTGTGATAGTTAAAAGTGTTGTACTCTATCAAGATTCAGATAAGGGTTAAAATTTAGATTAAATAAAATTATTGTATATCTTATGTGTTTTAAATTAAGGTTAGTTGAAATCATAGTGGCATATTCATGTATATTATCTACAATCAATGTGTTTATAAATATTGTATACTACATGATGAAATCAATCAAATAAGCCTTTTATTCCTAGTATTTTCGTTTTCACTCACAATCAAGTTGTTGAAAACAAAGGTATTGACATTTGATCTCATGCTCTTTGAACTTAATTTAGTTTTGAATGATTTGATACATTTAAGCGAAGTTTAAGTTTTCTTAAGGTAAAAGATATAATTTATTCTTTAATATATATAAAGTATTTAAATTAACTCTTACTATTATACAATAAAAAATTAAATGACAAAATTATTATATAATGTTTATAATACTCTAAACAAAATTTTAAGATCGATTTAATTTAATTACGCATCATCCCAATTTATGTGACTTGATACCTACACATTTTGTACTGCAGTATAGTGTAGATTATATAATTTTCTTTAAATATTTATAAAATATTTAAATTGACTCTTATTTTTATCTTAGATAACATATCTACTTACTTACTTAAACCTCAATGCCTATTCCTCCGTTTCCCTCCGAACAAAATTCCAATGCTTTATACAGCATTTAATGCTGCTTGCAGAAAGCAATTAATGCTTGCAGTCAGCAATTAATGCACTCCCATCTCTACGTAAATGTTCTCTTACATTTACAACAACATTTAATGCTTTTATAATAGAATAATGGTTAATGCTTTTATGTGAAGATAATGGTTTACGTAGAGAATAATGGTTAATGCTTCTGAAATTTAAATGCTTCTCGGAAATCAAACACCTTTCTTTCTCGGAAATCAAACACCTTTTCATCCTCCGCCAAATACACTCGCGATCAGGTCAGCCTTTCTTTTGGCGGATGCTTATGGCAATTAGGTATTTTCCTTCTCTTCTTCACTGATTTCGTTACTTATTTTTTATTTCGAGTAACAGAGTTCGTCTCTTCTGGTTTGCAGCAACTCAATATCTCTGTTTATGTTTACATTCACAAGCCCAGAGTCGCTTCTTAAGATTTCAATCCAACGACGATTCTTTCATAACTCTTATCCCTGCAAATTGACTGTACACTCTCACCATGTTTTTAGAAGTTAGTTTGTGTGGTTTGTCGGAAAATTCACTTGTATGCTCACATCTGTATACGTCGCATTCATAAATTTTTTTATAGATTATGAATTTGATAATGTGTTTTATACGTTACTAATGTGTATGCTCAAAGGAAAGTGGATTTCCCACTGATACATGTTAATGTGTGGCTTTATATCAATATACTTTGCTTTAAGGTTCTGTTCCTCATCTAGTGCATTTCATCACTTTATCACTGATGATGCATATGATAATATTTGTTTATTAAACCATGTTTAACCTTTCATGTTGCAGACAAGGGTTGCTGCTGTCTTTGTATTTGTATCATTTACGCCTCTCCTAAGCATTGTAGGAGTACCTGCACTTCTGAAAGAGATCAAGGTATTATTTTTCTTTAATGATTGTTCAAATATCTACGTTTTGTGCTGCGTAGTTGTACTCAGACTTTCATAGCATAAGCAATATGTTCACTCGCTCATCACTATCACACTTGCAATCTTATTGACATATCTTTGTGGAATTTACATTTTTAGCTATTTAACCGCATGTTTAGCTTTATATATATGCCTTATTCAAATATCAAGGTGCGCTTTTTAATCGTTTTCTTGAAATACACTAATCGATGCTTGAACTTTTCTTGAAGTTCATTAAGTTATTAGCCATTGTATATTTTGGGAATTGAGATGAATGACTCGTGCTATACACCTGGAGCCCCTCTTGGGACTACATATGTACTTTTTGTTCCTAGATTAGAATGTGTTCATATTTCATCATTGAATCGATCAGATGCTTACATCATCTTCACGACCTATATCTTACAAGTGACCTATATTTTCTGATGGCGTCGAGGTGGAAACCAGCGGCGGAAGTTGCAGAGTCGAGGTTATTGATATTTATATTCAGGTATAGATATTTAGTCTTTTAACTATGAGCAGATATATTCATTAAGTTGTTAGCCATTGTATATTTTGGGAATTGAGATGAATGACTCGTGCTATACACCTGGAGCCCCTCTTAGGACTACATATGTACTTTTTGTTCCTGGATTAGAATGTGTTCATGTTTCATCCTTGAATCAGTCTGTATGCTTACATCATCTTGCTGACCTATATCTTACAAGCTGACCTATATTTTACAGTATCGTCGAGGTGGAAACCAACAGCGGAAGTTGCAGAGTCGAGGTGATTGATATTTATATTCAGGTATAGATATTTAGTCTTTTAACTATGAGCAGATATTTTTGAATTGAAAATTATAGTTATATGCATTAATTATATGAAGCATAAAAATTGGTTTGCACAAGCATGCATATATATGTGAGGTCAATAGGTTACAACAATTTCTTTCACAAGTTGTTGAGCAAAACTAGCGACATGGATATCAGGATGTTATATATGTTCTTGCTTTGATTTAACTGCTGAAACTGCCTTAGAAGACAATGGATCATGTGCAACCAATATAGATTTCACCGTGTGGTTTCAAGGACAAGCCAATGTGGTATGAAGAATGAAGTTATGAAGTCCAATGGTAGAAATTCTTTTCATCTTGAAGAAAAACAGTCCCCACCATTCAAGGAAAATGCATCAACTTGTCAAATAGATTGTGCAACTGCTACTGGCATTTTAGGAGGTACAATGACAGTCTTTATGCAAATTAAATACATATATATATGATGTGGTCTTTGCATTATTTTTTTTAAACTTAAAGCACGTCCATTTTTGCTCACCTTCAATTATTGTGTTGTTATTGTTAGGAGTTCATTAAAATAATTTGAGGAATTTTTGCTTACAACCTTCCTCTTCAATTCTTCCAAATCCGTCATTTTTGGAAAGAAGAATATCATCAGTTCAAACTCATCTACAACATAATGGTGTTATACCAATTTCTGAAGGAAATGGAACCCAAGCATCCAGTTCAGCCAAGAGTAGTTTAACATATTCTGGATTCAAGCAAAGGTGTCCATTTACAGATCTTTCAAACTGTGCTAAGAACCTTTTCAAAGATTTTAACTCATTAGTTGTTCCACGTTTGTCAATGTTTGATTGTATATAAAAAATGTCCAATTTTTTGGTTACTTATCCAATCTCATATACTTTCTTTTATGTTTAGAGGAAGTTGGTTGCTCAAACAAACGGCTCAAATCAAGGAAATTTTTTGAAGTTAATAGCGTTCCTCAGATTCAATCTGTTGCAAGTTTACCATGTTTTATCTCCAAGAGAAGTCAAATTACAAATCCCTTAGCGATGAAGCCAGGAAGACATATAATTGGAAGTATGGGCAAATGTAGTGCTATAACTTGCAATTGCAAAATTCATGACAACATTGAGGCTTCAAACATTGCATCTGAAGTTGGATTGCCAGATCTAAATGTTCCACTGGAAGATTATACAAATAATGAAGCCAATGACATTACTGATCTTGCGTCAGAAGATTTACAAACTAAACTATCAGATGAAAATGGCAGCACAATAGATAATAGTGTGAATGCTATGGATATAATTGTAAATATGCTAAATTAACTATCTTTCAGTTTTTGATGTCATTCTTTCTTCTTCTTTGTTACAGCTATTGTCAATGAATTGAATGTTGCATATATTGAACAAGGTACACTTCACATATTTAATTTTTCTATTTATATAATTTGGTTGAGACATTCTATTTTTTTTATCCAATCTACTTATAGGGTATTGCATATTTGAATTCATTTATTATTATTGCAGTTGAAAGTGATTATGCAAACTATGCAACTGATGTTAACCAAGATGATAGTATTCAAGAAAGTACTTACTTTGCACATAAAGGTTTAATATCTCAGAGGTTATTTAACATCTTTTTCACAACTTCTTTTTGTCTTAGTTAACATTAGAATTATTTATCTTTTATAGAATATATTGATCTTGGTGATCCTCAATGCATCTGCACTTACTGTGGAGCTCAAATGTGGTTCTGTGAGAGGATTCAGAAATGTAAGCACACTACTAATCCTAGATTTGGTCTTTGCTGTGTTCAAGGCAAGATTCAACTACCACATTTCAAGCAACCTCCAGAGTATATAAGGAAGTTAGTATTCAGTAAACATTTGGCAATATCCAAACATTTTATGATATATATCAGCATTTATAACATGATGCTCAGTTTCACTTCTATGGGAGGAAAGGTTGACAAGTCACTTAATGATGGTCAAAGTCCTTATTCTTTTGTTATGTCTGTTCAGAATTATCATCATATTGGCAGCTTACTTCCAGTTGAAGGCCAGCCACCAAAATTTTCCCAAATGTATATCTTTGATACAGAACATGAAATTGATAATCGAATGTCTGTAATAAGGTACATTTTAAATTCACGTCATGTCTTGCATTTAATTTTTATCTCATTATTCATTTCCAATTATGAAACTATATGTTCCATTTGCAGATCAAAAGATGATGACAGTTTTCCTGATCGTAGTATTGTGATGAATTTGAAGGAGATGCTTGATAGTTATAATATATTGACTCAGGCTTTTAGAATGGCAAGAGATAGATTTAAAACTTCCAATAGCAAGGATTTGAAGCTAAGACTAATCCACAAAAGAGAAAGTGATGGCAGAACTTATAACTTGCCTACAGCATCACAGGTAGCGGCATTAGTGGTTGGTGATGTGGATACTTCAGATATTGGGAAGGATATTATTGTTCAAACACAATGTGGGCTATTACAAAGAGTACATGATTTGCATCCAGCCTATCTTCCTTTGAAATATCCTTTGTTATTTCCTTATGGTATAGAAGGATATATAGAAGATATCTCTCATAGTAATGCATCACTGTCAAGTACTAAAAAGAAGACTAAAGTCACATTACAGAAGTATTTAGCCTTTAGAATGCAAGATAGAGATGATGAAAATTCTCTTCTATTACATGCTGGGAGATTGTTCCAACAATTTGTTGTTGATGGATACACAATGATGGAAAATCAAAGAATCAGTTATGTTAAAACTCATCAACAAGATCTTAGAGCTGATCTTTATAGCACTGTTTCAAACGCAGTATCGCAAGGGCATACATCAAGTTCGTCTGTTGGTAAACGTATAATTTTGCCGTCAACTTTTGTTGGAGGGCCAAGATATATGATACAAAATTATCAAGATGCAATGGCCATTTGTAAATGGGTTGGCTATCCAGATATCTTTGTCACTTTCAATTGTAATCCAACTTGGCTTGAATTGACACGTCGATTAAAGGATTTGAATTTGAAAGCACAAGATAGACCAGATCTAATAGTTCATGTTTTTAAGATGAAGTTAAATTGTTTGATGAAAGAGCTAATGCGAGGCAAAATTTTTGGGACTGTTCAAGTTGGTAATTTCTCTCTCCATTATTCTTCATTTTGTATCATGTCTTTCTATTAGTTTGACCTCTTAACGTTGTTTTTTCCCTTTTAACGACATATTACGAAACATTTGTAATTGTTCGTCTTCCAATTGTTGCTTCATTGAACTGTTCTTATTTGTTAATCAGTACTGTTGTACATATTTCATGGTTTATACATTTCTTATGTATTTGTTACAAGTATATTTAACTAATCATTTAATGTCCATCCTTTATTAAAGATCCTCTGAAATGTTAATTCATAAACACAATGTAATCCAATATTCGTTGAATCATTTGCATTACTAAATGTCATTATTTTAAATTTGCTTCATCAACATCTTTTTTCAAGTTGATCCTGATAGTTAACTGAATTTTTTATATATTGTATAATATATTATTTGATAATTTTTTTCATCCTTGTGTCAGTTGTTTACACAATTGAGTTCCAGAAACGTGGCTTACCTCATGCTCACATCATTCTGTTCTTAAATGATAAAGAGAGGTACCATAATCCTGAAGAGCTTGACAAGATTATTTGTGCTGAGATCCCAGATCCTATTACTGACACAACTTTATATAATATTGTCTCAAACCATATGATACATGGGCCTTGTGGAAGTTTAAATCCTAAATCTCCATGCATGAATGAAGGTAAATTTGGAAAGTATTATCCTAAATCTTTTGCAAGAATCACTTCTTTTGATGATGAAGGATTTCCCATTTATAGGAGAAGAGATGATGGTAAGTTGATACACAAAAAAGGGGTTGAACTTGATAATCAATTTGTTGTTCCTTACAACCGGGAATTGCTTCTGAAATATGCATCCCATATAAATGTTGAGTACTGCAATCAAAGTTCATCAATCAAATATCTTTTCAAGTATCTCGAGCAAGGAAATGATCGAGTTCTCACGCTTATATGATCACAAATCGAGCAATAATGAAATTGATGAACCTAAAATGTTCTTAGATTGTCGATTTATTTCTTCTCATGAAGCATGCTCTAGAATATTTGGTTTTGAAATTCATTATAGACAAGCATCTGTTGACAGGCTTTATTTTCACCTTCCTGATGAACAACAAGTATATTTTACAGAAGGGAAAACACTTGAATCAGTTGCTAAGAAGCCAAGGAACAAAGAGAGCATGTTTCTTGCTTGGATGGAGGCTAACAAGAAATTCCTAGAAGGTAAACATCTTACCTATGCAGAGTATCCCTCTAAGTTTGTCTACCAAAGTGAGAATAAAAAATGGAAGCAAAGACTCAAAGGACTAAAAACTGGTAGAATGATTCATGTTTCACCAAGTGTTGGTGAACTTTTCTATCTCAGACTTTTATTGAGTCAAGTGAAAGGCTCAGAAAGCTATGATGATATAAGAACTGTTAATGGAATAATTTATCCAACTTTTAGGGATGCATGCTATCAACTTGGGTTACTAAGTGATGATAGATAATATATTGATGCTATTAATGAAGCATATTTGTGGGTTACTACTCATTATTTGAGATCTCTATTCATTACAATGCTCTTGTCCAATTTTATTTCACGACCAGAATATGTATGGGACAAGACATGGAGACTTCTAGCAGAAGATATTGTTTATTCTCAGCAAAAAAAATATGGATGCAACGATGAGCAGCATAATCTTCGAAATCATTCCAAACTACTGTATTTTTATTTGTTCAAGCATTGGATTATATTTCTCTTCATACTCTTTCAGTTTGTGTTATTCATACCATGAATTATTTTACATTAAATATTCCTTTCAATATTCCACATTTTTTATGTTTATACATTAGTATCGTTATATCTTAAGAGCTGCTTCATACATTCGGTCTAATTTCTTTGTGAAAACCACTTCAATATTAACAACTGTTGTTTTTTTTACAGCTTTAAGACTTACAGATTCTTAATTGCAAAATTTTGCTCTAGCTGAGATAGACAATCTCCTCAAAGGCAATGGTAAAAGCTTGCAAGATTTTCCTCCAATGCCTATTCCTCAAGGCCATATTGATCTTGATTTGCACAATAGACTTATTGCAGATCAGTTAAACTTTAATAGGCAACTACTTTGAGCACAATGACTGCAGAACAAAGAGTTGTCTACAATACAATTATGGAATCTATAATTCAAAACAAGGGAGGTACTTTTTTTTTTTGTATGGTTATGGTGGAACAGGAAAAACTTTCATATGGAACGCTCTCAGTTGTGCATTAAGATCAGAAGGGCATATTGTGCTCACTGTAGCATCCAGTGGTATTGCATCAACCTTACTTCCTGTTGGACGCACTGCTCTTTCTAGGTTTGCTATTCCTATTCAATTGATTGATGAATCAACATGTAATATCAAACAAGGAAGTTTCAATGCAGAGTTGTTGCAAAAAACTAAATTGATAATTTGAGATGAAGCTCCTATGGTTAAGAGGCAATGCTTTGAGTCTCTAAGCTGCACACTTCGTGATATTCTCAAATTTGACATTCCTGATAGTCTTCATAAACCCTTTGGTGGAAAGTCTGTTGTATTTGGTAGTGATTTCAGACAAATACTACCTGTAATTCGTGGTGGTTCAAGATCTGACATTGTTTATGCATCTATGAAGTCTTCTTACTTATGGCCTCTTTGTCAAGTCCTAACTCTAACAAAAAACATGCGATTGCATGTAAATTCTCAAAACACTAATGCTGATGAATTGAAAGAGTTTTCAGATTGGGTGCTTAAGATTGGAGATGGAAAGTTATCAGAACCTAATGATGGAGAAGCAGTTGTGGAAATACCTGCTGAATTTCTACTGACTGAGTTTCATGATCCTGTTGCAGCTATTGTTGAGTCAACTTATCCATAGATTAAAGAAAAATTTAATGATCCAAGTTACTTGAAGGGCAGAGCTATTTTAACTCCAACTTTAGATGTTGTTGATAAAGTTAATGATTATATTCTATCTCTTATTCCTAGTGAAGCTAAGGAATACCTAAGCTCTGATTCTATATTTGCAGCAAATGAACAATGTGAATTCTTGCAAGAATTGCATCCGGTTGAGTACTTAAACACATTGCAATGCTCAGGCTTGGCTAATCACAAATTGATATTGAAAGTTTGAACTCCTATTATGCTCATTCGAAATATTAATCAATCGGCAGGACTTTGCAATGGCACACGACTTATTATTACACAGCTTGGTGTTAATGTTGTAGAAGCTAAACATATATCTGGAACTCACTTTGGTGAAAGAGTATACATCTCTAGAATGACAATGACACCTACAGAGTCAATTTGGCCCTTCCAACTTCAAAGGAGACAATTTCCATTCAGTATCTCATATTGTATGACGATAAACAAAAGTCAAGGCCAATCTGTTGATTATGTTGGACTGTATCTGCCAAGGCCCATTTTCACGTATGGACAATTATATGTGGCATTTTCAAGGGTGAAATCAAAGTATGGACTCAAAATCCTGGTTCATAATACAGAAAATGAAGCATTATCTCAGACACTCAATGTTGTTTATAAAGAAATATTTCAAGATCTTTAGCATTATGCTTCATTTATTTTGAGACATTTATGATTTGTTTAATATTATATTTTTTGGACTATCAACCTCATGCTAATATATTTGGTTCTTTCTTTATTAAATCTTTTATTTGATTCATTTATGTTGTAGCTTCTTTACTTATATTTGTTATTTACATTTTATAGATTGGAGCTTTAGTTTTGATTTGAGTGATTTTTTTTCCATATTTTGTTTCATTCATATTTTGCTCACTTATTTGCCTTTTATAAATAAAAGGCATTTGGAATGCTTCACTAATTTATCTTTTCAGTTTTCTATTCGTTGAGATTTTATTTCCTAACACATCTTCCTTGATTTAAATAGCTTTTCAGGTAATGTGAAAATGTCTTCCATGAAAGTCAACTACATTGGAAAGTTCCATACTGAGAAGGAGTCTTGGAAAATAGCTGTTAGAATTATTAGGTTGTGGAACGTTTGTTATCGAAACTCCCCTAATGTTGTCTCTAATCTACAAATGTTGTTGCTTGATCAGAAGGTAAATTCATTTTCCATTTCTTATTAATGATATTGATATCTGACTATGTTAAAATGATTACAGTTTATAAACAAATATATTGTATTTTGACAAGGAGATAAAATTCAGGCTACAATTGGAACAGAGAAGTTGGTGACTAAGCATCATGATTCAGTTGGGGAAGGCAAATGTGTGATCATACATAAATTTGTTGTGGTTGACAATTCTGGAGATTATAGAGCAAGTCAGCACAAATATAAGATTAATTTCCACTTTGGCACTACAGTCAATGCTGTTGATTTGGATATTCCTCTATTCTCTTTCAATTTCGTGCCATTCATGATATTCGGAAGATAAGATTCCTAAGGGTTATTTGATTGGTAATCATATATATATATATATATATATATATATATATATATATATATATATATATTTTCTTCAATGGTCGCCATTGATATTTTTACCCAAGAAGTCATTTATGATATGATTTCTTTATTTGGCCTTTATTGATTTCTTTATTCTTGTCAAACAGATGTCCTTGGATAGATGACTTCATATGAAACTTGTAAAGAATTCCAAAGGAATAATCTCAAATCAAAATTTTTGAATCTATATTTGACAGATAAGAGGTTATCTTTACTTTCAATAAGTATTCTATTATACTCTTTGTATGCAAAATAATATTTATGCGTTAATGTTATTTTTCAGTAACAACAAGATCAAGTGCACATTGTTTGGTGAATATGCTGACTTTTTGCTGAATACAATGAGGGATACACAAGAAATGTCAATCATTATTGTTTTTCAGCTTGTTATGAAATCAAACTCTGCTGGTACATTTTTTTTCAAAGCATTTTATATAGTTCACTTTGTTCATTTTTTTGAAAAAAGCAGAACATATCATGCTTTTCCGTGCAGGAGAAATCAAGATTTCTAATGCTTGGAATGCTTCAAAACTACTGATCAACCCCGACATCCCTTCTGTTCAAGAATTTAAAATGAGGTAATTATATTTTTATGATGGCTTATTATCATGCTATCTTAAATTTGTATCATTGCATATATATGCACTACCTATTTATTTAATTCTTTTTTTTACTTTAGCCTCAGTTTGATAATGGTTAGGGAAACACCTTCCCAAAGATACTCTCAGCTTGATCACCCTTTCTTAAGTCAATCCCCTATGAATGATGTCTTATCTCTTGAAACAAGAAAGAAGATTACAGAACTGAGACGGTGTGAGGTAAATTGAAAATACATAATTATTTTCTTCATTCTGAATTTATGCACCTATATCTTACAAGCTGACCCATTTTTTCATAACATTACAACATAATGGCATTTATACTATTCTTGCAACCATTAGAAAGATCCAAGTTGAGCAGAATTGGTACATTGATGGATGCTCCATTCACGGATGTAAAGTCAAAATTGAGAATGACCTAGTCATGTGCTTTAAATATCAGAACACTCCAAATAGAATTGTAACGAGGTATATCATCATTTTAAATTTTATGAAAACTTAATTTTCTATAACGATAAACACTAATCTTTGATATATTTATGTATTCTAGATATAAAGTACATGTTCAAGTAAAAGATGCTTATGATGGTCTGGAGTCATTTGTGTTATTTGATGATCAAGCCTTCCAATCGATTCAAGTTAGTGCAAATGATCTCAGAAATCGTCTAATTAAGGTTTGTAAAAGATTATAATCTTTATTTTTTGATCATAAATTGCCTACTCTTTCATGTGTTTATGTTGAATTAATTTTTTCATTAGGAAGGAGATGAAGATGGGTTTCCTGATGAGTTAGAATGCTTGGTTAAGAAAACATATTTTTTTAAGGTACAAGTCATATACTTTAATAAAATCAACAAATCTTCAAGTTTCATTGTCAAGAAAGTATGTTGCAATGAGGAACTGATCAATAAATGCCTGGATTCTCCACCCCAGTCTCAGGTATTACTCCACTTCACACATTTCTTGTGATTTTTTATTTTAATTTTGGTGGGGTTTTATTTAGCAGTCGATTGTTGCATTTAGAAGTAATGTGGTTGTTACAATGTTCTATTGACTCGATTCTCTTTTCTATCTGTTTTAATTATTGCTGGTGTTTGTTTGATGCTTGACTTTTGTTGTTTTTTTGGACAAAAATGCAAGTTTTTTTGTTCTTGTGTTTTGGGAACTTTATGTGTTTTGCTTTCGCCATAATTTGGTATAAAGGGTTTTGTCATATTTTGCATTCTGTTACCGAAATTATGGTTCTTTTCATTGTTTCATGATCAATGGCAGTGTGGTTGCTTTGTTGAGTTGATATGTTTAGAGATTGTCTTTGTTAATCTTCTTCATGTTTTTTTTTTGTTGGATAAGTGCAAATTAGCTGGACATTTATTATATTAGGTCCAAAGAATAGTTTTTATTTCTTATAGTCGAAAACAAACAATAGTTTTACTTTCCTTTTGTTCTGATAATCTCCTTTTTTTTCATTTAAAATTTTTTTCTTGTAATTCTCTAATCGGCAATGGTTTCAACACTTTTGAGATTGCCTTAGAACCCGTATCAGCCAGTTGTTACAGTTGCCGAATATTTGCATCTGATTTGCAGACCTGTTTTTCTCTTCATACGTAATGTTTCAAACAATGTTTGATACAAACTTCGTTTTGTTTGGTTACCAACTTGATAAAGCAAGTACTTCCTAATTGCCCTATATGGTGGAAGAGTTTGTAAGAAGTTGGACTACTTGGTAGAATTAGTGTATGAAAGTTCGAATGTTGATGATTTGCTATTAAGGGAAACTAGAAATTTGATGTATTCAGATACTAGAAACTAGAAATTAGATGTATTTAGACCTATTTTTCTCTTATTTTCATTGACATTGTATTAAAAAATTCAGATACATATGATCTCATTGTTAAACCATTCATTGTTAAATTAATTAGATGTAAATAGGCATTCAGTAATTAATTATTAAGTTCTACTTTGTAGGATTCAATTCTGGATGAATCACTAAGTAACATTGCTATTGATATTGTGCCTCTGCCATCATTACCTATTGTGAACAAACAAGTACGTGCATACCGTTAATATTATGTATAATGTGGATCATATATGAATGATTAATTTAATTCATTTAAATTAATGCTAGGATTCTATTCAATCAAATGCACCACAATCAGTTTCTGCATCTGAAATTGTAAGATAATCTCTTGCTTTACAAAGTTGAATTTTGTTGTTTGATGAAAAAAACAATAGCATAGTAACCTATAGAAAGTGCCAACGTATGTGCTTCTCTTATAACATACTTTTCATTCTGCAGGACTCAAATCGCATTGATTCACTCAGCTACTTTTCAGAAAATATTCTAGATGAGTGTATTTCTGTCTCTACAGTTGATAACAAAGTATGTACATCTATTTTTTCAATATATTTATGTATTGTGTCTTCCACTTATTGAGTTTATTTAATTACAAGATGATAGAGCTGCAATTTGTAACACTGAAACAGACATTGTTTCTTCAGCTCAAATGACACCCCAGATTTTCAAAATGAAGAGACCAATATCATAAACTTCTGATACTGATATTCCTTTATGTGATTTAATATCACCACAAATGTCTTCAACCAAGTTCACCACAAAAATCAAAAGAGAAAAGTTAACTTAACAGTAAAATGTTCAAGAATGATCATTTTTTGGTCTGCTACTTTTTGTTTAGTACACTATGTATCTATTTGGGGCCTGCAAGTATTTTGTACTTAAATAGTAAATGATCTATCTTTTGAACTTGTCTAAATATGGCTCTCATATTATTATTATAATTATTATTTTATGATTATTGTAATAGTTTATAAAACAATGTTATTTCCATTGTTTTAATAACTATTGCAAAAATTTGCCTAAATTTTTGAATTGTTATTTAAATTTGTGATAAAGTTATGACTAATAATAAGCAAATTCTTTTCAAATTATACATTTATTAATCATAACTAATATTCTTATTAATATTGTAACAACCCGTGCAAAGCACGGGGTTTATAACTAGTTAAATCTTAAATCTATAAAATGATATTTATAACATTCTAAACTCTGATTTTTAAAGGTCTTTTCAATTTAATTCAAGCCACACCTGTAACATCCCGTTACTGATAGCAAGGGCATTATGGTAATATTGGGTCAGACTGATAGGTTTCATTGCATTCACTGATTGAGCATGTTACTGGCCTCTGATTATAGAGGAACATGTTTATTGCATATGCATTTATTCATAGGTACATGCATTCATGATTTTCCGGCATTTTAATTGTGAGTATGAATTGATTAGATTGTGAATTGAAAACTGACTGGATTATGATTAATTGAGAAATTAAGAGTAAATGGGCTTGAGTGACTGATTTAGAATAGTCTAAGAGTGATTGGCAATTGATAGTGGCTTATAGGAGATTTTTCTGGAAATTCAGGAGAAAATGCCCGGACCGGAAATTTTCGAGTGATGAATCGATTGATCAGTATAATCTCGAAAGAATTGTCCAATGGAAATGGAAAAATTAGAGTTATACTGTTAGGAAATAAAAATGTTGAGCCATTGAAATTTAGAGACTAAAATTTGAACTGAATTGGAGACCTATGTCTATAAATAGATAGGTTTGAAATTTGGGAATTTTTACCCTAAGACTTAGCATTCTTCTCCTCTCCTCCCACGGTGATCTTTGATTCCTCCCATCGGTGAGGATTTCTCGATCTTTTCTTATGGTTTCCTTCTCATTGTGCTAAGCTAACTTGTCATTGTGATTGATGAAGGTTAGGAAGGTTTGAGAGTGGTTTATCGTTGAGTTTGAAGGATTTTAGGGTTTACGGAGATTTGAGAGATTTGTGGACTAAGGCTGTGATTGGTACGTTTTTATGGCTTTAATGTTGTTATTAATGGTTGTTCCATGCATTGATGGCGTTTATTGTGTTAGATTGAGTAGTTAGGGTGTTAAATGTTGAGCTTAAAGAGCATTAATGGCGGAAATCGATCGGAGAAGACGATCGGGCCTTCGCACGTCGCGACGAGCGCGCAAAAGCGTGAGGACTTCGTCGCTACGAATAATGATTTATTCGTCGCAACGAGCTCGGTTGGACGTTGCAATGAGCGTGGATTTATTCATCGCAACGAGCTCGGTTGGACGTCGCGACGAGCGTAGATTTATTCGTCGTGACGAGCGGTCTCCACGTCGCGACGAACGGACTTCTTCTCGTCGCGTCGAGCGGCCGTAGGTCGCGACAAGGGACAGAATTCTGAATGGATGAGTGTTAGTTTATTGGGCATAACTAATGGTACAGACCTCCGATTGAGGTGATTCTCGATTCATTATGAACTAGGGAAAGAGATCTACTATTGAGGATAATTATGGGAGTTAGAATTTAATTTAAATGGTATTGATTCATCGAGAATAAGGTCAATTATGGTTCATAGTGTGACCTAAGTTTTAAATTGAGACAATTGGAGTTTTAATTGAGGTTTTCAATGGAGGTTTTGACCCAATGAATAGGGAATTGTTATAGGAAGTATGAATTGAGAAAATTGAACTGAATTTTAGGATTGGATCAATTATTGTCGATCAATTGAGCAAAGAGTTAGAATGGGGCATAAGAGTTCAAAATTGGGTTTTAGCGCTGGGAAAATTGTGAACATGCATTGTACATAATTTCATCGAGACATATGCATCACTGAACTATTTAATTGATCATCTAGTAATGGGACTGTATTTTACTGTTATAGAGGCGCCGTTAGATCGTCATTCCACGGACATTGCTGGAACTTCCAGTCAGTAGCTCGGAAGTTACAGGTGAGTAACCTAGTTGGTTTCTCAAATTCCTGATTGTCTAAATGCTCAATGTGATTTACTTGCCAATGTGAAATTGCATGATTACTGAAATATACATGATCGAATGGCATGCTTCTACTGTATTGGATTGAATTACTGCATGACACTGGAAATTGAAATACTGAGCTTTTATAGCCATACACTGTAAATTATTGAACATTGCATTACATGCATAAATGCATGACCAGATAATGGATATGTGACCCAAGTTGCTGTTATCACTGAAAAGAGCCTCGAGCTCGAATACTGTACTGACCGGACCTCGAGCCCGAGGGGAGAAATCCCTGACGCGTCTCCCACTGAATACTGACTGAGCACTTGGGCACAACACTGAATAACTGGAAAAGAGTCTCATATGCATTGTATACACATGACTAATTGAATTGTGACACTTACTGAATTATGTGATGATGTGAGAGATTGCAAATTGTTACATGCTACGGTAAACTGTTGCGTAATACTGTAAATTGTGATATGATACTGCAAACTGTTATAGGCTACTGCAAATTGTTATATACTAATTGTATCTTCTTCGTGCTGCGTCTGCATACAATTTATGTAATGCATGATTTGGGTGAACCATCGATGATGGTTTCTCGCTGAGTTCGCAAACTCACCCAAAATTGCAACATATTTTCAGGACTGTTAGAGTAGATTCCTAGCTCTGGAGATAGTCTTTTCCTGCTGTGCGAGCGTGCTAGCAAGAGAAGCGATGGCTCACAGGTCAGTCAGCTGGGTTGGACTTTTGTGGATGACTTAGGATAGATGTTTGTATCAGTTTCCTTTTTGGATTTTGTTTAGGGGACTGATAGACTTGTCTATTCTGATATTGGATGACTTTATCGAGATTATTTTGGATTTTAAATTTACTGATTTATGATATATTATGGTTTTAATTATTGCGATGCCATGTGGATTTTAGCAAAATTTTTTGGTAGTGCACCTTTATCGTGGGATACGTGTCGGAGCGACCTTCGGGCGTCCCGATGTGTACCCTACGGTGAGGGGGCGCTACAACACCCTAACTTATATAACTTGATACTACACTCTTTAAACCTAGAATATAGTTGTACATTATAGTTCAGGTTCCCTTTGTTAATAAAATAATAATTTAAAATATTTTAATCTATTGTAACATAATAGAAATAAAAATATATTTAAATTTTGTTAAATAAATTTTAAAAAGAGATTTTTAGGCCTTGTTTTTAGAATTTTTGAGTAATTTTTAGGCAAAACTAATATTAACTGGTTCATTGCGTCAACTTTTCCATTGTATTTGCTTTAATTTTGCATCACAGTCCTCTGTTAATTCTTTGTTATCACAATTAATTTGTGTTTAATTAAGCTGATTATATTCATAAACATGTATAGTTTTCTAGGGAGTAATTTTACATTTTAGGCGTTTATAGAGATTTTGGATTAATTGGATGATAAAAATAATTTTGGTACTAAATTCGAAAGTCAGAAAACGTGTTGGGACTAACGAAGGAGAAAAATTGAAAAGGCCCAATTTGCATTAGAAAGGGGCTGATTTGCAAATAACAAAGAGTGGGACGACTCTTAGCAATTAAGCAGTTGGAGCACAAAATGCTTGCCGTCAAAGGAAAATATAGTTGCAAAATGGCAAGCATAGGAGAACAAAATGCAGAGACAAAAAGGCTGGAATTGAGTTTCAAAGCCACAGTTGAACGGAAAGAAAATGTAATGAAGAAACATGGGTAGAACAGTAACAGAAAATCAGAGAAACGAGATATAAAATGAGGACATCTGGAAAGTAAAAAAGATTACAATGTCAACTTAAAATGCTAGGTAAATTTGAATAGAGATTCCAAGTGGATCAAAGGCCAAATCGACAAGCTAAAACATCTAAAATGCTCAAATTGACAAGATTAACAGCCTAAAACATGGTATGAACTAAATGAAGTATCAAAACTTACAACGATTAAGCATAAAATGGCATGATATGCAATACAAAATAGGAGAATAAAATGACAAACACAAAAGCAACAAAAAACCACGATCTGAGATAAAAATGAAAAGGAAAAAAAAGAAGAATAATATAGCTATTTTTGAGTTACTTTGCTGTAGCTTGGGGATGAATTCTCCAAGCCATTATCCTTTCAGGTGCCCACCTCCTATTGTGTTCTTCCTTGTGGCATATTGAATGTTGATTATTTTGAAATTTTAAATAAATTAAATTAATAATACCTATTACGGGCGGCATCCATAATCTGACACTATTCAAGGTAATTAGACTTTCAAAAGCTCTAACACAAACACAACAGTACCAAACACAATCCAAGCTAATGCATTGGCAATCGAGACTAGTTAATGTTCTTTCTTGCATTGTCATTCTACAATGAAATTGAGACTAGTATCTTTCACCTATTGTTGTCTTTAGAATCTCTTTCCTCTAGCAAACTCTCCAAGATGTGGCCAATAACTTGCTACATTATTATCAGTTCATTGTCTCAGTTTTAAGCTGATCCACTGTCTTCAATGAGCATTTCCTATTACAATCCTTGAACAATTCTTGCGTCGACATTATATTATCTCCTATATCTATCTACTTTGAATGAAAGCACCTTATGGCACATTGATTTGTGGATTTAATACCTCCTTGAACCTTAAGGAAAGAAGCTTGGCTATAATCTTATATAATGTTTGCAACAAGAGATTAGCCTAAAATGTTTAAAGGAACTTGGATTAGGTACTTTGGGGATGAGTGATAAGTAGTATTTTATTCATATTTTTAGTCTCATAGTTAATGCATTTTGCTTGTTTATTTTAATATTTTTATCGATTGTGATATATGAGTTGTTCATATTTTGTTATTAGTTCTGATTCACTCACTTGGAGCAAAATAGAAAGAATTTGAATAAGTTCGGAGTAATTTGGAGCTATTGTGATTGAGTTATGAAGTGCATAACAATGTATATGGCCATGTAGGAGAGTTTGAAGGCATGTTGATTGTTTCCTATAGAACACGCACACGTTGATTGGAAACAACTTCTGATTAATAGTGATCAACATGCCTATATTGATGATTATGTATCTATCTGAATTCAGATAATATTTTAACTCCAAATAATGTTGTGTGCTAGTATTAAGAACATAGTCATCAACATGCCTATATTGATGATTATGTATCTATCTGAATTCAAATTTCAAATTTAAAAAGTAAGCTTGAGTGACACAAGAAGGAGGAGGTTAAGAAAATGTTAAGAGAAACCCTAAAATGACACAAAGAAAGAGAAACAACTAGCAAAAACCCTTTGGAATGGACTTTCATCAATGAAAAATGAAGTTTTTAAGGTTGTTATGGATTTTTAATCATGTTATCCTTAATTTTCATATTTTCCTTTCGTTTTGGTGTTTTGTTGGATATAATTATGAACTAAAATCTTTGTGGTATTTAGATTAATTGAACCTTGGAAAGGATCTAGTAGTGACTTTATTTCAATTAAATTTTTTTATTTCACTGAGATTCAATTATGTTTTTTATTTATACTTGAATTAATACTGCTAGTATGTTGATTCATGTATAATTTCATGCAATAAAGATTGAAAATATAATGTAAGAAAAGATCTAGATTGAAAGGAGTTGCATGCAAACTTAAAGATATGTCAATACATATCTTTTGAATTCAGGTAAACCTAATAGTGGAACTCATAAGTAATTAGTACAATTCTTGGGTTAATCAACCTAGAAGTAGGTGTTAATAGTCTTAAGAAAGATATGAAAATAAAAAATTTTCATGGTCCAGTGATCTTGAAAATAAATTGATTAGTAGAATTATGATAGTATGAGAAGTTTTATGGGATTTAAATTCTAGGTGTTGACTATTTTATTGGTTAATTTTTCTCTTTTTGTTTTTCTAACTTTCTTTTATTTTGACCTATTCTTAGTTTATTTTTGTTTTATTTTAAATCTAAATTTCACCAACATCTTATTATAGGAAAGATAATAGGAAAAGAGTTTTTATTGGAACTTATAATCTTTGTGGAATCAACACTTAGTGCTTTGAGCCCCATACTATAAAACCATAGGTGCACTTACTTTAGATAGTAGATAGATTAGAGGAGTTAAGTTATATATAATCATCATACGAGTCTTCTTGGTGTCGTTTATGGGCATTAGGATATTAGGAAAGCTTGATTGCTATTAATCTAACCATTTATTTCCTTTGCGTTTATTTTATTTCTTTTGATATTTTAGTTTTTATCATTAATATTTTTTCTTACTACTTTTTTAGGAGCTGGATTTGTTTATGACCTAAAGCAATCTACCAAAAATAGTTAAGGGAAATCCTAAAATTAAAAGAACCTCTTTGCAAAACCTCAGAACTAGGTTTAGACAAAGGAAAGAAGAGTGGGAGTGAGAATTTGAGGATACATAACCAAAAAATAAAACATAATAGTAAAAAACTATGTCTAAGTATGCGAGGTCATTACTAACTAGAACTGAGTCTAGTATCCTTAAACCAATTATTTCAACCAAAAACTTCGAGATTAATCTAAATGTTATACAGCTAGTGTATCAATTTGTTTAATGTGATGGACTGCAATATGAGGATCCAACTACTCACATCATCAACCTTCTAGAGATTTGTGATACTTTTAAGATAAATGGGCCCACTTACAATGTAATTAAATTAAGATTGTTTCCTTTTTCATTGAGCTAAGTAGTGGTTGAACTCTCTTCCTAGATGATCGATCATGACTTGGAATCAAATGGTGGAAAACTTTCTAGTGAAATACTTCCTATCATCTAAGATGATGAAGATGAGAAATGCCATCTCTTTCTATACTAATTGAGAGATTCAATGATTTATTAAGAAGATTCCCATATCATAGTCTTCCTGTTTGATTGCAAGATTAGCCATTATATAATGGTTTAAATTCTTCAATATGGTAGATGATAAATTTTGCAACTTTAGGAACCTTAAATAGAAAGATGGCTGAAGAAGTTAAAGAGTTGACCAAAAAGATGGCTATTAATAGCTATTAGTGCAAATCAATAAAAGTAAAACATAATAATCAAGTTGTAGTCTATAATTAATGCATTTACAATTTTTGTGTTTCAAGTTGAAGCTCTTAGTAAGAAGATTGGTGGATTATTGGTCACACAATAAATAGATCCGATGATGCTGTGTCAGTTATATAGAAGAGGGTATGTAGGCCAAGATTGTAAAGCTATTAAGGCTATAGCAAAATTGATTGTATATGTTGACTACATACGTAAAACACCTCAATTGCAAAATAACTCATATAGTAACACTTACAATCCAGGATGGAGGAATCACCTAAATTTTTTCTTAGGAGAATAAAGAGTAAACAAGATACAATCCTCCACTTGGATTTCAACAACAATATCCTCTATAATAGAGGAAGCCTAACTTGTAATTTATCATGCATAAATTCATTCAGGCATCTGAATTTTGATTCCAAGCTAGTCAAGCTTCACTAAGGAAATTAGAGGCTTCTATTTAAAACTTAAACAATCAAATAGAACATCTTGCCAAGATAATTTCTAAGAGACCATAAGGAGGCCTTGCTAATAATACTGAGACAAACCTAAAGGAGCATGTAAGGCAGTCACTCTTAAAGTGGTTGTAAATAACTGTGTAGAAGAAACAAGTTAAGTAGGATAAGATTGAAACAAACAAAAAGGATAAGGAAGGAGCTAAAGAAGGTGAGCAACCTAATTTGGTGGTGGAATTTAAGCCTTTTTCTCATATCTAGTAAAACTAAACAAGGATCATATAGATAAATAGTTTGGAAAGTTCCTAGAATTGTTTAAACAACTATATATTAACTTACCTTTTGTTGAGGCTCATTCATAGATGCCAAAGTATTACAAATTTTTGAAGGAGCTACTATTGAACAAAAGGAAGTTGGAGGTACTATCCACCGGTGTCTATTAGCTAGAAGTGCTCGGACATGTTTTAGGATAAACTACTTAAGAAGCTTAAAGATCTAAGGAGTTTCACTGTACCTTATTTAATTGGTAGTTTATTAACTAAAAAAGCATTAGCTAAATTAGGAGCTAGCATTAACTTAATTCCCTATAATTTATTTAAGAGATTAGGATTAGTATAACAAAAACTAACAAGTATGAGCATACAATTAGTTGATATGTCAATTAAGTATCTTAGAGGCATCCTAAAAAAATGTGGTTAAAGTTGACAAATTCATATTCCCATGTGATTTTTTCATATTATATATAGATGAGGATATTAAAGTAACTTTTATATTAGATTGTCCATTTTTAGCCACAATTAGGACAACAATTGATATAAGTGATGGTAAAGTGGTGAGAGTGGATGATAAAGAGGTTACTTTCAAAATGTTTGAAGCTTTGATTTATTCTCTTAAATACAATGACACTCATTACTTTCTTAATATGAATGATTTTACAGTAGTGGATGTTGTTCAAGAAATTATAAGTGATAACTAGTTAGATTTGTGTCTAGTAGAAGAGCAGGATTTTATTCTCTAACATCACAATAGAGTAAGCTGAAGTGGGAATGTCAAGATAATGATGTTAAATAAGCATTTTTTAGGAAGCAACCTAAGCTTTTTAATTTGTTAATTTCATTTCAATTAGTTTTATTCTAGTTTTTTTATGTTTTAGTTTCGATAATTATAATTATAATTATATATATATATATATACTTTATGGTTTAGTATATATTTTCATTTGTTTTATAGTTATATGAGTGACATTTTTGTCTTTTATGTTTTAGATATGTGTTTTGAATTACAAGTGTGGAAGTAGGTGGAAAAATTGGGTAGTTCAAAAAGTTACAAAGCGTAACAAGCCTACATTGATTGTCGTGTTGAGTTACATGCTTATGTTGATTAGAGACATTACCATGTTTGACTGAGAGAAAAAAGTGTTAAAAATGATAATAAGAAACACGATCATCAACTCCCATGTATTTATGACTGTGTTGCTAGAAAATCACTATGATTCACCTACACATCGATCAACACGCCTATGTTGCTAGAACCAAGTAAGCATTTGAGAAACAGTAAGAAACACAACCACTAACACACTAGTGTGAGTGACCATGTTAAATTTTGTTTCCTTTTTCATTGTTTTTCCAAAAAATTTACAGAACTCTACTTGCATACTAACTAACCCATATTAGTGACCATATAGATTTCAAGTTTTTAAAATTTAAGCTCAACAGGATATTGTTAAGTCCCAACATGACCCTGTAATTTATCATTTTATTTTTAACGCAGCCTAGATAAACGCCACTGTTTTGGACATATACTTTATGATAACATGTTTGAGATACATGCCCATGTTTACACGCCTATGTTACAACCTTACACGATTGTATTATTTTAACATTAACTCTAAATTGCTCAATATGGGGCAGTTATATAGCCATATTGCTACCAATTTTGAGCAGAATTTTCCTTTAAGTTGTAACTTATTTCTTGGACTTTATTAATTCATTTTGCCTTAACTTCTCATATATAGGCGATGCTCCTCCACATCCCAATTGATTTCTCTTAAAATTTCATCAACTTAAGTTATGTTTAATGCTTTATTTCAATTATTCTTGATTTTTTGAATAGTTTTGGCGGAATTCGGTGTAGGAATGCATATTTTTGGTATCGTGGGGTTATTTGGAATTACCCGTGTGATTGGAAGAGTTTTAGGGGATTAAATGGTATTCTTAGGATGCTTTTCATAAATGAGTTCGAGTTTGTTAAGGATTTCTAAGCTATTTTGCATATATTATTAGGAATTGGAATCCCTAAGACTATTAATTGGTTTTGTATTAATTCAATTGTGAAATTGTTCATGTCCTTGCATGTTTTACATTCTATTAAGCTTTGGTACTATTTAATTTCCAAATGTTTAAACAATTTTAATTTTTAATTTAATTAGGGCGTTTAGATAAATTAATTACAACTGTTGTAATTATTTGAGGTATGGGGTATTTTGTGAGAAGTTTGGATTTTTTGGATATAATGTTATTATATTTGTGATATTTACACATTAATTTATGGTTTATTGGATTTGTTTATTTTTTATTATTAACCCATAACAATTTGATTGTAGGATAATTTTATGGTTTTTTCTCATGGTGTGACTAATGTTTATTATTTCCTTGTTTTGGCAAAATTTTTTCTTTTCATATTTTAGGGAATAATGATGAAGAGAGTAAACACTCGAAACCAAAGGTGAGAAAAGGAGGTGCTAAGGAAAAGGCAAAGGGGAAAGGGTAGTTCATAACATCTACCTCGATAGCCGACAGTCAACACGTACACACCTTACGCTTGCCACACATCCCATGTTGCACTTTACAATGAGAGGCTGAGGTTGAAGCCTTATAGTGAGAGTTGAAGCATCAATCAACCACTACTGTACTAAATTGGACTTGCTCAAGGAGTCTAAATTGATTAGTTTTGGTGATGAGATTGCTTCTTCGCAGTCAAGGAGCCCATATACAAAGAGTTAACCTTGGAGTTCTCCACCACCTTTATGATTGAGAAGCAACATTACACATGGAAAGTCCATAATGCATTGTAGTTTTTGGTGCTAAGAGATATATGCAGTATGAGTTATAGCAGGTTGTCATTGTATATGGGCCTATACTGAAAGAAGTACATTACTATTAAGGAGTATGCTATATTACCAATGTGCTTACTATTTAGATTTATAAAGAAGACACTATGGCAAAACATTAGTTATGAGTGGTCATATAATCTGTCGAGGTCTAAGGACTTACGAAATAAATTACCCAGTACATAATTTAGAGCTTCTGCAGTTATATTTGTTCTAAAGATTTGGAGACATTATCTATTGGTACCCGATCTTGGAACCGGATCCCAACCGAAAAACGAAAGACGGAAACGAAAACGAAGTGGCAGATAGCTAAAATGAGGCGAAGCGGAATCGATACTTACCAAACGGAGCCGACATCCGAGAACAATCAAGAACACAGAAACACATTCGCGTTGGAAACCTAGACTATCTAAACCCAGTATAAATTTTTTTTCTTTTTTTTTCTTATTCATTCCTTTTCTCTTTACTCAATCACATTCAAATCATAATCAATCCATACAATTTCCTTTTTGGAAATTTATCCTCATATAACACTCAATTCATATAATTTGCCTTAATCACGCAAATCTCATCTTTACCAAACAAACTTCTTAATTTCCAAATTCTTTCATAAACATTTACAAACTGCTTTCAAAACCATCATCATTGGAAATCCCAAATTTCTCATTTGTCGAAAATCCAAGCCTTTTTACAATTTATGAATATAATTGAAACACATGGGTCACATTTATGGTATCAGAGCTCAGTATTATGATCGTACTTGGGCGTTTGTGTCTAGCTGATGTGTATAAGAAGAATGTTCAAGCCTAAGATTTAATTTGGGAGATTGTGATAAAGATAAAGTGTATACCAAAGTGATTGATAGATGAAGATGATAAGAATGTTAAGTGATTTTAGGAAATTGTGCATGAAATTGAGATTTGAAGTTCATGAGGAATTAGGATGATTTGATTTTGTATATTCATTTGTGAGTGAAAGATGAGCATGGAGATGGATTTTTATGAAGTATGTGAAGACCTCATTAAGTGATCGATGAGGGTTAAGAACTTTGATGAATTTTAGGTTTGTGATTATGAAATCATGATTAAAATTTCATGATGAATCTTGATGACTTGCTTTTGGATATTTATGTGTGAGATGAAATGAGGAATGATTGAGAGATGAGATAAAGAATAAAAATATATGTGTGAAAGATCAATAGGTTGATTTTGGATGATTATTGGCCCATATTGGGTTCCTTAAGAAATGAGACCATTGACTTGTGAAAATGTGTTAAGAAATATTTTATTTGAGGAAATAGTGTTTTGATATAAATGAGAAGTGAAAAATAGTGATTAAGTTAAGAATATGTGTGATAAGAAATTGATAAGAAAGTAATGTGACTATTATTAGGAGGATATGTTACTTGATGACAATGTATGAATTTCGAGGACGAAATTCTTTTAAGAGGGGGAGAAATGTTGGACCCCGATCTTTAATTGGAATTTAGAAATAGTAAATGAAATTGAATGAGTGTTTTGTTTAAGTATTATGTTATGTTTAAGTATTATGTTATAGATGAAATTATGCTTTAAGGAAATTTTGAGAAAAGAATTATGAGTTTTCAATGTATTTAGTAATTGTGGAGATTTGTATGGGTTATGAAAGTTTAAGCGAATGAATTGATTGAAAAGTTAGTAGAAAATCAAGAAATAAAGAGAAAAGTGAGAGAATTTGAAAAATTAAGAAAGTTGACTTTTGGAGATAGAAAGTTTGACTTGAGAGTTGACTTTTTGTTTGAGGCACAATTTGAGAAAATTGTCTTCTGGAAACTTGTAGTTTATGTCAAGAGCTTTCTGTAGCCATAAAGTTTGATATTTTTCGATATCGGAAGTGAGAGTTATGATCAGTCAAAGTTCGCTTGGAGTTTGACTTTTTTTAAGAAAAAGTTGACTTTTTTATTTAGGCAAAATTCGAGAAAATGATCAACATGAAAATTGTAGTCTCTGTCGAGAGCTTTTTGTGGACATAAAGTTTGCTATTTTTTGATGTCGGGATTGAGAGATATGATTTTCCGAAGATATGCTTTGTTTTGAATATGCTATTAAGTATAGATTTGTGTGTTCTATGCTTCGAGGCCACTCGTCGTACGGATTTAGAGTTTAAGCATGGGTTAATTTTTTTATCATAACTCACTCATCCGACCTCGGATTGAGGTGATTCTTGAAGCATTGAATTCCTAACACATGTGTCCTTCTCTCCATGAAAATTTGTATCAATCGGAGTTGAATTGAAAAAGTTTGATTGAATCATATGACAATCAGAATGTTTTGTTTCATTCTGATCTTGCTATTTTTCCTTCCTCATTCGACTTTGTCAAATCATTTGCTTATATCTTTTCCGTTCGACATCCGAATGACTCGGTTCTTGAAGCATTGGATTCCTAAGACAATGAAGTTCATGATTATGTGAAAATTATGAATTTTAGAGATTTAATTGAGTAAGATTATTTGATTCAAAGTGAGACAGGAAAGTTTATGAACATAGTTCGGTATTTTGTGAAATTAGGGATCTGTGGAGATCCGATTGAATCGAGGTTTGAGGGAAAATAAAACTAAGACATGGGGCTACAATTGTTATGAAGAAATAAAATTTCAATTTAGCCTTTAAGAATGTTTATTTGTGGAAGGAAATGAATTCTAGAAAATGTGTTAGTAAAATGATATGTTCGACATGTTTGGACTATAACTTTTGATGTAGTGCTCCAAATTGGATGACTCTTAAGGCATTACGAAATTAAGACATAGAGGAATATTTCTCTAGAAGGAAATTTTGACAAATTTCTACAAATTGATAGTACGAAACATGTCCGCAAGTGAGCATGACTCAAAGAAATATTCAGGGGCAAATTAGGAAATTAACTTAAGGATTTGAGTTTAAGGCTTATAAGAAAAGGGAAAAAGGGTCTTTTACACTCTAATTTAAATGACTTGGCATATAAGAAGAGGGGGAGTGTCATTTTTTTTAAGGAGGCCAACGAAATTTCTAGAAGAAGAAAGAAGAAAGAAGAAGAAGGAAGACAGAAGAGGAGAAATCGTGGAGGAGAAGGAGAAGGAGGAAGAAGAGGTAGGGTGTCTGAACTTTCAAGCTTGATCTTTCCATGGATTCATGAAGGAAAAGAGGGAAGGAGAAGAGATCTACCCTCCAAGCCAAAAAGAATTTCAAAAATAGAAAGAGAAAGAGGTAAGAGAATCTTCAAGTTTGAGTTTTTAGTGATTTGTTAGTTTAGAAATATGGAAAAGGTGATGGGTTTGTGATTTCCTTGATTAGCTTTGAAAGATTTCTTGATGAATTGATTTATTGTTGGATTTATGTGAGTTAAGGTTTGGGTAAAGTTTGAGATTGTAGAAATTCTTGATTTGGAAAGGTTGAAAATATGATGAGTTCAAATTTCCTATAGTTAATTTGAGAAGTATGATGTTTATGATATTGGAATTGGTTGATTATGGCTTAGGTGATTTTAAGTTGGAAGAGAGAGAGAAGTAAAGATCAAATTGAGGATTGTAACAAGCTTATGGCATGGATAAGAATGTGGGTAATGTGTTTATTTTTCAAATTATAAGTTAATTATAAATGTTGATTTTTATAAGCCATTGATTTGCAAATGATTGAATCAATTACTTTTGGAATGTTTATGAATTGTTTATCCAATGGATTTCAAATGATTTTACCAATTTGAAATACTCGTTTGATTTCTTTATGTTTAATTGATTGAAAGTTTTAATATGAGAACTTGTGTGTCACGATATTTAGATGATTTGCAATTGTCTCAAGTATGCATTATTCTATGTGATTGATGGTTTGAAAATTGTGAAGAAATGCTAGAAATTTATACATGTGTCATGCTCATGAAATCAAGATTTCAAAAAGTGCCATTTGGGCAAAGTAATTTTCAATGCATGATTACATGTTATGTGGGTTTCGGCATAGTCCCTCATGTGGAGTCAGTGCACTGGTCTCATTCTTAAAGCCTTTTTTCGGCTACCCGCAAGTGGCACGAAGTTCCTTTTAGGACTCCCTTATGTGTACGACTACACAAGGCCATTTTATGGAATTGTGTAGTCATCATGTGTATTGGACTTGCCAAACTATTATGATGTGTTATAGGATTTGATGTTACTTGAAATGTGGTGCATTTATATGCGATGTAACCCATGTGTTTCAATTATATTCATAAATTGTAAAAAGGCTTGGATTTTCGACAAATGGGAAATTTGGGATTTCCAACGATGATGGTTTTGAAAGCAGTTTGTAAATGTTTATGAAAGAATTTGGAAATTAAGAAGTTTTTGGAAATTGAATCTTCGATGTTTTTGAGAAACTGAAAGTAAGGTTTGAAAATATTTTGCTTATCATTTGTTTAATAAACATGTTATCCAAGAGCTTCCTAGCTCACCCCCCCTTTCATCCCCATCTTCAGGTATTCGAGCAGGAGATTGGATGAAAGACATCAAGATATCAACATTTGTATATGTTTTGTACTTTGTGTTATTGGTTTAAGATTATTGGAAATGGTCTATGGCTTGAAATGCCATTAGAGTATTGTAAACATTTTGGTTCATAATGTATTATGGATTATGATATTGTATAAGAACTTGAGTGGTGAAATTGGAAATGTATTGGTTTTGGATTGTGCAATTTGGTTTTGTATATCAATTGGATTGAGTTATGAATACAATTGGGATATATGTTATATATATTTAGATATGGATGAATGAACTGGATGATGAGATATTAGTTTGAATGTGATAAATATGAATTGATATGAAAATGATTTAAAGTGGTTAGAATTTAGGATTGCGTTTCTGCTGAAATCCCGGACGGAGGGTCCGGTGGATTTGATTATGTGAAACTGTCTGGTATATATATAGAAGTGTATTCAAGATATTTGCAGGTTTGGGTTTTATTTTTGTGCAGTCGTTATGCTGCCGGATTTTTATATGATTTATAGGGATAAGTGAAGATGCATATGGATTTATGGATTTATTGACATGAGTATGAGATAGTATAATAAGGAATGCGATCATGATGAATAAGAGGAATAAAGCAACTCGCGATTAGTATGAGTTTAAGGCTAAGTCCTTATATGATAGATGAAAAGCATACTTAAGAAAGCAAGAAAGAAAAGAAAAAAAATTATACCGTTTCGGATGGGTCAAGTCTATGGTATCCAACGCGACGATTCTTTAAGATTATTAATCCCGGATGTCGAACACTTGTCATGTTATTCGATTTGACTTCATATGTATGTTTTGATTCCAAGTTTGAATCCGATCCATTTCCATTTCACAAGTTTGTCAAGAGTTCATTGATTTCATTTGGATCCGATTATATTAGCTTCAGTTTCAATTGATCTAATTGTTTCGCATTCGTATTCGATTTCCATTGGTATTCGATTCATTTAGCTTCGCATTTGTTTCGTTTCATTCGCTTTGGTTTTCGATTTCTATTCCGCTTCAAGAGTGGGGTTATGAGTATAGCGTTAAGTGTATGAAGTTGGGTTCCGGAAACGGGATCCAACATTATCTATATGGAGAGACATTCCAAATTTATAATGATCATCAGACCTTGAGGTATCTGTTAAGCTAGAAAGAGTTAAACATGAGACAAAGGAGATAGGTACAGTTATTGAAAGATTATGATTGTATAATTGAGTATCATCCGGGAAAAGCCAATATGGTGGTTGATGTTTTGAGCAAAAAGTTGAATACCAATGTAACTCATATTTAGTTATTAAGGTTGCCAAACTTGATTCAATTGAGAGCTTTGAATATGGAGTTAAATCTAGAGCATAATGAAGCATTAATAACCACATTGAAACGGAGGCCTTATATCATAGAATCAAAAAAGGAAAAAACAAAGATCTTAAGATAATAAAATTGATTAAGAAAGTTAAGATGAATACAGATTCTAAGTTTGAATTGGGAGATGAAACATTGTGGTTAAAATAGAGGCTATGTGTGCCTAATGTGGATGATCTGAGAAAGAAAATTCTATAGGAAGCTCATATGGCTACCTATGCTATACATCCTGATACTACCAAGATGTATAATACGTTGAAGCAACATTTTTGGTGGCCTGGAATGAAAAAGTAAGTAGCGGAGTTTGTTTCTAAATGTATAATATGCTAACATATTAAAGCTGAGTATCAGCCTCCAGTTGGAAAGTTACATTCGTTGCCTATTCTAGAGTGAAAATGAGAACGAATTATTATGGATTTCATAATGGCACTACTTAAGACTTCGAGGCAGAATGATGATATTTAGGTTGTAGTGGATCGATTGACTAAGTCGGCCCATTTCGTACCAGTGAGAGAGAATAAATCACTAGACAAGTTGGCCTAAAGGTATGTGAATGAGGTGGTTAGGTTGCATAGGGATTCGATGTTTATTGTATCGGAAAGGGATCCCAGATTAACTTCGAGATTTTGGAAGAGTTTGTAGTCAGTTATGGGTATAAAGTTAAACTTCAGTACTGCATTTTATCCTCAAACAGATAGACAAAGTGAGAGGATAATCAAGATTGTTGAGGATATGTTTAGCACATGTGTATTGGAGTTTCAAGGAGCATGAGATCAGTATATAGCATTGATTGAATTTGATTATAACAATCATTATCACAGTAGTATCGAAATGACACCATATGAGGCATTGTATGGCAGAAAGTGTCGATCACATCTGTATTGGGGTGAAGAGGGCTTGAGAATGGTTGAAGGTACAGAACTGATACAAGACACTATGGATAAGGTGAAACTAATTAGGAGTCGAATAAAAGCAGTTCATGATAGATAGAAAAGTTATGTGGATCAGCACAGAAGGGATATGGAATACAATGCGGGAGACAGGGTGTTTCTGAGAGTGTCGCCTTGGCAAGGGGTGTTGAGGTTTGTTAAAAAGGGCAAGTTGAGCCCTAGGTATATTGATCCTTATGAGATCTTTGAGAGGATAGGACCTTTGGCATACAACTTAGCTTTGCCTAATGAAATGTCTCAGTTGCATAATGTGTTTCATGTGAGTATGTTAAAAAGATAAAGATCTAATCCAACATATGTGTTGCTGGCTCAAGATATTGAGGTTGATAGCAATCTAAGTTATGTTGAGGAGAAAATAAATATAGTGGGTTATAAGACAAAGCAGTTGAGAAATAGAGTGATTCCATTAGTAAAAGTCATTTGGAGAAATCACTCGACTGAGGAAGCAACTTAGGAAATGGAGGATCATATGAGGAAACAATATCTCCACCTATTCGAGTCATCAGGTAAGAATTTCGTGTATGAAATTTCTTTTAGGAGGGTAGAGTTGTAACATCCTGTAACTTATGATAAGGTTAAAATAGTGTTTATAAAAGATTAATGAAAAATTAGAAAGCATAATTCATGTTTATGCATAATGTGGCATACACATACACGAGAATATTGATTTTTGCACATTAATATGGTTGTACATTCATGCATTGACATGTCCCCGGGGTATGAAAAATGTTAAGTGAAAATAATGTGAATTGTGGGTTTTTTATCTTAAAAATTTAATTGGAGTGTATTAAAATTGATTTGGTAATTTTGGTAATGTTTTGGGTATTTTGGAAAATTGGAGTATTTTTGGACTGAAAAAATGTCAAAATATGGACCAATTATAGTGTGACATGTGGACTAAAGAATTAGTGACAAATGGCATAGATAAATGAGTGACATTTGACACGAGTAATTAATTAACAAATGGGAGCAATGATTGAGTGACAAATGAACTAGTAATTAGGTGACATTTTGTAGCTTATGTAAGGGATAAGTGGCTTACATGCTTAAGGACATATGTTGAAATAATATGGTGACATCTAACACCTTAGGTGTAACGTTTCTACAATGTTGTTTCAGCCTAGCTCATTCTTCTTCTCTTCTCATCTCTCTATCTCTTGTTCTTGCGTTTTTCTTGAAGCTATGCTAAATTACCACAATAAATACATGTTTTTATCCTTTAAAAAATAGCTAAACAACCAGTTGATTGTTGTTGTTTCATCATAACTGAAAGTCATTTGATCCCATCTTGAATGTGTGATGACTCTGCATGTTTGGAGTACTAATTTAGAGTGATTTTTGAGATAGGATTAGAACTGACTAAGTAAGTAAAATATTAGTGTTTATGGCATGTTATAATAGAGAATTGATGATGATGAATTAGGATGAATGCCATATGATGTTAATGATTGATTGTGTTAGAATTTGATAACTGGAATGTTTTTACTCAACATGCTTCAGTATTTTGATTACATTTTGATATGTAGATTTCAAAATGAGATGATTCTTATTTTAAATTGAAACAGAGACATTTGGATACAATTTTTTTAGAGAAATTGAATCAAATTTTTTCCTTAAGGGTCTTGAAATTTAGCTTGAAATTTAGTCTTGGCTTAGGCTATAACACTACCCGTGACATAAATCATGTCCTTTTGTTATCAAATAAATTGTATTGATGTAGGCTGAATAAGACAAAGGTGTATTTACAAAAGTTGTAGCTTATTCTCTTAGCTTTCAATTTTATAAATTTTGTAAATTTTGGATATTGTAATTGAGAGATATGAGTTGTACAACTTGAATGCATGATCATACCCTAGCCAAAATTTCAAATTTACTCATTCTATTATATTTTGAGCATAACTCATAGGATAATGAACCAAATTGTATGATCTTTGTATCATTAGAAACTTAAGACATGGGAGAACAATCTTCTAGAAGAAAGCGTTATCAATTTACTTCACTTTCCTGATGAGAATAATCATGCAAAGTGGACCCGAAAGTATGTTTTTAGACAAATCTGAATTGATCAATTGAGTATTGATTTATGAATGAGTTTTGTGACAAGAATATGATAAGGAACCCGGAATTGTCATGAACATGCATTGTACGTATTCATTATACATAAATGTGCATAAATAAATTCATAATTGTGCAAATAATGATATGTGTATGTACTATGTGCTTTAGAAGAGCACATTAAACGGCAACATCCAAACATTGCTGGGACTTTAAGGCAATAGCTATCTGGAGCGTATTGTGAGTAACCTAGATGATCTCACTTAATATTTTTCTATTATATATTATGTTTTGAATAATTTCGGACATGAAAGTCTGAGATATTGATTGATGAATGTGATATTAAAGTGTTCCTTGAATGTGAATTTGGTGAAATAAGTGTTCCTTAAATGTGACTTTGGTGAAATATGTGTTACTCAATATGTTTGTTGAATGTCGAACTAAGGTTTGATGATAAATGGGAATGGGACTATGAATGTGTTTGAATAGGAATGATTGAATATTATTATGAAGCATTTCATACACGATTGCATGATCAGATAAAGATAGTTGTAACATGAGTAGCCACCGAAAATAAATTTAAAGCTCGAAAGTAGGGGTTGTGAGCTTTTATGGAATTATAAATCTTGCAGAGGCCGAAGGATGGTTAGAGAGGACTGAGCGAGTATTTGATCAGATGGACTGTGAATCAGATGAAAAGTTTGACTATACAATTTCCTTATTGCAAGGCCCAACTTATCAATAGTGGAAGACTGTTTCAGGCAATGTCACAAGGCCTTGCAATCTAAATTGGGGAGACTTTCTAAGGGCCTTCAGGGAGAATTATATGCCCAAGATCTACCCGGACAGAAAGATGAAGGAATTTCTGGATCTAAAGTAGGGTAGAATGTCAATGGCAGATTACGAGATCAGATTTAATGAGCTGATAGGGTATGCTTCTGCCTTGATTCTTACTGAGGAAGACAAGTGCAGGAGATTTGAAGATGGGTTAAACATGGAAATTCAGACAAGGCTAGAAATCACCAATCTGACCAGTTTTTCTGAGCTCAGAGCAACCTCGATCCAATTAGAGTAATTGTTGAGAGATGATTAGGGAGAGCATAGACAAGAGTTTAAAATAAAAAGGCCCAGTGAAGTTCAGAGTGGTTCTGGTAGGAAATTTAGTAAACGTTAGAATAGCCCTTTTCGACCACCAGTTGGATCAAGACAGTCGGGGTTCAAACAAAGGGATAGCTTTGTACAGTCTGGCAATAGAAGAGGTATAGTGTCTGGATAGTTACCAAATTGTGAGCACTATGGGAAGAAGCACAGTGGTGAGTGTTGGAGATTATCTGGAACTTGCCTCAGATGCGGCTCTTTTAATCATCAGGTTAAGGATAGTCCTGCTACTATTGGAGCCTAGTCTAGTATGAGAGGAGGATCAGTGAATGAGACTACTATTTAGCAAAGTCGAGCTAGTGGGGTTGAGTAAAGAGGCAGAGGTAGAGGCAGAGGCAAAGTGAGTTTTGGAAGTTCTTTTGTTAGAACTAAGGTTTGGAGCAACATACCATAGTCTCAGGCCAGAGTTTATGCTATGACCAGACAAGATGCTTAGTATTCTTCGGATGTCGTTGCAGGTGCATTGCCATGATTAAGTTAGATATGTTTTTTCTCTAATATGTCATTATTATAGGTTGTATACTAGAATGTCCACATGGTGCTCTAGTATGTAATCTATGGTAATGGGGTGTTGCATTATGGAGGTAGTTTATAACTAGCTATTTCCATTCTCAACAATCTATATGTTTATTAGTTGTTACATTTAGTTATTCCTAAAGGAGTTTTGAAGAAAATTGATAGGAGTATTAGGGATTTCATATGGCATGATCTGAATTCAAATTGTAAAAAGACTTCCAAAGTTAAATGGAGTGTTATATTTCTTCCCAAAGAATATGGTAAGTTAGGAATCAACTCTGCTAACAAAATGAACAAGATTTTATTAGTTAAGAGATTATGAAGAATCTATTATGACAAAGAGAGTCTTCGGGTGAAATGGATGCATATATTTCACATCAAACAAGGAAGCATTTAGGCAATCTCCCATAAATGTACTCATTCCTATACCTTTCAAAAAATCTTACTTAATAGGCCTTTTATGTATAATCATATCAAGCACTACATCAAGGATGGGAAGAGCACTAAATTCTGGCTTAATAACTAGCATTCACTTGGTCCTTTATGTTACAATTCTGACTCTAAGAGGGGTAATACCTAAGAATACTGAGATGTATAAACTCATTTATAGTAACAACTGGTATTGGCCTTTTCATATAGCTTGGAGAATTAGACCAATTACTGATTATATGCCAAACTACTTACTAAACTAGATACAACAGGATCAAGCTAGTTGGATGTCACATAATTCACACAAGTTCATAACTCGATCATGTAACCATTTACCCCATGGACCTCTCATCATATTTTTTTCTTTACAAGCTAATTTTTAGTTTTGTTACTTCTCTAGCTCATTCCTTTATTCTTTAGCTTGACACTATGCGAAAGCTGGGAACTAGGGACATAATTAAATTTTATATCTCCAACAAATCCCGTCCTCTATGTTCTAGTGTTAATGAAACTTTAGATCATATATTCTTCAAATATTGTCATACAAAATTGCTTTGCAGAAAATTTCTCAGTTTGTTTGAGCTGCAAGATAAGAATTTTAGCTTGTTAGAATGCTTATCTTAGATAAATGAACTAAAATGGAGAAGTGAAGAGGATCATAAGGTCTTTAGAACAGGTTTTGTTATGCTAGTCCACTTTATATAGAGGATGAGAAACACAAAAATGTTTGGAAAAGTATATCAATACAACAAATTCCCATAGATGGAGTTCTTTCTTAAGCTTAGAATGACAATTTTGGCAATTCCTCATAAACATCTCATTTCCAATTGAATCAAACAACAAATTCGAATTTAGATAGTGCAACTCAAATATTCTTTGATTACTAGTTAGTTGATTTTGTACTTACTCCAATTGTTGGAGATGACTTTCAGTTCTCTTTGTAATTTCCACCATTTTGAATGAATATTTCATGTACTTTCCATAAAAAAGAAAGTCCAAGTGAGAGATGATGACTATTACATGATACACTTTGTAAGGAAGAAGAAGGCGTCAATTATATTATTTTGACTAGTAACTAAGTTTGAAGAAACAGTCAAGCTAAAATATTAATAAAAAAGGCGCTTGTTAGGTAACCCGACCATAAATTTGATTCTCTTTCAAGTTTATTTGAATATAATTATAGTGTTGTGGACTAATAATTTATAGGTTTATTTCACATTCAATTTAAATTTTATTGTAGTTATTAATAAATTTATAACCCATTTTAATTGTTTGTGTTTAGAATATTTATTCTTTAATTTTTATTTTTTGTAAGGAATATGATAAGTAGTGATTTAGTCATATTTTGGTCTTATATTTCATGTGTTTTGCTTATTTATGAGTATTATTTTTTATTTTGTTACTTAAGTTGTTCGTATTTTGTTTTTAGGTCTAATTCACTCCCTTGGAGCAAAAATGAATGAATTCTGACAAGTGTTGAGTAATAGAGTGTAAGACAGTGTACATAGTTGTGTATGAGAGTTTAGAGGCGTGCTAAATTTTTTTCTACAAAACAAAAATTATGTTGAATGGAAATATGCTTGTGTTGAATAGTGAGAAGGCCATATTAATAGTACAAGAATGTATTTGTGCATATGTTAGATCCAAATAATGTCACATGATAATTTAAGAACATAATCATTAACATGCTTGTATTAATGATCGTGTAACTCACTATATCCAATTTTCAAATTTAAAAAGATAAGCTTAAGTTATATATAACAGAAGGAGGTTGAAAATACAAAGATAGGAACCCTAGAATGGCTAAAGGATCGAGAAACAACCAAGGAAATCCCATTATAGTGGATTTTAATCAATATAGAGTGAAGTTTTTGGAGATTTTAAGGATTTTAGTCTTGCTTTCCTAGATTTTTAGTTTTTTTTAGTTTTAATGTTTTCTTTTCTATTATAATGAGCTAAATACCTTTTAGTATCTACTTGGGATGGATTTTGTAGTGACTTTATTTTAATTTAACTTATTCCTTCATTTTATTAAGATTCAATTATGTGTTCATATTTATTCTTAAATTAATATTGTTAGTATATTATTTCATATATGATTTCATGCTATTAAGATTGAAAAATCCTTTGTATAAATAGATCTAAAATAATTGAAAAGAGTTGTATGCAAACTTAGAAATTGGTGGACGTAGATTTGTTTTATATTAAGGTTAAACCTAATAGTGAAATTCATGAATCAATTAATGCAATTTTAAAGGTTTTAATTAGAGATAGATTTAACTTAATCAACCTAGAATTAGGGATAGTAAGAAGGAGTCTTGGTGGTAGAATGAAGACGTCTAAGATAAGGTAAAGATCAAGAAGATTGTGTATAAAGCTCTATTGGATTTACGTATAAAGTTCTATTAGATAGCAACAATGTCTAAGAGAGGGTAGCCAATAGAGAGAGTAATAAGTTAGCAAAGAAAGAGGTGAAGAAGATATTCTTAGAAGCCAAAAGTAAAGTGTACGAGAACTTATATCAAAGATTAGAAAGTAAGGATAGAGAAAAGGATATTTTTAAGATGGCCAAAGTTAGGGAATGGAAAGTGAGGGACATAGATCTAGTTTGTTTTATAAAGAATGAAGTAGGATGGGTGCTCGTGGATAAAAATGACATCAAGAGAAAATGACAGAGCTACTTTTATAGACTTTTTAATGAAGGTAGAGATAAAAACATTTTCTTGGGTGATTTTAGCAATTCTAAGAAATAATATAGCTTTGTTTGTTGTCAATGTATTACAAGAGAAGAAATTAGAGGAGCTTTGAGTAAAATGAAAAGTGGAAGGATAATAGGACCTGATGAGTTACCTATAGAGATGTGGAAGAGTTTAGAAGCATAGGGTCGGTCTTAGTTAGCCAAGCTTTTTAATGTGATCATCAAGTTCGCAAAATGTTAGATGAGTGGAGACTTACCACATTAATTCCTCTCTACAAGAACAAAGGCAACATTTAAAGTTGTAACAACTATAAGGGCATCAAACCATTTAGTCACACTATAAAGTTATGGGAAAGGGTGATTGAGAAAAGAGTGAGAAAGGATACATCTATCTCAAAAAACCAATTTGGTTTCATTTCAGGGAGGTCTATAATAGAAGTCATACATCTCATTAGACGATTAATGAAATATTATAGGGAAAAATAGAGGGACTTATGACAGGGTACCAAAAGAAGTCCTATGGAAGTGTTTAGAAGCTAAGAAAGTTTTTGTTATCTATATATGCGTTATTACGGATATGTATGAATGTGTTAAAACTAGAGTAAGGATGATATGAGAAGATACATAACATTTTTCTATCAAAATCAGGTAACACCAAGGATCCTCTTTAAGCCCTTTCCTATTTGCAGTAGTTACAGATGAAACATACCAATAATATCCAAGGGGATGTGCCTTGGTGTATATTGTATGCTAATGAAATTATTTTAGTATATGAAACAAAAGAGGGTGTTAATGTCAAGTTAGAACTTTGGAGTACGTTAAAGTCAAAGGACTTTAAGTTAGTAGGACTAAGAATGAGTACTTAGAGTGTAACTTTTCTAGTCTTAGGGTTGCATATGATATAGAGGTCAAGATTGGTATAGAAGTTATATCATAGAAAGGTTATTTTAAGTACCTTAGACTCATCATCCAAGGTAATGGAAAAAAAGATGAGACATAGTTTACTGTATTAAATCGAGGTAGCTTAAATGGAGTTATACCTCAAGAGTTTTATATGACAAGAAGATATCACTCAAGCTAAAAGATAAATTATATTGTTTAGCAATTAAGTTGGTCGTGCTTTATAGGGTAGAATGTAGGCCTATTAAATAAGTGCATAATCATAAGTTAAAGGTAGCGGAGACGAGGATGCTTAATTAGATGTGCAACTTTACAAGAAGAGATAAGGTCAAGAATATAGTAGTAAAAGACAAGTTGGAATTGACTAACATTAATAGTAAATTTAGGTAGATAAAGCTTGGGTAGTTTGAACATATTAAAAGAAGTCATCTTGATTCTCTAATGAGAAGATGCGAGAATATTGTTCTTAATAAGAATGTAGATTAGGTTGCATTGGATAAGGTAGATTTAACATCTAAAGCGAAGTGATTGATAGTGAAATTGGGGTAAAATATATTGATAGTGAAATTGGGGTAAAATATATTTTCAGACATCGCAAAGATTCATATGTCTTGATTAATGATACCTGGAAAATTCATAATATCCAATGTCGATCGCTTAAAAAAAAAATACACATCATCATAAGGAAAAAATAGTTTATATCAATTGATATATGGGATTTTTCTTATTCTTTTTCCTCAACAATAGGTTCCTCTCATTTAACTTCCTCTTCTTCACTCTTCAAGATAGTCATCGTTCTATTCTCTAGAATCATACACTATACATTGTTATATGATGAGCTTTAAGGTATCCCACTTAGTGACTTTTCTACTTGACCACTCTAGTTTTCTATACTGTGGACTATATCCTCTAATATATTTCATTGATTTTCAATATTTTAAAGATTGATTAACTAGATTCAATTAACTTCCGAAAACTTCATGAGAATCTCCATCTAACTGTAGTTCATGTTTAGTACCCAATACACTGAACTTATTTTAACCTAAATTTTATCTAATTATCCTACAAGAGACTAAATTCAATCTTATCTTGATTAAAAAAAACTAAATCCATAGATTTAAACTTAAAAAGCCCTAATTAATGATGTTACAACACAGAAAACTCGATTAAAGGCAATTGCATCCTCCCGAAAACTAAATAAGCATAATTAATCACAAATAACAATTAACTAATCTTGATTAAAATTAATTACCCACAATTACAAGCTGATTAACTACACCAATATGTAATTAGCTAAAATTAAAGTAGATTGACTTCAATTGAGACTTGAAATGATAACGTAGGTAAGACTAAATGAAATATGATTAACCTATGAATTCCTGACTAAGTCAATGTAAAGCTCAATAGCTAAAAATTGTGTAAGGTAACTCGAAAGTCCAAAACTTAAGGAATAAAACCAAGCAAAACCCAATAGAGTAAGCATCAGTGTATTTTAAAAAAGAGAGATGTTGCAATGAAGTGGACAGAGGTAAATAGTAAAGATGAAATATGATGAACCCCAATTACTGTCCAATGCAGCAACGGCCGTAGAGTTGTACACATCTCACTCCACTTGTTCTGACAGAAGGCATTCTCAAGAAATCACATCGTTCCACAACGAGAACCTTATACATGTCTGGATTTAGATGCCTATGATTCCTTCAAATTCACGAATGACATGAAAAATAACTGAGCACCACTATGGCAACCATAACCTTTTTATTTGCCACATCACTTTTAACACCGACCTTGTATATCTGATCAAATTGTAACGAGTGTACATAGATAAATCATGGTGATTTTTATCAGATGCAATGAAATCTTCATTAATCCTTACAGAGGTAGTGTATTGAACCATTATAATAGCAACTTTCTGAACCCCGTATAAATGATAATTCGCCGCGTGAAGATGGAACTTGCATCTGATTATGTGCATCCATTTATCTTCTCAGTAAGGTAGCTGGCAAAAAGTTTTTGAACCTTTTCTTGATGAACAGTAATAAAGCAGAACCAGCAAGTGGCCAAGTTGTCATGATGGCAACGTATGCAAGTAGCCAGATTGAAACTCTACTCCTACTCAAGAGCTGTCCTATCTGTTGTCTCACAGGATCAATCAAAACATCCAGACACGGATCTGGTGGCTGGTTTGAGTCACTTTCCTTTTGTATTTGTTCCGTCATGTGAACACTCATTTCTCTCTTAATGGAGTCTGGTTCCTTGTCAACGCAGCTTACATCTTCACTAGGTAAATGCTCTGCAACAATATCCTTTTCAGTGTCCCCTACTGCAGTCACCATTCCATTTTCCATAACATTCACGTAAGGTCCCTGATCAATTGAAGATTCAAGTGGAACTGTCCAGCTAGAAGATTTCCTCTGCAATACAGAAGCATACTGCTATCTTACAAATCCATTCATAAGGATGCTCTTTGCAATTGATAACATAAAACATTGTTAGTTGTTGCAGCTTCAGAGCAGAATTAATCCACATAAGGAATCAGGTTTTTAAACTAGAATTAAGATGTTGGAGTAAAGGGACGCATGTAATGGCTAGCAGATGCAATCAACACAACCACAGAGTGGATATACGGAAAAAATTATTCCTCTTCCAAGTAGCAAATATTCTGGATGCTAGTGGCAATAACTTAATTCTTATGTAATATAGTTCATTACACCATTGTTAGTACTGTTTGGTCGTTTATTAGGCTTAAAATGCCATGAAATTTGTTTTACATCTCTAACAATGTAAAACCCATGAATAGCCTATCCGTGCAGACTTAATATATTACATTATCAAATTTCTTTATCAATTAATTTCATTTCATTGTAACCTAACAAAATAACACCCAAGTATTCAATAACCAGAATGGGCAACCTTAACTGGCCAAATTTTGTGCTTAACTAGCCGCTATGTTGTACTTTCAATCAGGAGTGGTCATCTTAGCATACATTCATAGTTGTATTGAACAAAAGAGAGGAGTGATCTAATTTGCACCTTTCTGTTTCTCAACGAGCTTGAGTGAAGGACATTAAAGAACTCATTAACTGCTCTTACCCACCTGCAGTAAGGGGATGGAGAAAGCAAGCATGCTTATAATCAGACCAAATGGGAACCAAATATGATGACTACGCATGGGCATTAGTAGTTGAGAATTATTCATCTCAGAGCTAGAATTACATAGCAAGACCACAACAATAAGTACTCCTATTATGGAAAATGAAACTACCATGTGCAAGTATGCACGTTCTTGTATAACTAGCTATATTAAACAGAACTATTCATGAATTATCTTCATGATTTATCTCAGATGTCTTCAAATCCAACTGTCTTTGAGATAAAATATCAGACTTAATGAAGACTCAATGTAATATATTTCAATGCAACTACAGTACTTGGAGGTAGTGTGAGCTATAAAATCAAATATGGGTCAAGTTAACAATACCATGATACAAAATATTTGCTTCTTAATATCTGTTGTATGGACAAGATTCAAATGTGACCAGTTTAGTATCTGTTGTATGGAAAATACTCAAATGTGACCATTATAAAAGGTATTCTCCCACATGAAGAACAGGCCTTTAGATCTTAGAAATTATATACAGAGTAAACATAGAAGAAGTATTGAAACGCTGATACAAGGTGAGGGATATATTACCACAAACTATTTGCAGTTAGTCCTTCAAAATAAGCTAGGTGTCCTCCATGATGGGTGGTAGCAAGGATTATATTCTCATTTGCCCTACAACAAATAAAGCATTTAATGTTTATATAAACTGATGTAAACACTTAGAAATCTTTTTTTTTCTTTTTTTTGGGGGAAAATGAAATAATTGTATTGACTAAGCTTTATGTTTTCAACAGTATAGTGTGTGATGATAAACCCTTTAAGAGGGATCCCATCAACTTGCTACATAATAAGACAAACTAGAAGGGAGGTGAACAGAATTAGGAGGCCTATAATTACAAGTTCAAGTCAAGTTCCCAACTAATCTTCACTTGGGCTGTGACTCCAAAATGTGCTTTGTTTGACATAAGAATTTATCTAATTCAAAAGATTGTATTTGCTGACAGTGCATATAAGTCCATGGCTAGGCCTTTGTGAAGCCTGTTGTTCCTTTCCCTCCAGATAGCATAAATGGACCAAATGAAGGCTGTTTAGAATATGCAAGCATCCCGCTTCATAAGTTTGGCCATCTCAACAGCCCAACCCACAAAAAGAGGCCATTCCATCTCATTACAATCTAAATGCATCAGATGCAGGATTTTAGACCAAATGACTTTAGAGTAAGGGCATTGTAAAAAATGAGCATTTGATTCAGTAGCCATTTGACATAGGAAATATAAGGTTGTTTGAATATCATGCACCTATTCCTTGTTTGAAGTCTTTGCCTTACTGTCAACTAACTGATAAAAGAAGACGGGGAAAGAGTTTTGGACTAAATAAGCAAACACTTGGAAATCATGCTAAAGCATAAAAGGAGTGCCACCCTTAAATGCTTTAAAATCAATTCAGGTAAGCAACAATAATGAAGCTTTCCAATAGTTGTCCGTATTGGCAGCTGGTAATCAAGAAGCTCAAATAAAATATTTGAACTTCAAGCTGACTGCAGTAGACTGGAAGAATTATAGCATCAACCTTGTGATGTGGAAGGGCAAATAATGGAATGCTAATCAATATGACTGTTATTAGGGCAGTCAAAACCCAACCCAACATGAGCCGTCCATCCCTGTAAACCCGATCCAATCCAAATTATTTTAAATAGTTTTTTTTCAATATTTACTTACTACGCCTTCCTATGAGGATATGACTTCATTGTCCAAGTACAATTATACTCTTGGTCTATGTCAAATACTTTTCATTATATAATGGAGTGACTACATAATGAAAACTAGTGATTACATAAGAAAACTATCCATTTTAGCTCTCATTAGCCATCCAAACTCCGATTTAGCATCTCACATGAGACTCAATGAGATCCATTACTGTTACCATTCCTAATTTTCTAATTTTTGTTGCTTTATTTGAAAACCTAGTAGTCCAAGGAAAATGAGTAGCCTTGAAAACCTATAACTGGATTCCATGTAATCTAAAAGTAAAAGCAAACATCAAGAGACCCTTTTTAAGTTATTGAGTAAGCACAATAATTCAACTGCAATACTCGCGAAATTAAGCACAGTGGAAGTAGGAAGAGAACTCGAGTTCAATGGTGAAGGCAGTAGACAGTTAAATAGCCTGAAGTGGAGGAGCAGCAGATGCTTTCAACAACTTGGAACTTTGCAGAAAGTAAGTAGAAGTGTTTAAACTGTACAGATTATTGCAAGAGATGGGTTTCAACAACGGAATTTTGCAAGAAAGCAGAAGAGAGAGAAGAGAAAGCCATGGACAAAACAGGAGTCAGTCTAAACCAAGAAGCAGAAAAGCAAAGCAAAGAAGAAATTTATGAAATAGAAGAAATTTGTTGCAGAATACAGGAGATAAAGAGTTTTGATTAGGTATGGTGGGTTTTAAAGTTCATGAGGGAGAATGAGAAAACAGGTTGCAAGGGCAATGACATGTTACAGGAGAAAGAAAGTTACATCAAGTTGGCCGGTTTGCTAACCCAACCTTTCCCTAAATATGTGCCATGAAAAGATGTGCCCAGATCTGTCTGCCTACCACACACTTCTGTTCCCATGTTGACGAATTTTGAGTGGCAACAATGAAGTTTGTGGAAATAGAAGGCTTCAAATGGAATCTTCTGAAATGAAACCTCCAATAATACCGTAAAAAACAGAAATCTAAGAAGTTAAAGATAAACTTGTTCCATACCGACACTCATCCCATGGAATCGCCTCCCTTGTACAAACTGGGTCATCCAGAGAACTGATACACAAAAGAGGCACCGAAACATTTCCAACAAAATTAGCAGAGCTGGAATGCCTATAGTACGTATCAACTGTCTGGCAAACAAGTCAACCTTTCAGCTGAATCGGCAGTTAACCAGAAGAATCGTTTATAGAAAAGGTAAGAATCAGTCAATAGCTTTTACCTCAAATTTCCCCAAAACTCGAGTTGCATGATGATCAAAGTCCCGAACAGAACATGACTGCAAAACACAAAGGACAACCAGATTCCTATGACCAGATACACACACATAAGACACATGTCTTGGTAATTAATTGTCAAATGCTTGTTCTATCTTGCCAATTTAGTACATAAATGAAATGTTCAAATCTAATTAACTTTTACAATAAGCCGTAATACTTAGTTGAAACATCAACTGTTTACACATCAGCAAGAGATGAGCACAAATAGTATTTATTCACATCTACGGAAAAAAAATGTTTCATTGACTAGAAGGTCATGGGATATAGTGCACATCAGGCAAATAAGTGATGCAGGGAAAGGGTTAGGCAACTAGCTTTTAACAAATTACGGTTAAATTGAGTTGATTGTGGAGGAACCAATAAAGAAATTGGGTTCTCAAGAATTTTTTTAAAAAAATGAAACAACAATAGCTCATAATGATGATGGAACAACTTATTTATTATAGCCTTCTTGGGTTGAGAAAGAAAGTTCCAAGCTAACCTGAAAAACCTAGTTATGAAATGTTCCTGCAGGGATAAGATTGTCTATTGATCAGGACCATACAAAGGCATTATCTTCTAGCAGTAGTTTTGGGATGCTCACAAGGCGCACTAATCAATCCTAAGAAAATGCAATAAATCTAGGTTTCAAATCTAATTTCTAAATTCTTATACACACTAATCTATCTTCATATTTAGAATATATGACTGGATATTATTAATGTTATTTGGCATATTTCCTTAAAAATGAAAACTGTAATTTGAATTACGTCAAGAACAGTATTTTAAATTGTGAAATGTAACTACAATTGTAGTTGCAATATTGTGGTTGTGCTACGGACCATTACAGCAATTTGCCACATTAGCATTCATGTCACCTACAATAGCTAAATAACCCACAATCCACAATTTAAAATCTTGGTCAAAAATATATATTCTGTAGTTTTTGTAGCCAAATTCCAAATTATCAAGGAAAAATGTTTACTTTTACTTCTAAAAGAAAAGCCAAAGTGGTGTGTATTCATGCGTAAAATCTGACATCCTATACTTATATATGCTTTTATACTAGCATTTTTATCAATATTTGGAAGTCTTAGGCTTTTGGCTTGGCTGCTGCTAAATGACATGAACAAAAATCATTCACGAAGTTATATCTAAGACATGGATCTAAATAAAGAGCTAGTTTTACTGATTTTTTACTAAGAGAACTAAGAGACATCAGATGACAAGTAAACAGAGATAGATCTGCAATTTGTTAACTCATAGAAGACATGATTCTAGAAACAAGGTTTCTAAGTTGGATTTATAGCATATACTTTGGAGACAAGATACCATCTAAACCAAATTAAATGACTTTGCACAAGCTTGTAGAAAAGAAGAAGCCACAAATCTAGCTAACAGCAAATCAGGACAATCAGTTCATTTACAATGTCAAACTAAGATAGAATTGCTTCAAGGAAACATGTGGTTTAACACTAAATACCACCAGTTGCTCAAGTTCCATATATTAACCATAGAATAATAACCTAAAAGAGATGCATTTTGGTTCCAGATAGAGTTAAAACTACAGGAAATTTCTTTAACCTTACATTTTAGTACATTTCAGCAATGTAACAATAAGCATTTAGATAGCTAACAATGAAATATTTTATCACAAAGGGGACTAATTACACGGATGCCCCTTTGTTCAATACAGGACACCATAACAAGAGAAATAATTAAAATTACATCGAGTTTCCGTAAATATGCATGCACCACATGGTTTTTGTGTCACTGACCCATGGGACACTTAGTTCAATAACTAGAAAAGCTTCATCCATCATGATAAGTTAAGACGATAGAAACTCAAGATGAGGACCAAGTTACAGGCCCTTAGAAGCAGCCAACTGATCCATTAAAAAGGAAGAAGTTGATAGTTAACCTTTCACGTGGTAAATGACTCGTTTAGACCTACTAGGTTATGTACCCAATTTTAGGAAGATAGTTTATCGCATTCAATTTTTGAAGTAAATCTTCCCTAGTAAGCCACACAATTTGTTGCGCACAAAAGCAGATAAGAATCCTTGACACCACCTGTGAGGTTTACAAGTACTCAAGTCATACAAGAGTAGCTCTCTCATTTGTTAGAAATATTTGACCATAGGAGTAGCTTGACAATAACTGTTAAGAAAATAGTAGCCTGGAAGATCACACTAATGTTAACCTCTTTAGAATGAAAGCATCATTGAAAATAAGTACAAGCCAAAGTTAGTCATTTCCAAGTGGTAATTTCACTCACCCCATTACCAATACAGATCAATCACTCCACTCATAATTGATACTAGTGATATTGGAATAACCTGCTTCAGTTACGGGATACATTCAATTTTAAGGAATTCATACTCGAAAAAGAAAAGGAACAAGAAAAATGACCTTTTTGATGTTATCCATGTCTGTAAGGCGTGACAATACAGATTGATGCCTGCAAGTACAGATTAAATGACCAGAAAAATCATGAACAAAAATATTGTGCCATACTCTTAATAAGCTAATGTAGCTCACATTTTGAGAAACTCAACAGAAAAAAGTTGGGAAAAGTTGATCTACACGTACAGTTGTGCATAACCTTTAAGGCCAACAGCTAAAACTCTGTCATAGAATTTTTGTGTGAGTCTGCGGTTTATGAACCTGTCACATACCTGTAAGTCAATCAGGTATGACATTTTACACACACTTAGGGACAGGAACTTCTAAAACTCCCAATATAACTCCAACTAATAACTTTCTTTTTATGCTAATAAATTGTGATTTCAAGAGGGATCTCCTGACCTTGATCTAATGCTCAAACAATTATTTATTCGAGATGGTTAGGTGGTAAGTCAAGAACTTTTATCTAAATTGTGCTCCCAAACATGGTCAAAACTACTTTATGACATCGTTCATAAGAGCATGGTGATCTAAAGCGTATGAACAAACACCAAAATAGTTTGTTCATGTCACACGTTCCTAAAACCACTCCATATTTCCAAAATGCAACTAATGTATCACTATTTCCCACCTACTGATTAATGCCCATTTCATGACGTATAATCCGATTAAAAATAACCCCACAAGTGGAATGGGATATGAAGGTGTAAGCCCAAAATAGACTGACCTAGATGAACTGAAACTGTAAGCATCACTGATAGTCCACCAATTCAGGGGTCAACTAGTTGAATATGAGATTATGGTATCATATCAATAAAAAAGAATATAATAAGAACAAATGACGTAAAATCTAGCGAAAATAGCCCCGTGTTAAAGGATATAAACATGTGAAATAATACTTTTGGAACTTGATTATATTAACCAAAATATAGACAACTGAAATGAAAACAAATCATAACATGAGTTATTCTTACCAAAAGGTCCCAAGGAGAACAGACAGCTGCAGCTCCTATTAGAGGAATACCATCCCCATCCTCTCCAAGATATTTCACCTAGAGCATGAACGTTGTCTTAACACAAATTGTACATATCCATGGCTTTGAAATTCCGACTACACAGCAAAAATGTCCTAGATGCAAACTGTGGACATATAAATAATCAAATAGCACTCACAGTAAGGCATATAACAATCTTGTTGTTGGTATGAACAAGAGTACTTAAAAATTTTGACACATCCACTTAAGAGAAATGAGTGCAATCAAAATAGACTGGTTTCGGATCGCTTTTGAGCATATGTCCATGTCAAATCTAAGTTATAAATTAGCTTGTACGGATTTAGTTACTGCAAGACAGCCCAAAATTAATTTAGTTGCTGCTAGACAGCCCAAAATTAACTCATTTCAACACCAAAGGAGCTAAATATGTCTATCAATATCTTCTTAAATTATCAGAGTTTTCCAAGACTCCTAGGAATTTAATTGTTCCATAAATGGCTGTATCTCTCCCCCTCCCTTTCTTTTTAGAACAGTACCATATTGCATTTGAGGGAAAAAGTCCTCTACATATGTACTAAGTAGTACGATGCAAGTATTCTGTCAAAGAACTCAGTAGAGCCATTAATATTTTAAAGCACAGTTCATATTCATGCCACAATGTCTGAATAGTAGCTCTGTTGATCTCCTTAATGCTTGGTTCATTCATAGGACTTAAAAATAGAGACATGGATCAATAAAAGTAGGTGCATGCAATGAAATTACATGAAAAATGGAAAGTAGGAATTATTATACCAGGATATTGGCACCAATACTGGTCCCAACAGCATATAAAGGAGCTTCTGGATAGCAACAGTGAATATGACCAATGACTTTTCGTATGTCCTCCGTCCACCCAGCATTATAGAAGCAATCAGACTGATCATATATATTTATAACAAGAGAACTTGTCAGCACAAATATGAAAAAGTAATTATGCATGTTTTAGTTTCTTTCCAATATACAAAGAATAAATGCAATCAACAAATTGCAAACAATATTTATAAGCCAAGCCACTACTTAAATGGTAAGAAATTCATGTCATGACAAAGTCTAGTATAGAACCATTTATTCATATGAACTAAAAATTTTAGAAGGCTCATCTTTCCCTAGATAAGCAAAACGGTAAATAAGCCTTTAATTTTGAGTGCATACCCTTTCCTTTTCCCACAAAATAGAACAAAATGAAAATAGAACCCTCTATCAAGCCATGTAGTACTGCAAAAGATAACCCAGCACCACAGTTTCCTTTCTCTTCCCCTTTCTTGAGATTTACTAGTCATATGATGTATGAGCTAATTTCATGAGTGGACACCCTTTTCCATAAAGTTTTGAGAAAGAGAGAGTGAAAAGAGAGATAAAACATTTTGTGAATAACAATATCAAGTTATGCTTACAGTTATTGATATCCCTCCAAGTCCGCGATGATTGCTCACAACAACATTCCAACCATGTCGTGCCATCTTAAAAGCAATATGCCTTACATACTGGTAGACAATATATTTGTCTCAGAATAAAGTATATCACAAAAAAAGGTAAAGTAGAAAAAATGAAAGGTTATAGCTCAATTGACATAGAGATAATTTGAATTCTGAATGACTCCTAAATTCAAATTTGACAAAGAAAATCATCCAACAATACTTCAAATTTTAAAATTTATGAGAATAATCACTTTTCTTACTACTAATTTGAGCATTTAATCAACCATGTTCATATCTTAAAACAATATGCATTACAGGGATCTTTATAGATAAATTGACATCTATATTCCATATCTTGCCTTGGAAAAGTATAATCTCTGAAATGATATAACTTGGTGAATATGAGTAACTAGCTTGTCACATGGATTAAAAGGAACCATGGTCAAGAAACAGAAGACAATTTACTTCATTTCCTTACTGCTAGCTAATCAAGAACGAAAAGCACCATCCTAACATCAACAATAGCCAAGTCAGAAACAAAAGCAGCGTTTGGGTGAGAGATGAAGAATGAAAAGGAATTTAAAGGACAAAAATCATAAAAGAAGGAAACTATACAAATTAGCTTCTTTCCTTATAAAGTATAGATAGCATTACAAGAAAGTTAATTAGAACAGGTAACCAGGTTTTCTAGAGACCACACAAGGAGTTTCATACTTAGAAATTCTCTCAATATAGGAGAAACATAAGAAAATGCAGCTTAAATGATTCTTAGCGGGTTAGTTAGAATAGAAAATTCACATGGATCCATTTCAAGCAAATTGCTTCATACAACTTGCAGATTAGTTCAAGTTCCCATTTAAGTCTAGATAAGAAGACCACAAGTTACAATAAAAAGGAAGGAAAAGAGATGCTTACAGCATCAGCCGAATCACTAGTTAAGCCAGGTATCACTATCACAACTGGAGCATTATCATCGGATAGAATGGTTTCATTCATAGAGGAGGTATCTTCTTTAACTGTAAAACAGAGACGAAGCAATCAAATAACCAGGTCAAGGATGATGGAAGGAAGGTCATATATGGCAATATTTCTTTTGGGTATTTAAGTTAACCGAAAAAAAAAAATTCCTCAACAAATCAAAATCCATAACATTGACTGTTTCATTTCTGACTTTAGTCTATCCTCCGCTTCATCAAATATTACAGTTATTTTTTGAAAGTCCCAAGTATAAAAAGTTAAGAAGACTGTAACTCAAGATACATTTGTGGTAACAGTATGTCATTTGATTCAAGTGAATGGATCCATTCCTGCTATTCTAGAACCTTTCTAAGAAAATTGTAACAAGGAACAGGAAGATCATGAGTTGTTATCGATTTTAAAACCACATATGCTGCCAGCAAATAATTCAAAAGCTTCACATACAAAAAGGAAAGCAGCAAGATTTCTATAGCAACATGTAAACGAAACGGAATGAATAACTGAAACAAATTAGACGGAAAATATCACAAATAATAATAACAATTTCTAAAAAGCCCAAAAAGTTGAAGATACTAACCATCAGAATACAATAGCCAGTCCAACGCAATTGTTCCGCCGTCAGATGCATGGAACAACTCCCTGAACATTCAAAACAAACAATTTTTTATTTTAATCCACATACTAAAAGTAACAGATTATCATCAATACCAATGTTATTCCACAACTACTGCAATTATCAGGTCAAAAGTAAACACACCGGTATACTCTCACTTATTTTGCTACTACACATGATTTTAGAATATAACTCAGGAACATTGAAGAAATGTGTAAAAAGCAGAGACTTAAGAAGTCACCGACTAACCTCCTGTAACTGAAGTTAGGAGAATTCGCAAACAGACTCAAAAACGCTGTTTGGAGATGAGGACTAGAGAGCCAAGGAGTAGGGCTATACCTAGATTTTATAGAAGAAAATAAAAAGGACAAAATCAGTCCTAAGGACAGGTCACATACATCCAATTATCCAGAAAACTTGCGCGAATCGGAACCTTCCATGAAGGATCCGGCAAGAGGAAACCACAGAGCAGTAGAGGTCGGAGGAAAAGTTGCAGGTGATGGTTACAAGGTCGCCTCGGAAGCCTTTGAGCAAGTGGCGGAGGAAGTGAATCTCCAAAAAGTTATAGAGAAAGAGTAGAAGAATCGCGAAAAAGAAAAGGACATAATGACAAACAGGAATCAGGATGATCGACGTCAAAAGTAGGCCGTACGGAGACTCCGACGTACAATCTGCCATGTAAAGAGAGTACCAAAAAGCGTTTGTATATTTGGCGTATGAAAAGGAACCACCACTTTATCCTATCATCTTGTTGAACCGCCCAAATCGATAACCGCAGGCAGTAGGAATTTACAGACCTCAGTTTTATCAAATTGGGATGATTATCATACATCGCATTTAAAGAATTAATTAATATACACTATAAAGTCTTTATAATAAAACCAAAAATATTATTTAATTTGAAAGACTTTCTTTTCAGTTGATATTTGACAATATCAGCCGGCATATACGATTAATGAAATATGTTATAATTTTTCCAAGTTAATTGACAAAAGAAGGAATAAAAGTGCCAGGATACCTTTAAAAGCTGCTAAGAATCTTGAATTTGGAAGATCTAGTAATTTAAAATCAAAGAAGACAGTTGTTGTCAAGCATGGTACTTGCCGACAATACCAAGGACATTTAGGTGATGTTTGGTTCGAGGGTTTAAAAATGAAGGAATATAATAATTGTAAAAAATAGTGTTTACTTTGAGATTTTCAATTTCAAGGGAATATATTTATTCCATTAAGTTTGGAAATCTACTAAACCTTTTAAATGGAGTGGGTATCAAGTTTTCATTCCAATCTAGTGGTTACTATTTATACTCCTTCCCTACATAAGCAATTTTTATTCTTAATTATATTACTCATCATCATCGTCGTCATCATCATCATTATCATTATTATTATTATTATTATTATTATTATTATTATTATTTATAAGTTTTAAACTTATGATTATTATTAATTATTGTTGTTGTTGTTATTATTATTATCATTATCATTATTATTATTATTATTATTATTATTATTATTATTAAAACTTCTTAATAATAATAATAATAATAATAATAATATTATTATTATTATTATTGTTCTTATTATTATTATTTATTATTATAAATTTTAAACTTATTATTATTATTATTATTATTATTATCATTATTATTATTATTATACTAAATTAATTATCTTACTATTATTATTATTATTATTATTATTATTTATTTTAGTATTAATATTATTATATGAAATTAATTATCTTATTATTATTATTATTTATTAATTTTATTATACTGAAACTAATTATCTTATTATTATTATTATTATTATTATAAATTTCGTAATAATAATAATAAATATGATATGAAAAAATGGTATTATATTATCTTTCATTCCCATTAATGCAACAAACTAAACAACATTATTGATATTAATACAGAAACCCAAGTTACAAACCAAACATCATTTTTTATTTTTCATATTCATTCTCATTCCCTTCTACTATTATACCCATATCCATACCCAACCATGTGCTCAAACCAAACGCCACCTTAAATCAAAAAGTAAATAAAAGTAAATAGTCGAACTCAAGGGATGTGGCTAAGTGGAAAAGATTAATCCATTCTTTAAAAATCAGGAGTTCGATCTTTGGTGTTGGATATAAAAGCAACTTTAAATTCTTAGGCCAGCTATCCCACCTTGTGAGGTGCCTACACACTAACGAGAGGATTAATTACTGGATCCGCTGGTAAATTCTCAGATCAAAGATAAAAAAAAAGTGTCGCATTTATCTTTTTTTTTACATACTGTAGCATTTATCTTAGAAAGCAGACCGTGGATGTACGAAAAAGGAAATAATTGTGAATATGGTACTTATTATTATGTTTGTGAAGATAACAAGAATTTGTGGCTCGCCGATGAGAATTAGTTCCCTGAGAAGGCTTACAAGAGTACACCATTCAAAGTAGCTAATTTCATGCATAATTGAGCAGATATAAACAGGGAGCAACCAACACATGCAAGGCAGATTTGTTGTTGTTAAACAATGATATTTTTGTAAAAATTTAAGTGCATTCTTCTGTATCATATCGAGGCAATACAACTACACTTAATAGCAGCCTTATCATCACAATAAAGATTCATAGGTTTTGTATATTCAATCCCCAAATATGATAAAACATGCTTAATCCATAATAATTTACATATTCTGTAAGTCCTGCCTCAAAACTCAGCTTCTCGACATGACCTTGCAATAACATTTTATTTCTTGCTTTCTAAGTTACAAGATTTCCTTCCACATAAGTAAAATGCTAGATGTAGATTTTTTTATTGTTTGATCATCTGCTCAATGCTCAATCCACATCCGTGTATCTTGCAATGCCAGAAACACTATTCTTTAAGAAGAATAAACCTTTTCTTAGAGAGCCTTTCAAGTACCTCAAGATTTAGTATATTAGATCTATATATTCTTCACTCGTCTGATGCATAAATTGACTAACAACACTTACTACATACGCTATATCTAGCCTAATATAAGATAGATAAACTGACCTCCTAACTAACCTTCGATAGTGCCAATATCTATTGGAATTTGATTTGTGAAAATTGCAAGCTTATGGCTCGTTTCCATGGGCGTTTCAGCTCATTTGCAAGTAAGCATTCCAGTTTCAATCAAGAGTTCAAGTACATATTATCTTTATAAAAGAGAAATTTCTTGATCTTTCCTTACTACCTCGATACCTACGAAGTATTTAAGCTATCCTAGGTCCTTCATTTCAAATTCATGGGCTACATGTTACTGTAGAAGCTTCATCTCTTCACAATCATCTCCTGTTAATACTATATCATCAACTTACACAATTAAAGATGTTACTTTACCTCCTTTGTGTTTTATAAACAAAGTGTGATCTGCATTAATTTGTTTGTAACTGAAAGCTTTCATTGTCATTGAAAATCTCCTAAACTAGGCTCTAGGTGATTTCTTGAGCCCATACAATGATTTTTCAACTTCCAAAACTTATTTCTATTTGATGAACCAAGCTTCTCACTTTGTGGCTACTCCATGTATACTTTTTTATATCTCCATTGAGAAAAGCATTTTTAATATCCAACTGCTTTAGGGCCATTCCTGATTTGCTACAATAGAGATGACACTGCGAACTATATCTAACTTGGCCATTGGTGCAAAGGTCTATTAGTAATCTACTCCATACTTTTATTTATACCCTTTGTAACTAGCCTTGTTTTATATCTGTCCAGGCTCCCATTAACCTTGAGTTTCATAGTATATACACATCTACACCCAATTGTTTTCTTTCCTTCAGGTAGCAAAACAAGGTCCTAAGTAGAATTCCTTTACAAGGCTTCTATCTCTTCATTCATTACCTTAGTCCATTTTGGATCATTCAAAGTTTAGCGAGGTAGTAAAACAAGGTCCTAAGTAGAGTTCCTTTAGTCCATTTTGGATCATTCAAAGTTTAGTGAGGTAGCAAAGCAAGGTCCTAAGTAGAGTTCCTTTGCAAGGCCTCTATCTCTTTAATAATTGCCTTAGTCCATTTTGGATCATTTAAAGCTTTTTGCATATTATTAGGAAGAAAAAAACTGCATAATTAATTAACAACAAGTGCATATGAGTCAGAAATTTTTTTAGTAGAAACTTAATTCTTGATGGGGTATTTGACGTTGGAGTTAAGGTCAGGTTCTCATAGTTTCTTTGGTACACCTTTATTCGATCTTTGTGAGTATCTAAGAGGAGGAACAAGAAATTTATTACTAGGATTATTAGATCCTAGACTTGAGATTATTTAAGAGTTGTTATTTTGGATATTTTGGATAGTGGTGTTGAACTAGGCAAGTATGTATTACTAGTCATTGTTATCAACTTCTTCCAATTATAAGCACTCATCTACATTGCTTGGAATATCGATAACATTGTCGAGTTTTAAGCACTCATTTACATTACCTGATATGTCTTGCAACTTATTCCCTCTATTAGCATTTTGTCCCGTAAATGAAGAAGTTGAAACTCCCCTTGAATAATATGGTTCTAACTCTCAAAACGAGGCATCCAAGATTACATGCAATTTTTGAGTTTGAGGATCATAACACTAATACCCCTTTTGAAAATCTAAATATCCAACAAACAAACATTGCATAAGGATCAAGTTTAGTTCTAAAGATATTAGGGATATGAATGTACACTGTACAACAAAAAACTGCAAGTTCAAGGTTAGGGAGATGAGGAATTGAAAGTAAGGATGACATTTTCTATTGAGGGGTTTGAAAATCTAAAACCCGAGGTGGTGATCTATTGACGAGATAAAATATAGATTTTAGTACCTCTTCCTAATAAAAACATGGCATGTTCATCCCAAAGAGAGAAGCAAGAACCACCTCTAATATTGTTCTATTCCTTTTTTTCGCTAAGCCATTCTATTGTGGAGTATAAGTACACGAGGTTTGATGCCGAATTCCAAGATTATTCAAAATATTTCCAAGAGTGGCATTCATAAATTCTATGGCATTATCAGTTTACCACACCTGAATTAGTTTATGATATTGAGTGCTTACCATGTTGTGAAATTTTAAAATGCAATACAAACATTTTTTTTTCCATAAGTAGTGATGTCCAAGTCATACGTATACATTCATTAATGAACGTGACATTTTTGCAGATCCACATATATTCAAATATATAACTACAAATAATTTAGAACTTTTATTTCAACCAGGCAAATAAGAACAAGATGACTTTTTGCAAGGTCACAAACCTTACAATAAAAATCTGAATCACTTAAGTTTGAAAAACGATGTGGCTGTCCCGAATTTAGTTATCATTCGTGTAGCTATCGCTGACAAAACATACCCACCTATAACAGATTCTTATAAGACTTATGAATTGAAGTGTATTTTGTCATTTGAGAAGTCTAAATTTATACAAATATGTAAGGGAACTCTAAACTATTTAAGTGCCTAAACTTAAGTTGTATCTACAGTTACAAATCTACATGGTTGACAAATCTAATTAGGAGATTACAGAGAATATTCTAGTCTGTGATATGGGCTTCACTGTGGGCTCTATTACGGCCCCTCAAGTTGGTGGACGTTTACGTAGCCCAAGCTTGATTTTGAGCTCAAGAAATCGCAATTTTGGAAGGGGCTTGGTTAGGATATCTATTGTTTGGTCATCGGCGGAGATATGGGAGACTCAAAGGGCACCGGACTGGACTTGGTCCTTGACAAAGTGAAAATCGATGGCTAAGTGTTTCATTCGTGAGTAAAACACCAGATTTGAACTTAGTTGTGCCGCCCCAAAATTGTCGCAATATATCACCGACGATTAAGAAGGAGTGTTGTTGAGTTCAGCGAGGAGACTGCACACCCAGTTCAATTCAGCAGCGGTGTTAGCCACAGATCTATATTCTGCCTCTGTAGATGAGAGAGCAACTGACTTCTGTTTCTTTAAACTCCAGAAGATAGGGTTGCGACCTAGGTAAATGATGAATGCTCCAGTCGAGTGATAATCAGTCTTGTTGCCTCCCCAATCAGCATCGGAGTACGCATGGAATGAAGAATAGTGACTTTGATCTGCAAAGGCATGGAGATTAGTGCTGCATTGATGATAAAGTTGTAAGCCATCATCAGTGGTCCCAACCAAGTAGCGAAGAAGATGTTTGACAGCAGCCCAGTGGTCGGATATTGGGCGATGGTTGAATTGAGAGAGTTTATTAACAGCAAGTGCAACATCCGACCGAGTCAAAAGCAGGTACTGTAGACTTCCTACTATTTTCCTATATTCGGATGGGTCACTTAGTGGTGTTCCGGAGTTTAGGGCTAGAATTGGGTGACTTGCCATGGGTGTAAGAATTGATTTAGCCTTTGCCATTTTTGTATGTTGTAGTAGGTCAAGGAGATACTTCTTTTGTGAAAGAATGATACCCTCTTGGTTTGGAATAACCTCTATGCCCAAAAAATAATGTAGTAACCCCAGATCTTCACTTGTTTGCCAAAATAGCAACATAGTTGTCTATAAGTTGTGAATTACTGCCTGTTACAGTTATATCATCCACATAGACTACAAGAATAATAGTACCTTTAGGTGACTGCTGAATGAACAATGAGGCATCTGAGTGTGAATTCCGAAAGCCTATATGGAGAAGAAATTGTTTTAAGGCATGGTACTATGCCCTTGGCTCTTGTTTTAAGCCATAAATAGCCTTTTGAAGATGACATACATAGTTAGGTCGATCAACATCTTTGAAGCCTTGTGGTTATATCATGTAAACATTTTCTGTGTTTTGGACCCCGATTTTTTTTAGTGACATTTAGAATTATTAAATGAAATAAAATAATGTTTTTATGCTACAAGGAAGTTGATGAGAAAAGAAATGAGTAGTGAAAGTATGAGATTTTGGAAAATTAAGAAAAAGTTTGACTTTTTGGTCATAGAGAGTTGACTTTTTGATTTAGACATAATTTGATAAAATAATCTTCATGAAACTTGTAGCTTATGTTGAAAGCTTGCTGTCGCCATAAAGTTTGATATTTTTCGATATCGGGAATGAAAGTTATGGTCAGTCAAAATTTAGGATTATTTGGCTTTGTTTGTTAAATATACTATTAAGAGTAATTTTATGTGTACTATTTTGATGCCACTTTTTGTATTGATATGGTTTGAATTGAGTTAAGTGGTCTTCATGAAAGTTATAGAAGATTTTCCAAGCTTTACAATGATGTATAATATGCAAGTTGTGGATGTGAGAATTGAAAGTTATAAATTTGGAAGTTTGGATGTATTATAGGTTGACCTAGATTATGACAAAATCTTTGACTGAGAAATTGATTTAGTTAGAGGTTGAATTAGTCTTTAAGTTCTTCATGAAAGTTGAAGATTTTGATTTGATCTTTATTTTGATATAAAGTATATAAATTTTGGATCATGGAATAATAAGTTATGATTTTTACAAGTTTATATTATTATTTTGGCATGATTATTAGAGGACAGAATCTTTGACTGAAAAATTGATTTCCTTAGAGGTCAAATTGATTTTTCTGTCCTTCATGAAAGTTGTAGGTGACTTTTTGATCTTCACATTGATATAAAATATGACATGTTTGGAATTTGGAGTTGAAAGATAGAAATTTTCAAAGTTGAGTTATTATTTAGGGATTTACTAATCGAACAGAAAGTTTGATTGGGTTTTTGACTCCTTTAGAGATGGAATTAGTTTTCGAGTTCTTCATGGAAGTTGTAGAACTTCCTTTGAGCTTTCTATTGATACCAAATTTATCAAATTTGGAATTCGGAAATAAAAGATATGATTTTAGGAAAATTTGTATATATATATATATTTATATTTTCAAAAAAAAAATGGTAGGAGCTATCTCGCGAGGGCGATACCTCACCCTCGCGAGATCAATTTTTTTAAAATTATTATTATTATTATTATTAATTATTTAATTATTAAGTCAAATCTTTTGGAAATATGACCTTTGTTCAATCTTTTG